>OZ030016.1:20007710-20607710 GCA_964023405.1 Apodemus agrarius | reverse complement strand
CACAGTAGCCCTATTTATAATAGCCAAAAGCTGTAACAAACCCAGATGTCAATCAATGGAGGAATGGATAGAGAAAATGTGGTATATATACACAATGGAGTTCTATTCAGCCATTAAAAACAATGAATTCATGAAATTGGGTGGAACTGGAGAATGTCATCCTGAGTGAGGTAACAAAATCACAAAAGAATCCTCATGTTATGTACTCACTGACAAGTGGATATTAGCCTAGAAGCTTGTAATACCAAAGACACAATTCACATATCAAATGATGCCCAAGAAGGAGGTAGAACAAAGTATAGATACTCTAGTCCTTCTTAAAAGGAGAAACAAAATACCCACAGAAGGAGATACAGTGACAAAGTGTGGAGCAGAGTCTGAAGGTAAGACCATCCAGATACTACCCCACCTAGGAATCCATCCCATACACAATTACAAAACCCACACACTATTGTGGATGCCCACAAGTGCTTGCTGACAGGAGGTGGATATACCTGTCACCTGGGAGGCTCTGCAGAGGATAATCTTGTTGGACACCAAATGGGGGAGAGGCCCTTGATCCTGGAAGGATTTGATTCTGAAGTGTAGAGGAATACCAGGACAGGAAAGTGGGGGTAGGTTGAATGGGGAAGGCCCTTACCAGATTTTCGGTGGGAGGGGGACCAGGAAAGGGGACATTTGAAATGTAAATAAAGAATATTCCTAATTTAAAAAAAAGCCTGAAGATTCCACAAATAGATTAAAAAACAGGAAAAACTCACCATAGAGTTAAAAAAAGGAAAAATTAAAAAAAATCAATACTCATGGTTTTTGATTAGGATGCCATAGAACTCTGATGATGTGGATACCGTCAAGGTTCATTTCCTATCTCCTTTCTAGTTCAACATCATAACCATTTTGCTTTCACACTCCTTCTCTTAGAAATATAAAGATGAAATAATGGAACTGAATAAAAATTTATCTGTCTGGTTAAAACAGACATAAATTTTCTGGTAATATAAAATGCACATAGCATAGAATTCATTATTTCAAATGCTACAGTTGAAAATAAATCTATAGAATTGTAAAAATTCATTTTATCTGGTCAAACCTAGCTTTATCATTTTTAAATATATTTTTATGTTTGTAGTACAAAATGATTGTGGCATATTACAGTGCATGGAAAATGTTGATGACTAGACAGTCCAGACAGCTTGTGGTTAGTACCTAGTGACAATATTCATCTACATGTTAAAATGGCTGAGAATTCACACATGAAACATGTATGTGTGGAGGTGGCCAGTGTGTGGATTACTTCATATCAATTTACTATCACAGTATGTACTATAGTCCTAATGGTCTAATGTACTCCTAGTAGACAGTTATAATTTTTTCTCCAAATATTTTTAATTTTATTTTCAAGTTACTTTATTTATTTATATTCTAGTTATTACCCTATAATATAGGAAAGAGTACATGTAAAGTTATAGAAATAGGAGGTAGAGAAAAACATGAAGAAATAACTTAAATATATCTGAAATGTAATTACAGCAAAAATCAACATGTTTCTCTCTATCTTGAAAGTTAACAGATCATCATGTCTATTCTTTACCTGTTTTTGACAAGATGATATCACATTTGTAGTAAATGCATTAGTGCTGACTTATGCTTTCCTGAATGTCCTCTCCTCATGTCACGGTTTTATCCTGATGGTTCCCTAGAAGGTCATTCTGTGGGATCCATGTGTACAGACGAGTGTTGGAGCCCAGTGTTTCTGATTTCATGCCTTCATATCTGCAAAGAATCTGTTAATGTGAAGCTAGCTGCTTATTCTGTTGGGCAAATATCAAGTTACTAATGATAGAACTCAGGGAATTTAGGAACAATAGGGATGAAAGCCCATTGTGTAGGAGCCAGGCTTGAGGAGGATTGGTGGGGAACCATGAGGAACGACTACCACATTGCTGGTGGGAGTGCAAGATTGTATAACTACTCTGGAAATCAGTCTGGTGGCTCCTCAGAAAATTGGAAATAGTTCTACCAGAGAACCAAGCTACACCACTCCGGGGCATATACCCAAAAGATGCTCCAACATATGAGAACACATTCTTCATTATATTCAAAGCAGCCTTATTTACAATTGGCAGAAGCTGCAAACAACCCAGATATACTGCAATAGAAGAATGGATACAGAAAGTGAGGTAACTCTGTGTCCTGAAATTTTTACAAACTTGTCTGGCAGTTTACTGCAAGTAACCACAAAATATTTGTCATATACTACTTATATTGCTGAATTATATTGGATTACATGACTATATCGATCAACACAGATACAAAAATTTTTCTTCCATTATGTGAAAGAAATTATGATCAACTATGTAAATTAATAGCTTTCAATTCTGAATAGAGGAGTATTCAGAGACCAGCCAATTTATAATGCTATTAATTTTGTGAGACATTTTAGAATAGTCTCATACCTATGTACCACTAATAATTGAACATGAAGTCATTACTTCTTGGCTTATTGAATACACTTCATCATAAAAGAGATATTAAACACTCTCATGTAATCAGAAAATAATTAAAATCATTCTTTGCTTTTTTCCCTATCATCATAGTAATTGTCATTTACTTATCAGCTTTGAGCAATGCTAGTTATATTTTAACCTCTGGGTTGAAACATTTTGGATAAAAGGTCAAGCAATGACAGAAGGGAAAACAGTGTGAACAGAAGGACTTTGATTTTCAGGATGCCTGGGAAGTGGATTTCTGCTCTGCTCCTGCTGCAGATAAGTTACTGCTTTAGATCTGTGAACTGTGGGAAGGTGTTGGTGTGGCCAATGGAATTCAGTCACTGGATGAACATAAAAATAATACTGGATGAACTTGTACAGAGGGGCCATGAAGTCACTGTTCTGAGATCTTCGGCTTACTATGTTCTTGATCCCCAAAAATCGCCTGGGCTTAAGTTTGAAACTTTTCCTACATCTGTCAGTAAAGATGATCTGGAAAATTTTTTCATAAAGGCTGTGGATATGTGGACTTATGAAATACCAAGAGATACATGTTTGTCATATTCTCCTTTACTGCAAAATGTGATGGATGAATTTTCTGATTATTTTCAAAGTCTTTGTAAAGATGTTGTTTCAAACAAACAGCTCATGACAAAACTCCAGGAATCCAAGTTTGATGTCCTTTTGGCAGATCCTGTTGCTGCCTGTGGGGAGCTGATAGCCGAACTGCTCCAGATTCCTTTTCTGTACAGTCTTCGCTTCTCTCCAGGATTTATCATTGAAAAGTCCAGTGGAAGATTTCTACTCCCTCCCTCTTATGTACCTGTAATTCTGTCAGGATTAGCTGGCCAAATGACATTCATAGAGCGGGTAAAAAATATGATATGTATGCTCTATTTTGACTTTTGGTTCCAGATATTTAATACCAAGAAATGGGATTCATTTTACAGTGAATATTTGGGTAAGTTAAATTTTTTTCTAAGTAGCTTAAAAACTTAAGTTTCATATGTATGTAAAGCTTTATGTCCATGAATTACAAAGCAAAGTAGTCTTTTGTAGGTGATCAAACGTGTAATAATATTAGCTACCAAACTCCCAAACTCTGGTCAAAGCTCATACAATTGATCAAGTAGGAGAATGTAGCAGTCCTGATACAAGACATTTTAGTTAGCTATTCAGTAACATCGAGATGAAATTAGACTGTCCCTAAATAATTCTTTACTCATTTACTGAAGTGGTTTCCTCTACTTTAACAAGTCCTTAAGCAGTTACCAATTAATCTTGACTAATGGGGATTCAAGGATGACATTTTGTAGTAGCAATATATATAACATTGAAAAAATTATTTTTTTTGCCTAGGCCAGTGTCTTTATTTAAAAGGAAAATGTAGGGTCAGAAAACATGGCCAAAGGGATAAGACAGTTTGTGTACAGTTTTAGTACCAGAGCTCTCTTCTTGGCCCCACTCAGGTCCTGTTGGCTCAAAACACCCTGTAACTTCAGCTTTAAGGGAGCTGCTGCCCTTTTATGGCACCCACAGGCACTGGCATAAACTTGACGTATAATCATGCAGATATACATTCACATAAATGAAAAGATAAAACAAAATATTTTCTTTGTATTTCATAAAAAAATCCCCCTAATCTTGAAAACTACTGTTATTTCCCAAGCTTAACAGTGGAACTGATATTTCTACCAGCCCCACATTTCTTTATTGGGTCCTTTCCTAAATTCGATTGCAAATGTCTAAATCCTACAGAAGCATGAACACACGTTATACTTTTTAAAGTCAAGTTTTTTTTTTCTCTTAAAAATGTACTCCAGGTAAGACAATCTAAAAATACTTAGTCTCATAATTCTCAATGTATTGTGATTGGTTTTTAGTGTAAAAACAGTTAAATACCACAGTGTAAATACTATTAAAGATCACAATATGAAACAAGATGAGAAGTATTAACCACAAATTGAGCCATTTACAAACTTTACAGCTCCCTGTAAGGAATAAAAACTAGGTATAAACAATAGTGATCCTCAGAGTTCTGGCCAAGGTACACATCATGATGGGAGTTTTGGTTATGGAATGTGTGCTTTTATTTATACAGGCTATTTTTTTCCTTTTTGAAGATTAGGAGAGAAAAAATGTGTGCTTTGTCATATATTTGCTTAGTGATTTATTTCTGTAATTACAGTTTTCAATTACTGATGATATATGAAATGTCTTATTTCTTGTTTTAAATGTAAACACAAAATAACATGTATTTATATGATTCACAAATCAATTATTGATATTATAATACATATAAAAGTATTACATTTTAAATGCACATGTTCTACATCAAGTATAAATTCAAAATTTTTAAGGAAATAGTTTTCATTCTTAGCAGATAGTCCTGTCAACTTTTCTCTGTCTCATTTGCTCATTTTCTCTGTCTAGGAAGGCCCACCACCTTAGCTGAGACAATGGGCAAAGCAGAAATGTGGCTCATTAGATCCTACTGGGATTTGAATTTTCCTCACCCAACCTTACCTAATGTTGACTATGTTGGAGGTCTCCAATGCAAACCTGCTAAATCCTTGCCTAAGGTAAATACATTCTCTTTATATCTTTTTCATTTCATTTATTTTCATTTAATTTCTGGTGAAAGTGATTCTACATCTGTCATCACCTTTTCTGTCCCAATGATAGAGATATATGAGAATTGGAATTAAGAGTCCTGCTAAGTAGGAGCTCAATAAACTCAGCAAAGAATATGACAGATATGAAAAATATTTATATCAGTGATTTAAGTCATGTAGGAACTGTACTGGTCTGATTAGCCATTGGGTAAAGTCTTTACCCAACAACCCTGACGATGTGAGTTTGAATCCCAGTACCCACATAAAAAGTTGAGTGTTCTGGCATTGTATGTATGACTTTAGTACTGAGATGAAAAAACAGGTAAATACTGAGGATACTAACCTGTCTAAATGGTGAGATTCCTGTTCAATGAGACACAGTTTCAAAAGTATTATGTTAAATTTAATAGAGTAGAACATCTGATTTTATCACGGCCTTCATTAGCTAAAACAAAGCCACGGAATTTGGAGAAATTAAGAAAATACTCCCACTTGTATACAATATCAGAAAATTATCACATTTATATATACATATACATATGTATATATGTATACCACACAGTTATGATTATTTTATAATGAAACAAAGCATTTTATCATAGGAGGAAGGATACATTAACTATCACATAATACATAGCACAACATAGATACTATTTCATTAAGCACTAGCTAATAATATTAATTTAGCCATCACATGAGAAAATTAAACAAGGCAAAATTTATACATTCTGTAGGATGAAAAATATAATGCAGCTACAATTTTACAAATATTTCACATACTATACTTGCATTCCTTAGCTTTCATTTTGACAGAGGAAACTATTGAGAATGTTTGTTGAACATATGTGAGTACACTTTATGCCACTTCCTGTATTTTACTGTGCTACCTCAGTCTTCTGTATGTTTTAACACTACTATTCTAAACATTCCTAAGAACATTTCAATTTTTATTCTCCTAGGGTGTTTTTTTTTTGTTAAAGTTTCACGAGTGATTTTTCCACAATTGCTATTGTGTGATAGAAGACAATCCTTTATTTACAGGATATGGAAGAATTTGTCCAGAGCTCTGGAGAGCATGGTGTGGTGGTGTTTTCACTTGGGTCAATGGTCAGTAGCATGACAGAAGAAAAAGCCAACGCAATTGCATGGGCCCTTGCTCAGATTCCACAAAAGGTGAGGTAAAGTGTTGATGGGAGGCAACTTTATACTGAGTCTATAAAGTTACTTAGAAGATCTGATTCTAGAAATGACTGTGTGAAACCTAAAGGTTTAGGTAAGCTCTAATTTACCCTAGCCAAATTACAAATAGAAACATACAAGTGATGTTACAATATTACTGAAGGTATATTTTAACTGCAAGTACCTTGGATATCAATGTTTTGATCTCTTTGGGTACATTCTGAAGTGCTGGCATTATGATGACATCACTGTCAAGAGTGTGTAGACATAGCAAATTCTTCATTTCACATGAAAAGATAGTAGTTGCATGGATTTTAAATTCATGCGAATCAAATTCAACATGCACAAAACCTGTGAAAAAGCAGACCTAATCTAATTCAGGCATTCTCCAGTGAAAGAGCACACATGCAAGAATATTTGGAGAGGATAAATGGCTCCTTAAGGTTTTTTTGTTTGTTTATGATGATAAAATCACACAGTTAATAATGTGCAGGTCAAATTAACATATAGTGTTTTCACCATACCATGGCAATTTATAGAAACATTTAACACAAACACTTGTGGAGCTGCTTTACAGAGCCTGTGATTTGACAGACTCATACTGCAGTACAGGCTAGTGGCTTCAACAGCCAGAAATTCTCCTGCCTCAGACATCTGAGGTAGGAAGATGCATTCTTTTAAAGGATGGAAGTAGGGTGGTTAGGGAAGTGGGTGATGTATAGACGATTGGTGTAGGAAGGAATGAATAAGAAAAAATGAGCAATATATGATAATTTAAAGAAATGAAAAAAGGAGGTCAGTCTAACTGTGTTTTCATAGTCGTCATTTGGAGATGAGTTGTAAGTCCACTGTGCAGATGATGTCAACATGTTCTGAACCTTTGGTCCACAGTAATTGCTCTATAAAGGATGTGTGTCTACTTGGGTGAAGTAGGTACAGCAGGTGTACTATCTGTGTTTAAATTCTATACTGTCACCATACCAAAGGAAGTAGGAAATTAAAGTCATATGCAGTAGCCAACTTTATTCAGATATTCAAATAACTTACACACTCTCAATGTTAAGTTATATGAGTGCATAATACATGGGTTCCAGCTGAGTACAGTCATAAAGATGAACTAAGTATGGCAAAAACCTGCTTTTTCTTTTTTTTAATTTTTATTTTCTATATTCTATCTTTACATTCCAAAGGCTTTCCCCTTTCCCAGTTCCCACCCACCATAGTTCCCATAGTTCCTCTCCCCGCCAACTATTCCCCAATCATTCCCCCTCCCCCCTCGGTTTCTTTACTAAACTGGATGCAATCTTTACAGGCCCAGGGTCCTCTCCTTTCTTCTTCTTGGGAATCATTTGACTTGCTATTTGTGTCTTGAGTATTTAGGGCTTCTGGGCTCATTAATATCCACTTATCAGTGATTGCATTTCATGTGCATTCTTTTGTGATTGGGTTAATTCATTCAGGATGATATTTTCCAGGTCTAACCATTTACCTACAAATTGCATGAATTCATTATTTTTAATTGCTGTGTAGTATTCCATTGTATAAATATACCACATTTTCTGTATCCATTCCTCCTTTGAGGGATATTTGGGCTCCTTCCAATTTCTGGCTATTATAAACAAGGCTGCTATAAACATAGTGGAGCATGTGTCCTTATTGCATGCAGGGGAATCCTCTGGGTATATGCCCAGGAGTGGTATGCCAGGGTCCTCTGGAAGTGACATGCCCAATTTTCTGAGGAACCGCCAAACTGATTTCCAGAGCGGTTTTACCATTTTGCAATCCCACCAACAGTGGAGGAGTGTTCCTCTTTCTCCACATCCTCGCCAGCACTTGTTGTCTCTTGAGTTTTTAATCTTAGCCATTCTGACTGGTGTGAGGTGGAATCTCAGGGTTGTTTTGATTTGCATTTCCCTGATGACTAATGATGTTGAACATCTTTTAAGGTGTTTCTCGGCCATCCGAATTTCTTCTGGTGAAAATTCTTTGTTTAGCTCTGTGCCCCATTTTTTGATAGGGTTATTTGGTTCTTTGCGGTCTAACTTCTTGAGTTCTTTGTATATATTGGATATTAGCCCTCTGTCGGATGTGGAGTTGGTGAAGATCTTTTCCCACTTTGTTGGTTGCCGTTTTGTCTTTCTGACAGTATCCTTTGCTTTGCAGAAACTTTGTAATTTTATGAGGTCCCATTTGTCGATTCTTGATCTTAGAGCATAAGCTATTGGTGTTCTGTTCAGGAACTTTTCCCCTGTGCCCAAGTCCTCCAGGGTCTTCCCAAGTTTCTTTTCTAATAGTTTCAGTGTGTCTGGTTTTATGTGGAGGTCCTTGATCCACTTGGAGTTGATCTTAGTACAAGGAGATAAGAGTGGGTCAATTCGCATTCTTCTGCATGTTGACCTCCAGTTGAACCAGCACCATTTGTTGAAAAGGCTATCTTTATTCCACTGGATGGTTGTGGCTCCTTTATCAAAGATCAAGTGACCATAAGTCTGTGGGTTAATTTCTGGGTCTTCAATCCTGTTCCATTGATCTGCTTGCCTGTTGCTATACCAATACCATGCAGTTTTTAACACAATTGCTCTGTAGTACTGCTTGAGGTCAGGGATATTGATTCCCCCAGAAGTCCTTTTATTGTTGAGAAGAGTTTTAGCTATCCTGGGTTTTTTGTTGGTCCAGATGAATTTGAGAATTGCTCTTTCTAGATCTATGAAGAATTGAGTTGGGATTTTGATGGGGATCGCATTGAATCTGTATATTGCTTTTGGCAAGATGGCCATTTTTACTATATTGATCCTGCCAATCCAGGAGCAAAAATTATTTTTCCATCTTCTGAGGTCTTCTTCGATTTCTTTCTTCAAGGACTTAGAGTTTAAACATTACCTGGATAACAATAGCAAGTAGAAGTAGTTCACCTGAAGTAGACCCGCTCCTCTCTGTTCGAGCTGAGGAGGGGGCCAAATCACAGTCCAAAAGTCATTTCTTTGAAGAAATGGAAGCCAAACACCCTTGTCCAGTTTTTATGCAGTGTTTTCACACGCACTCAAAAATCTCTATGCATGTACCATCTTGTCACATCTCCTCCTTTTTAATTTTTTTAAACACAGAAAATCCAGAGTTATTTTTGACTTAATGTGTATTCAAATTTACTTGTCTTTGGATGCTTGAGTTTTCACAGGTTCACAGGTTAAAACTGGTGCAGTCACCAGAAGGAGTTTCTCAGGTGACATTTGGCAGCAGTTAACTTCTTTCTTGGGCACAGGATCTTGAATTGGCCCAAAGTAGACAGACCTGACTTCTGATGGTACAGTCAACAAATCCTTTTTACCTTTTAGCTGGAAAGTTCCTGTATTCATGATGACTGTCACAGTCTTCTCAACTTCCACATTTATCCTTCATGTCTCTGGGCTAGAGGAGCCAGAGAGGAATCCAATATTTTATTGGAAACATCTGCAATGCCAGATGTGTATCCTTTGCCAAATTTCTTGTGCCAAATTGGTTCAAATTGTTGAAATCACAGAAGCCCATCTTCTGTGCAGTGCAGAATGTTCTGTAGAGAAATAGTTTTGTGGTCTTGAACATGTATTGCCTTCAGGTAAATTTAAAACTAAGAGTAAATAATGAAAGTACAAGGTTATCTTTTGGTGTCTCCCACTATTTTTTTAAAATAATTGTTCTTTTAACATTCTATGTATTCTTTCTATTATGCCTTGGCCATAGTGATTATAAAGAAGTCTTACAATATGATTAATATTCCATCATTTGAAGAAGCTTTCATTTTTTTCTACTGGCCCATTGTCAGTTTCAGTTGAAGTAGGCACTCCCATATCATCAAAAGTTTGGATAATAAAAGAGTATATTGCAAAAGTGTTCTATGAGTATGCAAGTAGAACTCAAAAATTTAGAATATATAGCAATGCACACATGCAGGTTCAGTATCCAAGGCAGAAGAGCACAGTGAATGACATCTACTGTTCAAAATTCACTAATATGTTTTGCCTCTTGTGTTAACTCTAGCTGTAAGAATATGATATAAAAAATAAAAAAGGATATGGTATTGTAAGGAAGAACAAGTAGGACATCCTTGTACAATCTGTCTCACTTACCTAAATGGGATGTGGTATTGTACATGAACTCCAAAAGCATTGTGGTGTATGTGTTGATGTTCATGTTGTGGGAAAGCAAAAATCGGGATGCTTAGTACAGCATCTTGCTTATTTTGTTCTGCAGTAGAACCAGGGAGATGAGATTGTGCACAAGAATGAGTAATAAACAAGGATGAATGCTGGACTGAACCAGTTGTTATAGATCTTAGAGTAATGGGAGCATGGTAGGATGTGAAGATGAAATTAAAAGTTTCCTATTCTACTCTAGCAATTTTTATTTGAAACTTGAAGATTCCATAGAATTCTGTATCTCTTTAAAACTGATTATTACTTAGGTGTAAGATAATATAGCAAGGAATATATCCATATAATTGTTGATAGTAAATTTCCCCTTTATTTATTAATTGAACAACAAAAGAAATACAAGTTGTTAGTATTTTATGGCCCTCATGGTGTATGTACATAGATCTATTCCAAAGGTTTATTGTCTTGTGATACAAAATGTATAGGAGACACCTTAGTGGAGAAAATAAGTATAAAGTCAGGAAAGGATCCATATTATAAACAAACGCTTTTTCAGTTTGGATTCAAATAGTTGTAATAGTTTAATTCTTGATATAAAATCAAAGATTATCCAATGCCATTACTTCTTTCATATTTTCAAATAGACTAATTCATCTAAAATTAGATATTTTCAAAATAATGTGTGGGCGATTAATATTCCATTTTTTCTTTTTTTAAATTTTATTTTCTGTATTCTCTGTTGACATTCCAAAGGCTTTCCCCTTTCCCAGTTCCCCCTTCACCATATGTCCCATAAGTCCTCTTCCCTCCCGCCCATTCCCCAATCACCCCGCCCACCCATTTCTCTGTTCTGGCACTCTCCTACAAAACTGGATCCAATCTTTTCAGGACCAGGGTCCTCTCCTTCCTTCTTCTTGGGAATCTTTTGATTTGTTAATTGTGCCTTGAGTATCCAGAGCTTCTGGGCTCAATACTATCCACTAATCAGTGATTGCGTTTCATGTGTATTCTTTTGTGACTGGGTTAACTCACTTAGGATGATATTTTCCAGATCCAACCATTTGCCTACAAATTGCATGAATTCATTATTTTTAATTGCTGAGTAGTATTCCACTGTATAAATATACCACATTTTCTGTATCCATTCCTCCTTTGAGGGACATCTGGGCCCATTCCAACTTCTGACGATTATAAATAAGGCTACTATGAACATAGGGAAGCATGTGTCTTTATTGTATGCAGGGGAATCCTCTGGGTATAGGCCCAGGAGTGGTATGACAGGATCCTCTGGAAGTGTCATGCCCAATTTTCTGAGGAACTACCAGATTAGCACATCAAAATGATCATTCACCATGATCAAGTAGGCTTCATCCCAGGGATGCAGGCATGGTTCAATATACGGAAATCCATCAATGTAATCCATTACATAAACAAACTAAAAGAAAAAAAACACATGGTCATTTCAGTAGATGCTGAAAAAGCATTTGACAAAATTCAGCATCCTTTCATGCTAAATGTCCTGGAAAGAACAGGAATTCAAGGTCCATACCTAAACACAGTAAAAGTAATATAGAGCAAACCAGTAGCCAACATCAAAATAAATGGAGAAACTTGAAGCAATCCCACTAAAATCAGGGACTAGACAAGGCTGCCTTCTCTCTCCATATCTTTTCTATATAGTACTTGAAGTTCTAGCGAGAGCAATTAGACAACATAAGGAATCAAAGGGATACAAATTGGAAAGGAAGAAGGCAAAGTATCATTATTTGCAGATGATATGATAGTATACTTAAGCATCCCATAAAACTCCACCAGAAAACACCTACAGCAATTAATATTCCTTAATAATTAGCATTCCCATCCCCAATCCCCCCTGCTTTTTTTTTTAAAAAATCATTCCACTCATTTACATGTCAAAAGATATCCCTATTCCTGGTTACCCTTCCACAAGACTCCCATCCCACAACCTCCTTCCCCTCCCTCCCCTTTGCCTCTATGAGGGTGCTGCCTTACCCACCCATCTTCTCCTACCCCACCTCTGTAGTATCCTGCTATGCTGGGAAATCAAACCTCCACCGAACCAAGGGCCTTCCCTCCCATGGATAAACATTAGTTTATCAGTGAAGGGAACCATTATTTTTCCAGTAATCACCGATGCAAGTTCTATAGGAGAAATTGTGGTCCTGATCACAGTACCTACTAATTGGCATTTAAAAGCTATAGGTAAATTTACACAGTTATTATTATTGCCTATTTAGTCACTTCATGAAGAAAATATGCTTCATGATTAAGGATACAGTAGTACAAATAAGACTGTAAGTTTAAGCCCCTAATAAATGAAAACAATCAATAACTAGTGGATTTAAAATAAGGGGACCTTTCATCCGATTGATTCTTGAACTGGCATTTCTTTTACGGTTATTGAATAGTGACCACCTTAATGGCATCTTATAGAAGTAAATAGACACTGTTAGAGTTGTAAACTATGAGCTCTATTAAGATTAGACAAAATGACAATGTATAAATTCAGAAGGCATAATGTAAGTCCTTAGTCTTGTGTTACACGTGTTATTATTAATCTTTTGTGAACATACTCTCTACAACAATATTGCAGAGATCTACATTCTTAATGCTAATGCTACATACTGTTCACAATTTAAATTACTAAGGTAAAGGTTGGGATATCAAAGGGGTTAAGGGTAACAAGGGGTTTTGAAACCTGTATTCCCACATGGATTGGGTTTTACAAAGTGGCCAAAAACAACATAAAACTTTAGTCTTTCTGAACATCTCAAAGGCTAATTCTAAATGAAAGTTCTGGGCTCCTCACCAGTAGTCAGACAACAGTTGGAGAATGAGAACATAGATCTGTCTTTTTCTAGCTGGAATTTTTATGGTTTTGTAATTAAAATATATGGTAAATAGAAATGGTTGGTTGACTTCTGAAATCTTACTGCCACTGTATGGTCAATTCGAGCTTTACAGCCTGGATTATCTACCCTGACAGCTATTGCTAAAGACTGGACTTCAGATGTTATGGATTGGACCAACTTTATTTACACTATTACCTATTCATCTTGATAATAAGGTATATGTATCCTTTCCTGTTTCCTCACTGAATCCTAAAGAACCCACCTTTGATATCAATGGGCTGTATTACTCAAGACATGGCAAAAATCCCCTATTATATATCAAATCCATGCTGGAAAGGTTTTAGAGACTGTGAGGCAGGCCTTCTTTCAGGCTTATTATATTGGTTATCTAGATTATATCTTGCTAGTCACCTCCAAAAAGAAATAGCTATAATCTGAATCTGACATGACTCAGATTATACACTCATATTTATGTGCTACATAAATATGGACTGATTATTACACCAGAAAATTTACAAATATCAGATTCTGCATAATATCTGGGGCAACTAGTAACTAGAACACCTGTTAGTACCCATGAAAAGGACAATTTAAAAACACTCAACATTAAGAGTGGAGGAGAGACTGATGGAAAGGCTATCCAGAGATTGTCCCACCTAGGGATCCATCCCATATGCAGACACCTGAAGCAGACACTATTGCTGATGCCAAGAAGTTCTTGCTAGCAGGAGCCTGCTATAGCTGTCTCCTGAGAGGCGCTACCGGAGCCTGCCAATACAGATGCAGGTACTTGCAGCCAACCCTTGGAATGAGCGCCAGGATCCCAATGGAGGAGTTAAAGAAAGGACTGAAGAAGCCGAAGGGTTTTGAAATCCCATAGGAGGAACAACATCTGCTGGCTGCACCACCCAGCCAAGGGTCTAGACCACCAACCAAAGTGTGTACAGAGATTGGTCTAAGGCTCCAGATACATAGGCAGCAGAGGATGGTCTTTTCTAACTACTGTTATACAAAAACATAGTACAACTATTCCAGGCTGATTGGTTCCCCAATTAATAACCTGTGTGTCACTTAATAGAACATTGAAGTCTGTAATGGCAATACTTTAGAACCAGGAATATCAAGAGCTGCACTTGCTTGAGTAGTAGCATGTAACAAAAGAATCAGTTGGTTACAATCTGAAGCTGGCAAAAGTGCTATGGATTTTAGATTTAAATCCTTACATGTGGATTCTTTAGAGTTCCCTCATCAGGTTTCTCGATTGTTTTCCAGATTGTTTTGATTTTTGGCCAGGCAATATATTGCCATTCTCATCATATTTATTTCAGTATTCCTTATCCCAATGTTTTCCCTTTTTGCATACAGAGCTTAAATCAGGATCTCCTTGATTCTGAGCATTGAACTATGGTTCTTAAAGTGAACTTTGCTTCTTAAAGTGGCCACTTAGCCGACACCATTTTTGTAGAGCAGCCATACATAAAAGAGGTAATTTTGCTCTAGGTTTGTAAGTCCCTACATTTCTACATGACTTCAGAAAGTCCATAGCGTTTTTTATCTCTCTTTGAGGCTTGATTAATTCTTGGAAATCTTCACTATTAAATGTAATTGTTTTATAAGAGCTCTTGAATTTGTTTCCCCTTTATTTGTTTTCCAATAGCATCTCCAAGTCTCCCTCTGAATTCAGCATAAGGCTCAGAGGGACCTTATATATTTTTTATGTTACTAGACCCTAAGTCTGATTCCATATCAGTTTTCATGCAGGCAGCCCTAGGGGCATTTCTAATGTGGGGGGACTGAAAGAGTGCCACCGACCACCCCAGCCAGGTATGGGGGTCCCAGGAATCATGGTCCTCGAAGTCCACATTTGGAAGTATTGGGAGGTGACAAACAGAAACAAACATAGAGGCAGTTAGAATCTGAGTGTAATTTGAAGCTCTCATGCAGGAGATTTTATACAATAAAAACCAAACACAACAACTCTTAGAAACCATATCCAGTGAAACCATCACTAACACCAAAAAATGATTTGGTGCAGTAAAATACAAAAATCATCTGAGCATCAGACCTCTGAAACTATGATTTCAGTGAATCACAAACAGAACAGGTAACATCATTATCAATAATATCAATCATCAAAATATAACAGTTTTCTAAGAATGTATTCAATAGGGCAGTTGTCCAAGGCTAGTGGCATATTCCCAAAAACAGGTTAATAAATCTTTATGATCAGTGCTGTGAACTACTGAGACAACTTTTCAGCTTCATATGGTTACTTATTTAACATCTAATACCTGACATTTTTTATATATATCTTCAACACATAAATTTAAACTATTTTAATTCTTTCTGGTTATGGCTTTCTTTACCATATACGGAAACACACCTCCAATGTCACACCTGTAGCCATATGAAATTTTATTGTTGGGAAAGTTTTTTCTATCGTAATAATTTTGTAAATGATTTAAAAAGTAAAGCATTGATTTCCCCAGAGGTAAGGTCATGTTAGTGACCTCCATCTCAATGGATCATTTCTTACCCATTATTTTTACTTAAGATCATGGTCTAGGCTTCCATGAATCTGTAACTAAGAAAAAGAATGAAATGTGTCTTGGGCAATGTATTGATACTCGGGTCCTTGGTAAAAAGGGGGAACAAAAATACCCACAGAAGGAGGTACAGCCATAGGGTAGAGCAAGTCTAAGGGAAAGACCATTCAGAGACTACCCCATACAGGGATCCATTTCACATACAGTTAAAAAAAAACAGACACTATTACAGATGCCCACAAGTACTTGCTGACTAGAGCGGAATATAGCTATCTCCTGGGAGTCTCTGCTAGTGAATGAGAAATACAGAGGTGGACACTCTCAGTCATCCATCCAACTGAGCACAGGGTCCCCAATGGAGGAGCTAAAGAAAGGAGCCAAGGAGGTGAAAGGGTTTTGCAAAACCATAGGAGGAACAATAATATGAGTCACCCAGTACTCCCAGAGCGTCCAGGGACAAAACCATCAACCAAAGAGTACACATGGAGTTACCCATGGCTCCAGACACAAAAGCAGCAAAGGATGGTTTTGTTAGACATCAATGGGAGGAGAGGCCCTTGGCCCTGGAAAGACTTGATGTAGTGTAGAAGAATACCAGGATAGGAAAATGGGGGAGGGCTGTTTGGGGAAGGGGAAATGGCTTATTGGATTTTAGGGAAAGGGGGGAACCAGGAAAGGGGCCAGCATTTGAAATGTAAATAAAGCATATAGCTAATAAAAAAAAGAAAAAAAGAAAAGGAATGAAAGAGAACAAAATAGAAAAATTTGCATGAGAAGTATGGTTCAATATGGTTGCTCCTGCAGAGAGGTCCACAACAAGTTCCAGGAGACCTTCTTTTGAAGTAGAATGTCTCAGTCTGTGGAACTTGTCACATAGTTTATACTGGGATTAGTGTGGCAAAGGAAGTATATCATGCAACTGGTAATATGTTGATATAAATCCCTGTCAGCATTTCTGTATGACATTTCTAGAATTAATCCTCAGTCCTAGCTGCCCGCCTTTGTACAGGCTTCATTTTCAAGCCATATCTACCAATGAAGAAATTGGAAAGGACTCAGAGCAATTTTAGCATTTACATGGAAACCATGTGGCAAACAGTGCATTATTCCTCCAACTGGAAAAATATCTATAACCATCTAAAGCAGTAAGTCCATAGGAAGCACAGACATTGTTAAAATCTTTCAGAATATCCCTGTCTAATTCCTAATACAAGTTTTGATTTTATTGAAACTTTCCTGGAAACACCGAGCACAACCCATCAGGCCAGGGAGCAATTGATGAATGAATTTCTTTTGCTTGCATTGACCTAGCTTATCTTGGTTGTAATATTAGCCTTAGGAGAGGATTAGCTCTCCTAAATCCTCATCAAACAAGGAAAGAACTCAATATTAGAACACCTGGATAATTGAGAGTGGTGCTGATTTTCCTTTCCATTTTGCCTACAATGTGCAATCTTCTTTTTATCTTTTTTAAACCAATTTTAATGCGTCATCATCCTCTTTATATTCATGCAAGAACTTGGGCATTACTTCCTTGTGATTTTTAGCCTCCTTATCTTTGTGAAGCTGTTTTATTTTTATGATAACAGTCTAAATCAATGCCCACATGGCCAAAGATTGAAAGAAGATCATTTTCTCCTTCTTTAAATGGTTTTTCTATATTCATTCAGAGACTGTCCCATACTTCTTCATCTGAAGTGCCATCTTCTGTTTAGTAGGGATTATAATCACAAGTAATTGTAAGCAGCTTGATACTTGTGACTTAGATATGTGTGATCCTCCCTTAAAGAAATGGTGCAGAAGCTCATATAAGGCATAGCTTTCTCTGTATTCTGTGTGCTTATTCTCATTCACCTCTTTCTGTGAGGGTCTCCAATCTTATATTGTGAAGCCAACTTTAAGTCCCCCTTCAGTGCCCCTTGTCCCAACTCCAGAGACAGTGAGACCAGTCAAGGTAATAACATGTAGACTCAATTCCTGTCTGGCGCACAAGGGAGGATGGCATAGACACATACCAAGAGAAGTATTGTGTTTTGAAGAAACAGGGGTAACAAGACTCTTCCTGTTTTCTTGGAATATTCTCAATGCACTAAGATTATACTCACATGACTCTATTCCTGGACCATTCCAACACCACAATATGCAAGGTTTCGTCCAGGTGGGTCAGATGATTCCATTTTCTATTGGCCAACAGATTGGCCATTATTTCTAAGTACTCCTGGCAGTGGTAATTCTGGATGTGGAGCAATTAAGAATACACAATCAAAAATATCTGAATAGGGAAGCAGGAGTGGGTTAGTGAGCAGGGGATGGGGTATGGAATGCAGGGATTTGTGGAGGGGAAATGAGGAAAGGGGATAACATGTGAAATATGAATAAAGAATGTGTCTAAGAAAAAAAGAGAAAAATTAAAATTCACAGAAAATAACATAACACAAGTGAATAAAGGTAAACTCTAAACTATTTAAAATGTATTTTTATTCCAACATTAGAACGGACATATTAGATTTTTCAAAATAATTTATATAAAATTTAAATCATTAGTAATTTTTCAATATTCTTTGCAGTTGAATTATGTCATTGTGTCAATGTAATAATATTTTCATGTATCACTGTCTCATTTGTCTACATATCTCTTCGTGGAAAGTGATGATTATGTTCAACCTGAGTGTAAGAATCAACACAAAAACTGCTGGCACACTCTTCACTCTGTCCTTAAAGAGTTATCATTGCTCACCTCTTCTGAATTTCTCTTCTATCTTATCAGAGGTGTTCAGGTCTGTTTTCTCTACACTGAAAAAAAGAAGATAACATTTAAGAATTATTTCTCTTTTGGAAATTATAATTACATCATTTCTCCCTTTCTAGTTCTCCCTCCAAGCACTTGCAAAAACATGCCCCCTTGGTCTCTTTCAAACTTATGACCTCTTCTTTTAATTAATTGTTGTTACATACACATATGAATATGTCTCTACATTTATATTCCTAAATATATACTTCTCAATCTTTGTAATGTAAAATTTGCCTCCATCAATAAAGATTGTCTAACATTTAACAGGTTCTTTGGAAATTTGATGGCAAAACCCCAGCAACCTTAGGACCTAATACCAGAGTCTACAAGTGGCTTCCCCAGAATAACCTTCTTGGTAAGATTCTGGAAAACAAATTTTAAAACATGACTGAGTCTCTGATTCCTATATCTATCCCTTTTGACTTCAAAACTTTTATATTACACTGACTACATGGATTATTTATTTAGGACAAAAAATTCTGACTATGGCCTTCACATGTTCAACTGGAAATGAGTATATGATGCTTCAATCCCTAGTCACATGCTAATCTGCAAAAATAGTTTTCTGTAAATTTAGTTTCTTCTATCTTTGAAAAAGCAAAATATTTTAGTGAGGTTATCAGTATAACAATTTTCATGAAGAAATCTCTTTTCAGTTCCTCATAGTATACATATCTCTTTTCATGGCTAAGACTGCTAATTAATGTTAACCTGAATTTGTCTCATTCTAGGTCATCCAAAAACCAAAGCCTTTGTAACTCATGGTGGAGCCAATGGTGTCTATGAGGCGATCTATCACGGAATCCCTATGATTGGAATTCCTCTGTTTGGAGAACAAGATGATAACATTGCCCACATGGTGGCCAAAGGAGCAGCTGTTACACTGAATATCAGAACAATGTCACGGACAGATTTGCTTAATGCACTGGAGGAAGTCATAGACAATCCTTTGTGAGTATAACCTTTTAAAATGTGTGTCTCTCATTCATTCATTCATTCATTCATTCATTCATTCATTGTCTTCTTACTGAGCACCAAACAAACAAGAAATATCTTGAAGGTAATGGTAATGATAGGAACAGAGATAAATTAGGGCATGATTCAGTATATACATTGTTCTCTCCTTTACCCTTTGTTTTCTAATTCCTGTTATGCCTTATGTTTCTTCCCCATGTAAATCATGATGGTCTTAAATATGTAACCCTTCTGCTTCATCCTCCACACTGCTTGGCCAAGAAAGATTTTGACAGTTCTGGCCAACACCTCAAAAGAAGGCTTTCATATCTAGTGTGGGGCTTTTAGGTAGGAATACCTTGGCTATTGGAGGGAGAACCATCAGTTCAGATGAGAAATATTCATTAAAATTATGTAAGTATGTTTACATAGAATTGGATGTAGGACATAATTAATAGTATAATTCTTTTTCTTTTTCAGACATTCTTCTTGTTATTTTCTCCTTTTCCCTCCTCTTCCTATTTCCCTCACCCTTCCCCTCTTCCCATTTCCCTTATCAGATCCCTTAAATTCTGCTGTCTCCCTTCACACTCTTCACATCTTCTTTTGTATTAACTAACTCCCACCTCTAAGGAGCGTCTGCTCTATCTATTCCTCTATCAGATAAGTTGAATCCTAAATTGTAAATAAGTGTAATAGCATACTAAGAACTGAGGATGTTTTAATAAGAAAATACATTCAATTTTGCTATTGTAATTTGTAAACAGCAGGAGGGTAAGTTACCATCACTCTAATTCCTACTTGCTGTGCTACATTAAACTGATATTTAGGGTTGGTGACTCATGTCTCTAAGTCACCCTTCTCCTTTATATATTCATTGATAATCTTTTCTACAATAGAATCAAATGCACCTGCATGCTTCTCTCTGAAATTTGGACCACTTTTCTAACATTGGTATGTTAAGAAAAAAATGAAGATCAACAACGATATCAAAAATTAGGCTTAAAGGACAGCTCAATGGGTAAGAGCAGGATTTTTGGTTGTATTCATTCCATTAATTAAGAAAAAGCATTTTTTCTTACAGCTATAAAAAGAATGTTATGTGGTTGTCAACTATTCACCATGACCAGCTTACGAAGCCCCTGGACAGAGCAGTCTTCTGGATTGAGTTTGTCATGCGCCACAAAAGTGCCAAGCACCTGAGACCACTTGGACATAACCTTTCCTGGTACCAGTACCACTCTCTGGATGTGATTGGATTCCTACTTGCCTGTGTGTCAGCCATTGCAGCCCTTGCTGTAAAGTGCCTCTTGTTTGTATACCGACTCTTTGTAAAGAAAGAAAAGAAAATGAAGAATGAGTAGAGCTCATTGACAGTGCACTACATGAACGAACTTTCAGCCTCATTCTAATTTATGAACCACCTTCTAAACACTGACTAATTTTTTTTTAAATCAAGGCACATCTTCTTTGTAAATTTTTACTGTGTAAGGAGACATATAACTCTGTGAATATAGATATGTTATCAAAAATTCCATCATTTTTAATTTTCATACTATTTAATGTAAAAAATTGTATTTTAGGAAAATGTGGAAAATAAAGATGTATGTAATAGAGTCTTAAAAAAAATCAAAGAATATTTCAGTGTAGCTTCTGATATCCCAGTGTTCAGAGTTTCCAGGAGACTGTAAAGCAGTACTTCATAATGACACTTTTCTGGAGCTAGATATGGTGGCTTATGGTTTTAATGTCTGTACTTGGGTGTCAGAGGCAGGTGGATTGCTTGAGTTTGAAGCCAGTCTGTTCTACAGAGTGAGTTCCACGACAATGTGGTCTACATAGGGAAACCCTGTTTCCATGGAAAAAAATACAGGTCTTTGTGTAAGTATTTAAAATTTTGCAAGTATTTAAAATCAGCTTTCTTTTATCTTTTATTTTTTTTGTTGAATTTATTCTTCATTTACATTTCAAAGGTTAAACCCTTTCCCAGTTACCCCATTCCCCAAAAAACCCCAACCCATCCTTCTCCCCCCACCTCGCTCCAAGAATATGTTCTTGTACCATCCTACCCCCATGAGTACTCTATTTCCCCACAATGGGGTCTCTATTGAGCCTTAAGAGGACCAAGGACCTCTCTTCCCACTGATGCCCAACAAGGCGTTCCTCTGCCACTCTTTTGGCTGGAACCCTGTGTACTCCTTGGTTGATGGCTTAGTCCCCAGTAGCCCTGGGGCATCCAGCATACAAATACTATCTGGGTACAGAAGCATAGGAAGCATATAATGATAGTGCTGGCCCAGTACACATTTTATTTTTTTAATTAGATATTTTCTGTATTTTTATTTCAAGTGTTAACCCGTTTCCTGGTTTCCCCTTTGAAAACACACTATGCCATTCCCCCTCCCCCTGCTCACAAACCCACCCACTCCTATTTCCCTGTCCTGGCATTCCTCTATACTGGTCCATCCATCCTTAGCAGGACCAAAGGCCTTTCCTCCCTTTGATGTCCAACAAGGCCATCCTCTACTACATATGAAGGTGGAGCCATGGGTCTCTCTTTGGTTGGTGGTTTATTTCCTAGGTGCTCTGGTTGGTTCATATTGTTGTTCCTCCTATGGAGCTGCAAGCTCTTTCAGCTACTTTGGTCCTTTTTCTAGCTCCTCCATTTGGGATGTTGTGCTCAGTCCAATGGTTGGCTGAGAGCATCCACTTTTTTTTTTAAAATTTTTATTTTCTATATTCTATGTTTACATTCCAAAGGCTTTCCCCTTTCCCAGTCCCCCCCCCCACCATACGTCCCATAATTCCTCTCCCCCCCAACTATTCTCCAGTCATTCCCCTCCATGGTTTCTCTACAAAACTGTATCCAAACTTTACAGGCCCAGGGTCCTCTCCTTTCTTCTTCTTGGGAATCATTTGACTTGCTAATTGTGCCTTGAGTATTTAGGGCTTCTGGGCTCATTAATATCCATTTATCAGTGATTGCATTTCATGTGTATTCTTTTGTGATTGGGTTAACTCACTCAGGATGATATTTTCCAGGTCTAACCATTTACCTACAAATTGCATGAGTTCATTATTTTTAATTGCTGAGTAGTATTCCATTGTATAAATATACCACATTTTCTGTATCCATTCCTCCCTTGAGGGATATTTGGGCTCCTTCCAATATCTGGCTATTATAAACAAGGCTGCTATAAACATAGTGGAGCATGTGTCTTTATTGTATGCAGGGGAATCCTCTGGGTATATGCCCAGGAGTGGTATGCCAGGGTCCTCTGGAAGTGACATGCCCAATTTTCTGAGGAACCGCCACACTGATTTCCAGAGCAGTTTTACCATTTTGCAATCCCACCAACAGTGGAGGAGTGTTCCTCTTTCTCCACATCCTCGCCAGCACTTGTTGTCTCTTGAGTTTTTAATCTTAGCCATTCTGACTGGTGTGAGGTGGAATCTCAGGGTTGTTTTGATTTGCATTTCCCTGATGACTAATGATGTTGAACATCTTTTAAGGTGTTTCTCGGCCATCCGAATTTCTTCTGGTGAAAATTCTTTGTTTAGCTCTGTACCCCATTTTTTGATAGGGTTATTTGGCTCTTTGCTGATGGTAGCCAGCGGTGCCATTCCTGAAGATGGCCTGCTTTCCCGCCCTCTGGTCAGCAGCTTGTGGCTATTGTCCACCTAAAGGGCTACAGCGCTCAAGCGCTTACCATGTAATTGCCCGCTCTCGGGGCATGCTAATTGAGCATTGTAGCAGAAGCCAATCGGGAGTTACACAGATCTCCTAAGCATATATAAGCAGTGCCTCTTCTTCTCTCGTGGTCCTTCCCTCCACTTCATGATAAGAGCTGTACAATAAAGTTATGCTACAGAAGAATCCTATTGTCTGGCGTCGTTCTTGCTGGCGAGACGACAGCACACGACAAGTTGGTGCTGAAACACGGGAAATTTGACATCAGAGGCACAACGGGGTACCCTTCAGTTATCTGAAGAGGATTCAGAACTGTAGCGCAAGTAATAAAATAAATAAGGTAAGTTCTGAGAGGCATGCTTTGTTTGGGCTTAATCCTGCATTGGGTGGTCTGATACTTGTATTCCTGGTGGCTGTTGTGTTTTTGTTGTGTTTACACTGTAGCATACACGTTTCTGGCAGGGAGTGCTCGCCTTAAAGTGAAAGGAGCAAGTAAGATGGACGTAGATAAGTTGCATTGCTCCGAACCTGTGCAATAATTGGCTTCTGTAGATAAAGAAGGCCATGGGGAATTCACACTCTCTTGTTATTGCATTACAAATTATCTTAAAGGAACGCAAATTGAAGGTATCCAAGGGAACCTTGGAATCTTTTGTTAAGGAAATCCATCACTGTGCTCTGTGGTTTGCTCGCTCAGGCTCCCTCAGGATTCGATTCGGAGCTGGGAAAAACTGGGAAAGGATTTGGAGAGAGAGGCACAGAATGGGCAGTTAAGAGCTGGTACCAGGCCACTTTGGAAGTTAGTAAAATCTTGTATACAGGATAGGAACTGTGAGGCAGAGCTCAAGGCAGGACAAAAAATATTTGAAGAATATCAAGAAAGTATGTCAGAAACAGAACTGAGATGGAAAGTTAGAAGCGCAAAAGTAAAAAGGCCGTTAAAGAGAAAGATAGACAACTCCGAGGGGATCAAAGCAGACCTCCCGGAGATAAACGCCTCTATCCTGTAGAGGAATTAGAAGCCTTAGGGCTATCCAGTAGTGATTCTGAGGATATGCTGCCCTCTACCGACGAGGAAGAGTTAGAGCAGGAAGCAGCTAAATATAAAGAGGAGAGAGATGCGCAGAGGCCCAGAAGGGCAAACAGGAAATCCAAAGAACTCGGTCCTGTTGCCGCCTCTGCACCTCCGCCCTATGCGGAAGGGGAGTGCAAGTATTCATTTTGCTCGCCGGAGACGCGGTGCGAGCTGAGGCAAATGTTTCCAGTTTTTGATGATGATGGTGTCCACTCTCACCAGCCTGTAGAGCATAAGCAAGTTAAGGAATTGGCTGAGTCAGTTCGGACCTATGGCATTAATGCAAATTATATATAATGCAATTATACTGGGTCACAGATTGAGAGATTGTCCAAGACAGCCTTAATGCCGGCAGATTGGATGTTCGTTACTAAAGCGTGCCTTAGCATGGGACAGTATCTAGAATGGAAAGCACTTTGGCATGATCTTAGCCAGACACAGGCGCGTGCTAATGCTGCTGCTGGACAACCCGCTTGGTCTTTTGATATGCTTACAGGTCAAGGACAATGGGCTAACAACCAGACTAACTTCCCTCTGGAAGTTTATACTCAAATCAATAGCTGTGCTGTTAGGGCATGGAAAGCTTTACCTAACCGAGGGGAAGTGTCAGGGAATTTGACTAAGGTCATTCAAGGACCTAATGAGCCATTTTCTGAATTTGTAGCACGTATGATAGAGGCAGCTGGTAGGATCTTTGGGGATTTAGAACAAGCAATGCCCTTGATAGAACAGTTAGTTTTTGAACAATGTACCAAAGAGTGTAGGCAGGCTATAGTCCCATGGAAGCATAAGGGATTACAGGCATGGCTAAAAGCATGTAGGAAGTTAGGCAGACCTCTTACCAATGCAGGACTGGCTGCTGCCATCCTGCACCCTGTGAGGGCAAAAACAAGGGAGAGCGCAGAAGGGGAATCACGTGTGTTTCCAGTGTGGAAAACCAGGACACATACAAAGAGATTGTGGGAATCGGATAGCAGGCTCCAGGAAGGTTCCAGGATTATGTCCAAAGTGCAAGAAAGGGAAACACTGGGCTAATGAGTGTCGATCAGTAAAAGATATCACAGGAAGGCCTTTAGACATGCCAAAAAACGCCCAACGGGGCCCTCGTCCTCAGGGCCCACAAATATATGGGGCAACGAGTTCCCAGGTCACTCTGGGGCGGAGACCAGCCCGCGAAGAGCCACTGAAGGTTCCATGGCATTGGATCTCTGCGCCACCACCAGACTTGTCCTAACCCCACAAATGGGGGTGCAGCCTATTCCATCAGATTTTCATGGCCTTTTACCATAACATACTGTTGGGCTTCTCTTAGGACGTTTTTTAGCTACCTTGAAAGGGCTAATAGTGCATCCTGGAGTTGTTGACCAGGACTATAAGGGCCAGCTAAAGATCATGTGTTCCTCCCCTCGTGGGATTTTCCCTATCTCTCCCGGTGATCATATTGCACAACTTCTAATATTGCCCAGCTGTCATGAAAACTTTAAGGCCAAAAATACTGGGAGGGAAAGTAAAGGGTTTGGACATCCTGACCAACATGATTTAGCCTATTTGGCAGTTGACTTAAAACCCAGGCCTACCTTAATTCTAACTATAGAGGGAAAAAGTTTTAGAGGCATATTAGATACTGGGGCAGACAAAAGTATTATCGCCACGACATGGTGGCCCTCCAGCTGGCCAATTACTCAATCTGAACACTCATTACAGGGCTTGGGGTATGAATCAACCCCTGCCATTAGTGTCAAAGCTCTTAAATGGAAGGCTCCAGAAGGACAAAAGGGAAAATTTACACCATATGTGCTCCCCCTGCCAGTCAATCTATGGGGTAGAGATGTTTTAACAGGCTTGGGCCTTAAGCTTATGAATGAATACTCTGTCCCAGCACAAAATATGATGTTAGATATGGGATACGTCCCAGGCCAAGGGATTGGCAAGCATCATCAAGGGATTGCTGAACCGCTCCAGCAAACTCCCAGATGTGATCGATCTGGTCTGGGTTTTTCGTAGGGGCCGTTGAGGGAATTTTGCCCATACCATGGATTACAGAGGAGGCCGTATGGGTTCCTCAATGGCCTCTCTTTTCTGAAAAGCTGGAGGCAGCACATCATTTAGTACAAGAGCAATTACAATTAGGACATTTGGAACCCTCAAATTCTCCTTGGAACACTCCTATATTTGTTATTAAAAAGAAATCAGGAAAGTGGAGACTTCTGCATGATCTTAGAGCGATTAATGCACAAATGCAACTTTTTGGCCCCGTTCAGCGAGGCTTACCTCTTCTTTCCACATTGCCAAGGCAATGAGGAGTAATTATTCTAGATATAAAAGATTGCTTCTTTTCTATTCCCTTACATAAGAAAGATAAGGCACGGTTTGCATTTACCTTGCCCACCATTAATCATGTTGAGCCAGATAAGAGGTATCAATGGAAAGTTCTACCTCAAGGTATGGCTAATAGTCCTACTATGTGCCAGCTATATGTTCAGCAGGCATTGGCTCCAATTTGTCATAGTTATCCAGATTTAAAAATTGTCCATTTTATGGATGACATTCTTCTTTGTGGAGCTGACGATATAGAACTGGAAAAGGCTTATTCTGATTTAATAAAATCCCTGGAGGTCTATGGGTTAGCCGTAGCTGTGGAAAAGGTACAAAGGTCTGAGGTAGGAAAATTCCTAGGGGCTGTGATTTGTCCAGAGACTATCCAGCCTCAAAAAATTGAGATTCGTCGAGATCACCTAAAAACCTTAAATGATTTTCAAAAACTTTTGGGTGATATTAACTGGTTGAGGCCGTTTTTGAACATTTCTACAGCAGAAATGAAACCTTTGTTTGATATTCTAGAGGGTGATCCTCGTTTAACATCCCCAAGGTCTCTAACGCCTTCAGCATTGGAGGCTTTGCAAAAGGTAGAACAGGCTATCACTAAAGCACAATTATACAGACTACAGCCTCAAGAACCCTTTGATCTTTGTATATTACAGACTGCTGTCCTACCAAGGCAGTGCTTTGGCAACAAGGACCTTTAATATGGATACATCCACAAGCCTCTCCAGCTAAGACAATAGAATATTACCCAACTGCTGTTGCCAAACTAGCCTTAAAAGGATTAAAAACAGCCTTAATTCATTTTGGATTGTCTCCAAGAAACATTATTACACCATATACCATGGATCAGATAAGAGTGCTGTGTGCTATGGATGATGATTGGGCCATACTCGCCTGCAGCTTCTCAGGGTTATTTGATAATCATTATCCCAAACACCCTTTGCTTACCTTTGCTAAAACTCACCCCCTCATCTTTCCCCGAATTGTTAGTACTAAGCCTATTCCAGAGGGGGATGTAGTCTATACCGATTGGTCTGAAACAGGCCTAGGTGCGTATGTGCACGATAATAACGTGGTTACCAAAGCTTATACTCCCGACTCTCCACAGTTAGTGGAATGTCAAATTGTTCTAGAGGTGCTTCGTAGATTCTCAGGGCCTTTAAACATTGTTTCTGATTCTTGCTATGTTGTTAATGCCGTGAAATCATTGGAAGTGGCGGGCCTAATCAAGCCCTCTAGTACAGTAGCTTCCCTATTTCAGGAGTTACAACAGGAATTGCTATCTAGAAATGCCCTATATTTATTACTCATATTCGGGCACACTCGGGCCTACCAGGTCCTATGGCACAGGGAAACAAAATGGCTGATTTGGCGACTAGAGCTGCTGCTTTCCTCCTATGTGATCCTATAGCGGCTGCCACAAAGTTTCATTCTCAATTTCATGTCACTGCTGAGACGCTGCGTAGGCGTTTTTCTATTTCCAGGGCAGAGGCCCGCAATATAATACTCCAATGTAAAAATTGTAATGAGTTTCTTCCTGCCCCTCATGTACCCACATTAACCCTCGCGGGCTCAGGCCTTTACAAGTTTGGCAAATGGATGTCACTCATATACCCTCTTTTGGAAAATTGAAGTATCTGCACGTTTCTATCGATACTCGTTCAGGTGTCATTTTTGCACCCCCCTAACTGGGGAGAAAGCATCGCATGTTATCCAGCATTGTCTCGAGGCTTGGAGTGCTTGGGGTTTACCACAAATCCTCAAAACTGACAAAGGACCAGCATATACTTCTAATTAGTTCCAACAATTTTGTCACCACATGGGTGTTAAACACCTCACGGGATTGCCGTACAACCCCCAAGGACAAGGCGTGGTGGAGCGTGCTCACCGCACCTTGAAATCTTATTTAATTAAACAAAAAGGGGGAATTGAGGAAGTGCCCCCTACACCCAAGATAGCCATCTCCATCACTCTCTTTACTTTAAATTTTTTAAATTTGGACGTTAATGGTCGCTCTGCAGCAGAGAGACATGGCCTGTGGCCTTCGCCCCCACAAGAGCAAGTTAAATGGAAGGATGCGCTTTCTAACAAATGGAAGGGCCCGGATCCTATCTTGATAAGATCCAGGGGAGCTGTTTGTGTTTTCCCACAGGACGGAGAAAATCCAATCTGGGTACCTGAACGCTTGACTCGAAGAGTGGCCCCTGCACCCCTACAAGATGTTGCTATGGCTGCTGATGATTTTCACGAATCACCTGCTGATACAGGTGGAACCACGATGAGGGATCCTGTTTAAGTATTTCCTAGGAAATTGGACTGGTGAATTTGACTTCTTGATGGACCAGCTTCGCGTAGCCATCGTTCGTGTGAACTCCACTTGTGTAGATGCTCCTTTGTCAGAAGGGCTGTCATCTTGGGTTACTTCTGCCATGAATCTCTTTAAGGAATGGGCAGGAGTAACTGGGGTTGGCATGCTTTTATGCGATGGAGTAGTGTTTTTGCTCTGGTTGGTGTGTAAGCTACTAGCTCAACAAAATCGTGACAAGGTGGTAATAGCTCAGGCCCTGGCTGCTATTGAAATTGGCTCCTCTCCCACCGTGTAGTAATATGCTTAAGGATGGTCATTAGGTGTCTGTACAGGCAGCCCATGCACCCTGAGCCTCTTATGGCATTGCACCAGGATTGGGTGTCTAACAGACCTGAAGTAGCCTTAGCACTCTGCGGGGCCTCGTTCCATTGTACGCAGACCAGAACTTCACTTTTGCTCCATCCAATCAAGGTCTCGAACCCTGAGGGTCCTGCAAGAACCCAAAAGTTGATCGACCTTACCGTGTTCATATAAAATAATTAAGAGGGAGATGTTGGTAGCCAGTGGTGCCATTCCTGAAGATGGCCCACTTTCCCGCCCTCTGGTCAGTAGCTTGCGGCTATTGTCCACCTAAAGGGCTACAGCTTGCAAGCGCTTACCACGTAATTGCCCGCTCTCGGGGCATGCTAATTGAGCATTGTAGCAAAAGCCAATCAGGAGTTACACAGATCTCCTAAGCATATATAAGCAGCGCCTCTTCTTCTCTCGTGGTCCTTCCCTCCACTTCATGATAAGAGCTGTACAATAAAGTTATGCTACAGAAGAATCCTATTGTCTGGTGTCCTTCTTGCTGGTGAGACGACAGCACACGACACTTTGCGGTCTAACTTCTTGAGTTCTTTGTATATATTGGATATTAGCCCTCTGTCAGATGTGGGGTTGGTGAAGATCTTTTCCCACTTTGTTGGTTGCCATTTTGTCCTTCTGACAGTGTCCTTTGCCTTGCAGAAACTGTAATTTTATGAGGTCCCATTTGTCAATTCTTGATCTTAGTGCGTAAGCTATTGGTGTTCTGTTCAGGAACTTTCCCCCTGTGCCCATGTCCTCCAGGGTCTTCTCAAGTTTCTTTTCTAATAGTTTCAGTGTGTCTGGTTTTATGTGGAGGTCCTTGATCCACTTGGAGTTGATCTTAGTGCAAAGAGATAAGAGTGGGTCAATTCGCATTCTTCTGCATGCTGACCTCCAGTTGAACCAGCACCATTTGTTGAAAAGGCTATCTTTATTCCACTGGATGGTTGTGGCTCCTTTATCAAAGATCAAGTGACCATAAGTCTGTGGGTTAATTTCTGGGTCTTCAATCCTATTCCATTGACCTACTTGCCTGTTGCTGTACCAATACCATGCAATTTTTAACACAATTGCTCTGTAGTACTACTTGAGGTCAGGGATATCGATTCCCCCAGAAGTCCTTTTATTGTTGAGAATAGTTTTAGCTATCCCGGGTTTTTTGTTGCTCCAGATGAATTTGAGAATTGCTCTTTCTAGATCTATGAAGAATTGATTTGTGATTTTGATGGGGATCGCATTGAATCTGTAGATTGCTTTTGGCAAGATGGCCATTTTTACTATATTGATCCTGCCAATCCAGGAGCAAGAAATATTTTTCCATCTTCTGAGGTCTTCTTCGATTTCTTTCTTCAAGGACTTGAAGTTCCTGTCATACAGATCTTTCGCTTGTTTGGTTAGAGTTACGGCAAGGTACTTTATGTTGTTTGTGGCTATTGTGAAGGGTGTTATTTCCCTAACTTTTTTCTCAGCCTGCTTGTCCTTTGAGTACAAGAAGGCTACTGATTTGCTTGAGTTAATTTTATAACAAGCCATTTTGCTGAAGTTGTTTATCAGCTGTAGAAGTTCTCTGGTGGAGTTTTTTTGGGTCGCTTAAGTAAACTATCATATTGTCTGCAAATAATGATAGTTTGACTTCTTTCTTTCCAATTTGTATCCCTTTGACTTCCTTATGTTGTCTAATTGCTCTCGCTAGAACTTCAAGTACTATATTGAAAAGATGGAGAGAGAGGGCAGCCTTGTCTAGTCCCTGATTTTAGTGGGATTGCTTCAAGTTTCTCTCCATTTATTTTGATGTTGGCTACTGGTTTGCTGTAGATTGCTTTTACTATGTTTAGGTATGGGCCTTGAATTCCTGCTCTTTCCAAGACTTTTAGCATGAAAGGATGCTGAATTTTGTCGAATGCTTTTTCAGCATCTAATGAGATGACCATGTGGTTTTTTTCTTTTAGTTTGTTTATGTAGTGGATTACATTGATGGATTTCCATATGTTGAACCATCCCTGCATCCCTGGGATGAAGCCTACTTGATCATGGTGAATGATTGTTTTGATGTGCTCTTGGATTCAGTTGGCAAGAATTTTATTTAGTATTTTTGCATCGATATTCATAAGAGAAATTGGCCTGTAGTTCTCTTTCTTCGTTGGATCTTTTTGTGGTTTAGGTATTAGCGTAATTGTGGCTTCGAAGAATGAGTTGCGCAGTGTCCCTTCTGTCTCTATTTTGTGGAATAGTTTGAAAAGTATTGGTGTTAAGTCTTCTTTGAAGGTCTGGTAGAATTCTGCACTAAAACCATCTGGTCCCGTACTGTTTTTGGTTGGGAGGTTTTTTATAACCCCTTCTATTTCTTTAGGGGTTATGGGACTATTTAGCTGATCTACTTGTTGCTGATTTAATTTTGGTATTTGGTATCTGTCTAGGAAATTGTCCATTTCCTCCAGATTCTCCAGTCTTTTTGAGTATAGACCTTTGTAGTGGGATCTGATGATCTTTTGAATTTCCTCAGTTTCTGTTGTTATGTCTCCCTTTTCATTTCTAATTTTGTTAATTTGTATAGTCTCTGTGTCCTTTGGTTAGTCTGGCTAAGGGTTTATCTATCTTGTTGATTTTCTCAAAGAACCCGCTCCTGGTCTTGTTGATTCTTTGTATGGTTCTCTTTGTTTCTACTTGATTGATTTCAGCCCTGAATTGATGATTTCTTGTCTTCTACTCCTCCTGGGTGAATTAACTTCTTTTTCTTCCAGGGCTTTAAGGTGTGCCGTTAAGTTGCTAGTGTATGCTCTCTCCAGTTTCTTTTTGGATGCGCTTAGAGCTATGAGTTTTCCTCTTAGCACTGCTTTCATTGTGTCCCATAGATTTTGGTAGGTTGTACCTTCATTTTCATTGAATTCTAAAACGTCTTTGATTTCTTTTTTTATTTCTTCCTTGACCAAGGTGTCATTGAGTAGAGTATTGTTCAGTTTCCATGTGTAAGTGGGCTTTCTCTTGTTTTTGTTGCTATTGAAGACCACTCTTACTCCTTGGTGATCTGATAGGAGGCATGGGATTAGCTCGATCTTCTTGTATTTCTTGACATCTGTCTTGTGACCAATTATATGATCAATTTTGGAGAAGGTACCATGCGGTGCTGAGAAAAAGGTATATTCTTTAGCTTTAGGATGAAATGTTCTCTCTCTATATATGTTAAATCCAATTGGTCCAAAGTTTCAGTTAGTTTTACTGTGTCCCTGTTTAGTTTCTGCTTTCCTGATCGGTCCATTGAGGAGAGTGGAGTGTTGAAGTCATCCACAATTATTGCGTTAGGTGTAATGTTGTCCCGCGCTACCGTTCAAGAACGACGTGGCACACTCAGGATCCTTCTGCAGCAAAGCTTTAATGCTCTTGAGAGGAAGACCATAAGCCTACAGAGCGGAGAACCCAAACACCCAGAAGCCCATCCCTTATATAGGCTGCAACCCCCACCTCGGACGTGTCATCCCCTGATTGGCTGCAGCTCATCAGGCCATATGATGCAACGGGAGAGGCGGAGACCAAGGGATGGTAAACTACCCAGCACCTGCGCACTGACTTGTTTACTTCATGGCGCTGGCCGGATGTTTACGCCGGCCGGATGTTTGCACCGGCCAGATGTTTGCGCCGTCGGCTCCCCACATCTTCCCCTTTTTTATTATTTAACATAAAGACCTCAGACTGTCGATCAACCTTCTGGCTCTTGTCTGGACCTTCAGGGTTCAAGACAATCTAATAATGAGGCCCTTTTGCTCTTATAGCAAGTAGGTCACCCAATCTTTAAGGGGTGGAGACAGAGGTTGAACTCCCAAGCAACAAAATTAAGACTTCATACGAGAGTCGCCACTAGGCTGTTGGTTTGACCTGAAGAGCCCTCAACCTGTCACTCTGCCATTTTTCTGGGAAAGGGAAACTAGGGCAGGCAACCCTTATGCAGGACAACATGCCTCCCAGAGAGACCCTTATGTCAGGTGTCTCTCTGTGCGATGCTTTGCTCAGCATCCCCCATGGGCTGCTCAAGCTGGACACTCTACCCTGTGCAATGAGTCTAAGCTCCGGGTGTACAAGAGCTGTCCAGCCGGCAGCCTACTGCTTAAGCATTGTTAGCCAAATGTCAGTGGAAGCTTCTTGTTCCAGAGCCACAAGCGCTTGAGCAATAACCACCTTGTCCCTCTTGGTTTGAGCCCTGAGCCTACAGACCAGCCAGAGAAGTAACACTAGTCCACAGCAAAGGGCTGCGCCAAACAATCCAACCCCCACCCATTCCTTAAAATAGGAGACAGCTGAAGCGTTCCATGATGATGGTCCCTCCGTCAAGGACAGGTCAAGGCGCGTAGAGTTGACCTGGATAATGGCTGCTCTCAACTCTCGGAGTGTCTGCTCAAACTCGGAGGTCCAATTCGGCATCGGGAGTGGAAATGTTGACATGATTCCCCAGCGTTGCTCCCGCTGGACAGCTGGTGTGCTGATCATCATTATTAGCATTGGGAGGAGTAACTGGGTGATCTGCGGTGTCCTTCTGCTCCAAAATTGTTCTAGTAAGCCTCTCAGGGACCCAGAAGGGGTTTTCTTCATTCTGTGGGAAGACACAAACGGCTCCCCTGGATCTTATTAGAATAGGATCTGGGCCTTTCCATTCATTAGTCAACACATCCTTCCATTTTACCAATTCTTTAGGTCGATGTGGGTCTGAGCAATGTCGCTCTGCTGCAGTCCAATCATGCTTATCTGAATTTAAAACATTTATAGTAAAGAGTGCCACTGCTATGGCAACCCGTGGCACGGGGGGGGGGGGCAGATCTTTTATTATTCCCCCTTTTTGTTTAATTAAATATGATTTGAGCGTACAGTGTGTGCGCTCAATGATACCTTGTCCTTGAGGGTTATATGGCAAGCCCGTAATATGTGTGACTTGCATTTGTGCACAAAATTGTTTAAATTTTTGAGAAGTGTAAGCAGGTCCATTGTCAGTTTTTAAGCACTTAGGCTTTCCCCAGGCACTCCATGCCTCAAGGCAATGTTGGATGACGTGAGAGGCCTTTTCCCCAGTGAGTGGCGTAGCATGGATTACGCCAGAGCATGTATCTATTGATACATGTACATATTGGAGCTTCCCAAAGGAAGAAACATGAGTGACATCCATTTGCCATACTTGCAATGGTAGAATTCCTCTGGGATTTATCCCGGTATGGCGGGTAGGGAGAAATTGACAACAGTTGTGACATTGGGTGACAATATCACGGGCTTCTTTTCTGGTAAGAGAGAAACGCTTGCGTAGGGTTTCAGAAGTGACATGAAAATTATCATGAAAGGCCTTGGCGGCTTGCAACGGGGGGACAAGGACCGCTGCAGCAAGTCTTGTGGCTTTATCCGCCAGGTCATTTCCTAGGCTCATCGGGCCAGGAAGCCCTGAATGAGCCCGGATATGGGTAATATACATGGGAGCCCTCCTATTTAGCAAGCACTCTTGCAGGTTTTGAAATATAGATGCCACTTTGCTGGAAGATCTAATGATTCCAGCTATCTCTAATAAATTGACAGCATTCACCACATAGGAGGAGTCAGAGACAATGTTAAGGGGACCTGAAAACTTTTGAAGAACATCTAGCACCACCAAACATTCTACTATCTTTGGGGAGGTTGATGGTTCTATGTGTCCCAAAGCCAATTGTTCTGCAACAAGATTAGTCACAGCTTCTAGTTTTTCAGAGGTTAACGGCCACTGGGGAACCCACACCGGGTCCTCTATCTTCCATGGTATGGCTCGTGCTGCTCCAGTGGCACCTAGGAAAAACCCAGGCCCTGTCTTCCTTGATTTTGGACGGGGGATATAGGTTCTACCCGCCCTTGCTCAAGGTGCCCCAAACCTTTGCCTGATTCATATCCCATCTTCTTCATGATGTTAACAGCCTTCGATGGGCATTCATTAGATAGGGTGAGCCCCATGCCTTGCATAATGTCTCGCCCCCACAAATTAACGGGGAGAGGGAGCACATACGGGATAAATCAGCCTTGATGACCTTCCATTGATTTACAAGTGAGGGTAAAAGAACTAATGGTGGGATGAGAGCAGTAGCCCAGCCCCTGCAAAGAGTGTGATGATTCTGTAACTAACTCAGCCTCTTCTTCAGGGTCCAAGACCTCATCCTCTGAGCTATTAGAGCTATCAGAGTTATCAAAGTTTAAAGCCTCAAGATCATGTACTGGATACAAGCTAGCTCCTCCTCTTGGTTTAACAATAGGAGAAGGTTCCTTAGGATCTGACACATTCACTCCCTTGTCTCTAGACTCACTGGGAGGGACTTTTTCCTTTTTTGGGACGGGTTTTTTTCTTGCGCGTGCCCAACCTCTCACTACGCTCGGTTTCTGATATGCTATCCTGGACCTCTTCAAGGGTGTTCCGACCTTCCGCCACGGCAGCCCTACAAGCTTTATCTTCTAGACAGTTTTTAACAAGTTTCCCAATTGCTTTTGTCCCCTGCCTCAAGTCTCCTTCCACCATTTTGCGGTCAAGATCTCTACCTAATTTGTTCCGTGAGGCAAGAGTCAAAGACCTGAAGCATTCATACATGACAAAGAGAAAGATTAAAAGGGCCCCAAGAATGGTCACTAAAGCTTCAATACTACCTTCCCAGGGTGGCGACAATCCCAAGTCGAAGCCAAAGAAGAACATACCTCTCCGAACATATCTGCCTGCAGTTCTGAATCCTCCTCGTAGCCGAGGGGTCTCTGACGGTGCTGACGATGATGAAGTCTCGTATCCCGGGTTTCGGTACCAGATGTCCTGCGCTACCGTCTCTCCAGCAAGAATGACGCGGCACACTCAGGATCCTTCTGCAGCAAAGCTTTAATGCTCTTGAGAGGGAGAACATAAGCCTACAGAGCGGAGAACCCAAACACCCAGAAGCCCATCCCTTATATAGGCTGCAACTCCCCGCCTCGGACGTGTCATCCCCTGATTGGCTGCAGCTCATCAGGCCATATGATGCAACGGGAGAGGCGGAGACCAAGGGATGGTAAACTACCCAGCACCTGCGCACTGACTTGTTTACTTCACAGCGCTGGCCGGATGTCAGCGCCTGCCGGATGTTTATGCCGGCCGGATGTTTGCACTGGCCGGATGTTTGCGCTGTCAGCTCCCCACATAATGTGTGCTTTAAGCTTTAGTAAGGTTTCTTTTACGAATGAGGGTGCCCTTGCATTTGGAGCATAGATGTTCAGTATTGAGAGCTCTTCTTGGTGGATTTTCCCTTTGGCCAGCAAGAAGTGACCTTCTGAGTCTCTTTGATGACTTTCGGTTGGAAGTCAATTTTATTTGATATTATAATGGCTACTCCAGCTTGTTTCCTGAGACCATTTGCTTGTAAAATTGTCTTCCATCCTTTTACTCTAAGGCAGTGTTTGTCTTTAACACTGAGATGTGTTTCCTGTATGCAGCAAAATGTAGGGTCCTGTTTCCGTATCCAGTCTGTTAATCTATGTCTTTTTATTGGGGAATTGAGTCCATTGATGTTAAGAGATATTAAGAAATAGTAATTATTTTCTCCAGACATTTTTGAAATTATATTTATTTATTTATTTATTTATTTATTTATTTATTTAATATTCGAGAGGTTATCTTCTTTTGGGTTTGATGAAAGGAGGTTTCTATCTTGCTTCTTCCCGGGTGTAGTTTCTGTCCTTGTCTTGGTGTTTTCCCCCTATTACCCTTTGTAGGGCTGGATTTTTGGAAAGATATCGTGCAAATTTGGTTTTGTCATGGAATACCTTGATGTCTCCATCTATGGCGATTGAGAGTTTTGCTGGGTAAAGTAGTTTTGGCTGAAGTTTGTGTTCTCTTAGAGTTTGCATGATACCTGCCCAGGATCTTCTAGCTTTCATGGTCTCTGGTGAGAAGTCTGGTGTTATTCTGATAGGTCTTCCTTTATATGTTACTTGGCCTTTTTCTCTTGCTGCCTTTAATAGTCTTTCTTTGTTTAGTACATTTGGAGTTTTGATTATTATGTTACGAGATGTATTTCTGTTCTGGTCCAGTCTGTTTGGGGTTCTATAGGCTTCTTGTATATTCATGGGTATCTCTCTCTTTAGGTTGGGGAAGTTTTCTTCCATAATTTTAGAGAAGATATTTGCTGGCCCTTTAACTTGTAAATCTTCACTCTCGTCTATACCTATAATCCTTAGGTTTGGTCTTCTCATTGTGTCCTGGATATCCTGGATGTTTTGGGTTACAACCTTTTTGCATTTAGTATTTTCTTTGACTGTTGAATCAATGGTTCCTATGGTATCTTCGGCTTCTGATATTCTGTCTTCTATCTCTTGTATTCTATTGTTGATATTTGCATCTATGGCCCCTGATTTCTTCCCAAGGTTTTCTATCTCCAATGTTGTCTCCCTCTGCGATTTCTTAGTTGTTTCTACTTCTGTTTTTAGTACCTGGATGGATATGCTCAGATCTTTCGCTTGCTTGATTGTGTTTTCGTGTATTTCTTTAATAGATTTTTGTGTTTCCTCTTTCATAGCTTCTACTTGTTGGCCCACGTTCTTCTGTATTTCTTTAAGCGATTTTTGTCTTTCTTCCTTATTGTCTTCTTCTTTTTGATCCATTTTCTCCTGAATTTCTTTAAGTGATTTTTGTGTTTGCCTTGTAAAGGCTTCTAACTTTTGATCCATTTTCTCCTCTATTTCTTTATGAGATTTTTCTATGTGTTCAGCTACCAGCATCCTGACCAGTGATTTTATATCCAAGTCTTGTTTTTCTGGTGTTTTGGGGTATCCAGGGCTTCCTGTTGTTGACCAACTGGGTTCAGATGCTGTCATGTTGCCTTGATTTCTGTTAGTAACGTTCCTTCATTTTCCTTTTGCCATCTGGTTATTTCTGGTGTTAGTTTTCCTTGTTGTCACTAGCTGGTGTTTGAATCTCCTGTGAGGCTGGGCTCACCTGTTGTTTCTCTACTGGTGATTATGCGTGACTGCTGCTCTAAGGGCTCAAGAGCTGGCTGCCACCCGCTGCCTTGGTGCAAGGCCTGAGGGCGCGGGGAAGTCCCACAGAGCCTCGGTGGAGCTGGGCCTGCCTGATGGCGAGAGCCTAGCAGATCCCCCCTGCGATGGTAGCCCTGGCTGGAGTCTGTCTACCTGGGCCTCTCCAGCTGTGTCCTGGTTGCAATATGGAGGCCCGCCACTACCCCACTTTTTTAAAATTTATTGGATATATTCTATATTTACATTTCATTTCCCATTTTCTGGTTCCCCATCCCCCAAAGGACTCACATGCCATTTTCCCTCCCACTGTTGCCCCATCCATCCCTTTCCACTTCCCTGTTCTGGTATTCCCCTACACTGATGTTTTGATCCTTTCCAGCACCAGTGTCCACTCCTTCCTTCTCATTTGATATGTGGATTGTGTCTTTCGTGTCCCAAGAGTCTAGGCTAATATCCACTTATCAGTGAGTGCATACCGTCATGGGTATTCGTTTGAGACTGGGTTACCTCACTTAGTATGATGATCTCCAGCTTCATCCATTTGTCTAAGAATTTCATGAATTCATTGTTTCTAATGGCTGAATAGTACTCCATTGTGTATATATACCACATTTTTTGAATCCATTCCTCCATTGAGGGACATCTGGGTTCTTTCCAGCTTCTGGCTTTTATAAATAAGGCTGCTATGAGATGCAGCCTTATTATACTTTCTATCATTCCATTATTTTCTTAACTGCACACTCAAGTAAAAAAAAACAAACATTAAAACAAAGAAAACAGTAGCAGTTCAACTGGAACAAGTGCCTGCTGAGATGTAAACTCTGAGTGATACCACTGTAGACTAATTCACAGACCAAACAAAGCAGAAGAAGAAGGCCAAATTATGGATACTTTGGTCCTTCTTAGAAGGAGAAACAGAATACCCACAGGAGGAGATAGAGAAAGTGTGAAGACTGAAGGAAAGACCATCCAGAGACTGCCCCACCTGGAGATCCATCCCATATACAGTCACAAAACCCAGACACAATTGTGGATGCCAATTTTTGTGCCTGTAGTCCTTTTAGTTAGGGAAACTTCTGGGTCAGATATTTGACCGTGGCTTGGCAACACCATCCCATCACTTGATGCTCTGTCTATCTACTGAAGGTGGGTTCTTTGAGTTCCCTCTCCCCACTGTTGGGCATTTCATCAACGGTCAATCCCATTGAGTCCTGATAGTCTCTCACCTCCAGGATCTCTGGTACTTTCTAGAGGGTCCCCACACCTCCCAACTTTCAAGGGTTTATATGTCCATTCAGTTTGATGGCTCTCTGGGCTTTTTTCCTGTCCCTTCCTCCTCACCTCTCCCATTTCTGCCTCCCCTTCACTCTCCCACCCAGATCCTTCACTCCTTCTGCCTTTAATGACTACTTTATCCCCCACTCCAAGGAAGGATTGAAGCACTTGCACTTGGGCCTTTCTGCTTGTTATCCTTCTTAAGTTCTGTGGGTTGTATCCTAGATAGTTTGTACATTTTGGCTAGTATCCTCTTATTAATGAGTACATGCAGTATATGTCCTTTTGGGTCTTGGTTACCTCAATCAGGATGATATTTTGTAACTCCATCCATTTGCCTGAAAAACTCATGTTGTCCTCCTTATCAAAATAGGTGAATTGTATTCCATTGTGTAAGTGAACCACATTTTCTGTATCTATTCTTCCACTGAGGAACATATGAGTTGTTTTCAGCTTCTGTTTATTATAAACAGGGCCCCTATTTACATAGTGGTACTCATGTTGCTGTGGTATGGTGGGGCATCTTTTGGATATATGCCCAAGAGTGGTATAGCTGGGTTGTCAAATAGATCTATTTCCAATTTTCTGAGGAACCCTAGATTGATTTCCAGTGTGGTTTTACAGGTTTGGAATCCCACCAGCAATGGAAGGGTGGTCCTCTTTCTCCACATCCTGGCCAGCATGTACTGTCTCCTGAATTTTTTGATCATAGTTATTTTGACTAGTTTAAGGTGGAATCCCCATGTCATTTTGGTTTGCATTTCTCTGATGATTAAGAAGTTTGATTTAAGTCCCTCTCGGCCATTTGAAAATCCTCTATTGTAAACTCTCTACTTAGCTCTGTACCTCATTTTTAAATTCAGTCTTTAGGTTTTGTGGAGGCTAGCTTCTTGAGTTTGAATGTATTTTGGATATTTGCCCTATATTGGATATGAGGTTAGTGAGGAGTCTTTCCAAATATGATGGTTGCAGATTCACTTTATTGACAGTGTCTACTAAGTGTCTACTAAGAATACTGATTTGTTTGATTTAATTTTATATTCAGCCACTTTGCAGAAGTTGTTTATGAGCTGTAGAGGTTCCCTGATAATAGCTTTTGAGATCACTTATGTATCCTATCATATCTTCTACAAATAGTGATACCTTAATTTCTTCTTTTGCAATTTGTATCCCCTTGATCTCCTTTGTCTTATTATTACTTTAGCTAGAACTTCGAGTGGTATATCAAATAGATACAATGAGAGTGGGCAGCCTTGTGTTGTCTCTGATTTTAGTGGGATTGCTTTAAATATTTCTCCATTTAATTTGATATTGGCTGTTGGTATATTTTGTGGTGGTTTTATGATGTTTAGATATGAGCTTTGAATTTCTGATCTCTTCAAGACTCATAACATGAAGGAATGTTGTATTTTCAAAGGTTTCTCAGCATCAAATGAGATGAACTTGTAATTTTTTTAGTTTGTTTATATAGTGAATTAGCTTAATGGATTTTCATACATTGAACCATCCCTGCATCCCTGGGATGAAGTCTACTTGACCTTGTGAATGATGGTTTTAATGTGTTTTTGGATTCAGTTTGTGAGAATTTTATTGATATTTGTTTTGATATTCCTAAGCAAAATTGGTCTGAAGTTCTGTTTCTTTGATAGGTTTTTGATTGTTTAGGTATTGGTGTAACTGTGTCTTAATAGAATGAATTAGGTAATTTCCTTCTATTTCTATTGAATGGAATAGTTTGAGGAGTGTTTGTATTGGCTCTTCTTTGAAGGTCTGAGGTAGAATTCTGCACTAAGTCTTCTCGTTCTGGACATTTCTTGTTAGGTCATTTTTAATGACTTCCCCATTCCTTATTGGATTAGATAGTTTACTTAGTCTTAATTTAACTTTGGTACCTGGTATCTGTCTAGGAAGTCATTCATTTCACCTGGATTTTCCAGTTTTGTTGGGTAAAGGCTTCTGTAATAGAATCTGATGTTTTCCTTTTTAATTTCCTCAGTTTTTGTTGTTATCTCTCCCTTTATATTTCTGATGTTGTTAATTTGGATACTGACTCTGTGTCCTTAAGTTAGCTCGGCTAAGGGTTTTTCTAGCTTGGAGATTTTCTCAAAGAACCAGCTTTTGGCTTTGTTCATTTTTTGTATCATTCTCTTTGTTTCTAATTGGTTGATTTCAATTAACCAATAAGATTGGTTATTTCTTGCAGTTGGCTATTTCCAGCCATCTACTCCTCTTGGGTGTGTTTGCTGCTTTTCATTCTGGTGCTTTCAGGTATGCTGTTAACTTGCTTGTGTAGGATCTCTCTAATTTCTTTAAAAGGGCACTTAACATATTTTCTAAATCAAACAAAAAAATTTCCAACACTTTAAGGAAATATATTTCATACTCAACAGATAACCCTGTCAACTTTTCTCTGTCTCATTTGCTCATTTTCTCCATCTAGGAAGGCACCCCACCGTAGTTGAGACAATGGGCAAAGCAGAAATGTGGCTCATTAGATCCTACTGGGATTTGGAGTTCCCTCACCCAAACTTACCAAATGTTGAGTATGTTGGAGGACTCCATTGCAAACCTGCTAAACTCTTGCCTAAGGTAAATACAATTTTTTCCTCTTGTTCATTTAATTTCATTTCTGGTGAAAGTTATTCTATATCTGTTGTTACATTTTTCTCCCATTGATAGAGATATATGGGAAGTGGAATTAAGAATCCTGCTAAACAGGCATGGGTTCCATCTGGTTTGTCTGGGCTGGGGCCCTGAGCACACCTAACACCCAGAGGAAACTCCACTGCCAGGCACTCTAACATGCCCAGGATTATATGATCAGAGGTGAGGAGGACCCAACATCTGTCCCATCACCTGGAGGAACTGGGACAAGCTGGACCCAGGAACACAGGAACTCTGCCAGACCAGTAGCATGGGTTCCTTTGGGTCTGTCTGGGCCAGGACCCTGAGCAGATAGATCTTGGGTGATCTCTGCAGCCAGTCCCACAGCACCCAGAGGAAGCTACACTTCCAGGTACTCTAACTTGCCCAGGATTACAGCATCACAGGATCCAGGATCTTGGTCACACCAGGATCTCTGTCCCAGAGGCAGCTTGAATCCCAGCAGCTCAGACACACCCATGATCTCAGTATCGCAGTATCCCAGAATCATTGGATCACAGTGACAGCTTGTCTCTGAGGAGTTCTGACACAACTAGGATCACAGGAAGAACAGGCTCCACTCTGATATAGTGAGTGCAGTTAGCCCTAGAAATAACCAGATGGTGAGAGGCCACCATAAGAACATAAGCAACAGAAACCAAGGTTATATTTGGCATCATCAGTGTAGCCGCCTGCAGCTACATAGGAACGGTTAGGGTTCCCTGTAAGGAAAGCTGGGGATAGGAAACAGGGTGACAAGAGAAACATGGAACTAAGACAAGAATCCTGATCAAGGCTCAAACTTAATTTGGGGTCTGACAGTTTAAGGTTTGGGAGTGAGACCCTCCTCCCAAAGTTGAAAACCTGTTCTGAGGGTGTTGACTCCACTGTTCCACACTGCTCAGGGAGTAGCCTGCTTGATTCCGGAAACTGTAGGTCTGGCAGATTAATGGACTTCGCCTTTATCCCAATTCTCCATCCCAGGCTAGCATAAGGTGTTAACTAGTGTCCTCTCAGGTATTCACAGGAAGCTGCAGGTTCTTTGGAGAACAATGGGCCAGAACTTCAAAGGCTGAGAAGGAGTAGTTAGCCCTGCTCAAAGACTGGGGGGGGGCAGTTCCTGACAGGTGGCATGACACCCCAATTATGGCTTTCTACACATCAGAACCCAATTATTCCACTATAGCAAGTCCTGGATACACTGTTACACCAGAAAAGCAAGATTCAGACCTAAAATCATGTCTCATGATGATGATAGAGGACTTTAAGAAGGCTATAAATAACTCCCTTAAAGAAATACAGGAGAGCATAGATAAACAGCTAGAAGCAGTCTTCAATAGACTTCCATGTTAAAAAAAAAAAAAAGCCCAGGACCAGATGAATTTATCAGGGAATTCTATTCTATCAGATCTTCAAAGAAGAGCTAATACCAATGCTTTTCAAACTATTCCATGAAATAGAAACTCAAGGAACACTACCCAACTCATTCTATGAAGCCACAATAATGCTTATACTGAACCAAAGACCCAACAAGGAAGGAGAACCTCAGACTATTCTCCCTCATAAACATCGATGCAAAAATACTGAATAAAATTCTGGCCAACCGAATCCCAGAATGTATACTAAAACCATATTTCACCATGATCATGCTTCATCCCAGGGAAGCAGGGATGGTTAAATATATGGAAATCAGTCAATGTAATCCACTACATAAACAAACCAGGAAAAAGCCACATGGTCATTTCATTAGATGCTGAAAAGGCTTTTGACAAAATCCAGCATCCTTTCATGATAAAAGTCTTGGAGAGATTGGGAATCCAAGATCCCATACCTAAACATAGTGAAAACAATATACTACAAACCAGTAGCCAACATCAAGTTAAAAGGAGAGAAACTAGAAGCAATACCACTAAAATTAGGGACCAGACAAGGCTGCCCCCTCTTTCCTTATCTATTTAATATAGTACCAGAAGTCCTAGCCACAGCAATGACAACAATAGGTCAAAGGTATACACATTGGAAAAGAAAAAGTCAAAATATCACTATTTGCAGATGCTATGATAGTATATTTAAGAGACCCAAAAACTTCCACCAGAGAACTCCTAAAGCTGATAAACAACTTCAGCACATTGCCTGGGTCTATGTCCCTCTCTCATAAGTTAGTTTGGATTATATAAACAAACTGCAATCTAAAGTTTTATCTATGCCATTTGAAAGGATGCTGTGGTAAGTCCTAAAGGCTTTGTAGCTAACATGATTTATTGGCTATAGACAGCTGAAGTTCTGGCTGTGGACCTCTATGTCTCAGCCAATCTCAGAACTGTTTTCCTCTCTTTTTTTTCCCTTTCTTCCTGTTTGTAGTTAAGATCTTCAGGGATTCTTCCCTGGTCAAATCTGATTTTCCTCAGTTTAGATGAGCCAACAATCTTTTCTCTCCTGTTGAAATAAAGGCAAAATCTCCTCCCCTAATGCAACATATTTCCTGCCCTCCATTCCAAGGCTATCATACATATGGGCTGATCTAACTCATCAGTCCCTTCCAAATTCCATTGCATTTTAACAGCTGTGTTATCTGTCTCATTGTTGTTGTTTTTTTTTTAAATAAAAAAATTAAAAAAACTCAGTCAATAAAAAAAATTAAATCAAGCAAATCAGTAGCCTTCCTCTACTCAAAGGATAAACAAGCTGAGAAATAAATTAGGGAAATGATACCCTTTCCAGTAGTCACAAATAATATTTCGTACCTAGGTGTGACTCTAACAAAGCCAGTGAAAGAGCTGTATGACAAGAACTTCAAGCCTCTGAAGAAAGAAATCGAAGATCTCAGAAGATGGAAAGATCTCCCATGTTCATGGATTTGCAGGATCAATATAGTAAAAATGGCCATCTTGCCGAAAGCAATCTACAGATTCAATGCAATCCCCATCAAGATACTAAATCAGTTCTTCATAGATTTCGAAAGAACAATTCTCAAATTCATCTGGAATAACAAAAAGCACAGGATAGCAAGAACTATTCTCCACAACAAAAGATCTCCTGGGGGAATCACCATCCCTGACCTCAAGCTCTACTACAGAGCAATAGTGATGAAACCTGTTTGGTATTGGTATGGAGACAGGCAGGAAGACCAATGGAATAGAATTGAAGACACAGAAAAGAACCCACATATTTATGGTGACTTGATATTTGACAAAGGAGCTAAAAACATCCAGTGGAAAAAAGACAGCATTTTTAACAAATGGTGTTGGATCAACTGGAGGTCAGCATGCAGAAAAATGCAAATTGACCCATTCTTATCTCCTTGTACAAAGCTCAAGTCCAAGTGGATCAAGGACCTACACAATACCAGACATACTGAAGCTTATAGAAGATAAAGTGGGAAAGTATCTTGAACACATGGGCACAGAGGAAAAGTTCCTAAGTAGAACACCAATGGTTTATGATCTAAGAACAAGAATCGACAAATGGGACCTCATAAAACTGCAAAGTTTCTGTGAGGCAAAGGACACGATCACTAGGACAAAATGGCAACCAACAAATTGGGAAAAGATCTTTACCAATCGTACATCCAATAGAGGGCTAATATCCAATGTATACAAAAAAACTCAAGAAGTTAGTCTCTCCATATAGTCAAATAACTCTATTAAAAATGGGGTACAGAGCTAAACAGGGAATGAATTCTCAACTGAGGAAACTCAAATGGCTCTAAAGCACCTAAAGAAATGTTCAGCATCCTTAGTTATCAGGGAAATGCAAATCAAATCAACACTGAGATTCCATCTCACACCGGTCAGAATGGATAGGATGAAAAACTCAGGAGACAGCAGATGCTGGAGAGGATGTGGGGAAAGTGGAAGACTTCTCCATTTTTGGTGGGATTGCAAGCTGGCAAAACTACTCTGGAGATCAGTTTGGTAATTCCTCAGAAAATTAGACATCATGCTACCTGAGAACCCAGCTATACCAGAAGATGCTCCTACATGTAATAAGGCCACATGCTCCACTATGTTCATAGCTGCCTTATTTATAATAGCCAGAAGCTGGAAAGAATCCAGATATCTTTCAACAGAGGAATAGATACAGAAACTGTGATGTATATACACAATGGAATACTATTCAGCTATTAAAAACAATGAATTCATGAAATTCTTAGGCAAATGGATGGAACTAGAATGTGTCATCCTGAGAGAGGTAACCAAATCACAAAAGAACACACATGGTATGCACTCACTGCTAAGTGGATGTTAGCCCAAAAGCTCAAAATAAACAAGTTACAATTCACAGACCACAGGAAGCTCAAGAAGAAGGACTTAAGTGAGGGTGTTTTGGTTCAGATGAGAAAGGGAACAAATACTCACAGGAGCAATAAAGGAGACCAAGTGTGTAGCAGAGACTGAAGTAAATGTCACCCAAAGATTGCCCTACCTGGGGATTCGTCCTATAAAATTCACCAAACCCCGACACTATGGACAACAAGAAGTGTATGCCATGGTTTAGTGTATTTCTTTCATTTTATTTTGCTTGAGTAATTTTGGTCTTATTGTTTTTAAGTTCATTGTTTTGACTTTCTTTTTTCTGTGATTTATTTGAGAGAGATGAGAGGGAAGAGCAGTGAAGGAGGGATGGATGGATAGAGGGAGGGAGGGAGGGAGATGAGAGATAGAGAGGAATTCTGAGATGGGGAACCAGGAGGTAGGAAGATTTGGGATATAAGTAAATAAATTAAATAAAAATAGTTAACTATTTGTAGTCTCACATAGAAATGAAAGAGATTATCTGTAGTACATTTTAAATAAAAATAAAGATGATTCTACTGCCATAAAAAAAGAAAAGAAGAAAAAAAACTCCATGACACAAAAAGAAAGAAAAGAAAAAGAAAAGAAAAAAAAAAAACCCTGAAAACCAAAACCAATAACCAAACAAACAAAAAATAAAACAGTAATGTATCAAGTAACCCCGATAGCCCTGGGAATAAATTGGGAATTAAAAATTAGAATACTTTATAGTAAAAGGTTATGAAGAATAAAGGAAAAATATCAAAATGAAGAGACCCTCTAAAGAGTTGGATAATATTTGTAAATTTTTCAGTGTGTTAATTAAAAAAATTCTCTGACATCAGAAGAAAAGATTCAATAAACTTATGTAAATGATCCAAAGTAGTTGTTCTCTCAGATGCAATTACCCTACAATTATCTGAAAATCTTTCAATAATTTTGGCTATCAGAAAAATTCAATTAAAAATATCAATATTCCATCATAATCAATTTATCATGAATGTAAAAAAATTTAATGATATAAAATGCTCCTATGATAATGTGGTAATTATATATTTATGCATTTATCACTGTTGGAAATATAAAATAATATAGAAAATGTAAATAAGCTTCATATAAGTAACATTAGTATGATATGTAACAGTTAACCTATGTGACAGCTGAGGGATAGAATTTAAGGGAAAAATCCATATAGCAATGTTTATTTCATCACTATTCACAATCCCTCTAATTTAGAATTAGCGTACATATTCTTCAACTGCTAAATGTATAACAAAGTGTTGGTAGGTATACATAATTGTGATTTACTTAGAGAGAAAAGTATTATTGTTATTATATAACTTAGGGAGATACCTATTGTTTAGAGGGTAGGAGGTTAAGGAGTAAGACAGACACAGAAAGATAAGTGTTTTCTTTTGTATGTGGAAACTACAAAGACAAAAACAAATTACTTGCAAAACCCAAATATAGAAAGACTATAACGATGTGGAAGGGTTAAAGAGGAGCTGTGTGGGGAATGCGCATACATGAAGTGATCTAACACTGCATGCATGCCATGTCAGAGTCTTGCTTAGCTAAGTCTGGAGCTTAACTGTTCTTGGAAAAAGTTCTTGAAATTTTCTGTTTTTCTCTCTCTTCTTTTTATTCATTAATTTAACCTTGTACATTGGCCAGGTCATTGGAACTTCACACGAATTTTAGGACATTACCTCTGATCTCTGTTGGATATTTCTTCAACCTATTCGTCTATCTATAAAAACATGATAAATAACATTTATTACACTATATATAACAATTCTTCATCACTATAACATTTTCAAGTAGAATATAATTTCTCTTAAGGAATTGATTCTTTATCTCTTTAGCTGTTAAACATGTCTCTTGCAACTACTATATGTTCTTGAAGAAAATATAAATTTTCTTTTATGACTTACCTAAACACCCTTAAATCACTGACCACATTCTAAAATGATCTGACACTTTGCTTAACAGTAATGAGATCCAGAAATGTGAGAAAATAATATATATGTTAATTGTCAGAAAGTTCTAATCCACTTTATATATGTCACATGACACCAAATATCTGGAAATAGTGGTGAAGAATTGTTTCTGTTCCGGATGCAGTGACTGGTTACTATCTGAACCGTGCTGACTTTGAAGCTTCAGACCCACGCATAATTTGGCTCATCTCACTAGTTGCCCAGAAATTCATCTCAGATATTGCCAACGATGCCCTACAGCACTGCAAAATGAAGGGCACAGCCTCTGGCAGCTCCCGGAGTAAGAGCAAGGATCGCAAGTATACCCTAACCATGGAGGACTTGACTCCTGCCCTCAGCGAGTATGGCATCAATGTGAAGAAGCCGCACTACTTCACCTGAGCTACCCAACCCAGATGTATCTGCCTTTCCTTCTGTCCCACACAAGCCTGTTTAACTGTATTGTGACAGGCAAAAAAAAAAAAAAAAAAAAAAAAAAAAAAAAAGGCAAAACGGCAGAGCAGCGGTTCAGCAGGCGGAACCAGCCTCTGCCATCTTCCCACTGTTTTGACCTAGCAGGCAGAACCAGATACCTGAGATATCCCGAGTTTAAGACCTCTGGGGACTTAGGCCTTGAGCAGGAGCCTCACAGAGCAGCGGTTGAGGGAGTGGGGGAGGGCCCAGCCAGGCGTGTGCTCTGTGCCATGAAAGAGGACCCCATACTCCCTGCAGCCTCTGCCATCTTCCCGGCTGTTTCAACCTAGCAGGCGGAATCAGGTACCCGAGATATCCCGAGTTTAAGACCTCTGGGGACTCAGGCCACCTGTCAGCAATCTGTGAGCAAGAGATCTGCAGGGCAGTGGTTCAGGTGTCCCAGTTGTGGGGAAATAGCCTTACAAACCCACAGGAGGTTCAAGCACCAGCTAGTAACTATAGGACCAACTAACACCAGTGATAACCAGATGGCAAAAGCCAAAGGTAAGATTGTTACTGACAGAAATCAAGGCAATATGGCAACATCCGAACCCAGTTCCCCAACAGCAATAAGCCTCGGATACCCCAACACATCAGAAAAACAAAACTCAGATCTAAAATCACTGGTCAGGATGCTAATAGAGGAACACATAGATAAATCTCTTAATGTAATACAGGAGAAAATGGATCAAAAGCTAGAAGCCCTTACAAGGCAAACACAAAAATCACTTAAAGAAATACAAGAGAATGTGGGTCAACAAGTAGAAGTCATAAAAGAGGAAACACAAAAATCCCTTAAAGAATTACATGAAAACACAAACAAGCAACTGAAAGATTTGAGCAAAACCATCCAGAATCTAAAAACAGAAGTAGAAACAACTAAGAAATCGCAAAGAGAGACAATGTTGGAGATAAAAAACCTTGGGAAGAAATCAGGAGTCATAGATGCAAATATCAACAATAGAATACAAGAGATAGAAGACAGAATCTCAGATGCTGATGATACCATAGGAACCATGGATTCAACAATTAAAGAAAATGCAAAATGCAAAGTGCAAAAAGCTGGTAACCCAAAACATTCAGGAAATCCAGGACACAATGAGAAGACCAAACCTAAGGATTAAAGGTATAGATGAGAGTAAAGATCTACAACTTAAAGGGCCAGCAAATATCCTCTACAAAATCATGGTAGAAAACTTCCCCAACCTAAAGAGAGAGATGCCCATGAATATACAAGAAGCCTACAGAACTCCAAACAGACTGGAGCAGAACAGAAAAACCCCCTGTCACATAATAATCAAAACCCCAAATGTACTAAACAAAGAAAGAATATTAAAGGCAGTAAGAGAAAAAGGCCAAGTAACGTATACAGGAAGACCTATCAGAATTACACCAGACTTCTCACCAGGGACCATGAAAGCTAGAAGATTCTGGGAAGATCTCATGCAGACTCTAAAAGAACACAAACTTCAGTCAAAACTACTATGCCAGCAAAACTCTCAATCACCATAGATGGGAAAACCAAGGTATTCCATGACAAAACAAAATTTGCATGATATCTGTCAACAAACCTAGCCCTACAAAGGATAATAGGGGAAAAACACCAATACAAGGTGGAACCACACCCCAGAAGAAGCAAGATAGAAACCCCCTCTCATCAAACCCAAAAGAAGATAACCACTCAAATATAAAAAATAATGCCCAAAATGTAAGGAAGTAATAATTACTATTCCTTAATATCTCTTAATATCAATGGACTCGACTCTCCAATAAAAAGACAGAGACTAAGAGACTGGATACAGAAACAGGACCCTACATTTTGCTTCATACAGGAAACACATCTCAGTGTCAAAGACAAGCACTACCTTAGAGTAAAAGGCTGGAAGACAATTTTACAAGCAAATGGTCTCAGGAAACAAGCCAGAGTAGCCATTCTAATATCAGATAAAATTGACTTTCAACCTAAAGTCATCAAAAGAGATACAGAAGGTCACTTCTTGCTGGTCAAAGGGAAAATCCACCAAGAAGAATTTCCAATACTGAACATCTATGCTCCAAATGGAAGGGCACCGTCATTTGTAAAAGAAACTTTACTAAAGCTTAAAGCACACACTGCACCTAACAGAATAATTGTAGGCGACTTCAACACTCCACTCTCCACAATGGACCAATCAGGAAACCAGAAACTAAACAGGGACACAGTGAAACTAATTGAAGCTTTGGACCAATTGGATTTAATGGATATATATAGAACATTTCATCCTAAAGCAAAAGAATATACCTTTTTCTCAGCACTGCATGGTACCTTCTCCAAAATCGATCATATAATTGGTCACAAGACAGACCTCAACAAATACAAGAAGAGCTAACTAATCCCATGCCTCCTATCAGATCATTATGGAGTAAAAGTGGTCCTCAATAGCAAGAAGAACAACAGAAAGCCCACATACACATGGAAACTGAACAATATTCTACTCAATGATACCTTGGTCAAGGAAGAAATAAAAGAAAGAAATCAAAGATTTTTTAGAATTCAATGAAAATGAAGGTACAACCTACCCAAATCTATGGGACACAATGAAAGCAGTGCTAAGAGGAAAACTCATAGCCCTGAGTGCCTCCAAAAAGAAACTGGAGAGAGCATACACTAGCAGCTTAATAGCACACCTGAAGGCCCTGGGACAAAAAGAATTTAATTCACCCAGGAGGAGTAGAAGACAGGAAATCATCAAACTAAGGGCTGAAATCAATCAAGTAGAAACAAAGAGAACCATACAACAAATCAACAAACCCAAGAGCTGGTTCTTTGAGAAAATCAACAAGATAGATAAACCCTCAGCCAGACTAACCAAAGGCCACAGAGACAGTATCCGAATTAACAAATTAGAATGAAAAGGAGGATATAACAACAGAAATTGTGGAAATTCAAAAAACCATCAGATCCTACCACAAAAACCTATACTCAACACAACCGGAGAATCTGGAGTAAATGGACAGATACCAAATACCAAAATTAAATCAGGATCAATTAGATCAGCTAAACAGTCCCATAACCCCTAGAGAAATAGAAGGGGTTATAGAAAGTCTCCCAACCAAAAAAAGTACGGGACCAGATGGTTTTAGTGCAAAATTCTATCAGACCCTCAAAGAAGATCTAACACCAATACTCTTCAAACTATTCCACAAAATAGACACTAGAAGGAACACTGTCCAACTTGTTCTACAAAGCCACAATTACACTGATACCAAAACCACACAAAGTTCCTACAAAGAGAACTACAGGCCAATTTCCCTTATGAATATTGATGCAAAAATACTAAATAAAATTCTTGCCAACCGAATCCAAGAGCACATCAAAATGGTCATTCACCATGATCAAGTAGGCTTCATCCCAGGGATGCAGGGATAGTTCAATATACGAAAATCCATCAATGTAATCCACTACATAAACAAACTAAAAGAAAAAAACCACATGATCATCTTATTAGATGCTAAAAAAGCATTTGACAAAATTCAGCATCCTTTCATGCACAATTAGCAAATCAAAAGATTCCCGACAAGGAAGGATTGAACCCTGGTCCTGAAAAGACTAGATCCAGTTTTTTAGGAGAGTACCAGAACAGAGAAAAGGTGAGGGGCGCGGCGATTGGGGAATGGGTGGAGCGAAGAGGACTTATGGGACATAATGAGGGGGGAAATGGGAAAGCCTTTGTAATGTAAACAAAAAATAAAAGAATGAAAAAACAAACCAAAAAAAAAAAAAAAGACAAAACAATTTATCAAGGAAATCAATATAGGGTTATCTTAGGCAGTGGCTTGGCTGGTTTTCAATGGAGTCTTTCAACAAAGTCAAAATTAGGCAAGAAAGGGTGAGGATATTACATGTTCCAGAAGGTTCCAATGAGCCACATGCCTGCCTTCCCCAGCCCTCTACAGTTAATGTAGTGGGTCTCCCTGCACCCCAAAACATGTAAAATATACAATGTTGAAAGGAGTTTGTCTGGAATATAGCATGTGATTTCAGGAAGTGAATTGATGTCATCTAGACAAGCAATTTAAAATGTTCCAATTATGCTTTCTAATACAATTGTATTTACATAAATATTAATTGTTTGAAATTACATTGATATCCAAAGTAATACAGAGAAATTTGAAACATTTTAACTCATGCAAAGAAGCTTGAATAGATAACAGCTTTCATAGAATATTTAGTCTGTTTTATACATTTTAGTAGCTATTCTCTTGATTTATTATTCCTGAAATGTGCTGTGATTATCTGTAAGGTATGACTAAGTTTCTTTTATCACTGCTGTACTATGTTGATTACAGGAGACTAGTATTACTTAGTTGTATATGTCAAAGTTATAGCTGGTTACTTTCATAAGTAGTTAACATTTAAATTCTATCTTCTATTAATTTAGGTAATATTTTACTTAATTGAAAGGGAGTTTAAAAATAAATTAATAAAAAGTTTTAATTTTGTAGAAAGATTTAAGGCCTTAAATATAAGTTTTATTGATATGAGTCATCTCAAATCCTCAGAAAATCAAGTTGCCTTGGCTGTTTCCAGTTCTAGGGAAAATATTTAATTGTGCAAAAGCTTTCATGATACTCTTGATAAATGTTTTAATTTACAAGTGAGTAAATTTTATAAGGGAATGTGTTTTCTTCAGTGCTACACATATAGTTGGGGTAGTAAATTATGAGTCTCCAGTGTTCTCATTTACAGTCTTTAAAGCACTCAAGAAAACCTGGAGATTTTTGCTGAGAGAAACATAGAGCAGATCTTCCTTGTCTCACTTTGCATGATTAGTAATTTTTGGAGTGTTCTGAATTGTCACTCTACAGTATTTTGGCTTGTTTTTAGGTTATTTGATTGTTTTCTATTTTTACTTTATCAGCTCACAATTAAGAATCTCATTCTATGCCTTTATATTCACCTATACACATTCACATTCACAGAAACATCAAGTCAGGATTTCACAGTAAAAATGAAAGGCACACTTTACCTAGAACATCACTGTAAAATTCACTCCAGGACTTCTCATTAAATGTTTGAAACCAAAAGTCAAAACACAGCACCTGCAGCATATTCCTTCACCCTTTCCACAAATGTCATGTGGTCACTTAATTCTGACAGGACCACAGGCACATAGGAAGGGGGGAGAGGAAGACCCCCGCTGTACTTTTCATATGTGTATCCATGACAGAAGCGGAGACTGTACACTAAAGGTGTCTCAAGCAGTTCTGCTAGCAGCTCACCACAGCATCTGTGAGAATGACATCAAACTTACATCCTTGGAGTTTTTTCCATAAGAGTCTTGTTCCAAACTACTGCTTTGTGGAAACTTTCCATGAGATCTGAATATTCACTGAAGATTTTTTGCATTTTTGAATAAAATGTCCAAAATGAATGTTTTTGAGAATCGTGCATCCATTCACCTACTCATTTTTCAAAAGCATATTCTAGATCATCTTTACTCAAAGGAACAGAGTAAATCTCAAAATTAATAGAAGATTCATTGCTAGGCTCAATGAGGATTGAAGCAGAGGATACAAGTACGGTGACTTCATGACCTCTCTGGACAAGTTCATCCAGAATTATCTTTATATTTATCCAATGGCTGTATTCTGTCGGCCACACCAGCACTTTCCCACAGGCTCCAGGTCTAATGTAGCATATGAGCTGAATCAACATAAAAGCTGAGGTTTGTTTCATAGACATATTGCTGAAAGGGAATGCTTTTGATATCTGTCATTCTTCACTGATTTTCATGCTTTTATGAAAGTTCTATCAATACAGAAGTTAACACATAACTGCAAACCTATTTCCAAATAAATGAGTATGATGTTATCATGTCCTGTGTAAATACACACATGGAACATGAACTCAAGGTTAACAAAGCTTGTTTGTTTTTTTTTGTTGTCCCTGATACTATTGAACCAAAATTGATTCCCTTCTATTAGCAAGAATTGTGTCTTGAATACAGCATATTAGAGTATGTAAAGAGTCACAGACAAAAAGCTCTTATTTGTTAAGTGTACTTAACATCACAGTAAAGATCAAACAAAGATCTGGGTGAATCAGCATTTCTTAGACCTTGCTGTCTTTGAAAAAAATTGATATGTATAATTCATTATGTTATATTGCTTGGTCCATTAAATTGCCATATTTTGTCCCAGAAGGTGGATGTGATCCTATAATATTAAGGAAAGGAAGAAATCTTACAATACTTTTCTTCTACTAAATAATAAATACTATATAATACACAGTTACTTGGCTCCTGAATATTCTTTGGTGGAGAAGTCTTCATGTGTGTCCCTTTTAGGTTGCTTTTGTCATCAGAAAAATCACTATTAAAAGGAATGTGGAGAGCATGGGGGTTCTTTCTGCTTAGAGTTTTAGTACATAATGAAGAGTAGTTAGGGCACAAATTCAAGGTAGGAGCTTGGAGGCAGGAACTGAAGTAGAAACCATAGAAGAACAGTACTGGTTTATCCTGATGGCTCTCTCAGTTCTCTTTCTTTCCTCCAGGACCACATCGACAGTCACAGTGAGATGGGATTTTCTACATTATTCATAAAATAAGAAAATGATCCACAATCTCTTGTAAGCATTTCATGATTCCCTTCTCTAAGATGGGATTATCTTGTATTGAATTAACTAAAAACTCACCAATGTGAAATGATAAAGGAATCTCCAGTGACATACCTCTCCTAGGATTTCACCATGATGGAGTCCTTTAGGAGATGTAACTGCTTGTAGTGCTTCCATGCTCTTGTAAGTAACCCCTCCCCCATGCTCTTGCAAACAACTCAATAAATTCCTTGGCTCAGCATGTCACACCTGAGTGGATTCATTAGTCTGGATTTTCAGTTTCTGTTGTGTCCTTCCTTCCTTCCTTCCTTCCTTCCTTCCTTCCTTCCTTCCTTCCTTCCTTCCTTCCTTCCTTCCTTCCTTCCTTCCTCCCTCCCTCCCTCCCTCCCTCCCTCTCTCTCTCTCTCTTTCTTTCTTTCTTTTCTTTTCTTTCTTCCTTCCTCTCTCCCTTCCTTCATATCTCTCTCTCTCTCTCTCTCTCTCTCTCTCTCTCTTTCTTTCTTTCTTTCTTTTGTTTTGTCAATGACTTTTCTGAACTTGGTAGACCTTAGTTCTTATATTTCCAGGAAAAAATCATCTTATGAAATTGTATCTCAAAGAGTGACAGATACAGATAAAACCAAAGGTTATTCAAGGATGGGCACTTTGTGTGACTGTTGTAGATTATGTAAATCCAACTGAGACTCAACTGCTGGCTTGTAAAGAATTTCCTTTTATAAGGATGGTATTAGATCACCCACACACTCAGACATGCACATATACACACATACCCCCACCACAAACACACACACACATTCACAAACATGGGAAATATGGTGTTCTTTTCCTCACTAGTCTCTAATTTTGAAAGAAAAATAGAAAAAAATAGCAAATACAAGACAGAAATGTTATGCTGTTCCATAGAGATGATAGGGAACAAGCAAAATCTTCCCCCTTCTACATTAATATGTTCATGGCTACTGACACTGTTTTAGGCTTGTGTATGCCAGCAATACTAGGAGAATATGTTTCAGTGTGGACCTTCACTTCCTAGTATTCTACCTCTTACAGTCATGGTGATCCCTTTTTCATCATATTCCATGAACTGTAGGTAAAGCTACTGTGATATAGGTGTATCTACTGGGGCAGGATTTTCTGACCTTTTGATATACACGTTGTGCCAGGCCATGCTTTTCTGTGATGGATATTTGTTGTAAAGATGCTGATGAAATGTGGTACCCATGCTGTGATGATCTCAATAGGAAAAGGCCCCAAAAGTTCATATATTTCAATGCCTGACCACCAAAGAATGCCACTATTAGTGGTTTGTGACTTTTTGGAGTAGCTGTGATCTTGTTAGAGGTAGTATGAAACTTGGGATAGGCTTTGGGGTTTCAATTACTCAAGACAGGCCTAGAGACTGTCTCTCTTTCTACCCCGCTACCTGTGGATCTAGATGTAGAACTCTCAGATAATTTCCAGCACCATGTCTGCCTGCAAGCCACCATGATTCATGGTGGCTTGATGGCATTGGACTAAACTTATCAACTTTAAGCAAGTCTCAATCAATTGCTTTCCTTTTTAAGAGTTTCTATGGTCACAGTTTCATTTTAAAGCAATTGAACACTGACTAAGACACATACCCATGGTTATGAGGATAAGATTTAGAATGTAGTAAGGAAGTGTGTTGCTCTAGAAAAGTTAAAGTTGTAGATTTATTTCTAAGGTCAATAATTTCAATAGCCCTAAGGCTGGCTATGTGTTCAGTACCAGTCATGCTTTTCCTCAGTACAATATACCTCTGTGCTGGCTGGTCTTATACTTGATATACAAACCACAATTATCTGAAAAAAAGAGAGCTTCAGTTGAAAAAATGCCTAGTTTTCTGAGGAACTGCCAGACTGATTTCCAGAGTGGTTGTACCAGCTTGCAACCCCACCAGCAGTGGAGGAGTGTTCCTTTTTCTCCACATGCTCTCCAGCACCTGTTTTCTCCCGAGTTTTTGATTTTAGCCATTCTGATTGGTGTGAGGTGAAATCTCAGGGTTGTTTTGATTTGCATTTCCCTGATGACTAAGGATGTTGAGCATTTCTTTATGTGTTTCTTAGCCATTTGATTTTCCTCATTTGAAAATTCTTTGTTTAGCTCTGTATCCCATTTTTAATAGGGATATTTGGCTCTCTGGAGTCTTGAGTTCTTTGTCTATCTTGGATATTAGCCCTCTGTTGGATGTAGGGTTGGTAAAGATCTTTTCCCAATTTTTGGTTGCCATTTTGTCCTTTTGACACTGTCCTTTGACTTACAGAAACTTTGTAATTTTATGCGTTCCCATTTGTCCATTCTTGATCTTAGAGCATAAGCTATTGGTGTTCTGTTCAGGAAATTTTACCCTGTGCCCATGTGCTCAAGGCTCTTCCTCAGTATCTTTTCTATTAGTTTCAGTGTGTCTGGTTTTATGTGGAAGTCCTTGATCCACTTGGACTTGAACTTAGTACAAGGAGATAAGAATGGATTGATTTGCATTCTTCTGCACGCTGACCTCCAGTTGAACCAGTACCATTTGTTGAAAAGGCTATCTTTTCCCCACTGGATGGTTTTATCTTCTTTGTCAAAGATCAAGTGACCATAGATGTATGGGTTCATTTCTGGGTTCTAATCTATTCCATTGATCTACTTGCCTGTCACTGTACCAATACTATGCAGTTCATCAGAAAACTTGGCATAATACTGCCAGAGGACCCCGATATATCACTCCTGGGCATACACCCACAGGATTTCCCAACATGTAATAAGGATACATGGTCCACTATGTTCATAGCAGCCCTATTTATAATATCCAGAAGCTGGAAAGATCCCAGGTGTCCCTCAATGGAGGAATGGATACAGAAAATGTGGTATGTTTAGACTATGGAATACTACTCAGCTATTAAAAACAATGAATTCATGAAATTCATAGGCAAGTGGGTACAAATGGAGAATGTCATCCTGAGTGAGGTGACCCAATCACAAAAGAACAAACATGGCATGTACTCACTTATCAGTGGATATTAGTACAGAAGCTCGGAATACCCAAGAAACAATTCACATATCAAATGATGCCCAAGAAGAAGGGAGGAGAGGCTTACTGGTCTTAGAAAGGCTTAGTGCAACAGTGTAAGGGAATACCAGGACAGGGAAGCAGGAAGGGGTTGATTGAGGAACAGGGGGAGGGAAGAGGGCTTATGGGACTTTAGGAGAGAGGGGATCCTGGAAAGAGGAACTCATTTGAAATCTAAATAAAGAATATATCAAATAAAATAATAATTAAAAAAGAATAGAACATAAAATATTGTATAAGAAAAAAAATGGCTAGATAAGATCAAACTCTATGGAATTTTCTTAATTAGTGATTAATGGTCAGAGGACCCAGCCTGTTTTGGGTGGTACCATCTTTGGGCTTTGGGTTCTGTGTTCTCTAAGAAAGCAGTCTGAGCAAGCCATGGGGAGCAGGCTAGGAAGCAGCACCTGTCAGTGGTCTCTCTATCAACTCTTGTCTCCAGGTTTCTGCCTTATTGATATTCCTGTTTATGACTTTTTTCAGTCATGAACACTGATACAGACATATAATCCCCATAAACTATTTCTTCCCCACTGATTTTGATCATGATGTTTCATCATAGCAATAGAAACCTTAACTAAAACCTCTTTTCCAATGGTGGGTTAGGTAGTCCAAGTGACTTCCCAACTTTTCCAAGGGCTACAGCTGTAGTTCTTTGTTGCTACTAAAGGGCTCAGGGTGGGACCCTATTCTGAAGATGTCAGGGAACCATGGAGTTGGCATGGCCTAGCTGACTTGAGTATTATGCATCATAGGTTATTTCAGGTTAGAGTCCATGGCTCCTGGGGCATTGTGTCTTCCAGTTTCTGAGAGATTGATGCCCTCAGTGCAGCTTTCATTTATGTCTGTATGTTCTTTCTATAGTGAGGGAATCATGAAATCTTTACAGGACAATTTAATTAGTCTTAGAAATTAATCTTGTATCCTGGCAACTACAACTCTCTTGACCCAGGCCATTGTCATTATATTCTGTTTATGATAAAGGTATAAAAAGTGTCATTGTTCTCAATAAAATTGACATAGCTAAAGTTTTTCTGTGTACCCTCCAGAGGGCTTGGTTTTGTTCCTTTCAGCCATATTGTCTAACTATGGCCTGAACTGTAAGTATGGGTGCTTATAGGTGCTGCCAGAAACAGGGACGTGAATATTGTAATTTAAAGAGGAAAAATCGAAAAGCATAAAAAGTTTAAATCCAAGGAACTTCTGGGAATCATAGCACACAAGTATAAAGAGACAGAACATTTATTGGAGACACAAAAATGGGATAGGAAGGGTCAATGGAGAGATTTTTTTCCCCAGAAATTCTGTGAACTTTGTTCCTGGAGGCAGAAATTAAAAGCAGATAACTATCAGTTGATGAAACTCCTGGAATTCATTAGTGAGTTTTAGTTTTCTTTCCGTGAAGCGGGACCTCTAGAACCCAGAATTTGTTTCCCATTAAGAAGAAAATTCAGGAAGAATTAGATGAAATGGGAATAGTAAAAATTTCTTAGTGATTTTTTTCAGCTTGGAAAAAAATACAGTCATAGATAAAATGACAGTTACAATTAAAAATGAATGTGATGAGGAAAAAAGCATAACAGTGGGAATAAAAAGAAATTTAGAACTTGAAGATATATTATCTAATGTTTGTGATGAGATTTACAGTACTCCTCCTCCTTGTACCAATTTTGTTCCCCCCATCTCCAGATCCAATTACCTCTGCTCCTAAATCCTATTCATCAACTGCAGTTCCTGATAACATGAAGATTTTTCCCCATTACTTCACTTCATCTCTAACTGAGATTATTAAGGGGATTTTTCATTCTACATTATCGAATTTATTTCTTCTAAGTCAGGGTATTATGTCCTCAATACAGGAAGCCGTGTTTCATGCCCAGGAGATGAGAGAAGAAAGGAGAGGAATTTCTCTTTGCTGAGCAAGTTATACACCTGATCCTAATAACCCAGGGCAAAGAGTTAGAAACTACACCCATTTTTTAAAGACTTTTAATGACCTTAAAAGTTTGAGCTTTCTTTGGGCCAACTGCTCCTTTTATACTGTTTTTATTTGATTCTAATTTGGGGGAAGCGTTTCTTCCCTGAATGGAGGATATTAGCAAATGACTGAATATTCACTATGATTTCAGCACCAAGCTATTAACAAAACAATGTGTCCATAACTTTTAGAATGTTACTAGGTGAATGCAAGCATAGTTGTGTTCAATAGTAGGTCACATATTCTTCTGAAGCTCACAGACAAATCAAGGGTTTGATTTACAGGCTTGGCATAAATTATCAGATTAGGGGAAAAAGAGAAATAAAATTAGATAGGTGCCTGATGAGCCTTATCAAGATTTTGTTTCCTCTCTTTTCCAGTCAGTCTCCTGATGGTTGATGGGGAGAATGACTTATTGCTAAGGAAGTGGTGTATGAGAATGCTAATGCACAATTCCATAGTACCATCCAACTGTTTTGAGAGAAAATAGATATTTTAATCGTAGCTGTCTTTGTGCCGATACGGGTCTCGATATACTCAAGGGTTTAACTCTGGCTCTCCATGGGCAGGTCATTCAACAAGGAAAAAAGAATTAACCTGCAACAGTAGCCCAAGTTTATGTCAAAAGTTTGTTGCTATTGCTTTTAGGAGAACTAAAGCAAATAGTTTCCTCTTGCTTTTTGTTATTACTTAATAAATTTAATTATTTAATTATCCTTTCATCTTTTGTTACAGATCAGTCGTTATTCCCTTCTATTCCTCTTTTTTATTGTGTATTACATGAATCATATTCTGCCTTCTGTTACAGATAATAAAATGCTAAGGGATCTGTTTATTAAAGTAAAAATTGGAGTACCCTTTTAAAATTGCAGTCAGAAATAAAAACTTAAAAATTTTTTATTAATGAATTTGGATGACTTAGCACTGAGTTTTGCTATTTTAGTCTTCTACAAAATATTAAAAATTAACAATGGACCATTCTTTTTCATACATTGGCATATCTTTTCAGAAAGTGACACAAATCTTAGATGATTGTTCTTGGATGTAACCACCAGTAATCTCCTTCCTGTAATCTGACTTCCATGATTCCAGAAGATATTAAGAGACTTGCAAAAGAGAGAGAGAGAGAGAGAGAAAGAGAGAGAGAGAGAGAGAGAGAGAGAGAGAGAGAGAGACCTGCCAGATGAGGAAGCAATGAAGCAGTGTTCCCTAGCTGCATGTGTCAGTGTCCTGTGGTTCAGCTCAGGAGTTTTCACTGGAGAACCTTTCCATAGGACTATGGTGACAGTGGTTGGAGATACTATTTTGACTTTTCTGTTTTCTTTCTGATTTAATAGTCTAGACAGCCTCATTGGGATTCTGTAGGAGTTCCACCCTAGGAGTTTGGGGGTGTGGCTGAAGGACAAGGTTCTGTTGAAGTCCCCAACCACAGCTCTCATTACATATTAGAAACTTGGTCTAGAAGTGTTGAGATCCTGGATTGGGCTTCCTTCTGGTGACATTCACCTAGGAAAATCTGTGCAGGAGCTCTGTGGTAAGTGCCAGGTGTTGGTCCTGAGACCTGTGACATCATATAGGCGACAATTAATGCAGCCCTGCAGGTTTACTCATGTTACCAAGGCAATGACCACCATGTACCCAGAATTCAATAGGCCCACCTAGCCTACCTGTAATTTGAATAATCATGCATATAAAAAGGAGTAGCGTGCTCCCCCTCTTTCTCTTTTCTGCTCATCGCTCCCGGCCTTCCCCTTACCCCGTTCCCTTGTACCCCCATCTTAAATAAAGCCACGTGGAGCTACTCGGTCTAGTCTAACTGTTCCAGCCCACACCTCCCGGTTCCTCTGCAGGCGCTGCGGACCGAGCCTGGTGGGGTGGTTCGCTGCCTGCTCCCGGCGGAATCGGGGCCGGCGGCTCCACTCCGGCTGCCTGCGCGGGAAAAACCAATACCAGGTCTGCAAATGTAGGAATGTTTCTGGTGGGCTTGGAAACAGGAGCAACAGCCAGTGTAGGAGTTTGAAATTACTTCACACTTTTTAAAAAATTTTAATTTGTTTTACATGTGTAAATGTTTGACCTGCATGAATGTCTGTGTACCATTCTTATGTCAGTTCCTGGGGAGGGCAGTAGAGGTCCTAGATCCCCTGTGCCCCAAGAAGAAAGTAACACCCCTGCTGGGGCTGGCTCCCAGCATTATTAATGGTGCCTTGAACAGGGACTTCTTGAGGTAAGCCCCCAAAATTCTGTGTATCTTGGAAGAGCTAGGATGTCTTCTAAAAGGAGAGGTGAGTAATCTGAATGTGTGTGGCTTGAAAAGAAAGCCTCTACACTCAAAAGAAAGCAGAACCCCCCCCCCAGTTTGAAAGAAAGCAACTTCCCCTCAGCTTGAAAGAAAGCATTCCCAGGCCTGAAAAAAGGCCTCGCTACCCCACCCACCCCCACCCCCACCCCTAGCCTGAAAGAAGGCACTCTGATCGGTTGCTGTTAATTAGCTCTAAAAGTTAAATCATGTGTTTGGCCTGAAAGAAGGCATCTAGTAGGTTATTGATAAATATAGCTATCTGTCACCTATAGTAGTTTTATTGGCTAGTATTAAACACTGGCCTGCTATCTGGCACTGTTTCTGTTTAAATGTAAATTGTAGCTATCAGGGGAGATTTCAACAACTACTGCTAGCATCAACCTGAATCAGCATGGGACAGAGTGAATCTAGAGACAGAGAGTTTTTTATAGATATTATTAAGTATACTCTCAAGACAAAAGGCATTGAGGTTAGCACTAGCCAGTGGACTGACTTTCTTCAGTTTGTACAAACAGTCAGTCCCTGGTTCTCAGAAAGGGGAAATTTAGATATGGATACATGGGAGAAAGTAAGGTTAGATATTAAAAACTGGTTCATAGCGAATGGAGGATTAGGTATACTCCTTACAGCATTTGCTATTTGGAATGTGTTTAAGGAAACATTAGCAGATGACAAAAAGGCCTTAGATGCCCAAGAGGCCCTGGATTCACCTCCTTATGAGCAGACTCCATTACTACAGTCTTGCTCAGGATCTAAGAAAAATGTTTATACCTTGACAGAAAAGTCTGAGAAAAGTAGTTCAGGAGAGAGTAGTGGTGATTAAGAAGAGGAATAATTAACCTCAGAGGAGGAATCTTACTCTGAAAAGAAGTTAACAAAATATCATAAATATGAGTGGCATTTAAATATAAGTCATTCCTCAAAGCCCCCTGAAAAACGGAAAAAGAAAGCAAAGGGGCCTGTCAGTTTTACTGCTACTGCACTCCAAACTCAGCAACTGGATAAATCACTAGGCTGTTTCCTAGTGAGTATGGAGAATAACAAAGAGAAGGATCACTAATAGGATCCATTGGCATTTAAATTGCTTATGACTCCTCATTGATTGGTTTTAAATAGCCAGAGCCTTACTGTGGATATATACATCCACAGTATATATACAAAAAAAGCATAAAAGAGAGAGACATAAGAAGCTAAAATAATCTAGAAAAAATAATCAGCTACAGCTCTAGAAGCATGGAGATGGGTGCCTAATAAAGATACACATATTATAAGACATACTAATATTATACATAAACCAGAAAAACATTTTCAGGAATCCGTTTCTCAGCTGATAGAGGCTATGGAAAACAATTCTTAGCTCTGACAGTGTGAGGGACCTACCTGGGGATCTCATGTATGGGTCCTATACATGAAGGCATGGATTGATTTAATTTATTAACAAAGCTTGTTGCCTTTCCATAGGTAATTTAGCAAAGTTTTACATTGCAAATCACCATAGCACTCAGGGAGACTGCTCCTGCATTCCTGCAGAGCTGTTAGCTAAGCTTGGGAATTAACCACTGATGAGCCTGTGACCTTGTGATTTAAACAGACAAATGTTATATATATATATTCTGTCTTTTGGAAAGTTAGCCTTTATTCCTGTATGTATGTACACTTAAGTCTCATTACTATTTATGCCTTTTTCTAACTTAAGGAAACTTTCAAAGTTAAGATACAGTGTTTGTTTCATTATTTTATAATCTTGGATATGCCAAGGGCTCAAAATCAGACTATGCCTTTGTTTAAACTTGAAAAGCCTTTTAAAATTGGTGCTTGACTCTTAGTTTCTGATATTTCATTGACATCCCATATAATTCACAGGGACATGCTATTGTAGTGTGAGCTCATCAGACCTTAAAGATATAGGCCTCTAAATTACAAAATAAAATCATAATTATTCATCTCCTTATAATACATTATAAAAAAAAGAAAAAGTCCATTTCTAAACATTTCAAGCCTCTTCTAAAATAAAGACCTACTAATTGGATAATAAAAATGACTGGATGTTATAAGCTCTGTTTATATATTTATAGGACCCTGTAGATGCCACATCAGATGATTGTGCCAGGCCTTCTCCATGGATAAAGACTTCCACACCTTTCACTTTCTTCAAGCGTTCTTCAGAGCCATCATCATCTGTAGACTCTCCACCAAGCCAGCAAAAGAAGACACTGAAGACGCAGTTCCTGATTGCATCTAATTGGACTTTTAATTCTATACCCAAGGGATATGGGGAATATAAAATTCTTAAATATAAATCTATTTTTTATCATTTCCTACTAGAATGTTATTTTGACCAATTGTATAACTTCACCATTGTGTCATACTGTTTTTTCTCATTGTATACTAACTGCTTTATGTTTTGTAACCAATAGCTTTCTCACAGCCTTGATGTAATGCCTTTGCTTTGCCTGCCTTTGTATAGACTCTTAATTTTCTTTCACGACCTAAGAGATATATTACTGGGCTTATCCTAGGCATTACTGCCTTTATTGCTATCTTAGGGTCAGTTGCAGTTTCTGCTGCCTCCCTATTCCAACAGATATACACTGCTAACCATTTTAGTTCCTTGACAAAATACATTTCTTTAGCACTGATTACTCAGGATAGAATTGATAGAAGTTTGACAGATAGAATATTATTTGGAGGAAGCCCTCCTTTTCATAGAAACTCAGATTCCAAATATTAAAACATATTTAACTACCTCATGTCATGCCAATTATAAATGGATTTATGTCACCCCTCTCCCCTACAATGAGTCAGAAATGTCCTGGGAACAGGTACAAGCACATCTATGTGGCGTGTGGAACAATTCATCTTGCTATTGATATGGATATTTTACATTCCTAGATCAGTGTCATCAGTCACTCCAGACTGAAGAGTTCTTCAGCAGCAGAATTGGCTGATTATTTTTCAAAATCAATTATAAAATTTGATAATTCTTCATGGAGTTTTCTTATAAATTTGGGAATTATTATAGGGTTGGTTATTTTGCTATTGTTTCTTCTTCCAGTCATCTTCAAAGGCCTAGGGTCTGCCATCAGGACTGCTCAAAGGGAGATAGGTACACTTCATTTATATTATTTGAAGGGTAGAGATGTTGGGAGCCATAATAGGACAAGCTAATATACTAGCAGGTGATCATCCTGAAATGCCTGCTTCAGATTATTATATAATCTGTGAGAGGTGAGCCCGCATTCAGCAAGTTTGTGTGGGACTAATTTTAGGAAATATTCCTGCTATTAATATGCTTTTCTTGTTGTTGTTAAACATATATAATAATCAGTAAGTAATAGCACACCTCTTTGGAGCAGATCTCTGCAGATCCACAAAGATGTACTGTCTTATAGTGATGCTATGTAGACAAATAGGTGACTTAAGTTTTAATGATGATCCTATAAGAATTCCAAAAATTATATCTGTGATTATTAAGTTCTTTTATAATGGGAATGCTACTAGGATCTTTTTCAAGACTGCAAAGAGAACTCTGCCAGTCTCCCAAATGTCAGAAGTTAATTGCTCTTAGATGGCAACCACACTTTCTCCTACTCAGAGCACATTCCAAGAGGTTGTAAAACAATCAAATGTCATAAAAAAGGAATTAGGGTTTATTATAGGTGTTAGGACAGAAGATAAAATATTGACTGGGTTTATCTATACAAAACTTCACTTATAACTTAGTTATGGTTTCAAACCAGGTGATTATGGGGTGTAGCTTAGACAGAATACTAACACCAGCCCTATGACCTAAATACAATCCTACATAAATATGTGGTGGAAGTAGAGAAGTAATTCTCCCAAGTTGTCCATTTGTACATATGCTGTGGTATGTGTCAGCAGAACTGAAATCCACTGGATAGGTATCTTGTTGCAACATGAATGCTTCTGCCAAATTTTGCTGTTCTTTCTGGTTCACCCTAAGGACAAAGCAAACAAAAAGTTAACGGCTAAAATTTATGTTTTCTTATAAATCAATACTTGCTTCTGGTTTCTGCCTCCAGCTTGGGAATATCCCCTGCCACCGTGCGCCATCTCCACGTGGCACAAGAAGCCAGATACCCACCCAGCAGTGTAGAGGATGCAGCCAGCACAGGTGAGACCAGCCCTGCAGCTCAGAGGATCCAGTCCAGAGGCCTCTGGTAGGAGCTTTTTGGTTTCTGCCTTTGGCTTGGGAACATCTCCTGCCACAGCTTGCCATCTCTGAGTGGCACAGGAAGCCAGATATCCTCTCAGCGGAGCAGAGGAGGCAGCCAGCACAGTGTGCCATCTCCAAGTGGCACAAGAAGCCGGCTAGGCACCCAGAGGTGTGGATTAGACAGCAGAGAGTCTAATTAGACAGCAGCTACACCCAGAGTTGATCAGGGCCATAGAACTACAGACCCAAATACAACTGCAAAAGAGTGGGTCTCATAGAAGTACTTACATACCAGTGTACAAAGAGAGAACAGGTCTCCCAGGAGAAAGGAGAAGACAGTCAGAGACAGCAACACCAGCTAACATCAGAGATAACCAGATGGCAAAAGGCAAATGCAAGAACATCACCAACAGAAAAAAGGCAACATGTCTCCATCTGAGCAAAGTTCTCTAACAACAGCAAGTCCTGGATACCTCAACAAACCAGAAAAGCAAGACCTGGATTTAAAAATCACACTTCATGATGCTGTTAGGGGATTTCAAGAAGGACATTAATAACTCCCTTAAAGAAATACAGGAAAACATGAGTCAACAGGTAGAAGCCCTTCAAAAGGAAACACAAAAATCACTTAAAGAGATAGGGGAGAACATGGGTCAACAAATAGAAGCCTATAAAGTGGAAAAACAAAAATCATTTAAAGAAATACAGGAGAACATGAATCAATAGGCAGAAGTCCTGAAAGAGGCAACACAATAATCCCTTAAAGAATTACAGAAAAACACAAACAAGTGAAAGAGCTGAGCAAAACCATCCAGGATTTAAAACAGAAGTAGAAACAACTAAGAAATCACAAAGGGAGACAACTTTGGAGATAGAAAACCTTGGGAAGAAATCAGGGGCCATAGATGCAAATATCAACAATAGAATACAAGAGATAGAAGAAAGAATCTCAGATGTTGAAGATACCATAGAAACCATTGACTCAACAGTCAAAGAAAATGCAAAATGCAAAAAGCTTGTAACCCAAAACATCCAGGAAATCCAGGACACAATGAGAAGACCAAACCTAAGGATTATACGTATAGATGAGTGGGAAGATCTACAATTTAAAGGGCCAGCAAATATCTTCTACAAAATTATGGAAGAAAACTTCCCCAACCTAAAGAGAGAGATGCCCATGAATATATAAAAAGCCTACAGAACTCCAAACAGACTAGACCAGAACAGAAATACCTCCTGTCACATAATAATCAAAACCCCAAAAGTACTAAACAAGGAAAGAATATTAAAGGCAGTAAGAGAAAAAGGCCAAGTAACGTATAAAGGAAGACCTATCAGAATTACACCAGACTTCTCACCTGAGACCATGAAAGCTAGAAGTTCCTGGGCAGATATCATGCAGACTCTAAGAGAACACAAATTTCAGCCAAAACTACTATACCCAGCAAAACTCTCAATCGCCATAAATGGAGAAATCAAGGTATCCCATGACAAAACCAAATTTGCATGATATCTTTCCACAAATCCAGCCCTACAAAGGATAATAAGGGAAAAACACCAACACTAGGAGGGAAACTACACCCCAGAAGAAGCAAGATCGAAACCTCCTCTCATCAAACCCAAAAGAAAATAACCACTCAAATATAAAAAATAATTTCAAAAATGTCAGGAAGTAATAATTTCTATTCCTTAATATCTCTTAACATCAATGGACTCAATTCCCCAATAAAAAGACATAGACTAACAGACTGGATACAGAAACAGGATCCTACAATTTGCTGCATACAGGTAACACATCTCAGTGTCAAAGACAAATACTACCTTATAGTAAAAGGCTGGAAGACAATTTTACAAGCAAATGGTCTCAGGAAACAAGCTGGAGTAGCCATTCTAATATCAGATAAAATTGACTTTCAACCTAAAGTCATCAAAAGAGACTCGGAAGGTCACTTCTTGCTTGTCAAAGGGAAAATCCACCAAGAAGAGTTCTCAATACTGAACATCTATGCTCCAAATGCAAGGGCACCCTCATTCGTAAAAGAAACTTTATTAGAGCTTAAAGCACACATTGCACCTAACACAATAATTGTATGTGACTTCAACACTCCACTCTCCTCAATGGAGTGATCAGGAAAACAGAAACTAAACAGGGACACAGTGAAACTAACTGAAGCTTTGGACCAATTGAATTTAACATATATATATATATATATATATATATATATATATATATATATATATGAGAGAGAGAGAGAGAGAGAGAGAGAGAGAGAGAGAGAGCATTTCATCATAAAACAAAAGAAGATATCTTTTTCTCAGCACCACATGGTACCTTCTCCAAAATTGATCATATAATTGGTCATAAGACAGACGTCAACAAATACAAGAATATCGAACTAATCCCATGCCTCCTATCAGATCATTATGGAGTAAAAGTGGTCTTCAATAGCAAGAAAAAGAACAGAAAGCCCACATACACATGGAAACTGAACAATATTCTACTCAATGACACCTTGGTCAATGAAGAAATAAAGAAAGAAATCAAAGACTTTTTAGAATTCAATGAAAATGAAGGATATTGCCTGCAGCTTCCCGCCCAGCTGGCGGTGGGGAAGCCGGAGGGTCACCCAGCGTCCCAGGTGCTCAGAACCATCCGGCGGCGGCGGCAGAACCAGGTACCCGACACAGCCCAAGCTTAAGACCTTCGGGGACTCAGGCCTGGAGTGGGAGTTGGGCACAGAATAGCGGGTGCACTCTGCACTCGCGCTGCGGACCCCGAGCTCCCTGCAGGCAGCTGCCATATTGCCTGCAGCTTCCCGCCCAGCTGGTGGTGGGGAAGCCGGAGGGTCACCCAGCGTGCCAGGTGCTCAGAACCATCCGGCGGCGGCGGCAGAACCAGGTACCCGACACAGCCCGAGCTTAAGACCTTCGGGGACTCAGGCCTGGAGTGGGAATTGGGCACAGAATAGCGGGTGCACTCTGCACTCGCGCGCGGGGCGGACCCCGAGCTCCCTGCAGGCAGCTGCCATATTGCCTGCAGCTTCCCGTCCAGCTGAGGTGGTGAGGAAGCCAGAGTCAGCCAGTGTGCCAGGTACCCAGACCCAGCCGGAGGCCGAACCAGCCTCCCATCCAGCCAGTGGCAGGGAAGCTGGAAACCGGACCCAGCCAGCTTCCCAGCAGCTTGGGACCAGCAGGCGGAACCAGATAACTGAGATATCCCAACTTTAAGACCCCTGGGGAAACAGGATATCAGACAGCGAACCCTGAGCAGGAGCAGTGCAGAGCAGCCGCCCAACAGGCGGAACCAAATACCTGGGATATCCTGAGGTTAAGACCTCGGGGGACTCAGGCCACCTGTCAGCAATCTGTGAGCAAGAGCCCCGCAGGACAGTGATTCAGGTATCCCAGTCACTGGGAAATAGCCTTACAACCCCACAGGAGGGTCAAGCACCAGCTAGTATCTACAGGACCAACTAACACCAGAGTTAACCAGATGGCAAAAGGCAAACATAAGATCGCTACTAACAAAAATCAAGGCAATATGGCGGCATCCGAACCCAGTTCCCCAACAGCAATAAATATTGGATACCCCGAAACACCAGAAAAACAAGACTCAGATCTAAAATCACTGGTCAGGATGCTGATAGAGGAACACTTAGATAAATCTCTTAAAGTAATACATGAGAAAATAGATCAAAAGCTAGAAGCCATTGCAAGACAAACACAATTAAATCCCAGATATCTCAACACACCAGAAAAACAAGACTCAGATCTAAAATCACTGGTAAAGATGCAGATTGAGGATCACTTAGATAAATTTCTTAAAGTAATAGAGGAGAAAATAGATCAAAAACTAGAAGCCCATACAAGGCAGACACAAAAATCACTTAAAGAAATCCAGGAGAATATAGAGCAAAAAGTGAATCCCAATAAGGGGGAGAAACAAAAATCACCCAAAGAAATACAAGAGAACATGGGTCAACGAGTAGAAGTCATAAAGGAGGAAACACAAAAATCCCTTAAAGAATTACAGGAAAACACAAACAAGCAACTGAAAGATCTGAGCAAAACCATACAAAATCTAAAAACAGAAGTAGAAACAACTAAGCAATCGCAAAGGGAGACAATGTTGGAAATAGAAAACCTTGGGAAGAAATCAGGAGTCATAGATGCAAATATCAACAATAGAATACAAGAGATAGAAGACAGAATCTCAGATGCTGAAGATACCATAGGAACCATGGATTCAACAATTAAAGAAAATGCAAAATGCAAAAAGCTGGTAACCCAAAACATTCAGGAAATCCAGGACACAATGAGAAGACCAAACCTAAGGATTATAGGGATAGATGAGAATGAAGATCTACAACTTAAAGGGCCAGCAAATATCTTCTACAAAATTATGGAAGAAAATTTCCCCAACCTAAAGAGAGAGATGCCCATGAATATACAAGAAGCCTTTAGAACCCCAAATAGACTGGACCAGAACAGAAATACTTCCCGTCACATAATAGTCAAAACCCCAAATGTACTAAACAAAGAAAGAATATTAAAGGCAGTAAGAGAAAAAGGACAAGTAACATATAAAGGAAGACCTATCAGAATTACACCAGACTTCTCACCTGAGACCATGAAAGCTAGAAGATCCTGGGCAGACCTTATGCAGACCCTAAGAGAACACAAACTTCAGCCAAGACTACTATACCCAGCGAAACTCTCAATTGCCATAGATGGGGAAACCAAGATATTCCACGACAAAACCAAATTTGCAAGATACTTATCTACAAACCCAGCCCTACAAAGGATAATAGGGGAAAAATACCAACACAAGGGGGGAAACAACACCCCAGAAGAAACAAGATAGAAACCCCATCTCATCCAACCCAAAAGAAGAGAACCACTCAAATACAAATAATAATAACAATTCCCAAAATGTCAGGAAGTAATAATTACTATTCCTTAATATCTCTTAATATCAATGGACTCAATTCCCCAATCAAAAGACACAGACTAACAGACTGGATACGGAAACAGGACCCTACATTTTGCTGCATACAGGAAACACATCTCAGTGTCAAAGACAAACACCTCCTTAGAGTAAAAGGCTGGAAGACAGTTCTACAAGCAAATGGTCCCAGGAAACAAGCTGGAGTAGCCATTCTAATATCAGATAAAATCGACTTTCAACCTAAAGTCATCAAAAGAGACACAGAAGGTCACTTCCTGCTTGTCAAAGGGAAAATCCACCAAGAAGAATTCTCAATACTGAACATCTATGCACCAAATGCAAGGGCACCCTCATTCGTAAAAGAAACTTTACTAAAGCTTAAAGCACACATCGCACCTAACACAATGATTGTAGGTGACTTCAACACTCCACTCTCCTCAATGGACCGATCAGGAAAGCAGAAACTAAACAGGGACACAGTGAAACTAATTGAAGCTTTGGACCAATTGGATTTAACAGATATATATAGAACATTCCATCCTAAAACAAAAGAGTATACCTTTTTCTCAGCACCGCACGGTACCTTCTCAAAAATTGATCATATAATTGGTCACAAGACAGACCTCAACAAATACAAGAAGACCGAACTAATCCCATGTCTCCTATCGGATCACTATGGAGTAAAAGTGGTCTTCAATAGCAAGAAGAACTACAGAAAGCCCACATACACATGGAAACTGAACAATACTCTACTCAATGACACCCTGGTCAAGGAAGAAATAAAGAAAGAAATCAAAGACTTTTTAGACTTCAATGAAAATGAAGGTACGACCTACCCAAATCTCTGGGATACAATGAAAGCAGTGCTAAGAGGAAAACTCATAGCCCTGAGTGCCTCCAAAAAGAAACTGGAAAGAGCATACACTAGCAACTTAACAGCACACCTGAAGGCGCTGGAACAAAAAGAAGCTAACTCACCCAGGAGGAGTAGAAGAGAGGAAATCATCAAACTAAGGGCTGAAATCAATCAAGCAGAAACAAAGCGAACCATACAAAGAATCAACAAAACCAAGAGCTGGTTCTTCGAGAAAATCAACAAGATAGATAAGCCCTTAGCTAGACTAACCAAAGGGCACAGAGATAGTATCCAAATTAACAAAATTAAAAATGAAAAGGGGGATATAACAACAGAAACAGAGGAAATTCAAAAGATCATCAGATCCTACTACAAAGGCCTATACTCAAAACAACTGGAGAATCTGGAGGAAATGGACAATTTCCTAGACAGATACCAAATACCAAAATTAAATCAGCATCAAGTAGACCAGCTAAACAGTCCCATAACCCTTAAAGAAATAGAAGGGGTTATAGAAAGCCTCCCAACCAAAAAAAGTACGGGACCAGATGGTTTTAGTGCAGAATTCTACCAGACCTTCAAAGAAGACTTAACACCAATACTCTTCAAACTATTCCACAAAATAGAGACAGAAGGGACACTGCCCAACTCATTCTTCGAAACCACAATTACGCTGATACCTAAACCACAAAAAGATCCAACAAAGAAAGAGAACTACAGGCCAATTTCTCTTATGAATATAGATGCAAAAATACTAAATAAAATCCTTGCCAACCGAATCCAAGAGCATATCAAAACGATCATTCACCATGATCAAGTAGGCTTCATTCCAGGAATGCAGGGATGGTTCAATATACGGAAATCCATCAATGTAATCCACTACATAAACAAACTAAAAGAAAAAAACCACATGGTCATCTCATTAGATGCTGAAAAAGCATTTGACAAAATTCAGCATCCTTTCATGCTAAAAGTCTTGGAAAGAGCAGGAATTCAAGGCCCATACCTAAACATAGTAAAAGCAATCTACAGCAAACCAGTAGCCAACATCAAAATAAATGGAGAGAAACTTGAAGCAATTCCACTAAAATCAGGGACTAGACAAGGCTGTCCTCTCTCTCCATATCTTTTCAATATAGTACTTGAAGTTCTAGCGAGAGCAATCAGACAACATAAGGAAGTCAAAGGGATACAAATTGGAAAGGAAGAAGTCAAAGTATCATTATTTGCAGATGATATGATAGTCTACTTAAGCGATCCAAAAAACTCCACCAGAGAACTTCTACAGCTGATAAACAACTTCAGCAACGTGGCTGGTTATAAAATTAACTCAAGCAAATCAGTAGCCTTCTTGTACTCAAAGGACAAGCAGGCTGAGAAAGAAGTTAGGGAAATAACACCCTTCACAATAGCCACAAACAACATAAAGTACCTTGGCGTAACTCTAACCAAACAAGTGAAAGATCTGTATGACAGGAACTTCAAGTCCCTGAAGAAAGAAATCGAAGAAGACCTCAGGAGATGGAAAAATATTTCTTGCTCCTGGATTGGCAGGATCAATATAGTAAAAATGGCCATCTTGCCAAAAGCAATCTACAGATTCAATGCAATCCCCATCAAAATCCCAAATCAATTCTTCATAGATCTAGAAAGAGCAATTCTCAAATTCATCTGGAGCAACAAAAAACCCAGGATAGCTAAAACTATTCTCAACAATAAAAGGACTTCTGGGGGAATCAATATCCCTGACCTCAAGCAGTACTACAGAGCAATTGTGTTAAAAACTGCATGGTATTGGTACAGCAACAGGCAGGTAGATCAATGGAATAGGATTGAAGACCCAGAAATTAACCCACAGACTTATGGTCACTTGATCTTTGATAAAGGAGCCACAACCATCCGGTGGAAAAAAGATAGCCTTTTCAACAAATGGTGCTGGTTCAACTGGAGGTCAACATGCAGAAGAATGCGAATTGACCCACTCTTATCTCCTTGTACTAAGATCAACTCCAAGTGGATCAAGGACCTCCACATAAAACCAGACACACTGAAACTATTAGAAAAGAAACTTGGGAAGACCCTGGAGGACTTGGGCACAGGGGAAAAGTTCCTGAACAGAACACCAATAGCTTATGCTCTAAGATCAAGAATCGACAAATGGGACCTCATAAAATTACAAAGTTTCTGCAAAGCAAAGGACACTGTCAGAAGGACAAAACGGCAACCAACAAAGTGGGAAAAGATCTTCACCAACCCCACATCCGACAGAGGGCTAATATCCAATATATACAAAGAACTCAAGAAGTTAGACCGCAAAGAACCAAATAACCCTATCAAAAAATGGGGCACAGAGCTAAACAAAGAATTCTCACCAGAAGAAATTCGGATGGCCGAGAAACACCTTAAAAGATGTTCAACATCATTAGTCATCAGGGAAATGCAAATCAAAACAACCCTGAGATTCCACCTCACACCAGTCAGAATGGCTAAGATTAAAAACTCAAGAGACAACAAGTGCTGGCGAGGATGTGGAGAAAGAGGAACACTCCTCCACTGTTGGTGGGATTGCAAAATGGTAAAACCGCTCTGGAAATCAGTTTGGCGGTTCCTCAGAAAATTGGGCATGTTACTTCCAGAGGACCCTGGCATACCACTCCTGGGCATATACCCAGAGGATTCCCCTGCATGCAATAAGGACACATGCTCCACTATGTTTATAGCAGCCTTGTTTATAATAGCCAGAAATTGGAAGCAGCCCAAATATCCCTCAAAGGAGGAATGGATACAGAAAATGTGGTATATTTATACAATGGAATACTACACAGCAATTAAAAATAATGAATTCATGCAATTTGTAGGTAAATGGTTAGACCTGGAAAATATCATCCTGAGTGAATTAACCCAATCACAAAAGAATGCACCTGAAATGCAATCACTGATAAGTGGATATTAATGAGCCCAGAAGCCCTAAATACTCAAGACACAAATAGCAAGTCAAATGATTCCCAAGAAGAAGAAAGGAGAGGACCCTGGGCCTGTAAAGATTGCTTCCAGTTTAGTAAAGAAACCGAGGGGGGAGGGGGAATTATTGGGGAACAGATGGGGGGAGAGGAACTATGGGAACTATGGTGGGTGGGAACTGGGAAAGGGGAAAGCCTTTGGAATGTAAACATAGAATATAGAAAATAAAATTAAAAAAAAAATTAAAAAAAAATGTAAACGTCAACTAATAAATCAAATTACCATAAAAAAAAAAAAGAAAAGAAAATGAAGGTACAACCTACCCAAATCTATGGGACACAATGAAAGCAGTGCTAACAGGAAAACTCATAGCCCTGAGTGCCTCCAAAAGGAAACTGGAGAAAGCATACACTAGCAGCTTAATAGCACACCTGAAAGTCCTGGAACAAAAAGAATTTAATTCACCCAGAAGGAGTAGAAGACAGGAAATCATCAAACTCAGGATTGAAAGAGCTATTCGTAAATTCATCTGGAATAACAAAGATCCCAGGATTTCTAAAACTATTCTCAACAGTAAAAGAACTTCTAGGGTAATCAGTATGCCAGACCTCAAGCAGTACTACAGAGCAATAGTGTTAAAACCTACTTGGTATTGGTACATTACCAGACAGGTAGCTCCTTGGAATAGAATTGAAGACCTAGGAATGAGTCCACACACCTATGGTCACTTGATCTTTGACAAAAAAAAGCTAATTTTATCCAGTGGAAAAAAGATAGCTACTTCAACAAAAAGGTGTTGGCTCAACTGGCAGCTAGCATGCAGAAGAATGCAAATCGATCCATTCTTATCTCCTTGTACTAAGCTCAAGTCCAAGTTGATCAAGGACCTCCACATAAAACCAGACACACTGCAACTAATAAAAAAAAACTGGGGAAGAGCCTTGAACACGTAGGTACAGGGTAAATTTTCCTGAGCAGAACACCAATAGCCTATACCCTAAGATCAAGAATTGACAAGTGGCACCTCATAAAATTACAAAGTTTCTGTAAAGCAAAGGATACTGTCAATAGGACAAAATGGCAACCAACAAATTGGGAAAGATCTTTACCATCCCAACACCATCAGAGGGCTAATATCCAATATATACAAAAAACTCAAGAAGGTAGACTCCAGACAACCAAATTACTCTATTAAAAAAATGGGTCAGAGATAAACAAAGAATTTTCACCTGAGGAATATTGAATGGCTGAGAAACACCTAAAGAAATGTTCAGCATCCTTAGTCATTAGGGAAATGAAAATCAAAAAAATAAAACAAACAAAAAAACAACAACAACAACAACAAAAAACCTGGATTTCACCTTACACCAGTCAGAATGGCTAAGACAAAGAACTCAGGATACAACAGGTGCTGGATAGGTTGTGGGGAAAGAGGAACACTCCTCCACTGCTGGTGGGATTGCAAGCTGGTAAAAACCACTCTGGAAATCAGTCTGGTGGTTCCTCAGAAAACTGGGCATAATACTACTGGAGGAGCCTGCTATACCACTCCTGGGCATATACCCTGAGCATTCTTCCGCATGTAATAAGGACACATGCTCCACTATATTCACAGTAGCCCTATTTATAATAGCCAAAAGCTGTAACAAACCCAGATGTCAATCAATGGAGGAATGGATAGAGAAAATGTGGTATATATACACAATGGAGTTCTATTCAGCCATTAAAAACAATGAATTCATGAAATTGGGTGGAACTGGAGAATGTCATCCTGAGTGAGGTAACAAAATCACAAAAGAATCCTCATGTTATGTACTCACTGACAAGTGGATATTAGCCTAGAAGCTTGTAATACCAAAGACACAATTCACATATCAAATGATGCCCAAGAAGGAGGTAGAACAAAGTATAGATACTCTAGTCCTTCTTAAAAGGAGAAACAAAATACCCACAGAAGGAGATACAGTGACAAAGTGTGGAGCAGAGTCTGAAGGTAAGACCATCCAGATACTACCCCACCTAGGAATCCATCCCATACACAATTACAAAACCCACACACTATTGTGGATGCCCACAAGTGCTTGCTGACAGGAGGTGGATATACCTGTCACCTGGGAGGCTCTGCAGAGGATAATCTTGTTGGACACCAAATGGGGGAGAGGCCCTTGATCCTGGAAGGATTTGATTCTGAAGTGTAGAGGAATACCAGGACAGGAAAGTGGGGGTAGGTTGAATGGGGAAGGCCCTTACCAGATTTTCGGTGGGAGGGGGACCAGGAAAGGGGACATTTGAAATGTAAATAAAGAATATTCCTAATTTAAAAAAAAGCCTGAAGATTCCACAAATAGATTAAAAAACAGGAAAAACTCACCATAGAGTTAAAAAAAGGAAAAATTAAAAAAAATCAATACTCATGGTTTTTGATTAGGATGCCATAGAACTCTGATGATGTGGATACCGTCAAGGTTCATTTCCTATCTCCTTTCTAGTTCAACATCATAACCATTTTGCTTTCACACTCCTTCTCTTAGAAATATAAAGATGAAATAATGGAACTGAATAAAAATTTATCTGTCTGGTTAAAACAGACATAAATTTTCTGGTAATATAAAATGCACATAGCATAGAATTCATTATTTCAAATGCTACAGTTGAAAATAAATCTATAGAATTGTAAAAATTCATTTTATCTGGTCAAACCTAGCTTTATCATTTTTAAATATATTTTTATGTTTGTAGTACAAAATGATTGTGGCATATTACAGTGCATGGAAAATGTTGATGACTAGACAGTCCAGACAGCTTGTGGTTAGTACCTAGTGACAATATTCATCTACATGTTAAAATGGCTGAGAATTCACACATGAAACATGTATGTGTGGAGGTGGCCAGTGTGTGGATTACTTCATATCAATTTACTATCACAGTATGTACTATAGTCCTAATGGTCTAATGTACTCCTAGTAGACAGTTATAATTTTTTCTCCAAATATTTTTAATTTTATTTTCAAGTTACTTTATTTATTTATATTCTAGTTATTACCCTATAATATAGGAAAGAGTACATGTAAAGTTATAGAAATAGGAGGTAGAGAAAAACATGAAGAAATAACTTAAATATATCTGAAATGTAATTACAGCAAAAATCAACATGTTTCTCTCTATCTTGAAAGTTAACAGATCATCATGTCTATTCTTTACCTGTTTTTGACAAGATGATATCACATTTGTAGTAAATGCATTAGTGCTGACTTATGCTTTCCTGAATGTCCTCTCCTCATGTCACGGTTTTATCCTGATGGTTCCCTAGAAGGTCATTCTGTGGGATCCATGTGTACAGACGAGTGTTGGAGCCCAGTGTTTCTGATTTCATGCCTTCATATCTGCAAAGAATCTGTTAATGTGAAGCTAGCTGCTTATTCTGTTGGGCAAATATCAAGTTACTAATGATAGAACTCAGGGAATTTAGGAACAATAGGGATGAAAGCCCATTGTGTAGGAGCCAGGCTTGAGGAGGATTGGTGGGGAACCATGAGGAACGACTACCACATTGCTGGTGGGAGTGCAAGATTGTATAACTACTCTGGAAATCAGTCTGGTGGCTCCTCAGAAAATTGGAAATAGTTCTACCAGAGAACCAAGCTACACCACTCCGGGGCATATACCCAAAAGATGCTCCAACATATGAGAACACATTCTTCATTATATTCAAAGCAGCCTTATTTACAATTGGCAGAAGCTGCAAACAACCCAGATATACTGCAATAGAAGAATGGATACAGAAAGTGAGGTAACTCTGTGTCCTGAAATTTTTACAAACTTGTCTGGCAGTTTACTGCAAGTAACCACAAAATATTTGTCATATACTACTTATATTGCTGAATTATATTGGATTACATGACTATATCGATCAACACAGATACAAAAATTTTTCTTCCATTATGTGAAAGAAATTATGATCAACTATGTAAATTAATAGCTTTCAATTCTGAATAGAGGAGTATTCAGAGACCAGCCAATTTATAATGCTATTAATTTTGTGAGACATTTTAGAATAGTCTCATACCTATGTACCACTAATAATTGAACATGAAGTCATTACTTCTTGGCTTATTGAATACACTTCATCATAAAAGAGATATTAAACACTCTCATGTAATCAGAAAATAATTAAAATCATTCTTTGCTTTTTTCCCTATCATCATAGTAATTGTCATTTACTTATCAGCTTTGAGCAATGCTAGTTATATTTTAACCTCTGGGTTGAAACATTTTGGATAAAAGGTCAAGCAATGACAGAAGGGAAAACAGTGTGAACAGAAGGACTTTGATTTTCAGGATGCCTGGGAAGTGGATTTCTGCTCTGCTCCTGCTGCAGATAAGTTACTGCTTTAGATCTGTGAACTGTGGGAAGGTGTTGGTGTGGCCAATGGAATTCAGTCACTGGATGAACATAAAAATAATACTGGATGAACTTGTACAGAGGGGCCATGAAGTCACTGTTCTGAGATCTTCGGCTTACTATGTTCTTGATCCCCAAAAATCGCCTGGGCTTAAGTTTGAAACTTTTCCTACATCTGTCAGTAAAGATGATCTGGAAAATTTTTTCATAAAGGCTGTGGATATGTGGACTTATGAAATACCAAGAGATACATGTTTGTCATATTCTCCTTTACTGCAAAATGTGATGGATGAATTTTCTGATTATTTTCAAAGTCTTTGTAAAGATGTTGTTTCAAACAAACAGCTCATGACAAAACTCCAGGAATCCAAGTTTGATGTCCTTTTGGCAGATCCTGTTGCTGCCTGTGGGGAGCTGATAGCCGAACTGCTCCAGATTCCTTTTCTGTACAGTCTTCGCTTCTCTCCAGGATTTATCATTGAAAAGTCCAGTGGAAGATTTCTACTCCCTCCCTCTTATGTACCTGTAATTCTGTCAGGATTAGCTGGCCAAATGACATTCATAGAGCGGGTAAAAAATATGATATGTATGCTCTATTTTGACTTTTGGTTCCAGATATTTAATACCAAGAAATGGGATTCATTTTACAGTGAATATTTGGGTAAGTTAAATTTTTTTCTAAGTAGCTTAAAAACTTAAGTTTCATATGTATGTAAAGCTTTATGTCCATGAATTACAAAGCAAAGTAGTCTTTTGTAGGTGATCAAACGTGTAATAATATTAGCTACCAAACTCCCAAACTCTGGTCAAAGCTCATACAATTGATCAAGTAGGAGAATGTAGCAGTCCTGATACAAGACATTTTAGTTAGCTATTCAGTAACATCGAGATGAAATTAGACTGTCCCTAAATAATTCTTTACTCATTTACTGAAGTGGTTTCCTCTACTTTAACAAGTCCTTAAGCAGTTACCAATTAATCTTGACTAATGGGGATTCAAGGATGACATTTTGTAGTAGCAATATATATAACATTGAAAAAATTATTTTTTTTGCCTAGGCCAGTGTCTTTATTTAAAAGGAAAATGTAGGGTCAGAAAACATGGCCAAAGGGATAAGACAGTTTGTGTACAGTTTTAGTACCAGAGCTCTCTTCTTGGCCCCACTCAGGTCCAGTTGGCTCAAAACATCCTATAACTTCAGCTTTGAGGGAGCTGCTGTTCTTTTATGGCATCCATAGGCACTGGCATAAACTTGACGTATAATCATGCAGATATACATTCACATAAATGAAAAGATAAAACAAAATATTTTCTTTGTATTTCATAAAAAAAATCCCCCTAATCTTGAAAACTACTGTTATTTCCCAAGCTTAACAGTGGAACTGATATTTCTACCAGCCCCACATTTCTTTATTGGGTCCTTTCCTAAATTTGATTGTACAAGTCTAAATTCTACAGAAGCATGAACACACGTTATACTTTTAAGTTTTTTCTCTTAAAAATGTACCCCAGGTAAGACAATCTAAAAATTCTTATTCTCATAACTCTCTATGTATTGTGATTGATTTTTAGTGTAAATACTATTAAATATCACAGTGTAAGTACTATTAAATATCACAATATGAAACATGATGAGAAGTATTAACCACAAATTGAGCCATCTATAAACTTTACAGCTCCATGTAAGGAATAAAAACTAGGTATAAACAATAGTGATCCTCAGAGTTCTGGCCAAGGTACACATCATGATGGGAGTTTTGGTTATGGAATGTGTGCTTTTATTTATACAGGCTATTTTTTTTCCTTTTTGAAGATTAGGAGAGAAAAAATTGTGTGCTTTGTCATATATTTGCTCAGTGATTTATTTCTGTAATTACAGTTTTCAATTACTGATGGTCATGAACTAAGTCTTATTTCTTGTTTTAAATGTAAACACAAAATAACATGTATTTATATGATTCAAAAATCAATTACTGATATGTTATATTACATATAAAAATATTACATTTTATATTCACATGTTCTACATCAGTACAAATTCAACATTTTTAAGGAAGTAGTTTCATTCTCAGCAGACAGTCCTGTCAACTTTTCTCTGTCTCATTTGCTCATTTTCCTGTCTAGGAAGGCCCACCACCTTAGCTGAGACAATGGGCAAAGCAGAAATGTGGCTCATTAGATCCTACTGGGATTTGGATTTTCCTCACCCAACCTTACCTAATGTTGACTATGTTGGAGGACTCCAATGCAAACCTGCTAAACCCTTGCCTAAGGTAAATACATTCTCTTTATATCTTTTTTACCTTTCCTTTCCTTTCCTTTCCTTTCCTTTCCTTTCCTTTCCTTTCCTTTCCTTTCCTTTCCTTTCCTTTCCTTTCCTTCCCTTCCCTTCCCTTCCCTTCCCTTCCCTTCCCTTCCCTTCCCTTCCCTTCCCTTCCCTTCCCTTCCCTTTCCTTTCCTTTCCTTTCCTTTCCTTTCATTTCTGGTGGAAGTGATTCTACATCTGTCATCACCCTTTCTGTCCCAATGATAGAGATATATGGGAATTGGAATTAAGAGTCCTGCTAAGTAGGAGCTCAATAAACTCAGCAAAGAATATGACGGACATGAAAAATATTCATGTAGGAACTGTTCTGGTCTGATTAGCCACTGGGTAAAGTCTTTACCCAACAACCCTGAGGATGTGAGTTTGAATCCCAGTGCCCACATAAAAAGTTGAGTGTTCTGGCATTGTACGTATGACTTTAGTACTAAGATGAAGAAACAGGTAAACACTGAGGATACTCACCTGTCTAAATGGTGAGATTCTTGTTCAATGAGACACAGTTTCAAAAATATTATGTTAAATTTAATAGAGTTGAACATCTGATTTTATCATGGCCTTCATTAGCTAAAACAAAGGCAGGGAATTTGGAGAAATTAAGAAAATACTCCCACTTGTACACAATATCAGAAAATTATCACATAGTGTATATATATATATATATATACATATATATATTACAGTTATGATTATTTTATAATGAAACAAAGCATTTTATCATAGGAGGAAGGATGCATTAACTATCACATAATACATACCATAACATAGATATTATTTCATTAAGCACTAGCTAATAATATTAATTTAGCCATCACAGGAGAAAATTAAACAAGGCAAAATTTATACATTCTATAAGATGAAAAATATAATGCAGCTACAATTTTACAAATATTTCACATACTATACTTGCATTCCTTAGCTTTCATTTTGCCAGAGGAAAATATTGAGAATGTTTGTTGAACATATGTGAGTGTACCCTGCCTGTATTTGACTGTGCTACCTCGGTTTTCTGTATGTTTTAACACTACTATTCTAAACATTCCTAAGAACATTTCAATTTTTATTCTCCTAGGGTGTTTTTTGGTAATAGTTTCATGAGTGATTTTTCCACAATTGCTATTGTATGATAGAAGACAATCCTTTATTTACAGGATATGGAAGAATTTGTCCAGAGCTCTGGAGAGCATGGTGTGGTGGTGTTTTCGCTTGGGTCAATGGTCAGTAGCATGACAGAAGAAAAAGCCAACGCAATTGCATGGGCCCTTGCCCAGATTCCACAAAAGGTGAGGTAAAGTGCTGATGGGAGACAACTCTATACTGAGTCTATAAAGTTACTTAGAAGATCTGATTCTAGAAATGACTGTGTGAAACCTAAAGGTTTAGGTAAGCTCTAATTTACCCTAACCAAATTACAAATAGAAACATACAAATGATGTTACAATATTATGGAAGGTATATTTTTTTTAACTGTAAGTACGTTGGATATCAATGTTTTGATCTCTGTGGGTACATTCTGAAGTGCTGGCATTATGATGACATCACTGTCAAGAGTGTGTAGACATAGCAAATTCTTCTTCATTTCACATGAAAAGATAGTAGTGGCATGGATTTTAAATTCATGTGAATCAAAATCAACATGCACAAAACCTGTGAAAAAGTAGGCCTAATCTAACTCAAGCATTCTCCAGTGAAAGAGCACACATGCAAGAATATTTGGAGAGGATAAATGGCTCCTTAAGTTTTGTTTGTTTGTTTGTGTTGATAAAATCACACAGTTAATACTGTGCAGGTCAAATTAACATATTTTTCATCATACAATGGCAATTTATATAAGTATTTAACACAAACACTTGTGGAGCTGCTTTACAGAGCCAGTGATTCGACAGACTCTCATACTGCAGTACAGGCTAGTGGCTGCAACAGCCAGAAATTCTCCTGCCTCAGACATCTGAGGTAGGAAGATGTATTTTTTTTAAAGGATGGAAGTAGAGTGGTTAGGAAAGTGGGTGATGTATAGAAGATTGGGATAGGAAGGGATGAATAAGTAAAAAGAACAATATATGAAACTTTAAAAAATAGAAAAAAGTTACCAGTCTAACTGTGTTTTCATAGTCATCATTTGGAGATGAGTTGTAAGTCCACTGTGCAGATGATGCCAACATGTTCTGAACCAACCATGTTCATGTCCACAGCAATTGCTCTATAAAGGATGTGTGTCTACTTGGGTGAAGTTGGTACAGCAGGTGTACTATCTGTGTTTAAATTCTATACTGTCACCACACCAAAGGAAGTGGGAAATTAAAGTCATATGCAATAGCCAACTTTATTCAGATAATCAAAGTACTTACACACTCTCAATGTTAAGTAAATTTATATGAGTGCATAATACATGGATTCCTGCTGAGTACAGTCATAAAACTGAACTATGTATGGCAAAAAAACCTGCTTTTTCTAACAAGAAGCACAAAGGAGAGTTTAAACATTACCTGGATAACAATAGCAAGTAGAAGTGGTTTACCAGAAGTAGACCTGCTCCTCTTTGCTAGAGCTGAGAAGGGGGCCAAATCACAGTAATCTCTGAAGAGATGGAAGCCAAAGACTCTTGTCCACTTTTCTTGGAGTGTTTTCACAAGCACTCAAAAATCTCCTCTATGTGTGAACCATTTTGTCACATCTCCTTTTTAATTTTTTTTAAACACAGAAAATCCAGAGTTATTTTGATTTATTGTGTATTTACATTTACTTGTCTTTGGATGCTTTGGTATCCACAGGTTCACAGGTGAAAACAGATGCCATCACCAGAAGGAGATTCTCAGGTGACATATGCCAGCATTTAACTTCTTCCTTGGGGCACAGGATCTTGAATTGGCCCAAAATAGACAGACTTGACTTCTGATGGTACAGTCAACAAATCCTTTTCACATTTTAGCTGGAAGGTTGCTATATTTATGATGAATGCCACAATTGTCTCAACTCCCACATTCATCCTTCATGGTACAGTGCTAGAGGAGCCAGGGAGGAATTCAGTGTTTTATTGGAAACATCTGCAATGCCAGATGCATATCTGTTGCCAAATTTCTTGAGCCAAATGTGTTCAAATTGTTGAAATCACAGATGCCCATCTAAAGGCAGTGCAGAATATTCTGTAGAGAAATAGTTTTGAGGTCTTGAACATGTATCTCCTTCAGATAAATTTAAAACTAAGAGTAAATAAGGAAAGTACAAGGATATCTTTTGGTGTCTCCCACTACTTTTTGTTTTTTTATAATTGTTATTTTAACATTCTATGTGTTCTTTCTATTATGCCTGGGCCATAATGATTATAAAGAAGTCTTATAATATGATTAGTATACCATCATTTGAAGAAGTTTTCATTTTTTCTACTGGCCCATTGTCAGTTTCAATTGAAGTAGGCATTCCCATATCATCAAAAGTTTGGATAATAAAAAAGTACATTGCAAATGCGTTCTCTGCATATACAAATAAAACTCAAAAATTTAGAATATATATCAATGCACACATGCAGGTTCAGTATCAAGGCAGAAGAGCACAGTGAATGACATCTACTGTCCATGATGCACTAATATATCTTACCTCTTTCATTAACTCTAGCTATAAGAATATGATATTGTAAGGAAGAACAAGAAGGACATCCTTGTACAATCTGTCTCACTTATCTAAGTGGGATGTGGTATTGTACATGACATCCAAAAGCATTGTTGTGTATGTGGTGCTGTTCATGCTGTGGGAAAGCAAAAATAGGGATGCTTTGTACATCATCTTGCTTATTTTGTTCTGCAGTAGAACCAGGGAGGTGAGAGTATGCATAAGAACGAGTAATAAACAAGAATGAGTGCTGGACTGAACCAGTTGTTATAGATCTTAGAGTAATGGGAGCATGGTAGGATGTGTTACACATGTTATTATTAATCTTTTGTGAGCATACTTTCTACAATAATATTATGCAGGGATCTACATTCTTAATGCTAATGCTACATACTGTTCACAATCTGAATTACTGAGGTAAAGGTTGGGATATCAAAGGGGTTAAGGGTAACAAGGGGTTTTGGAGCCTCTATTCCCACATGGATTGGGTTTTACATAGTGGCCAAAAACAACATAAAACATTAGTCTGTCTGAACATCTCGAAGGCCAATTCTAAATGAACGTTCTGGGCTCCTCACCAGTAGTCAAATGACAGTTGGAGAATGAGAACATAGATCTGTCTTTTTTCTGGCTAGAATTTTTATGTTTTTGTAATTAAAATATATGGTAAATGGAAATGGTTGTTTGACTTTTGAAATCTTACTGCCACTATATGGTCAATTCGAGCTTTAGAGCCTGGATTATCTACCCTGACAGTTATTGTTAACGATTGGCCTTCAGAAGTTATGAATTTGAACAACTGTATATTATACCTATTCATCTTAATAATAAGAACCATGTAGCCTTTCCTGTTTCTTCACTGAATCCCAAAGAACACCAACTTTGATATCAATGGGCTGTATTACTCAAGACATGGCAAAAATCAACTGTCATATGTCAAATACATGCTGGAAAGGTTTTAGAGGCTGCGAGGCAGGCCTTCTTTCAGGCTTATTGTATTGGTTATCTAGATTATATCCTGCTAGTCACCTCCAAAAAGAAATAGCTATAATCTGAATCCAACATGACTCAGGATGTGCTACATAAATATGGACTGATTATTACACCAGAAAATTTACAAATATCACACTCTGCATAATATCTGGGGCAACTAGTAACTAGAACACCTGTTAGTACCCATGAAAAGGACAATTTAAAAACACTCAACATAAAGAGTGGAGCAGAGACTGAAGGAAAGTCTATCCAGGGATTGCCCCACATAGGGATCCATCCCACATGCAGACACCAGAAGCAGACACTATTGCTGATGCCAAGAAGTTCTTGCTGATAGGAGCCTGCCCTAGCTGTCTCCTAAGAGGGTCTGCCAGAGCCTTACCCATACAGATGCAGATACTTGCAGCCAACCCTTAGAATGAGCACCGGGACCCCAATGGAGGAATTAGAGGAAGGACTAAAGAAGTTGAAGGGCTTTGAAATCCCATAGGAAGAACAACATCTGCTGGATGCACCACCCAGTCAACCAAGGGTCTAGACCACCAACCAGTGGACAGGGATAGATGCAAGGCTCCAGATACATAGGCAGCAGAGGATGGTCTTTTCTAACTACTGTGATACAAAAACATAGTACAACTATTCCAGGCTGATTGGTTCCCCAATAAATAACCTGTGTGTCACTTAATAGAACATTGAAGTCTGCAATGGCATTAATTTAGAACCAGGAATATCAAGAGCTGCACTTGCTTGAGTAGTAGCATGTAACAAAAGAATCGATTGGTTACAATCTGAAGCTGGCAAAAGTGCTATGGCTTTTAGATTTAAATCCTTACATGCGGAGTCTTTAGGGTTCCCTCATCAGGTTTCTCGATTGATTTTTGGATTGTTTTTCTATTTTTGGCCAGGCAATATGTTGACATTCTCATCATATTTATTTCAGTATTCCTTATCCCACGGTTTTTCCTTTTTGCATATAGAGCTTAAATCAGGATCTCCTTGATTGTGAGCATTGAACTGTAATAAGGGTAATTTACTTTGCTTCTTAAAGTGGCCACTTAGCCAACATCATTTTTGTAGAGCAAACATTAGTAAAAAGGTAATTTTGCTCTAGGTTTGTAAGTCCCTACATTTCTACATAACTTCAGAAAGTCCATAGCATTTTTTTATCTCTCCTTGAGGCTTGATTAATTCTTGGCAATCTTCACTATTAAATGTAATCGTTTTATAAGAGCTCTTGAATTTGTTTCCCCTTTATTTGTTTTCCAATAGCATCTCCAAGTCTCCCTCTGAATTCAGCATAAGGCTCAGAGGGACCTTATATATTTTTTATGTTACTAGACCCTAAGTCTGATTCCATACCAGTAGTCATGCAGGCAGCCCTAGGGGCATTTCTAATGTGGGGGGACTGAAAAAGTGCCACTGACTACCCCAGCCAGGTATGGGGGTCCCAGGGATGATGGTCCTTGAAGTCCACATTGGTAAGTATTGGGAGGTGACAAACAGAAACAAACATAGAGGCAGTTTGAATCTCAGTGTATTTTGAAGCTCTCATGCAGGGGATTTTATACAATAAAAACCAAATACAACAACTCTTAGAAACCATATCCAGTGAAACCATCACTAATACCAAAAATGATTTGGTACAGTAAAATACAAAAATCATCTGAGCACTACAACTTTAAAACTACATGTTCAGTGAATCACAAACAGAACAGGTAACATCATTATTAATAATATCAATCATCAAAATATAACAATTCTAAAAGAATGTATTCAATAGGGCAGTTGTCCAAGGCTAGTGGCATATTCCCAAGAACAGGTTAATAAATCTTTATGATCAGTGCTCTTAACTGCTGAGACAACTTTCCAGATTCATATGGTTACTTATTTACCATCTAATGCCTGATTTTTTTTTATAAATCTTCATCACATAAATTTAAACTATTTTAATTCTTTCTAATTATAGTTTTCTTTACCATATACCAAAACACACCTCCAATGACACACCTGTAGCCATATGAAATTTTATTGTTGGGAAAGTTTTTCTTTTTGAGACAGGGTTTCTTTGTGTAGTTCTGGCTGTCCTGGAGTTCACTCTGTAGATTAGGCTGGCCTTGAAATCAGAAATCCACCTGCCTCTGCCTCCCAAGTGCTGAGATTAAAGGCATGCGCCACCACTGTCTGGCAGGAAAGTTTTTTCTAACATAATAATTTTGTAAATGATTTAAAAAGTAAAGCATTGGTTTCCCCAGAGATAAGGTCATGTTAGTGACCCCCATCTCAATGGATCATTTCTTACCCATTATTCTTACTTTAGATCGTGGTCTAGGCTCCCATGAATCTGTGACTAAGAAAAGGAATGAAATGTATCTTGGGCAAAGTATTGATACTCCGGTCCTTGGTAAAAGGGGGAACAAAATACTCACAGAAGGAGGTACAGAGACAAAGGGTAGAGCAAAGTCTGAGGGAAAGATCATTCAGAGACTACCCCACACAGGGATCCATCTCACAGACTGTTACGAAACCCAGACACTATTATAGATGCCCACAAGTACTTGCTGACTGGAGCAGGATATAGCTATCTCCTGGGAGGCTCTGCTAGTGAATGAGGAATATAGAGGGGAACACTCTCAGCCATCCATCCAACTGAGCACAGAGTCCCCAATGGAGGAGCTAGAGAAAGGACCCAAGGAGATAAAGGAGTTTGCAGAGCCATAGGAGGAAAAATAATATGAGTCACCCAGTACACCCAGAGCTCCCAGGGACAAAACCATCAACCAAAGCATGCACATGGAATTACCCATGGCTCCAGACACAAAAGCAGCAGAGGATGGTCTTGTTAGACACCAATGGGAGGAGAGGCCCTTGGTCCTGGAAAGACTTGATGTTATAATGTAGAGGAATACCAGGACAGGAAAGTTGGGCAGGGCTGTTTGGAGAAGGGGAGATGGCTTATGGGATTTTCAGGAAAGGGGGGAATCAGGAAAGGGGCCAACATTTGAAATGTAAATAAAGAATATAGCTAATACAAAAAGAAAAGAAAAGAAAAGGAATGAAAGAGAAAAAAAAAGAAAATTTTCCATGAGAACTATGGTTCAATATGTTTGCTCGTGCAGAGAGTTCCACAACTGGTTCCAGGAAACCTCCTTTTGAAGTCTAGTGTCTCAATCTGTGGAACTTGTCACAAGATTCTACTGGAGTTGTTGTGGCAAAGGAAGTATATCATGCAACTGGTAATCTGTTGATACAAATCCCTGTTAGCATTTCTGTATGACATTTCTAGAATTACTCCTCAGTCCTAACTGCCCACCTTTTTATGGGCTTCATTTTCAAGTCATATCTGCCAATGATGAAATTGGAAAGGACTCAGAACAATTTTAGCAATTACATGGAAACCATGTGGCAAACACTGTTCATTATTGCTCCAAACAGAAAGATATCCATAACCATCTAAAGCAGTAAGTCCATAGGAAGCACAGACCTTCTTAAAATCTTTCAGAATATCCCTGTCTAATTCCTAATAAACATTTTGATTTTATTGAAACTTTCCTGGAAACCCTGAGCACAACTCATCAGGCCATGGAGCAATTGATGAATGAATTTCTTTTGCTTGCATTGCCCTAGCTTGCCTTGGTTGTGTTAGCCTTTCTGTAAGCTCTCCTAAATCCTCATCAAACAAGGAAAGAACTCAAGATCAGAACACCTGCATAATTGTCAGTGGTGCTGATTTTCCTTTCCATTTTGCCTACACTGTGCAATCTTCTTTTTATCTTCTTTTAAAACAATTTTAATGCATCATCATCCTCTTTATATTCATGCAAGGACTTGGGCATTACTTCCTTGTGATTCTTAACCTCCTTATCTTTGTGAAGGCTTTAAGAAAAAAAAAGTCTAAATCAACGCCCACATGACCACAGATTGAAATGAGATCTTTTTCTCCTTTATATGCTTTTTCTGTATTCATTCAGACACTGTCCTGTACTTCTTCATATGAAGTGCTGTCTTCTGTTTAGTAGGGATTATAATCATAAGTAATTGTAAGCAGCTTGATACTTGTGACTTAGATATGTGTGATCCTCCCTTTAAGATGTGATGCAGAAGCTCACACAAGGCATAGCTTTCTCTGTATTCTGTGTGCTTATTCTCATTCACCTTTTTCTGTGAGGGTCTCCAATCTTCTATTGTGAAGCCAACTTTAAGTCCCCCTTCAGTGCCCCTTGTCCCAACTCCAGAGACAGTGAGACCAGTCAAGGTAATAACATATAGACTCAACTTCTATCTGGTACACAAGGTAGGATGGCATAGACACATACCAAGAGAAGTATTGTATTTTGAAGAAACAGGGTAACAAGACTCTTTTCCGGTTTTCTTGGAGTATTCTCAATGCACTAAGATTCTACTCACAAGACTCCATTCCTGGAGCATTTCAACACTACAATTTGCAAGGGTTCTTCTAGGTGGGTCAGATGATTCCATTTTCTATTGGCCAACAGATTGGCCATTATTTGTAAGTATTCCCATTCTGATAATTCTGGATGGGAAGTAATTAATAATATACAATCAAAAATACCTGAATAGGGAAGCAGGAGTTGGTAGGTTAGTGAGCAGGGGGAGGGAGTATGGGATGCAGGGATTTGTGGAGGGGAAATGTGGAAAGGGGATAACATTTGAAATGTGAATAAAGAATGTGTCTAAGAAAAAAAGAGGAAAATTGAAATTCAAAAATAACATAGCCCAAGTGAATAAAGATAAACTCTAAAGTATTTAAAATGTATTTTTATTGCAACATTAGAACTGGCATATTTGATTTTTCAAAATAATTTATATAAAATTTAAATAATTAGTAATGTATCAATATTCTTTGCAGTTGAATTATGTCATTGTGTCAATGTAATAATATTTTCATGTATCACTGTCTCATTTGTCTACATATCTCTTCATGGAAAGTGATGATTATGTTCAACCTGAGTGTAAGAATCAACACAAAAACTGCTGGCACACTCTTCACTCTGTCTTTAAAGAGTTATCATTGCTCACCTCTTCTGAATTTCTCATCTATCCTATGGGAGGTGTTTAGATCTGTTTTCTCTACACTGAAAAAAAAGAAGATAACATTTAAAAATTATTTCTCTTTTGGAAATTATAATTACATCATTTCTCCCTTTCCAGTCCTTCCACCAAACACTCGCATAAACCTTCCCCCTTGGTCCCTTTCAAACTTATGACCTCTTCTTTTAATTTATTGTTGTTACATATACATATGAATATGTATCTACATTTATATTCCTAAATATATCCTCCTCGGTCTTTGTAATGTAAGATTTGCCTCCACCAATAAAGAATATCTAACATTTAACAGGTTCTTTGGAAATTTGATGGCAAAACCCCAGCAACCTTAGGACCTAATACCAGAGTCTACAAGTGGCTTCCCCAGAATGACCTTCTTGGTAAGATTCTGGAAAACAAATTTAAAATCAGGACTGGATCCCTGATTCCTATTTCTATCCCTTTTGACTTCAAAACTTTTATATTACACTTATTTCATGGATTATTTATTTAGGACAAAAATTCTATGGAGTTCACATGTTCAACTGGAAGTGAGTATATGATGTTTCAATCCCTAGTCACATGCTAATCTGCAAAAATAGTTCTCTGTAAATTTAGTTTCTTCTAGCTTTGAAAAAGCAAAATATTTCAGTGAGGTTATGAGTATAACAATCTTCATGAAGAAAATCTCTTTTCAGGTCCTCATAGTATACATATCTCTTTTTCATGGCTAAGACTGCTAGTTAGCGTTAATTTGAATTTGTCTCATTCTAGGTCATCCAAAAACCAAAGCCTTTGTAACTCATGGTGGAGCCAACGGTGTCTATGAGGCAATCTATCATGGGATCCCTATGATTGGCATTCCTATGTTTGGAGAACAACATGATAACATTGCCCACATGGTGGCCAAAGGAGCGGCTGTTACACTGAATATCAGAACAATGTCAAGGATAGATTTGCTCAATGCACTGGAGGAAGTCATAGGCAATCCTTTGTGAGTATAACCTTTTAAAATGTGTCTCTCTAATTCATTCATTCATTCATTCATACATACATACATACATACATACATACATACATTCATTGTCTTCTTACTGAGTGCCAAACAAACAAGAATTATCCTGAAGGTAATGGTAATGATAGGAACAGAGATAAATTAGGGCATGACTCAGTATATACATTATTCTCTACTTTTTGTTTTCTAATTCTTGTTATGCTGAATGTTTCTTCCTCATGTAAATCAGGATGGTCCTAAATATGCAATCCTTCTGCTACATCCTCCACACTGCTTGGCCAAGAAAGATTTTGACAATCCTGGCCAACACCTCAAAAGAAGGCTTACATATCTAGTGTGGGCCTTTTTGGTAGGATGAACTTGGCAATTGGAGGGAGGACCATCAGTTCAGATGAGAAACGTTCATTAAAATTATATAAGTATGTTTACATAGAATTGGATGTAGGGCATAAATAGTTAATAGTATAATTCTTTTTGTTTTTCAGACATTCTTCTTGTTATTTTCTCCTTTTCCCTCCTCTTCTTATTTCCCTCACCTTTCCCCTCTTCCATTTTCCCTTATCAGATCCCTTAAATTCTGCTGTCTCCCTTCATACCCTTCACATCTTTTTCTGCATTAACTAACCCCCAGCTTTAAGGAGCATCTGCTCTACCTATTCTGCTATCAGATACATTGAATTCTAAATTATAAATAACTGTAATAGCATACTAAGAACTGAGGATATTTTAATGAGAAAATACACACAATTTTGCTATTGTAATTTGTAAACAGTAGGAGGGTAAGTTACCATCACTCTAATTCCTACTTGCTCTGCTACATTAAACTGATATTTAGGGTTGGTGACTCATCTCTCTAAGTCACCCTTCTCCTTTATATACTCATTGATAATCTTTTCTACAATAGAATAAAATGCACCTGAATGCTTCTCTCTGAAATTTTCTAACAATGGAATGATACCAAAAAAAAAATGAAGATCAACAACAATATCAAAAATTAGGCTTAAAGGACAGCTCAATGGGTAAGAGCAGGATTTTTGGTTGTATTCATTCCATTAATTAATGGCATTTTTTCTTACAGCTATAAAAAGAATGTTATGTGGTTGTCAACTATTCACCATGACCAACTCACAAAGCCTCTGGACAGAGCAGTCTTCTGGATTGAGTTTGTCATGCGCCACAAAAGTGCCAAGCACCTGAGACCACTTGGACATAGCCTTACCTGGTACCAGTACCACTCTCTGGATGTGATTGGATTCCTACTTGCCTGTGTGTCAGCCATTGCAGCCCTTGCTGTAAAGTGCCTCTTGTTTGTATACCGACTCTTTGTAAAGAAAGAAAAGAAAATGAAGAATGAGTAGAGCTCATTGACAGTGCACTACATGAATGAACTTTCAGCCTCATTCTAATTTATGAACCACCTTCTAAACACTAATTTTTTTTAATCAAGGCACATCTTTGTAAATTTTTACTGTGTAAGGAGACGTATAACTCTATGAATACAGATATATTATCAAAAATCCCATCATTTTTAATTGTCATACTATTGAATGTAAAAAATTGTATTTTAGAAAAATGTGGAAAATAAAGATGTACGTAAGAGAATCTTAAAAAAAAAAATCTAAGAATATTTCAATGTAGCATCTGATACCCCAGTGTTCAGAGTTTCCAGGAGACTGTCAAGTGTTACTTCATAAAGACGGTTCTTTAGACCCAGATATGGTGGCTTATGATTTTGATGGCTGTACTTGGGTGTCAGAGGCAGGTGGATCACTTGAATTTGAAGCCAGTCTGTTCTACAGAGTGAGTTCCAGGACAATCTGGGTTACATAGGGAAACACTGTTTCCATGGTAAAAAAGATATGTCTCTGTTTAAGTATTTAAAATTTTACAGGTATTTAAAATTCAGTTTTCTTTTGTCTTTTTATTTTTTGAATTTATTCTTCATTTACATTTCAAGGGTTAAACCCCTTCCCAGTTGCCCCATTCATGAAAACCTCCACCCATCCTCCCCCACCCTGCTCCAAGAATATGCTCCTCTGCCCAACCTACTCCCACAACCCCCACTCTATTTCCCCTCACTGGGGTCTCTATTGAGCCTTAAGATGACCAAGGACGTCACCTCCCACTGATGCCTGGACAAGGCATTCCTCAGCCACTCTTTTGGCTGGAACCATGTGTACTCCTTTGTTGATGGCTTAGTACCTGGGAGCCCTGGTTCGTCTGGTTGGCCAAATACCAACATACAAATAGTATCTGGGGAGGGAAGGATATAATGATAATACTTGCCCAGTAAACGCTTTATTTTTTTAATTAGATATTTTCTGTATTTTTATTTAAAATGTTATCCCGTTTCTGGTTTTCCCCTCTGAAAACACCCTATCCCATTCCCCCTCCCCCTGCTTACAAAACCACCCACTCTTACTTCACTGTCCTGGCATTCCTCTATACTGGTGCATTGATCCTTAACAGGACCAAAGGCCTCTCCTCCTCTTGATGTCTGTCTTAGTCAGGGTTTCTATTCCTGCACAAACTTCACGACCAAGAAGCAAGTTGGGGAGGAAAGGGTTTATTGAGCTTACACTTCCACACAGCTGTTCATCACCAAAGGAAGTCAGGACTGGAACTCAAGCAGGTCAGGAAGCAGGAGCTGATGCAGAAGTCATGGAGGGATGTTCCTTACTGACTTGCTTCCCCTGGCTTGCTCAGCCTGCTCTCTTATAAAACCCAAGAATACCAGCCCAGAGATGGTACCACTCACAAGGGGCCCTCCCCACCTTGATCACTAATTGAGAAAATGCCCCACAGCTGGATCTCGTGGAGGCACTTGCCCAACTGAAGCTCCTTTCTCTGTGATAACTCCAGCCTGTGTCAAGTTGACACACAAAACCAGCCAGGACAATGTCCAACAAGGTCATATTCTGCTACATATGCAGGTGGAGCCATGGGTCTCTTTTTGGTTGGTGGTTTATTTCCTGGGTGCTCTGGAGGTACTGGTTGGTTCATATTGTTTTTCCTCTTATGGAGCTGCAAGCTCCTTCAGCTACTTTGGTCCTTTTTCTAGCTCTTCCATTGGGGACGTTGTGCTCAGTCCAATGGTTGGCTGAGAGCATCCACTTCTTTGTCAGGTACTGGCAGAGCCTCTCAGGAAACAGCTATATCAGGTTCTTCTCAGCAAGTGCTTACTGGCATCCACAATAGTGTCTGGGTTTGGTGACTATATGGGATGGATCTCCAGGTGGGGCAGTCTCTGAATGGTCTTTCCTTCAGACTCTGCTCCACACTTTCTTTCTCTATCTCCTCCTGTCTGTATTTTGTTCCCCCTTCTAAGAAGGACCAAAGTAACCATAATTTGGTCTTCCTTTGTCTTGTGCTTCATTTGGTCTGTGAATTAGTCTACAGTGGTATCACTCAGAGTTTACATCTAAGCAGCCAATTGTTCCAATTGAAGTGCTACTGCTTCCTTTGTTTTTTTTTATTTATTTTTTAATTTTTATTTTCTATATTCTTTGTTTTTTTATTTTTTTATTTATTTTTTATTTTTTATTTTCTATATTCTTTGTTTACATTCCAAAGGCTTTCCCCTTTCCCAGTCCCCCCCACACGTCCCATAAGTCCTCTCCCCCCAACTATTCCCCCAATCATCCCCCCACCCCATGATTTCTCTGTTCTGGGTCTAAAAAACTGGATCCAATCTTTTCAGGCCAGAGTCCTCTCCTTTCTTATTCTTGGGAATGATTTGACTTGCTAATTATGCCTTGAGTATTTAGGGCTTCTGGGCTCATTAATATCCACTTATCAGTGATTGCATTTCATGTGTATTCTTTTGTGATTGGGTTAACTCACTTAGGATGATATTTTCCAGATCTAACCATTTACCTACAAATTGCATGAATTCATTATTTTTAATTGCTGAGTAGTATTCCATTGTATAAATATACCACATTTTCTGTATCCATTCCTCCTTTGAGGGATATCTGGGCTCCTTCCAACTTCTGGCTATTATAAACAAGGCTGCTATAAACATAGTGGAGCATGTGTCTTTATTGTATGCAGGGGAATCCTCTGGGTATATGCCCAGGAGTGGTATGCCAGGGTCCTTGCTTGTTTGTTTAGAGTTACGCCAAGGTACTTTATGTTGTTTGTGGCTATTGTGAAGGGTGTTATTCCCCTAACTTCTTTCTCAGCCTGCTTGTCCTTTGAGTACAAGAAGGCTACTGATTTGCTTGAGTTAATTTTATAACCAGCCACTTTGCTGAAGTTGTTTATCAGCTGTAGGAGTTCTCTGGTGGAGTTTTTTGGGTCCCTTAAGTAAACTATCATATCGTCTGCAAATAATGATACTTTGACTTCTTCCTTTTCAATTTGTATCCCTTTGACTTCCTTATGTTGTCTAATTGCTCTGGCTAGAACTTCAAGTACTATATTGAAAAGATATGGAGAGAGAGGGCAGCCTTGTCTAGTCCCTGATTTTAGTGGGATTGTTTCAAGTTTCTCTCCATTTAATTTGATGTTGGCTACTGGTTTGCTGTAGATTGCTTTTACTATGTTTAGGTATGGGCCTTGAATTCCTGCTCTTTCCAAGTCTTTTAGCATGAAAGGATGCTGAATTTTGTCGAATGCTTTTTCAGCATCTAATAAGATGACCATGCGGTTTTTTTCTTTTAGTTTGTTTATGTAGTGGATTATGTTGATGGATTTCCGTGTATTGAACCATCCCTGCATCCCTGGGATGAAGCCTACTTGATCATGGTGAATGATCGTTTTGATGTGCTCTTGGATTCGGTTGGCAAGAATTTTATTTAGTATGTTTGCATCAATATTCATAAGGGAAATTGGCCTGTAGTTCTCTTTCTTAGTTGGATCTTTGTGTGGTTTTGGTATTAGCGTAATTGTGGCTTCAAAGAATGAGTTGGGCAGTGTCCCTTCTGTCTCTATTTTGTGGAATAGTTTGAAGAGTATTGGTGTTAAGTCTTCTTTGAAGGTCTGGTAGAATTCTGCACTAAAACCATCTGGTCCCGTACTTTTTTTGGTTGGGAGGCTTTCTATAACCCCTTCTATTTCTTTAGGGGTTTTGGGACTATTTAGCTGATCTAATTGATCCTGATTTAATTTTGGTATTTGGTATCTGTCTAGGAAATTGTCCATTTACTCCAGATTCTCCAGTTGTATTGAGTACAGAACTTTGTAGTAGGATCTGATGATCTTTTGAATTTCCTCAGTTTCTGTTGTTATGTCCCCCTTTTCATTTCTAATTTTGTTAATTTGGATACTGTCTCTGTGTCCTTTGGTTAGTCTGACTAAGGGTTTATCTATCTTGTTGATTTTCTCAAAGAACCAGCTCCTGGTCTTGTTGATTCTTTGTATGGTTTACTTTGTTTCTACTTGATTGATTTCAGCCCTGAGTTTGATGATTTCCTGTCTTCTTCTCCTCCTGGGTTAATTAACTTCTTTTTCTTCCAGGGCGTTAAGGTGTGCTGTTAAGCTGCTAGTGTATGCTCTCTCCAGTTTCTTTTTTGGATGCACTTAGAGCTATGAGTTTTCCTCTTAGCACTGCTTTCATTGTGTCCCATAGATTTGGGTAGGTTGTACCTTCATTTTCATTGAATTCTAAAAAGTCTTTGATTTCTTTTTTTATTTCTTCCTTGACCAAGGTGTCATTGAGTAGAGTATTGTTCAGTTTCCATGTGTATGTGGGCTTTCTGTTGTTTTTGTTGCTATTGAAGACCACTGTTACTCCATGGTGATCTGATAGGAGGCATGGGATTAGCTCGATCTTCTTGTATTTGTTGACATCTGTCTTGTGACCAATTATATGATCAATTTTGGAGAAGGTACCATGTGGTGCTGAGAAAAAGTTATTATTATTTTGCTTTAGGATGAAATGTTCTATATATATCTGTTAAATCCTTTTGGTCCAAAGTTTCAATTAGTTTCACTGTGTCCCTGTTTAGTTTCTATTTTCCTGATCGGTCCATTGAGGAGAGTGGAGTGTTGAAGTCACCCACAATTATTGTGTTAGGTGTAATGTGTGCTTTAAGCTTTAGTAAGGTTTCTTTTACGAATGAGGGTGCCCTTGCATTTGGAGCATAGATGTTCAGTATTGAGAGCTCTTCTTGGTGGATTTTCTCTTTGACCAGCAAGAAGTGACCTTCTGAGTCTCTTTTGATGACTTTAGGTTGGAAATCAATTTTATCTGATATTAGAATGGCTACTCCAGCTTGTTTCCTGAGACCATTTGCTTGTAAAATTGTCTTCCAGCCTTTTACTCTAAGACAGTGTTTGTCTTTAACACTGAGATGTGTTTCCTGTATGCAGCAAAATGTAGGGTGCTGTTTCCGTATCCAGTCTGTTAATCTATGTCTTTTTATTGGGGAATTGAGTCCATTGATGTTAAGAGATATTAAGGATTAGTAATTATTACCTCCTGACATTTTTGAAATTATTTTTTTATATTTGAGAGGTTATCTTCTTTTGGGTTTGATGAGAGGAGGTTTCTATCTTGCTTCTTCCAGGGTGTAGTTTCCTTCCTTATGTTGGTGTTTTCCCCTATTATCCTTTGTAGGGCTGGATTTGTGGAAAGATAACGGGTAAATTTGGTTTTATCATGGAATACCTTGATGTCTCCATCTATGGCCATTGAGAGTTTTGCTGGGTAAAGTAGTTTTGGCTGAAATTTGTGTTCTCTTAGAGTTTGCATGATATCTGCCCAGGGTCTTCTAGCTTTCATGGTCTCAGGTGAGAAGTCTGGTGTTATTCTGATAGGTCTTCCTTTATATGTTACTTGGCCTTTTTCTCTTGCTGCCTTTAGTAGTCTTTCTTTGTTTAGTACATTTGGAGTTTTGATTATTATGTGATAGGATGTATTTCTGTTCTGGTCCAGTCTGTTTGGAGTTCTGTATGCTTCTTGTATATTCATGGGCATCTCTCTCTTTAGGCTGGGGAAGTTTTCTTCCATAATTTTTTAGAAGATATTTGCTGGCCCTTTAACTTGTAAATCTTCACTCTAGTCTATACTTATAATCCTTAGGTTTGGTCTTCTCATTGTGTGCTGGATATCCTGGATGTTTTGGATAACCTTTTTGCATTTAGTAGTTTCTTTGACTGTTGAATCAATGGTTCCTATGGTATCTTCGGCATCTGAGATTCTGTCTTCTATCTCTTGTATTCTATTGTTGATTTTTGGGTCTATGGCCCCTGATTTCTTCCCAAGGTTTTCTATCTCCAATGTTGTTTCCCTCTGCAATTTCTTAGTTGTTTCTACTTCTGTTTTTAGAACCTGGATGGATATGCTCAGATCTTTCACTTGCTTGATTGCGTTACATGTATTTCTTTAAGAGATTTTTGTGTTTCCTCTTTCGTAGCTTCTACTTGTTGACCCACGTTCTTCTGTATTTCTTTAAGTGATTTTTGTCTTTTCTTCTTATTGGCTTCTGCTTTTTGATCCATATTCTCCTGAATTTCTTTAAGTGATTTTTGTGTTTGCCTTGTAAAGGCTTCTAACTTTTAATCCATTTTCTTCTGTATTTCTTTAAGAGATTTATCTATGTATTCTGCTATCAGCATCCTGACCAGTGATTTTTAGATCCAAGTCTTGTTTTTCTGGTGTTTTGGGGTATCCAGGGCTTCCTGTTGTTGGCGAACTGGGTTCAGATGCTGTCATGCTGCCTTGATATCTGTTAGTAACATTCCTTCGTTTTCCTTTTGCCATCTGGTTATTTCTGGTATTAGTTGGCCTTGTTGTCACTGGCTGGTGTTTGAACCTCCTGCGAGGCTGGGTTCACCTGTTGTTTCTCTACTGGTGACTATGCTGCAAGATAGAGACTGCCTCTGCGAGTGCTGAGGGGACCTCAGGGAGGGTGGTTCCCAACCGAGTTGGTGCAAGGCTGGAGGGCATGGAGATGTCTCTCCAGCTGCCGCCCTTGCCCTGGTTAGTGGGGTGAGCCTGGAGGATCCTCCTGAGTGATGGTAGCCCCTGATTGAATCTGTCTACCTGGGCCTCTCTAGCTGTGTCCTGGTAGCAATATGGAGGCCTACCGCGGCCTCTGCTGTAAGGGGCCACTGGCAGGCTGCTCCCAGCTGCCTTGGTGCAAGGCCAGAGGGCATGGAGAAGTCCCACAGAGCCTCGGCCCTGGCGCTGCCTGGTGGCGAGAGCCTGGCGGATCCACCAGTGCGATGGTAGCCCCTGCTGGAGTCTGTTTACCTGGGCCTCTCTAGCCCTATCCTGGTAGCAATATGGAGGCCTACTGTGACAGCTGCTCTAAGGGACCGCTGGCAGGCTGCTCCCAGCTGCCTTGGCGCAAGGCCAGAGGCCGTGGAGAAGTACCGCAGAGCCCCGGCCCTGGCCCTGCCTGGTGGTGAGAGCCTGGCAGATCCACCCGCGCGATGGTAGCCCTGGCTGGAGTCTGCCTACCTGGGCCTCTCTAGCTGTGTCCTGGTAGCTGCTTCCTTTGTTTTAATGTTTGTTTGTTTTTTTTTAAACTTGAGCGTGCTTTTAAGAAAATAATAGAATGATAGAAACTGTAGATTATCTACAGTGGAAATTCGATAGGTTTAAGGCTATCTTTAAAGATTGAAGAGTGCTCACATTAATTTGACCACTTTGCTTTGGTTTAGATAGAACTAATATTTTGCCACTTGGAACTGAATTCAGCTACTAAGGTCTATGTAAAGTGAGCCAACCAGTTCAAACATTTACCTTTTTTCAAGTGTATCTGTAATTACTGAATTAATACGAACACAGAATCATAATTGATAAAGGCTGCCAAGATTGTAATCTAGCCTATATTGCTCTTGAAAAATTCCCTGTATGCATGCTGTCATGAATAGAGTCAGGCTTTGGTGCCTCCCCATGAGATGGATCCGAAGTTGGGCATGTCACTGGACTACCTTTTCCTCAGTCTCATCACCATTTTTGTGTCTGTAGTCCTTTTAGTTAGGAAAACTTCTAGGTCAGATATTGACTGTGGCTTGGTAACACCATCCCATCACTTGATGTCCTGTCTATCTATTGAAGGTGGATTCTTTGAGTTCCCTCTCCCTACTGTTGGCATTTCATCTCAGGTCAATCCCATTGAGTTCTAAAAGTATCTCACCACCTGGATCTCTGGTACTTTCTAGAGGGTTCCAAGACCTCCCTACCCCCAAGGGTTCATATGTCCATTCAGTTTGATGGCACTCTGGGCTTTTCTCCTGTCCCTTCCTCCTCACCTCTCCCATTTCTGCCTCCCCTTTACTCTCCCACCCAGATCCTTCACTCCTTCTGCCTCCAATGACTGCTTTATTCCCATTTCCAAGGGGGGATTGGAGCACTTTCACTTGGGCCTTTCTGGTTGTTAACCTTCTTAAGTTCTGTGGGTTGTATCCTAGATATTCTGTACATTTTGGCTAGTATCCTCTTATTAATGAGTACATACAGTATATGTCCTTGTGGGGCTGGGTTACCTCAATCAGGATGATATTTTCTAGCTCCATCCATTTGCCTGAAAAGCTCATGTTGTCCTCTTTAAAATAGGAGAATAGTATTCTATTGTGTAAACGAACCACATTTTCTGTGTCTATTCTTCCATTGAAGAACATGTGAGTTGTTTTCAGCTTCTGGCTATTACAAACAGGGCCAGTATCAACATAGTGGAACTCATGCTGCTATGGTATGGTGGGGCATCTTTTGGATATATGCCCAGGAGTGGTATAGCTAGGTCGTCAAGTATATCTATTCTCAATTTTCTGAGCAATCCCTGGTTTGATTTCCAGTGTGGTTGTACCGGTTTGCAATCCCACAAGCAATGGAAGGTGATCCTCTTTCTCCATATCTTTGCCAATATGTACTCTCTCCTGATCATAGCTATTTTGATTGGTATAAGGTGTAATCCCAAATCATTTTGCTTTGCATTTCCCTGATGACTAAGGATTTTGAACATTTAAGTGCTTCTCGGCCACTTGAAAATCCTCTATTGTGAACTCTCTGCTTAGCTCTGTACCTCATTTTTAAATTCGGTCATTTGGTTTTGTGGAGGTTAGCTTCTTGAGTTTTTATATATTTTGCATATTTGTCCTTTATTGGATATGAGGTTAGTGAGGACTATTTTCAAATCTGTAGGTTGCAGATTCATTCTATTGACAGTGCTTTTGCCTTATAGAAGCATTTTAATTTCGTGAGGTATCATTTATCAATTTTTGCTTTTAGAGCCTAAGGTATTGGAGTTTTGTTTAGGAAATCTCCCCCTGTTCAATTATTCAGAAGTTCTTTCACACTATCTCTTCTATTAGATTCAGTGTATCTAGTTTTTTTCTTGAGGTTCTTGATCCTCTTGGACTTGAACTTTGTGCAGGATGATAAATATGAATCTATTTTAATTTTTCTACATACAGACTTCCAGTTAGGCCAACACCATTTAATCAAGGTGTTCTTTTTTCTACTGTATATTCTTGGCTTCTTTTTTAAAGATCAAGAGTCCATAGATGTATAGGTTTATTTATGGTGCTTCAATTGTACTCCAGAGATCTACCTGTCTGTCTCTGTACCAATACCATGTGTTTTTTTTTTTTTTATCACTATTGCTCTGTAATACAGCTTGAGGTCAGGTATAGTGGTTCTCCCAAAAGTTCTTTCATTGTTGAGAATTGTTTTCACTATCTTGGGTTTTTTTGTTTTTCCTTATGAAATTGAGAATTTCTCTTTCTATGTCTTTGAAGAATTGTGTTGGAATTTTGATGGAGGTTACATTGAATCTGTGGACTGCTATTGGTAGGATTGCCATTTTTACTATGTTAATTCTACCAATCCATAAACATGGGAAATCTTTCTGCTTTCTGACGTCTTCTTCAACTTCTTTCTTGAGAGACTTGGCTTTCTGGTTTTACAAATCTCTCACTTATTTGGTTAGGATTACCCTAAGATATTTTATATTTGTTACTATTGTGAAGGGTATCAGTTCCCTATTTTCTTTCTCAGCCCATTATCATTTGCATAAAAGAAGAGTACTGATTTGTTTGAATTAATTTTATATTTAGCCACCTTGTAGAAGTTGTTTATCAGCTATAGAAGTTCCCTGACACAGTTTTGGGGTCACTTATTTACCTATCATATCTTCTACAAATAGTGATACCTTAATTCTTTTGCAAGTCCCTTGATCTCCTTGTATTATTATTTCTTTAGCTAGAACTTCGAGTACTATATTGAATAAATATAGTGAGAGTGGGCAGCCTTTTCTTGTCCCTGAATTTAGTGGGATTGTTTCAAATATCTCTCCATTTAATTTGATATTGGCTGTTGGTATACTTTATGATGGTTTTATTATGTTTTGATAGGTTTTGATATGTTTTGAATTTTTGATCTCTCCAAGTCTCTTAACATGAAGGAATGTTGTATTTTGTCAAAAACTTTCTCAGTATCAAACATGTAATTTTTTGAGTTTGTTTATATAGTGGATTATGTTAATAGATTTTCATATATTGAACCATCCCTGTAAGCCTGGGATGAAGTCTACTTGATCTTGGTGAATGATGGTTTTAATGTGTTCTTGGAGTCATTTTGCAAGAATTTTATTGATTATTTTTGCATTGATATTCCTAATCAAAATTGGTCTGAAGTTCTCTTCCCTTGTTGGGTCTTTCATAATTTAGGTATTGGTGTAACTGTGTCTTAATAGAATGAATTAAGTAATTCTTTCTGTTTCTATTGTATGGAATAGTTTGAGGAGTGTTGGTATTGGCTTATCTTTGAAGGTCTGGTAGAATTCCGCACTAATCCATCTGGTTCTCTACTTCTTTGTTTAAGTGATTTTTAATGACTTCTTCTATTTCCTTATTGGATATGGAACTGAATAGATAGTTTACCTGGTCTTGATTTAACTTTGGTACTTGATATCTGTCTTGGAATTCATTCACTTCACCTAGATTTACCAGTCTTGTTGGGTAAAGTCATTTGTAATGAAACTAATGTTTTTTTTTTTTTTTAAATTTCCTCATTTTCTGTTGTTATTTATCCCTTTATATTTCTTTTTTTAAATTTTCTTTCTTTTTTATTATTTTATTTTATTTTTTAATTTATTTTCTATATTCTTTGTTTACATTCCAAAGACTTTCCCCTTTCCCAGTTCCCTCCTCACCATATGTCCCATAAGTCCTCTTGCTCCCCCTCTCCCCCCCCCCCCGCCCATTACCCAATCACCCCCACCACCACCAATATTTATCTGTTCTGGTACTCTCCTACAAAACTGGATCCAGGTTCTTCTCCTTGCTTCTTCTTGGGAATCTTTTGATTTGCTAATTGCATCTTGAGTATTCAGAGCTTCTGGGCTCATTAATATCCACTTATCAGTGATTGCATTTCAATGACTTTGGGCTTCTGCAACCCCTGAACCTCTCTGGATAGCCCCTGAGCTCTGGTGTCTTGCATATTCTTAGTGTGTCCTACATCTCCCCCTCCAACCCCCCCCCAAGTGCTTTGCATCTAGGCTCCTCCCTTGGTTGCATTTGGCCATCAAAGAGAATCAGCTGGAGGGGAGGGAGGGAGAAAGGGAGAGAGAAAAGAAGAGAAGAGAAAGAAAGGCTAAACTAAACCTAAAAGATCTAAAAGATTTGTTGCAGTCTTGATGTTGGGGACTGCAGGCTTACTTAATAGGTGTGATTTCTAGTTTTGCCCTTTCTACTACATCTTTGGTTAAAGAGATTCACACAGTGTATCATGTAGATTAGTTAGCCAAAAATGTGTTTACATTCCAAATGATTTTCCCTTTCCCGGTTCCCCCCTCCCCCTAAGTCCCATACATCCTCTTCCCTCCACCAGTTCCGCAATCAACCTCCTCCCACTCCTCTGTCCTGGCAATCCCCTACAATGCTACATCAAGCCCTACCAGGACTCAGGACCTCTCCTTACTTCTTGGGAATGATTTGAAATGTGGGTTGTGTTTTGTTTATTCTGAGCTTCTGGGATAATATCCACTTATCAGTGACTGCATTCCATGTGTGTTCTTTGTGAATGAGTTGCCTCACCTAGGATGATATTTTCCAGTTCCAACCATTTGTCTAAAAATGTCATGAATTCTTTGTTTTTAATTACTAAGTAGTATTCCATTGTGTAAATATACCACATTTTCTGTATCCGTTCCTCCATTGAGGAACATCTGGGCTCTTTCCAGCTTCTGGCTATTATAAATAAGGCTGCTCTGAACATAGAGCATGTGTCCTTATTGCATACCAGGGAATCCTCTGGGTATATGCCCAGGAGGGTATAGCAGGGTCCTCCGGAAGTGTTGTGCCCAGTTTTCGGAGGAACTGCCACACTGATTTCCAGAATGGTTGTACCAACTTGCAATCCCACCAGCAGTGGAGGAGTGTTCCTCTTTCTCCAAATCCTTGCTAACACCTGCCGTCTCCTGAGTTTTAAATTTAGTCATTCTGCCTGGTGTGAGATAAAATCTCAGGGTTGTTTTGATTTGCATTTCCCTAATGACTAATGATGCTGAACATTTCTTAAGGTACTTCTCAGTCATCTGAAGTTCTTCAGGTGAAAATTCTGTGTTTAGCTCTGTACCCCATTTTTAATAGGTTTATTTGGCTCTCTGATGTCTACCTTCTTGAGTTCTTTGTATATATTGGATATTAGCCCTCTGTCAGATATAGGGTTGTAGAGATCTTTTCCCAATTTGTTGGTTGCCGTTTTGTCCTTTTGACAGTGTCCTTTGCCTTACAGAAACTTTGTAATTTTATGAGGTCCCACTTGTCAATTCTTGATCTTAGAGCATTAGCTATTGGTGTTCTGTTCAGGAACTTTCTCCTTGTGCCCATGTGGTCCAGGGTCTTCCTCAGTTTCTTTTCTATTAAATTAGTCAGGCAAGATGAAACACATCTTTGGTAGAAGCACTCAGGAGGCAGATGCAACAGATCTCTATGATTAAGAGGCTAGCCTGGCATTATAAAGGTAATTGGTATTTAGAGACATTTTGCAAAGGCTTTATGCCCATGCTAATTTTGTGAACCACAGTAACCTCAGTGATTGTTGTTGTTCACAGTTCCTTAGTTCCATCAAAACATTCTAAACTGAACATAGGATTTTGTGTTTATAGCCTTGAGAGTGTATGTGACATGAAATTTGGCATGCCTCCCTCATATAGTGAATCCATGAGAGGCATCTTTAATGAAGTCCTGACATTGTCTTCTTTCAGAGGGAAGGTACCTGGACTGCTGACAGGTTCCTGCTGGAAGCAGCTGGCAGAGGCTCATCTCTCAGGACACTCTGCTTCAGCCTTCATGAAGCTACCCTCTTTTCTTTCCCATGTTACTAGTCTTACGGCAAAAAATGAGGGAAGATTTTTTGATGATGAATACCACAGCTACCACACAGACCAGTAGGATCCCAACCACATCCAGAGAGTGGTACTGGAACCAGCTAAAGGTTATGCAGAGCTAGGCAAAGGTGTTTGGCTCATTGTTGTGCATAACATCCAGAAGACAGCTCGGTCCAAGGGCTTCATCGGCTGATCATGGTGGATTCTGGATAATCTCATGGCATTCTCTTTATAGCTAAAGGGATAATGTATACAACCAAAATTAAAGAGAAGCTAATTTGCCAACTTAACTAAAATTTATTTGTTTGGGAATGTCCCACAAGCAACCCAAAAGACATCACTTATACTTGCCACACAAGTCCTGTGTTTTAAAAGGTAGCAGAAAGGAGAGTTGAGTGATAGGGAGGACAGTGAACCATATTTGTTTAGCACAGACTTTTTTTCTAACTAAGTCCCCTTCCAATGGTGGGTCAGATATTCCAAGTAGCCTCCCAAATTTTCCATTGGCTACAGCTGCAGCCCTTATTTTGCCACTAAAGGGTTCAGTGTGAGACCCTATTCTGAAGATGTCAGGGAACCTTGTAGTTGGCATGGCCTAGCTGACTTGAGTGTTATGCATCATAGACTTTCTCAGGTTAGAGTCCAAGACTCCTGGGCACTCTGTCTTCCAGTTTCTGAGAGATTGATGCCCTTCCTCAGTCAGTTAAGGATTCATTTATGTCTCTTTGTATGTTCCTTCTATAGTGAAGGAATCATGAAATCTTTACAGGACAATTTAATTAGTCAGATATTAATCTTGTATCCTGGCAACTACAACTCCATTGATCCAGGCCATTGTCATTATATTCTGTTTATGATAAAGGTATAAAAAGTGTCATTGTTCTCAATAAAATTGACATAGCTAAAGTTTTTCTGTGTACCCTCCAGTGGGCCTGGTTTTATTCCTTTCAGCTATATTGGGAAACCATAACCCGAACTGTAAATGTGGGTGCTTACAGGTGCTACCAGAAACAGGGACCTGAAATGTGGAGAGGAGAGTCTTCACAGGACCAATGTCTTTTCCTCTCATTGATGTCTGAAAAACACATATTCTGCTACATATGTAGCTGGAGACATGGGTCCCTCCATGTGTACTTTTTGGTTAGTGGTTTAGTCCCTGGGAGCTCTGGTGGTACTGGGTAGTACGTATTTTTGTTCCTCCTGTAGGGCTGCAAATTTCTTCAGCTCCTTGTGTCCTTTCTTTAGCCCCAAAACTCAGAATACCCAAGATACAATTCACAGACTATATGAAGCTCAAGAAGAAGGAAGACCAATGTGTGAATACTTTGATCCTTACTGGAAGGTGGATCAACATACCCATGGCTCACAGGAAACCAATAGACTGAGCATAGGGTCCCCAATGGAGCAGCTAGAGAAAGTAGCCAGAGAGGCCATTGGTCCTGTGAAGGCTTGATTCCTCAGAATAGGGGAATGCAAATCAGAAAATTAGGGAAGGGGATGAGGGGGGGAGGGAGAATTGTAAAGGGGGATTTCACAGGGGTAAGGAGGAAAGGAAACACCATTAGAAATGCAAATAAAGCAATTTTCAAGTAAAAAAAAGTTTCCATAACTTTTAAAATGTTACTGGGTGAAAGCATGCATCATGGTGTTCAACAATAGATCACACCTTCTCCTGAGGCTCACTGAGAAATCAATGGTTTGTTTTACAAGCATGGCATAAGTTATCAGATTAAGGGAAAAAGAGAAACATCATAAAATTAGATAGGGGCGTGATGAGCATTATCAAGGTTTTATTACTTATCTTTTCTAGTCAGACAGCTTCCTGATGGTTGATAGGGAGATTTACTTATTTCTAAGCAAGTGGTATATGAGAATGCTAATGCAGGTCCATTTGTCGATTCTTGTTCTTAGAGCATAAGCCATTGGTGTTCTATTCAGGAAATCTTCCCCTGTGCCCATAGTTCAAGGTTCTTCACCACATTCTCCTCTATAAGCTTTAGTATATCTGGTTTTATGTGGAGGTCCTTCATCCACATGGACTTGAGCTTTGTACAAGGAGATAAGAATGGATCGATTTGCATTTTTCTGCATGCTGACTTCCACTTGATCCAGCACCATTTGTTTAAAATGCTGTCTTTTTTCTACTGGATATTTTTAGCTTCTTTGTCAAATATCTAGTGGCTAGGGTCTTCAATTCTGTTCTGTTGATCTTCCTGCTTGTATCTGTACCAATACCATACAGTTTTTATCACTATTGCTCTGTAGTAGAGCTTGAGGTCAGGGATGGTAATTCCCCCAGTAGACCTTTTATTTCAGAGAACAGTTTCACTATCCTGGGTTTTTGTTATTCCAAATGAATTTGCAGATTGCTCTTTCTAGCTCTATGAAGAATTGATTTGGAATTTTGATGGGGATTGCACTGAATCTGTAGATTACTTTTGGCAATATGGCCATTTTTATAATATTAATCATTCCAGTCCATGAGCATGGGAGATCCTTTCATCTTCTGAGATCTATGATTTTTTCCTTCAGAGTTCTTGTCATACAGATCTTTCACTTGCTTGATTAGAGTCTCACCAAGGTATGTAATATTATTTGTGACTATTGTGAAGAGTGTCATTTCCCTAATTTCTTTCTTAGCCTGTTTATCATTTTGGTAGAGGAAGCATAAAACTGCAAAGCCCTGTAAGGCAAAGGACACGGTTTATAGGACAAAACAGCAACCAACAGATTGGGAAAATATCTTTACCAATCCTACATCCAATAGAGGGTTAATATCCAATGTATACAAGAAACTCAAGAAGTTAGACTCCAGAGTGTCAAATAACCTTATTAAAAAATGGGGCACAGAGCTAAACAGGGAATTTTCAACTGAGGAAACTCGAATGGCTCTGAAGCACCTAAAGAAATGTTCAGCATTCTTGGTTATCAGGGAAATGCAAATCAAAACAACCCTGAGATTCCACCTCACACCAGTCAGAATGGCTAAGATCAAAAAACTCAGAGGACAGCAGATGCTCGAGAGAATGTGTAGAAAGAGGAACACTTCTCCACTGCTGGTTGGATTGAATGCTGGCAAACCACTCTGGAAATCAGTTTGGCAGTTCCTCAGAAAATTGGACATAGTACTACCTGAGGACCCAGCTATACCATTCCTGGGCATATACTGAGAAGACGGTCCAACATGTAATAAGGACTTATGCTCCCACTATGTTCATAGCAACCTTTTATAATAGCCAGAAGCTGGAAAGAACTCAGATGTCCTTCAACAGAGCAATGGTGTGATGGTTTGTATATGATTGGCCCAGGAAGTGAACCTATTAGGAGGTGTGGCCTTGTTGGAGTAGGTGTGTCACTGTGGGTGTGGGCTTAAGACCCTCCCCCTGGCTGCCTGGGAATCAGTCTTCCACTAGCAGCCCTCAGATGAAGATGTAGAACTCTCAGCTCCTCCTGCACCATGCCTGCCTGGATGCTGCCATGTTTCTGCCTTGATGACAATGGACTGAACCTCTGAGCCTGTAAGCCAACCCCAATTAAATGTTGTCTTTTATAAAACTTGCATTGGTCCTGGTGTCTGTTCACAGCAGTAAAACCCTAACTAAGACAAATGGATACAAAAACTGTGGTATATATACACAATGGAGTACTATTCAGCTATTAAAAACAATGAATTCATGAAATTCTTAGGCAAATGGATGGAACTAGAAAGTGTCATTCTGAATGAGGTGACCCAATCAAAAAGAACACACATAGTATGCACTCACTGATAAGTGGATATTAGCCCAAAAGCTCAAAATCAACATTTTACAATTCACAGACCACAGGAAGCTCAAGAAGGAAGACCAAAGTGGGGATGCTTTGGTTCTCTGAGAAAGGGAATAAAATATTCACAGGAAAAACTATGGAGAGACTGAAGCCCCCCCCACCCCCGAGACTGTCCTTCCTAGTGATTCATCCTATGAACAGTCACCAAATCCCAAAACTACTATAAATGACAAGAAGTGCATACTGAAAGGAGCCTGTTATGGTTGTCTTTTGGAGGGGCCCTGACAGAGCCTTAAAGATGCAGAGGTGAATACTATCAGTCAACCACTGGACTGAGCACAGGGTTCACAATAGAGGAATTGGAGGGCAGACTAGAAGAGTGTGGGTGGGGGTTTACACCCCCATGGGAAGAACAATGACGTCGGCCAACCAGATGCCCCAGGACTCCCAGGGACTAAGCCATCAACCAAGGGGTGCACATGGTTCCAGCCAAAAGAGTGGCAGAGGAATGCCTTGTCAGGGGTCAGTGGGAGGAGAGGTTCTTGTTTCTGTGAAGGTTCAATAGAGGCCCCAGTGTGGGCAAATCAACTGGGGCTTGTGGGTGTGGGTTGGGTGGATGAGTATATTCTTGGAGGAAGGATGTGGGAGAATGGGTTGGGTGTTTTTGGGGAGGGGGGGAAACTGGTAAAGAGTATAACCTTTGAAATGTCAATGAAAAATAAATTCAATAAAATAGTTTTAACAAAAATTAGAGAGAGAATGCTAATGCAGAATTCCATACTACCATCCAACTCTTTTGAAAGAAAATTGCAAGTGTCTCTGTGCTGATATTGGACCTTCATATACTAAAGGGTTAATTCTGGCTCTGGTCCGCCAAGGGTAGTCATTCAACAAGGAAAAAAGAATTAAACTGTGACCAATAGCCCAAGTTTATGTCAAAAGTTTGTTCCTACTGCTTTTAGGAGAACTAAAGCAAATAGTTTCCTCTTGCTTTTTATTATTTAATAAATTCAATTATTTTATTACCCTTTAACATTTTTTTTTCCATTTTAGCTGTTATCCTGTTCCATTCCTCTTTCTTTTATTGTACACTCATACTCTGCCTTCTGTTACAGATAATAAAATGCTAAATGATTTGTTTATTAAAGTAAAAATTGGATTACCCTTTTAAAATTGCAGTCATAAATAAAAGCTTAAAAATTTTATTTTTAATGAATTTGGATGTCTTAGCACTGACTTTTGCTATTTTAGACCTCTACAAAACATTAAAAATTAACAATGGATATTTCTCCTTTATACACTGGCATACCTATTCAGACAGTGACACAGAACTTAGATGATTCTTTGTGGATGTGACCATCAGTAATCCTCTTCCTGCAGTCTGACTTCCATGGTTCTAGAAAGTATTAAGAGACCTGCCAATTGAGGAAGCAATGAAGCAGTGATTCCTAGCTTTATACAGTTCAGTAGTTTTTTTTTACTGGAGAACCTTTCCATAGGACTACTATAATATTGGCTGGAGATACTATTTTGACTTTTCTGTTTTCCTTATGATTTTATATTCTTTTTTTTTGTTTGTTTTTTCAAGACAGGGTTTCTCTGTGTAGTTTGGGCTGTCCTGGAACTCACTTTGTAGACCAGACTGGCCTTGAACTCAGAAATCTGTCTGCCTCTGCCTCCCAAGTGCTGGGATTAAAGGTGTGTGCCACCACTGCCCAGCTCTGATTATATTCTAATGAGATTCATTGGAATTCTGTAGAAACCAACCCTTGGAGTTTGGAGGTTCTGTTAAAGTCCCCAACCAAAACACTCATTACATATTAGAAGCTTGGTCTAGAAGTGTTGAGGTCCTGGGTTGGGCTTCCTTCTGGTAACATTCATCGAGGAAAGTCTGTCTTGGAACTCTGTGGTATGTGCCAGGCCTGAAAATGTAGAAATGTTTCTGGTGGGCTTGGTAAACATGAGCAACAGCCAGTGTAGGAGCTTGTAATTCATTCACACACTCTTTTACCTTTTAATTTATTTTACATGTGTGAGTGTTTGGCCTGCATGAATGTCTGTGTACCACTCTTGTGTCAGTTCCTGGGAAAGATAGTAGAGGTCATAGAACCCCTAGGACTGTCATCAGAGAAGAGTGTGAGCCATTGCATGGGAAAACCTGTGTCCTGTAAGAACAGTCCAAGTTTTTGACTGCTGAGCCATTTTTCTAAGCCCCTCACTTTATCTGTTAATTAAAGAAAATATACAATTAATAAACATTGACTAAGGTCTTGATTTCTCTGCTTATGAATGGGCTTGCCACCAATCCCATGACCTGAATCCAATCCTTCATAAATATGTGGTGGAAGGAGAGAAGCAATTCTCCCAAGTTGTGCCATGTCCTTTGTACATATGCTGTGGTATATGTCAGCAGAACTGAAATCCACTGCATAGGTATCTTGTTGCAACAGAAATGCTTCTGCCAAATTTTGTTGTTCTTTTCTGGTTTACCCTAAGGACAAAGCATTCAAGAAGTTAAAGTCTAACTTTTATGTTTTCCTGTAAATTAATATGCATGACTTTTGATCAGGTATACATTTGGATGCCATAGAACTCTGATGACCTGGAGATCTTCAAGGTTCATTTCTTGTCTCCTTTCTATTTTAAAGTAATAGTCACTTTTCTTTTACTCTCCTTCTCTTAGAACTATAAAGATGAAATAGTGGACCTGAATAAAGGTTCATTTTCTGGTTAAAACAGACAAATTTTCTGGTAATATAAAATGTGCATAGCATAGAACTCATGATTTCAAATGTTACAGTTGAATGCAAGTCCATAGAATTGTAAAATTTCATTTTATTTGGTAATTCCAGATTCATGATTTTTAAATATATTGTAATGTTTGTATAACAAAATACTTGTGGCATATTAGAGTGCATGGAAAATGCTGGTGGCTAGAAAGCCCAGACAGCTTGGCGTTAGTACCTAGAGACAGTATTTGTCTACATGTTAAAATGGCTCCTGTGACCAAGCAGCCAGCTCAGCCAGGTACGCAGGGAACACCAGAGTAAAGGATCGCTCAGGACACAGCCCGCCTGGGTTTCTTCTGCACTTAGGAGCTGGGCAGCCATACAGCTGTCTGGGCATATATCCTGCAAGGCAGCATCTGACCTTCAGGCAGTCCTGCACTTAGAGGAAGTCCTTCTTTCAGAGACTTGTGCCACATCTGACTCTGGGAAGATCCCACTTCCTGATACTCTCTAGAGAATGGGCAGGAGCAGGGCATTCAAGAACTGTCAGGAGCAGGTCATTCAAGAACTGGCACCAGTAGGTGGATTCGAACTGATATGTGTGGCAATTGAGAACCAGCATCAGCAGAGCTTTTGAGATCCAGCAGCAGCAAAACATTTGAGAAATAGCAGCCTGCAGGTCATTTGGCTCTTGCCAAGTCTGCCACAGGAGAGACCCCATCACCTTATACTTCCTGGAGAACCAGCAGTTTGCAGGGAATTGGACAGAAAGAGAATCCCAGAAGTACAGAAACATAGGCCTGCAGGACAGAGAACATAGAGACAGCAAGACCAGTGAACACAGGAGATAACGAGATAGCCAAAGGTAAACATAAGATCATTACCAACAGAAACCAAGGTAACATGGCACCATCAGAACCCAGTTCTCCCACAACAGCAAATCCGGCATACTCTATCACATCAGAAAAGCAAGAGCTAGATTTAAAATCACATCTCACATTGCTGATGAAGGACTTCAAGAAAGACATAAATAACTCTGTGAAAGAAATACAGGAGTACATGGGTCAACAGGTAGAAACACAAAAATACCCTTAAAGAAAGACAAGAGAATATGGATCAAAAGGTAGATGCCCTTAAAGAGGAAACACAAAAATCTCTTAAAGAAATATGGAAGAACACAGGTCAACAGGTAGAAGCCCTTAAAGAGGCAATACAAAAATCTCATAGGGAATTATGGCAGAACATGGGTCAACATGCAGAAGCCCTTAATGTGGAATCATAGAAATCCCTAAAAGAAACACAGAACATGGGTCAACAGGTAGAAGTCCTTAAAGAGGAAAAATCTTACTTTAAAAATTCCTTAAAGAATTTCAAGTAAAAAACAAACAAGCAAGTGAAGGAACTGAACAAAACTATCCAGGATCTAAAACTGGAAATAGAATCAATAAAGAAATCACAAAGTGAGACATCTCTGAAGATAGAAAACCTTGGAAAGAATTCAGGAGTCATAGATGCAAGCATCAACAACAGAATACAAGAGATAGAAGAAAGAATCTCAGATGCTGAAGATTCCATAGGAAACATTGACTCAACAGTCAAAGAAAATGCAAAATGCAAAAGGCTTGTAACCCAAAACATCCAGGAAATCCAGGACACAATGAAAAGGCCAAATCTAAGGACTATAGGTATAGAAGAAAGTGAGGATTTACATCTTAAAGGCCCAGTAAATATCTTCAACAAAATTATAGATGAAAACTACCCTAACCTAAAGAAAGAGATGCCCATGAAGATACTAGAAGCCTACAGAACACCAAACAGATTGGAGCAGAGCAGAAATACGTCCCGTCACATAATAATCAAAACACCAAATGCACTAAACAAAGAAAGAATATTAAAAGCAGTGAGAGAAAAAGGTCAAGTAACCTATAAAGGCAGACCTATCAGAATTATATCAGACTTTTCACCAGAGAATGCCAGAAGATCCTGGGCAGGTGTCATAGAGATACTAAGAGAACATAAATGTCAGTCCAGAATATTATACCCAGCAAAACTTTCAACTACCATAGACGGAGAAAACAAGACATTCCATGACCAAAGCAAATTTACATAATATCTTGCCACAAATCCAGCTCTGCAAAGGACAATGGGTGGAAAATACCAACACAAGACAAGAAACCACACTGTAGAAAAATCAATAAGGTAATCTTTCAACAAACCCAATAGAAGATAGATACACAAACAGAATTTCACTTTTAACTAAGAAGATAACAGAAAGTAAAAATCATTTTTCCTTAATATCTTTGAATATCAATGGTCTCAATTCTCTTCTAAAAAGACATAGACAAATAGACTGGATATGTAAACAGGACCCAACGTTTTGCTGCATACAAGAAACCCACCTCAGTGACAAAGACAGTCACTATTTAAGAGTCAAAGGTTGGGAAACAATTTTACAAGCAAATGGTCCCAAGAAACAAGCTGGAGTGGCCATTCTTATATCAGATAAAATTGACTTTTAACCAAAAGTTGTCAAAAAAGATAAGGAGGGACACTTCATACTAGTCAAAGGAAAAGTCTACCAAGATGAACTCTCAATTCTGAATGTGTATGTTCCAAACACAAGGGCACCCACACTCATAAAAGAAAGTTTAATAAAGCTTAAAGCACACATTGCATCCCACACAATAATAGTGGGAGACTTGAACATCCCACTCTCAAAAATGGACAAATCATGGAATCAGAAGCTAAACAGAGATACAGTGAAACTAACTGAAGCTATGGACCAAATGGATCTAACAGATATTTATAGAACATTCTACCCTAAAAAAAAAAAGAAAGAAAGAAAAGAAAAAAGAATATACCTTCTTCTCAGCACCGCATGAGTTTTCCCAAAACTGACCATATAATTGGTTACAAATCAGGCTTCAACAGATAAAGAAATATTGGAATTATTCCATGCATCTTATCAGATCACCATGGCTTAAGGCTGGTCTTAAGCTCAAACAAAAGCAATGGAAAACACACATGCACATGGACCATGAACAATGCTCTTCTCAACAGTAGCTTGGTCAAGGAAGAAATAAAGAAAGAAATTAAAGACTTTTTAGAAAGTAATGAAAAGGAAGACACATCATACCAAAATTTATGGGACACAATGAAAGCAGTGCTAAGAGGAAAACTCATAGCTCTGAGTGCCTCCAAAAAGAGGATATAGAGAGCTTATACTAACAGCTTGACAGTACACTTGAAAGCTCTAGAACAAAAGGAAGCAAATACCCCCAAGAGAAATAGAAGGCAGGAAATATTCAAACTTAGGGCTGAAATGAACCAAACAGAAACAAAAAGAACTATACAAAAACCCAACAAAACAAGGAGCTGATTCTTTGAAAAACAAACAAACAAAAACAACAACAACAACAACAACAAAAAAACCAAGATAGATAAACTCTTAGCCAGACTAACCAGAGGGCACAGAGACAATATCCCAATTAAGAAAATCAGAAATAAAATGGAAGACATAACAACAGAAACTGTGGAAATTAAAAAAATCATCAGATCCTACTACAAGATTTTATACTCAACAAGGTTTGAAAACCTGGATGAAATGGACAACTTTCTAGATACATACCAGGTACCAATATTAAAACAGGATCAGATAAATCATCTAAATAGTCCCATAAGTCCTGAGGAAATAGAAACACTCATTAATAGTCTCCCATCAAAAAAAAAAAAAAAAGCCCAGGATCAGATGGCTTTAGTGGGGAATTCTATCAGATCTTCAAAGAAGAGTTAATACTGACACTCTTCAAACTTTTCCATGAAATAGAAACTCAAGGAATACCACCCAACTCATTCTATGAAGCCACAATAACGTTTATACCTAAATCAAACAAAGATCAAACAAGGAAGGAGAACTTCAGACCAATCTCCCTCATGAACACTGATGCAAAATTACTGAACAAAATCCTGGCCAACCGAATCCAAGAGTGCATCAAAACTTTAATTCACCACAATCAGGTAGGCTTTATCCTAGGGATGCAGGGATGGTGCAATATACAGAAATCTGTCAATGTAATTCACTACATTAACAAGCTAAGGAAAAAAGCTACATGGTCATTTCATTAGATGCTTAAAAGGCTTTTGATAAAATCCAGTATCCCTTCAGGATAAAAGTCTTGGAGAGATCAGGAATACAAGGCCCATACCTAAACATAGTGAAAGCAATATACTGCAAACCAGTAGCCAACATCAAGTTAAACAGAAACTTGAAGAAATTCCACTAAAATCGGGGACCAGACAAGGCTGCCCACTCTGTCCCTATCTATTCAGTATAGTACTTGAAGTCCTAGCTAGAGCAATAATGCAGCAAAAGGAGGTCAAAGGTATAGAAGTTGGAAAGGAAGAGCTCAAAATATCACTATTTGCAGATTATATGATAGTATACTTAAGTGACCCCAAAACTTCCACCAGAGAACTCCTAAAGCTGATAAACAACTTTAGCAAAGTTGCTGGATATAAAATTAACTCAAGCATATCAGTAGCCTTCCTCTACTCAAAGGATAAACAAGAGAATAAAGAAATTAGGGAAATGACAACCTTTACAATTAATATTTAAATAATATTTCATACCAACGTGTGACCCTAACGAAGCAAGTGAAAGATCTATATGACAAGAAATTTAAGCCTCTGAAGAAAGAAATTGAAGAATGACTCAGAAGGTGGGAAGATCTTCCATGTTCATGGATTGGCCGATTAATATAGTAAAAATGGCCATCTTGCCAAAAGCAATCTACAAATTCAATGCAATCCCCATCAAAATCCGAAAACAATTCTTCATAGATCTAAAAAGAGCAATTCCCAAATTCATCTGGAATAACAAAAAACCAAGGATAGCAAAAACTATTCTCCACAACAAAAGATCTCCTGGGGGAATCACCATCCCTGACCTCAAGCTCTACTACAGAGCAATAGCGATAAAAACTGTTTGGTATTGGTATGCAGGCAGGTAGGAAGATTAATGGAATAGAATTGAAGACCCAGAAAAGAACCAACACACATATGGTCACTTGATATTTGTAAAAGGAGCTAAAAACCTCCAGTGGAAAAAATACAGCATTTTTAACAAATGATACTGGATCAACTGCAGATCTGCATGCAGAAAAGTGCAAATTGACCCATTCTTATGTCCTTGTACAAAGCTCAAGTGCAAGTGGATCAAAGATCTACACATAAAACCAGACACATTGAAGCTTATAGAGGAGAAAGTGGGGATGAATCTTTAACACATGGGCACAGGGGAAAAGTTCCTGAACAGAACTCCAATGGCTTAGGCTTTAAGAACAAGAATCGACAAATGGGACTTCATAAAACTGCAAAGCTTCTGTAAGGCAAATGACATAGTCAATAGAACAAAACGGCAACCAACAAATTGGGAAAAGATCTTTACTAACCCTACATCTGATAGAGGACTAATATCCAACGTGTACAAAGAACTCAAGAAGTTAGTTTCTAGAGAGTCAAATAACCCTATTAAAAAATTGAGTACAGAGCTAAACAGGGAATTCTCAACTGAGGAAACTTGAATGGCTCTAAAGCACCTAAAGAAATGTTCAGCATCCTTAGCTAGCAAGGAAATGCAAATCAAAACAACACTGACATTCTACCTTACACCAGTCAGAATGGTTAAGATGAAAAACTCAGGGGACAGCAGATTCTGGAGAAGATGTGGGGAAAAAGGAACACTTCTCCATTTTTGGTGGGATTGCAAGCTGGTAAAACCACTCTGGAAATCAGTTTGGTGATTCCTCAGAAAGTTAGAAATAGCACTACCTGAGGACCCAGCTATACCACTCCTAGGCATATACCCAGAAGAAGCTCCTACATGTAATAAGGACACATGCTTCACAATGTTCATAGCTGCCTTATTTATAGTAGCCAGAAGCTGGAAGGAACCCAGATGTCACTCAATAGAGGAATGGATACAGAAACTGTGGTATATATACACAATGGAGTACTATTCAGCAATTAAAAACAATGAATTCATGAAATTATTAGGCAAATAGATGGAACTAGAAAGTCATCCTGAGCGAGACAACCCAATCCAAAAGAACCCACATGGTATGCACTCACTAATAAGTAGATGTTAGCCCAAAAGCTCAAAATAAACAAGTTACAATTCACCCAGCACAGGAAGCTTAAGAAGGGGGACTTAAGTGAAGGTGCTTTGATTCCTCTAAGGAAGGAAACAAAATACTCACAGGAGCAATAAGGAAGACAATGTGTGGAGCAGAGGCTGAAGTAAAAGTCACCTAGAGACTGCCCTACCTGGGGATTCATCCTATAAACAATCGCCAAACCTGGACACTACTATGGATGACAAGAAGTGCAGACCAAAAGGAGCCTGACATGGTTGTCTCTGGAGGGGCCCTGCCAGAGTCTTAAAAATACAGAGGCAAATACTAACAACCAACTATTGGACTGGGCATGGGGTCCCCAGTGGAGGAGCTGGAGGATGGTCCAGAGTTGCTGAAGGGGTTTACAGCCCCATGGGAGAACAATGATTTTGGCCACCCAGATGCCTCAAGACTCCCAGGGACTGAACCATCAACCAAGGGGCACACATGTTTCCAGCTAAAAATGTGGGAGAGAAAGGCCTTGTTGAGCATCAGTGGGCAGAATAATCCTTGGTCAGGTAAAGGCTCAACAGAGGCCCCAACAAAGGGAAACCGAGGGGGAGGGAGTTGGGAGTGTGTTGGGTGGAGGGGTATATATGTGGAGTCAGGGGGAGGCAGGAGGGTTTGGGGGTCTTAGGGGAGGGAGGAAATCAGGAAAAGTTTCACCATTGGCAATGTAAATGAAGACGATATTCAATAAAAAAATGGCAGAGAATTCACAAACGAAACATGCATGTGTGAAGGTAGCCAGTGTGTGGATTACTTCATATCAGCTTATATCTAGAATTCAAGGCCCATGTCAAAATATAGTAAAAGCAATATACAGCAAACCAGTAGCCAACATCAAACTAAATGGAGAGAATCACTGAAATTAGAGATTAGACAAGGCTGTCCACTCTCTCCCTACCTGTTCAATATAGTTCTCAAAATCCCAGCCAGAGCAATTATACAACAAAAGGAGGTCAAAAGGATTCAAATTGAAAAGGAAGAGGAGGCTAGTAAAGAAATTAGGGAAATGACACCCTTCACAATAGCCACAAATAATATAAAATGCCTTGGTGTACCTCTAACCAAGCAAGCGAATGATCTGTATGACAAGAACTTCAAGTCTCTGAAGAAGGAAATTGAAGAATATCTCAGAAGCTGGAAAGATCTCCCATGCTCATGAGTTGGCAAGACTAATATAGTAAAAAGCTCCATCTTGCCTAAAGCAATCTACAGATTCAATGCAATCCCCATCAAAAGTCCAACTCATTTCTTCATAGAGTTAGAAAGAGAAATTTCCATATTTATTTGGAATAACAAGTAACCCATGATAGCGAAAACTATTCTCAACAATTAAAGAACTTCTGGCAGAATCACCATCCCTGACCTCAAGCTATACTACAGAGCAATAGTGATAAAAACTGCATAGTATTGCTACAGTGACAGGCAGGCAGATCAATGGAATAGAATTGAAGACCTAGAAATGAACCCACACACCTATGGTCATTTGACCTTTTTTGGCAAGGAAAACCATCCAATGGAAAAAAAGACAACAATTTCAACATATTGTGCTGGATCAACTGGCAGCCAACATGTAGAAGGTTACAAATTGATCCATTCTTATCTTCTTGTACATAGCACAAGTCTAAGTGGATCAAGGACATGCACATGAAACCAAATGACAGCCCTGACTCTTCTGGCTTTCATAGTCTCTGGTGAGAAGTCCAGTGTAATTCTGATAGGTCTACCTTTATATGTTACTTGACCTTTTTCTCTTACTGCTTTTAATATTCTTTATTTAGTACATTTGGTGTTTTAATTATTATGTGATGGGAGGAATTTCATTTCTGGTCAAATCTATTTGGATTCTCTAGGTTTCTTGTATATATATGGGCATCTCTTTCTTTAGGTTAGGGAAGTTTTCTTGTATAATTTTGTTGAAGATATTTACTGGCCCTTTAAGTTGGAAATCTTCACTGTCTTTTATACCTATAATTCTTAGGTTTGTTCTTCTCACTTTGTCCTGGATTTCATGGGTGTTTTGTGTCAGGAGATTTTTTCATTTTTCATTTTCTTTTACTGTTGTATCAATGCTTTCTATGGTATCTTCTGCATCTGAGATTCTCTAGTCTATCTCTTGTATTCTGTTGATGCTTGGATCCATGTCTCCTGACTTCTTTCCTAGGTTTTCTATGTCTCGAGTTGTTTCCCTGTATGATTTCACTATTGTTTCTACCTCCTTCTTTAGATTCTGGATGTCTTTGTTTAATTCCTTCACATGTTTTGTTGTGTTTTTCCTTAGTTCTTCAAGAGCTTTTCCCTGTTTACTTATGTTCTCTTGTATTTCTTTAAAGGAGTTATTTATGTCCTTCTTGAAGTCCTCCATGAAGTCGTCCATCAGCATCATGACCTATGATTTTAAATCCAAATCTTGCTTTTCTGGAGTGTTGGGGTATCCAGGACTTGCTGTTGTGGGAGAATTGGGTTTGAAAGGTGCCACATTGCATTTATTATTGTTAGCAATGTTCCTACATTTGCATTTTGCCATCTGGTTGTCTCTGGTGTTAGTTGGTCCTGATGTCACTGGCTGGTGCTTGCCCCTCCTGGGTGCCTTGCCCCTTCCTGTGGTGCTGCTGAATTTCTGGGTGCAGATGGAGTCCTGGTGGACTGTTACCCAAGCAATCCTCTACTCTGGTGATCCCTGCCTACCAACCTGTTATACAGTCACAGGAGCAAAGACCCATTTCTCTTGTAGTTGTATTTGGGTATGTACCTCTGTGGCACCAATCAACTCTGGATACAGGCTGTACTGGCTGTCCCCTCTGTGCAGCTGGGTATATAGCTGGCTTCCTGAGCCACTTGGAGATGGTGCGCTGTGGCAGAGAATGTTCCTGGTCCAAAGGCAGAAATCAGAAGGCTCCTGCCAGAGGCTTCTGGACAGGATCCTCAGATCTGCAGGGCTGGTCTCAGTTGTGCAGGCTGCCTCCTCCTCCACACTGGCTGCTGTGTGGATATCTGTCTTCCTGCGTTGCTTGTGGATGGTGCACTCCAGCTCTGTCTTCTGTATGTTTTAACACTACTATTCTAAAAATTCCTAAGAATACTTCAATTTTTATTCGCCAAAGTTTTTTTTTTTGAACAAGTTTCAAAAATGATTTTTCTACAATTTCTATTGTATGATAGAACAAGTTCTTTATTCACAGGATATGGAAGAATTTGTCCAGAGCTCTGGAGAGCATGGTGTGATGGTGTTTTCTCTCGGGTCAATGGTCAGTAGTATGACAGAAGAAAAAGCCAGTGTAATTGCATGTGCCTTTGCCCAGATTCCATAAAAGGTGAGGTAAAGTGCTCATGGGAGGCAACTCTATACTGAGTCTATAAAATTACTTAGAAGGTCTGATTCTAAAAATGACAGTGTGAAACCTAAAGGTTAAGGTAAACTCTAATTTACCATAGCCAAATTACAAACAGAAACACACAAGTGATGGTACAATATTGCAGAAGGTATTTTTTAACTGCAAGTACCCTGGAAATCAATGTTTTGATTTGAATGGGAACATTCTGAAGGCTGGCATTATGATGACATCACTGTCAAGGGTGTGTAGACATAGCAAATTCTTCTTGATTTCACATGAAAAGATAATAGTTGCATGGATTTTAAATTAATGTGAATGAAAATCAACATGTACAAAACCTGTGCAAAAAGCAGACCTAATTCAAGAATTCTCCAGTGGAAGAGCACACATGCAAGAATATTTGGAGAGGACAAATGGCTCCTTAAGTTTTGTTTTTGTTTGTATTTTTTGTTTGCGATGATAAACACACAGTTAATACTATGCAGATAAAATTAACATGTGGAAGTTTCACAATACCATGGGACTTTATAGAAGGGTTTAACACAAACCCTTGTGGGGCTGCTTTACAGATTTGACACACTCATACTTCAGCAAAGGCTAGTGACTTCAACAGCCAGAATTTTTCCTGCCTCAGATGTTTGAGGTAGGAAGATGGATTATTTGTAAGGATGGAAGTAGGGTGGATAGGGAAGGGGGTGATGTATAGAAGATTGGGGTAGGAAGGGATGAATAAGAAAAAAATTACATGAAACTCTTAATGAAATGAAAAAAAAAGATGTCAATCTGTGTGATCATAGTTGTCATTTGAAGATGAGGTGTACATCCAGTGTGTAGATGAGGCTGATATATTCTGAACCATTGGTCCACAGCAATTGTTCTACAAAGGATGTGTGCCTACTTGGGTGAAGTTGGTACAGCAGGTGTACTATCTGTGTTTAAATCCTACACTGTCATCACACCCAAGGAGGGGGGGAATTAAAGTCATATGCAATAGCCAACTTTATTCAGATAATCAAAAACTTACACTCTGAGGGTTAAGGAAAGGTCACATGAGTACAAAACTCATGGGTTCCAGATGCATTCAGTCATAAGGATGAGCTATGTATGGCAAAAACATGCTTTTGCAACAAGAAACACAAAGGAGAGTTTAAACATTAACTAGATAACAATAGCAAGTAGAAGTGGTTCACCTGAAGTAGACTCGCTCCTCTCTGCTAGAGCTGAGAAGAGGGCCAAATCACAGTCCAAAAGTAATCTCTCCAAAAAATGGAAGCCCAAAGACCCTTGTGCAGTTTTCTTGGAGTGTTTTCACAAGCACTCAAAAATCTCTATGCTTGAACCCTTTTGTCACATCCACTACTTTTTAATTTTTTTTAAACACAGAATATCCAGAGTCATTTTTGTTAAATATATATTCAAATTTATTTGTCTTTGGATGATTGAGTATCCACAGGTTCACAGGTGAAAACAGATGACATCACCAGAAGGAGATTCGCAGGTGACATATGGCACCGGTTAACTTCTTCTTTGGTGCACAGGGTTTTTAATTGGCCCAAAGTAGATACACTTGATTTCTGAGGGTACAGTCAACAAATCCTTTTAACCTTTTAGCTGGAAGGTTGCTATATTCATGATTGCCACAATCTTCTCACTTTCCACCTTAATCCTTCATGGCTCAGCGCTAGAGGAGGCTGAGAGAAATCCAATGTTTTATTGGAAACGTTTGCAATGCCAGATGCATATCCTTTGCCAAATTTCTTAATCCAAATGGGTTTTCAAGGTTCAAATTTTTGAAATCACAGAAGCCCGTCTAAAGGCAGTCCAGAATGTTCTGTAGAGAAATAGTTCCTGCTAAGCATGGTGGCGCACGCCTGTAATCCTAGCACTTGGGAGGCAGAGGCAGGCGGATTTCTGAGTTCAAGGCCAGCCTGGTCTACAGAGTGAGTTCCAGGACAGCCAGGACTACACAGAGAAACCCTGTCTCAAAAAACCAAAGAGAGAGAGAGAGAGAGAGAGAGAGAGAGAAATAGTTCTTGAACATGTATCACTTTCAGGTAAATTTAAAAATAACAGTAAATAAGGAAAGTACATGGATATCTTTTAGTGTCACCCACTATTTTTTGTTTTTTAATAATTGTTATTTTAACATTCTTTGTGTTCTTTCAATTATGCCTTGGCCATGATGATTATAAAGAAGTCTTACAATATGATTAATATTTCATCATTTGAAGAAGTTTTCACTTTTTTCTACTACAGGCAGATCCATTGTCAGTTTTAATTGAAGTAGGCACTCCTATATCATCAAAATTTGGATAGGAAAAGAGTACATTGCAAAAACATTCTCTGCATATACAAGTAGAACCCAAAAAATTCAGAATATATAGTGATGCACACATGCAGGTTCAGTATGCAAGGCAGAAGAGCATAGTGAATAACATCTACTATTCATAATTCACTAATATGTTTTACCTCCTGTGTTAATTCTAGTTATAAGAATATGACATTATACGGGAGAACAAATAGGACATTCTCATACAATCTGTCTTACTTATCTAACTAGGATGTGGTATTGTACATGAACTCCAACAGCATTGTTGCGTATGTGGTGATTGATGTTCATGTTGTGGAAAAGCAAAAATAAGGCTGCTTAGTACATCCTCTTGCTTATTTTGTTCTGCAATAGAACCAAGGAGGTTAGAGTGTAAGAATGAGTAATAAACAAAGGATGAGTGCTGGATTAAACCAGTTGTTATAGATCTTGTAGCAATGGGAGCATGGTAGGATGTGGAGATGTTCAACATCAGTCATCAGGGAAATGCAAATCAAAACAACCCTGAGATTCTACCTCACACCAGTCAGAATGGCTAAGATTAAAAACTCAAGAGACAACAGGTGCTGGCGAGGATGTGGAGAAAGAAGAGCACTCCTCTACTGTTGTTGGGATTGCAAGATGGCACAACTGCTCTGGAAACCAGTCTGGCAGTTCCTCAGAAAATTGGGCATGACACTTCCAGAGGACTTTGTCATACCACTCCTGGGCATATACCCAGAGGATTCCCCTGCATGCAATAAAGATACATGCTCCACTATGTTCATAGCAGCCTTATTTATAACAGCCAGAACCTGGCTGTTATAAATAAGGAAGGAGCCCAGATGTCCCTCAAAGGAGGAATGGATACAGAAAATGTGGTATATTTATACAATGGAATACTACTCAGCAATTAAAAATAATGAATTCATGCAATTGATAGGCAAATGGTTGGATCAGGAAAATATCATCCTAAGTGAGTTAACCCAATCACAAAAGAATACACATGAAATGCAATCACTGATAAGTGGATATTAATGAGCCCAGAAGCTCTGAATACTCAAGGCACAATTAGCAAATCAAGAGATTCCCAAGAAGAAAGAAGGAGAGGACCCTGGTCCTGAAAAGAAAGACTGGTTCTGAAAGACCCCTGAAGGGAGACCCTCACTCAAATCTTGGGAGTAGCGCGCACCCAGTAAGGCACTGAGACTGAATTTGCTGCAATCACACAAGGAAGTTTATTGAAAACTGGATAGAGCGAGATCTCAGGCCAGCATTCTGGGGTCGAGACTCATACACCACGCAGGGGTAGAGGAGTTTGACCCCGACCCAAGCTTACAGCAGGCTTATAAAGGCAAAAACCACAAAAGAGGGGGAGGACTGGGGAGGAAATGGGGAAGTCTAAAGTCACACATTTACTCATCAGTTAAACTATGCATTATACTAAGCAACACACCTGGGGCGTTGGGACATTCCACAGAGGTCGTTGGGACATCCTGTGGTTATTCCTGGAACTGTTTTTCTCAAGAGAGTTCCAGGAACGAAGGGAGTTGTTTTTCTCTAGAGAGTTCCGGGAACGGCCACCTACAGGGGACGGGGGCCTAAGGTGATGAGCCCCTGTCCTTACAGACAGCTAGTAATTAATTTTTTATTCTTCATTCCCCATTCCTTCTTGTAAATGGCTCTAATCCTAGAGCGATCCCTCAGTTTCTTGTAGTACCTGGTACTGGTGTCTTAAAACCATTACCTGGACAGCACTTTTTCTTTCTTTTATAAATGTCACCAGCCTATTGAGAATACATGGCCCAAAGATTAGGATCAGTAGCAAAATGATTAAAGGTCCAGCCAAGGTGGAGACCAGAGTAGAGAACCAAGGTGACCGATTAAACCAATTTTCATACCATCCTTGGTATGCCTCTCTTTCCTTTTTCCTGTTCTCTAGCCTTTCTCTAAGCTTTGCCATGGAATCTCTGATGACACCAGAATGTACATAAAAGCAACATTCTTCCTTTAAGGCAGCACAGAGCCCTCCCTCTTTAAGAAAAAGCAGGTCTAACCCCCTTCTGTTTTGCAGCACTACCTCTGACAATGAAGTTAATGACTCTTCTAGTTTCATTATGGACTGCTCCAATGCTCCCAGGTCTGCATCCATAGCTGCTCTAAGCTCATTACAGTAGTAGGGCTGCTGGATAAGGGCGGTTGCTCCAGTTCCAATCCCTGCCGCTACTGCTAGTCTGAACAAGACAGCCAAGGTCAGGGTTACAGGTTCCCTCTTGTAACGGGTACAGTGATCAAATTCATCTATAAATGAGTTACCATCATGGTAGATGACCCTGGGCACCAGCTGGACCAAAATACAAAAGTCCCTAGTACTGTTAAAAAGTGAAGTATGTAGGCAGGGGGTTAGGCCAGTGCCACAGGCCCACCAAGTATCTGGGGGGGGGGTGTACTAGATATTGATCTGGGCCATCTGTCAGGGTGTCAATGGTTATGTTACAGAGTGGCAGGTGTCTGGTAGGTAGTTTGCCTATGCATAGTCCAGTGCCTGATACTGCTGAGAGGGTCAACTTTCATTGGCTTCCCCAGGGGCAATGAGAATGGTCAGAAGTAACATTATAGCTCTGCATTTGGGCTATTCCTGCATAATAAGGGGTATTAGAAGCAAAGCACAGCCAGCAAGATTGGGTAGCAGTGGGGTTTGTGTGGTTTAAAACGACGAACACACTATCGAGCAGATTGAACAGGTGATCCTCAGTTCTCATAGGGAGATGGGAGGATGTGGTCAAAAGAGGGTATGGATTAGGGCCGGAAGAGGAATCTTCCTTTGGTGATGGGGTGAGACTAGGAAGTCTCCCAGGCCTGGGTAGGGGGTCATCAAGCACCGGATTGGGGCCTACGGGTCGTGCAGGCAGACTATCTTTATTCTGATAGTGAAGACGAACCCAGGTCTCCCGCTCCAGTATAGACTCTCCACCCCCAGCGGTTGCCTTTTACCCATTGGCGATCTTGTTTTCCCTGTGCTGTGAAACTAATATTCAGAGGGTTGCAATAGCTGCCTTTGCATGGCCCCTGAGGGCAACCCGAGGCCCCGGATGCACAAACAGACTTATAAGATGGGTATTTAGATGGTTCTCTTTCTCCTTTTTCTGACTCTTCCGGCTTACGACCCTTTTTTACTATATTCAGATCCCAGGAGGAGGAAGGATTCCAGTAAGCTTCTCCTGTGGTCTCACATCCCCATTTACCACAGAAATAACCGATGCCCCTCCACATTGTCTCTTCATCTCTCTGCTATGTCCCTGCTCGGGGCAGACATAGAAGTCTACTGCCTGGAGGTTTGCTCGGAAAAATTGTCCAGAACATCCCAATGTGCTCCCTATACCATGAGGGACACATTGTTCCTCCAGGGGTGGTTTATCTAAATTGTCATAATTAGAAAGATCCCAGGCCATGGAAACGGCAGCTAACTTACAGATATCAGGTGCAAGATCAAGCCACCAAGTCCAAGGGGGGTGCACTGCCGTTTTTGACCACACGATGTTGCCTTCTTCATTAAGCACTTCCCATGTCAGTTTTTGGGGGGCATGAGGGTTATTCCCCAAGATTGGGGCTACGGCGAAAGCGCAGCTTAAGAGGATTGTCACTGGCGGCCACTGTCCACTTATCTTCATGGTTGTCTTCATTTTGACTAGGTGCCTTCTTGATGTAGGAGGCATGGATCCAGGCGGCGATCCCATCTACCTTGACTGCTGTGGGGGTAGTTAGCAGCACCAAATAGGGTCCTTTCCACCGAGGCTCAAGAGTGCCAGCACGGTGTCGTCTGACTAAGACCAAGTCTCCGACCTGGAACCCGTGGGGCACCGCAGTAGTCCCTGGAGTGTAGGCTTCCTTGATCTGGTTCCAGATCTGTGTCTTAATAACCTCTAAGGCCTTTAAGTGGGTAAACAGAGCAGAGGGAGAGGAAGAGTCAGTGCAAGGATCCAATATTCCACCTGACTCAGTCAAGGGGGATGGTCCCCCATGTAGGATTTCATAAGGGGTAAGGCCGAAATGTCCAGGGATGTTTCGGACCCTAAGGAGCACAAAGGGAAGGAGGGTCACCCAGTCTTTGCTGCCGGTCTCAATAGATAATTTAGTAAGGGTGTCTTTTAGGGTTCTATTCATTCTTTCTACCTGTCCTGAGCTCTGGGGTCTGTAAGCACAATGTAATTTCCAATTAGTCCCCAGTTGGATGGCCAATTCCTGACTTACCTGGGCAACAAAAGCCGGTCCGTTGTCCGAACCGATTACCTTGGGGATCCCGAACCAGGGCAGAATTTCTTCCAGTATCTTCTTGGTTACCACTTGAGCAGTTTCAGACTTGGTGGGAAAGGCTTCTACCCAACCTGAGAAAGTATCTATAAAAACTAGAAGGTACTTATTACCATATTTTCCTGGCTTAATTTCAGTGAAGTCTACCTTCCAATAAACTCCCGGCCGATCTCCCCTCATCCTTTTTCCAGATTCTCTGAACGGTCGGGCAGCATTGGTCAAGGTACAGGCTTGACATGACTCTACTACCTGCTTCACTACTGTATTTAATTTCAGAACATAATATTTAGAACCTTTGATTAATTGCTTTAGCTTCTCAGTTCCAAGATGGGTCAGTTGATGTATTCGCTTCACATAGTCTTGTCCTTCTTTGGAGGGCAGGATGATTCAGCCATCTCTTGTCCTTTCTAGTCCACCAAAACTGAACATTTGGGCCTTCCCTGTACAGGCCATATCCTCGACCAAATCATAATCTTCATGAGGATAGTTAAAGGTGGGTTCCGTAGCCAATGGGGGTTCGGGTGGGGCTCTAGTTTCCTCTGCCAGTATCATTGCCCCTTGAGCAGCTTGCTTGGCTGCTAGGTCAGCCATCTGATTTCCCTTTGTGACTGGGTCAGCCCCCTTTTGGTGTCCTAGGCAGTGGACTATGGCTAATTTCTTTGGGAGATATATGGCTTCTAGGAGGGCTAAGATCTCTTCTTTGTTTTTAATGTCTTTTCCTGCTGAGGTGAGCAGGCCCCTCTGTCTGTAGATGGCCCCATGAATGTGAGCTGTGGCAAAAGCATAACGGCTGTCAGTGTAAATGTTGATACCCTTACCTTCTGCCAGACGCAGAACTTGTGTCAGTGCCAGGAGCTCTGGTTTGAGCGGAGGTTCCTTCTGGGAGGCTGCTAGCCCAGATTACCTGCTTTCCATCCACCACCGTGGCTCCCGCCCTTCATTTGTCTTCTACCATAAAACTGCTGCCGTCCGTATACCAGTTAGGCATGCCCGGCCAAGGTTGGTCGGTCAGGTCTTTCCTGGTCCCGGTTTCTTCAGCCAGGACGTCAGTGCACTGGTGCACCGGGGTAGAGTCATCTGCTTCGGGGAGCAGGGTGGCCGGGTTGAGAATAGCAGGAGGAGCAAAGGTTATCCGATCATTTAACAACAAGCTCTGGTAATGTGTCATCCGGGCGTTTGTCATCCAGCGGTCGGGGGGCTGCTGCACAATACTTTCTAAAGCATGGGGAGCAATTATAGTCACATGCTGACCCAGAGTAAGCTTATCAGTGTCTTTGACAAGTTGGGCTACTGCAACAATGGCTTTCAAGCAGGAGGGCCACCCGCTGGCGACAGGGTCTAGCTTTTTAGATAGGTAGGCCACCGGCCGTTTCCAAGGCCCCAGGGTCTGAGTTAGAACTCCACGGGCCACTCCAGCCCACTCATCAACATATAGAGTGAAAGGCTTAGTCAGATCTGGCAGGGCCAAAGCAGGAGCTGTGAGCAGGGCAGTCTTTAAATTATCAAAGGCTTTTTGGTGTTCCTCCGTCCAGGTGAATGGGACTTTCTCTTTTGTGAGCGGGTACAGAGGGGCCGCCAGCATGGCGAACCCCGGTATCCAGAGTCTACAAAAACCCTCAGTTCCCAAAAGCTCACGTACTTGTCGTGGAGTGGTGGGGGTCAGTTTGGTCCCGTCAAGGCACAGTTCCTAGGTTGAGGCTGCAAGCAGTAAATCATCTATGTACTGCAAGAGAGAAATCTGGGGGTTCTGTCCCCTGAAGGGCGCAAGGTCATGGTGGAGTACTTCATTGAAAAGAGTCGGTGAATTTTTGAACCCCTGTGGCAATCTAGTCCAAGTCAGTTGACCCGCATGTCCACCTTCAGGATCTCGCCAAAAAGCTCCTGAAGGAATTAGGTGAGTTGGGATATCGGGTGTCTGCTAAGAAGGCCCAGTTATGCCACTCAGAAGTTACCTACCTAGGGTACACCCTCCGGGAAGGGAAGCAGTGGCTCACTGAAGCACAGAAAAAGACTGCCTCACTAGTAATCAGACAACAGTAGAAAAATGGGAACATAGATCTGTACTTTTCTCGCCAGAATTTTTGTTTTTGCAATTAAAAAATATGGTTAATGGAAATGGTTGAATGACTTCTGAAATCTTACTGCCACTGTATGGTCAATTCGAGCTTTACAGCCTGAATTATCTCCCCTGATGGCTATTGCTAAAGATTGGCCTTCCGTTGTTATGGATTTGAAAAACTGTGTTACACTATACCTATTCATCTTATTAATAAGGTATATGTAGCCTTTTCAGTTTCTTCACTAAATCTGAAAGACCCCAACTTTGATGGGCGTCAATGGGCTGTATTACTCAAGGCATGGCAAAAATCCCCTATTATGTGTGGAATCCATGCTGGAAAGGTTTTACAGACTGTGAGGCAGGCCTTCTTTCAGGCTTATTGTATTGATTATCTAGATTATATCCTGCCAGTTACGTCCAAAAAGAAAGTTATAATCTGTATCTGACATGACTCAGGATGTACTCGATAAATATGGACTGATTATTACACCTGAAAATTTACAAAGATGACACTCTGCATAATATCTGGGGTAAGTAGTAACTAGAACGCCTGTTAGTATCCATGAAAACGACAATTTAAAAACACTCAACATTAAGAGTGGAGCAGAGCCTGGGAATGGCTATCCAGAGATTGTCCCACCTAGGGATCCATCCCATATGCAGACACCAGAAGCAGACACTATTGCTGATGCCAAGAAGTTCTTGATGACAGGAGCCTGCTATAGTTGTCTCCTGAGAGGCTCTGCCAGAGCCTGTCCTATACAAATGCAGATACATGCAGCCAACCTTGGACTGAGCACAGGGACCCCAATGGAGGAGTTAGGGGAAGGGCTGAAGAAGCTTAAGGGGTTTAAAATTCCTTAGGAAGAACAACAGTATCAACCAACCAGACCCCCCCCCCCCAGAGTTCCAGGGACTAAACAACCAAGCACAAACTACACATGGAGGAACCTATTGTTCCAGCTGCATATGTAGAAGAGGATTGCCTTATTTGGCATCAATGGGAGGAGAGGCCCTTGGTCCTGTGAAGGCCCAATACCCCAGTGGGAAGGAATGTTAGGACAGTGAGGCAGGGAGTGGGTGAGTGGGTGGGGGCAGATGTGGATGCCTGGAGCCAACCATCAGACTGAGTTCAGGGAACCTGGTGGGGGACTGGCAGAAGGACTGGAGGAGCTGAGGGGAACTGCAACCTCTTAGGAAGAACAACATCTACTGGCTGGACCACCACCCAGTGAATACAGGGACTAGACCACCAACCAGTGTACAGGGAGAGATCGATGGCACCAGATACATAGGCGACAGAGGATGAGGCCTTTTCTAACTACTGTGATCCAAAAACATAGTACAACTATTCCAGGCTGGTTGGTTCCCTAATAACCTGTGTGTCACTTAATAGGGCATTGAAGTCTGGATATGGCAATACTTTAGGACAAGAAATATCAAGACCAGCAATTGCTTGAGTAGTAGCATGTAACAAAAGAGTAGACTGGTTACAATCTGAAACTGACAAAAGTGCTATGGCTTTTAGATTTAAATCCTTACATGTGGAGTCTTTAGGGTTCCCTTTTCAGGTTTCTCAATTGTTTTTTTTTTATTGTTTTTTATTTTTGGCCAGGCAATATGTTGCCATCCTCATCATATTTATTTCCGTATTCCTTATCCCACGGTTTTCCCTTTTTGCATACAGAGCTTAAATCAGGATCTCCTTGAGTCTGAGCATTGAACTGTTATAAGAGCAATTTACTTTGCTTCTTAAAGTGGCCACTTAACCGACATCATTTTGTAGAGCAAACATTCCTAAATGAAGTATTTTTTCTCTAGATTTGTAAGTCCCTACATTTCAGCATAACTTTAGAAAGTCCATAGTGTTTTTTATCTCTATTTGAGGCTTGATTAATTCTTGGAAATCTTCATTGTCTAAAGTAACTGCTTTATAAAAACTCTTGAACTATTCTCCCTTTACATATATTTCTATATCATCTCCAAGTCTCCCTCTGAATTCAGCATAGGGCTCAAAGGAACCTTATATATTTTGTATATTACTTGACCCTAAGTCTGATTCCATATCAGTTGTCATGCAGGCATCCCTAGCGGCATTTCTAATGTAGGAGTACTGAAGGAGTGCCATGGACCACCCCAGACCGGTATGCGTGTCCCAGGGATAGTAATCCTTGAAGTCCAGGTGGGTAAGGATTTGGCAGTGACAAACAGAAAGAAACAGGGGCAATTTGAATCTGAGCGTATTTTGCAGCTCTCAAGCAGGGGATTTTATACAATAAAAACCAAACATAACAACATTTAAAAACCATATCCAGTGAAACCATCACTAGTACAAAAAAAAAACAAAAAAACCAAAAACAAAAACAAACAAACAAAAAAAAACAAAAAACAAAACAAAACAAAAAACATTTGGCACAGTAAAATATAAAAATCATCTGAGCATTACAACACTGGAACTACATGTTTAGTGAATCACAAACGGAACAGGTGACATCATTATTTATATTATAAATCATCAAAATATAATATTTCTAAAAGAATGTATTCAATAGGGTGGTCATCCAAGGCTAGTGGCATATTCCCAAGAACAGGTTAATAAATCTTTATGGTCAGTGCTCATAACCAATGAGATAAAGTTCCATCCCCTTATGGTTAGCTATTATTTAACATCTAATGCCTGATTTTTGTATAAATCTTCAACGCATGAATTTAAACTATTTTAATTCTTTTTTTAAATTTTTATAAATTTTATTTTCTATATTCTTTGTTTACATTCCAAAGGCTTTCCCTTTTCCAAGTTCCCCCCACCATACGTCCCATAAGTCCTCTCACCTCCAGCTATTCCCCAATCACCCCACCACCACCATATCTCTGTTCTGGATCTACAAAACTGGATCCAATCTTTTCAGGCCCAGGGTCCTCTCCTTTCTTCTTCTTGGGAATCATTTGACTTGCTAATTGTGCCTTGAGTATTTAGGGCTTCCGGGCTCATTAATATCCACTTATCAGTGATTGCATTTAGTCATCAGGGAAATGCAAATCAAAACAACCCTGAGATTCCACCTCACACCAGTCAGAATGGCTAAGATTAAAAACTCAAGAGACAACAGGTGCTGGTGAGGATGTGGAGAAAGAGGAACACTCCTCCACTGTTGGTGGGATTGCAAAATGGTAAAACTGCTCTGGAAATCAGTTTGGCGGTTCCTCAGAAAATTGGGCATGTCACTTCCAGAGGACCCTGGCATACCACTCCTGGGCATATACCCAGAGGATTCCCCTGCATACAATAAAGACACATGCTCCACTATGTTCATAGCAGCCTTGTTTATAATAGACAGAAGTTGGAAGGAGCCCAGATATCCCTCAAAGGAGGAATGGATACAGATAATGTGGTATATTTATACAATGGAATACTACTCAGCAATTAAAAATAATGAATTAATGCAATTTGTAGGCAAATGGTTAGATCTGGAAAATATCATTTTAATTCTTTCTAATTAAAGCATTCTTGATTATGTACTGAAATGCACCTCCAGTGACACACTTGTAGTCATATGAAATTTTATTGTTGGGAAAGTTTTTTCTATCATAACAATTTTGTAAACGATTTAAAAAGCAAAGCATTGTTTTCCCCAGAGATAAGGTGATGTTAGTGACTCCATCTCAATGGATGGTTTCTTTCTTATTATCCTTGTCTAAGATCATGATCTAGGTTCCCAGGACCCTGTAACTAAGAAAAGGAATGAAATGTATTTTGGGCAAAGTATGGATATTGGGGCCCTTTGTAGAAAGGGGAACAAAACAACTACAGATGGAGATACAGAGACAAAGCATGGAGCAGAGTCTGAGGGAAAGACCACTGAGAGACTACCCCACCCAGGGATACACCCCATATACAGTTACAAAACCCAGACACTATTATTGATGCCCACAAGTTCTTACTGACTGGAGCTGGATATAGCTATCACCCGGGAGTCTGTTAGTGCATGAGAAATTCAGAGGGGGACACTTTAGCCATCCATCCAACTGAGCACAGGGTCCCCAATGGGGGAGCTAGAGAAAGGACCCAAGGAGTTGAAGGGGTTTGCAGCTCCACAGGAGGAACAGTAATATGAGTCAGCCAGTTCTCCCAGAGCTCCCAGGGATAAAACCATCAACCAAAGAATACACATGGAGTTACCAATAGCTCCAGACACATAGGCAGCAGAGGATGGTCTTGTTAGATGCCAAATGGAGAAGTCCTTGGTCCTGGAAAGACTTGATGCTGTAGTGTAGAGGAATACCACGACAGGGAAGTGACAGAGGGTTGATTATGAAAGGGGAGATGGCTTATGGGATTTTTGGAGAAGGGGGAACAAGGAAAGGGGTCAGTATTTGAAATGTAAATAAAGAATATATCTAATTTAAAAAAAGAAAGGGAATAAAAGAGAACAAAACAGAAAAATTTGCATGAGAACTACGGCTCAATATGTTTGCTCCTACAGAGAGTTCCACAGCTGGTTCCAGGAGACCTCCTTCTTTTGAAGTCTAATGCTTCAGTCTGTGGAGTTGGTCACACAGATTCTACTGGACTTAGTGTAGCAAAGGAAGTATATCATGCAGCTGGTAATCTATTGACACAAATCCCTGTCAGCATTTCTTTATGAAATTTCTTGGATTACTCCACAGTCCTAGTTGCCTTTTAATCGGCTTCATTTTCAAGCCATATCTGCCAATGATGACATTGGAAAGAGCTCAGAACAACTTTAGCAATTACATGGAAACCATGTAGCAAACATTGTGCATTCTTGCTCCAACCAGAGATATCCATAACCATCTAAAGCAGTAAGTCCATAGGAAGTACAGACCTTCTTAAAATCTTTCAGAATATCCCTGTCTAATTCCTAATAAACATTTTGATTTTATTGAAACTTTCCTGCAAATACCGAGCACAACTCAACAGGCCAGGGAGAAATTGATGAATGAATTTCTTTTGCTTGCATTGCCCTAGCTTGCCTTGGTTGTAATACTAGCTTTTCTGTAAGCTCTCCTAAATTCTCACCAAACAAGGAAAGATCTCAAGATTAGAACACCTGCATAATTGTCAGTGGTGCTGATTATTTCTCTCCATTTTGTCTACACTGGGCAATCTTATTTTTATCTTTTTAAAACCAATTGTAATGAATCATCATCCTCTTTATATTCATGCAAGGAGTTGGCCATTATTTCCTTGTGACTTTTTGTTGTTGTTGTTGGATAACAGTCTAAATCAATGCCCACATGACCACAGATTGAAAGGAGATCTTTTTCTCCTTTATATGCTTTTTTGTATTCATTCAGACACTGTTCTGTATTTCTTCATCTGAAGTGCCATCTTCTGTTTAGTAGGGATTATAATCACAAGTAATTGTAAGCAGCCTGATTGTTGTGAATTTGATATGTGTGCTCCGCCTTTAAAGAAAAGATGCACAAGTTCACATAAGGTATAGTTTTCTCTGTATTCTGCCTGCTTATTCTCATTCACCTCTTTCTGTAAGGATGTCCTATCTACTATTGCGAAGTCAACTTTAAATCCCCCTTCAGTGACCCTTGTCCCAACTCCAGAGACAGTGAGACCAGTCAAGGTAATAACATATAGACCCAACTCCTGTCTGGTACACTTGGGAGGATGGTATAGACACATACCAAGAAAAGTCTTGTGTTTTGAAGAAACTCATGCCCTGTTTTCTTGGAGTGTTTTCAGTGCACTAAGATTCTACTCACATGACCCCATTCCTGGACCATTCCAACACTACAATATGCAAAGGTTCTTCCAGGTGGGTCAGATTATTCCATTTTCTATTGGCCAACTGATTGGCCATTATTTCTAAGCACTCATGGGAAGGGATGATTCTGGATGGGAAACAATTAAGAATACACAATCAACAATGCCTGAACAGGGAAGCAGGAATAGTAAGCAGAGGGAGGGGATATGGGACACAGGGGTTTGAGGAGGGGAAATGCAGAAAGGGGATTACATCTGAAATGTGAATCAAGAACTTGTCTAAGAAAAAAAGACAGAAAAATTGAAATTCACTGAAAATAACATAGCACAAGTGAATAAACATTAACTCTAAACTATTTAAAATGTATTTTTTAAAAATTTTTTTATTCTATATTCTTTATTCCAAAGGCTTTCCCTTTTCCCAGTCCCCCCCCACATACCATATGTCCCATAAGTTCTCTCCCCCCTCCAACTATTCCCCAATCCCCCTCCCTCCCACCATTTCTCTGTTCTGGTACTCTCCTACAAAACTGGATCCAATCTTTTCAGGCCCAGGGTCCTCTCCTTTCTTCTTCTTTTCTTTTTTTAAATTTTTATTTTCTATATTCTATGTTTACATTCCAAAGGCTTTCCCCTTTCCCAGTTCCCCCCCACCATACATCCCATAATTCCACTCCCCCAACTATTTCCCAATCATTCCCCCCCCCAACGATTTCCCTGTTCTGGGTCTACAAAACTGGATCCAATCTTTACAGGCCCAGGGTCCTCTCCTTTCTTCTTCTTGGGAATCATTTGACTTGCTAATTGTGCGTTGAGTATTAAGGGCTTCTGGGCTCATTAATATCCACTTATCAGTGATTGCATTTCATGTGTATTCTTTTGTGATTGGGTTAACTCACTTAGGATGATATTTTCCAGACCTAACCATTTACCTACAAATTGCATAAATTCATTATTTTTATTTGCTGAGTAGTATTCCATTGTATAAATATACCACATTTTCTGTATCCATTCCTCCTTTGAGGAATATTTGGGCTCCTTCCAATTTCTGGCTATTATAAACAAGGCTGCTGTAAACATAGTGGAGCATGTGTCTTTATTGTATGCAGGGGAATCCTCTGGATATATGCCCAGGAGTGGTATGCCAGGGTCCTCTGGAAGTGACTTAACACCAATATTCTTCAAACTATTCCACAAAATAGAGACAGAAGGGACACTGCCCAACTCATTCTTCGAAGCCACAATTACGCTGATACCTAAACCACAAAAAGATCCAACAAAGAAAGAAAACTACAGGCCAATTTCTCTTATGAATATAGATGCAAAAATACTAAATAAAATTCTTGCCAACCGAATCCAAGAGCATATCAAAACGATCATTCACCATGATCAAGTAGGCTTCATCCCAGGGATGCAGGGATGGTTCAATATATGGAAATCCATCAATGTAATCCACTACATAAACAAACTAAAAGAAAAAAAACCACATGGTCATCTCATTAGATGCTGAAAAAGCATTCGACAAAATTCAGCATCCTTTCATGCTAAAAGTCTTGGAAAGAGCAGGAATTCAAGGCCCATACCTAAACATAGTAAAAGCAATCTACAGCAAACCAGTAGCCAACATCAAAATAAATGGAGAGAAACTTGAAGCAATCCCACTAAAATCAGGGACTAGACAAGATATGGAGATATCTTTTCTTTTCTATTTTTTTATTTAATTTTTATTTTCTATATTCTATGTTTACATTCCAAAGGCTTTCCCCTTTCCCAGTTTCCCCCCCACCATATGTCCCATAATTTGTCTCCCCCCCCCAGCTATTCCCCAAGCATTCCCCCCCACCCCGATTTCTCTGTTCTGGGTCTACAAAACTGGATCCAATCTTTACAGGCCCAGGGTTCTCTCCTTTCTTCTTCTTGGGAGTCATTTGATTTGCTAATTGTGCCTTGAGCATTTAGGGCTTCTGGGTTCATTAATATCCACTTATCAGTGATTGCATTTCATGTGTATTCTTTTGTGATTGGGTTAACTCACTTAGGATGATATTTTCCAGATCTAACCATTTACCTACAAATTGCATGAGTTCATTATTTTTAAGTGCTGAGTAGTACTCCATTGTATAAATATACCACATTTTCTGTATCCATTCCTCTTTTGAGGGATATCTGGGCTCCTTCCAATTTCTGGCTATTATAAACAAGGCTGCTATAAACATAGTGGAGCATGTGTCTTTATTGTATGCAGGGGAATCCTTTGGGTATATGCCTAGGAGTGGTATGCCAGGATCCTCTGGAAGTGACATGCCCAATTTTCTGAGGAACCGCCACACTGATTTCCAGAGCAGTTTTACCATTTTGCAATCCCACCAACAGTGGAGGAGTGTTCCTCTTTCTCCACATCCTTGCCAGCATTTGTTGTCTCTTGAGTTTTTAATCTTAGCCATTCTGACTGGTGTGAGGTGGAATCTCAGGGTTGTTTTAATTTGCATTTCCCTGATGACTAATGATGTTGAACTCTCTTAAGGTGTTTCTCGGCCATCCGAATTTCTTCTGGTGAAAATTCTTTGTTTAGCTCTGTACCCCATTTTTTGATAGGGTTATTTGGTTCTTTGGGGTCTAACTTCTTGAGTTCTTTGTATATATTTGATATTAGCCCTCTGTCGGATGTGGGGTTGGTGAAGATCTTTTCCCACTTTGTTGGTTGCTGTTTTCTCCTTCTGACAGTGTCCTTTGCCTTACAGAAACTTTGTAATTTTATGAGGTCCCATTTGTCGATTCTTGATCTTAGAGCATAAGCTATTGGTGTTCTGTTCAGGAACTTCCCCCCTGTGCCCATGTCCTCCAAGGTCTTCCCAAGTTTCTTTTCTAATAGTTTCAGTGTGTCTGGTTTTATGTAGAGGTCCTTGATCCACTTGGAGTTGATGTTAGTACAAGGAGATAAGAGTGGGTCAATTCGCATTCTTCTGCATGTTGACCTCCAGTTGATCCAGCACCATTTGTTGAAAAGGCTATCTTTTTTCCACTGGATGGTTGTGGCTCCTTTATCAAAGATCAAGTGACCATAAGTCTGTGGGTTAATTTCTGGGTCTTCAATCCTATTCCATTGATCTACCTGCCTGTTGCTGTACCAATACCATGCAGTTTCTAACACAATTGCTCTGTAGTACTGCTTGAGGTCCATGATATTGATTCCCCCAGAAGTCCTTTTATTGTTGAGAATAGTTTTAGCTATCCTGGGTTTTTTGTTGCTCCAGATGAATTTGAGAATTGCTCTTTCTAGATCTATGAAGAATTGATTTGGGATTTTGATGGGGATCTCATTGAATTTGTAGATTACTTTTGGCAAGATGGCCATTTTTACTATATTGATCCTGTCAATCCAGGAGCAAGAAATATTTTTCCATCTTCTGAGGTCTTCTTCGATTTCTTTCTTCAAGGACTTGAAGTTCCTGTCATACAGATCTTTCACTTGTTTGGTTAGAGTTACACCAAGGTACTTTATGTTGTTTGTGGCTATTGTGAAGGCCTTTTTCTCTTGCTGCCTTTAATAGTCTTTCTTTGTTTAGTACATTTGGGGTTTTGATTATTATGTGATGGGAAGTATTTCTGTTCTGGTCCAGTCTATTTTGGGTTATATAGGCTTCTTGTATATTCATGTGCATCTCTCTCTTTAGGATGGGGAAGTTTTCTTCCATAATTTTTTAGAAGATATTTGCGGACCCTTTAAGTTGTAGATTTTAATTCTCATCTATCCCTATAATCCTTAGGTTTGGTCTTCTCATTGTCTCCTGGATTTCCTGAATGTTTTAGGTTACCAGCTTTTTGCATTTTGCATTTTCTTTAATTGTTGAATCCATGTTCCTATGGTATCTTCAGCATCTGAGATTCTGTTTTCTATCTCTTGTATTCTATTGTTGATATTTGCATCTATGACTCCTGATTTCTTCCCAAGGTTTTCTATCTCCAACGTTGTCTCCCTTTGTGATTTCTTAGTTGTTTCTACTTCTGTTTTTAGATTCTGTATGGTTTTGCTCAGATCTTTCAATTGCTTGTTTGTGTTTTCCTGTAATTCTTTAAGGGATTTTTGTGTTTCCTCTTTTATGACTTCTACTTGTTGACCCATGTTCTCTTGTATTTCTTTAAGTGATTTTTGTTTCTCCCCCTTATTGGGATTTATTTTTTGCTCTATATTCTTCTGGATTTCTTTAAGTGATTTTTGTGTCTGCCTTGCATGGGCTTCTAGCTTTTGATCTATTTTCTCCTCTATTACTTTAAGAAATTTACCTAAGTGATCCTCAATCTTCATCTTTACCAGTGATTTTAGATCTGAGTCTTATTTTTCTGCTGTGTTGAGATATCAGAGATTTAATTGTGTTTGCCTTGTAAGGGCTTCTAGCTTTTGATCTATTTTCTCATGTATTACATTAAGAGATTTATCTAAGTGTTCCTCTATCAGCATCCTGACCAGTGATTTTAGATCTGAGTCTTGTTTTTCTGGTGTTTCGGGGTATCTAAGATTTATTGCTGTCGGGAGCTGGGTTCGGATGCTGCCATACTGCCTTGATTTCTGTTAGTAACGATCTTAAGTTTGCCTTTTGCCATCTGGTTAACTCTGGTGTTAGTTGGTCCTGTAGTTACTAGCTGGTGCTTGACCCTCCTGTGGGCTCGTAAGGCTATTTCCCCATGACTGGGACACCTGAACCACTGCCCTGCAGGGCTCCTGCTCACAGATTGCTGACAGGTGGCCTGAGTCCCCAAAGCTCTTAAACTCAGGATATCCCAGGTACTTGGTTCTGCCTGTTGGGCAGCTGCTCTGCACTGCTCCTGCTCAGGGTTTGCTGTTTGCTGTCCTGATTCCCCAGAGGTCTTAAAGTCGGGATATCTCAGTTTCTGGTTCTGCCTGCTGGTCCAAAGCTGCTGGGAAGCTGGCTGAGGCTGGCTTCCCAGCCGTCGGCTGGATGGGAAGCAGCTGGCAAGATGGCGCATACTGCAGGGAGTTCGGGGTCCGCCCTGCGAGCCCAGAGCACAGGCTCGGCCTGTGTCCAACAAACTGCTACTCTGTGCGCAGCTCCCGCTCCAGGCTTGAGTCCCCGAAGGTCTTAAACTCGGGATATCTCAGGTACCTGGTTCCGCAGGCTGGGTCTGTGCACCTGGGAAGCTGGCTGGGGCTGGCTCCCCCGCCGCCGGCTGGATGGGAAGCAGCTGGCAAGATGGCACTGGCTGCAGGGCGCTTATGTTCTTATGCTTGCTTCTCACCATCTTGTTATCTCTAGTCCTACCTGTTGGTGTCTCTGAATAGAGCCTGTCCCTCCTGTGATCCTGGTTTTGTCAGAACTCCCCAGAGTCCAGTTGTCTCTGTGATCCTGTGATTCTGGGATCCTAAAATCCTGGTGTGATCAAGTTCCTGAGATTCTGTGATCCTGAGCCTGTTAGAGAACCTGGAAGTCAAGCTTCTTCTTAGTGTTATGGGACTGGGTGCAGAACCGGTGCCCATGTTAGGGCAGTTCTGCTTAGTGCACCAGCACAGACCAGAAGGAATGTGTGCCACAGGCCTGGAGGGTGTTTCTGTGTCTCTGGATAGTGCTGGTTCTGGTTACTCCCAGTGTTGGGTCAGATATTTTGGTCTCCTCACCTTTGACTCCTCTTGTTTTATTGCACATGGGAGTTGAGCTTCGTTTGGGTGTTGTGGAACTGGGTGCCAGTTTTATTTTGATTTATAATATATTATATGATATAATTCACAATTGCTAAAATAATTTCTTTCTTACTGGGAAGTATATTTACTTAATTTCAGATAATTTTTTTTAATGATTGTCTAAGAAAAATGTCAATAGGAAAATTTAACATGTGCTTTCCATTGTCCTAAATACATTTCATGTCCAGTATCAAACTGAGTTCTAAATAAAAGCAATTCTTACAAACTGGAATATAATCTTCAAGTCTTTAATCTTTGTGTGCTTTGTGTTCAGTAAATTAAAAAAAAAAACCCTCCATTATTGGAGAAATCAGAATCAACTAATAGAGTAAATATAGCTTACAAATATAAAAAGACTGCTATGTTTGAAAGTCATTCAATAATATAATTTATGGATTGGGAACAGCTATATCCTTCCATTGCATACCCATGACTCTTTTTAAATTCCAGTCTCTTTTACCATCCAAAAAAACATGCTGGAAACAGAATTCTTACTGATGGGTTCATAATTTTATAGCCCTGGGACCACTTCAGGTCAGTCAGAAAATGTATTTTCATATATATACATATATATATATATATATATATATATATATATATATATATACATCACTCATTGACAAGAAGATATTTTCCTTTTTCCTTACAGACATTTTTGTTTCATTTTGTGTATGTGGGTGTTCTGGCATGCAATTCCATGCCCTGTGAGAGTTCTTTCTCGGGACCTGAAGAGCAAAGAAAATCGAGTTCAGGATACTTGTGAACTACTATGGAAGTCCTAACAATCAAGACCAAGATCTACTCAGCAAGAGCAGACAGTGCTCTTAATGCATCACCAAGGCATGCTTCCAGCCCCAGCATAATATTCTTCATTATTGTATTTCCTCTTTCTGTTTCTCCTTCCTTCCATCCTTTCTTTTATTTCTCTTTTCATTTCACTTCTGTTGAGACATTAACACACTGAATATCTCAGAAAAGCTTGGGAATAAACATGAAGTATAAACTTGTTTAAAATATGAATAAAATGACCTACCTCATATCTATAAGTGTGAGCGTGCCAGGTGCCAGGTATGCACAGCCAAGCTTGATCTAAATGTGAATCAGAACCAGACTCATATTTTATCTTCTGCAATTAATTTTCTTTTTAATGTGGTGTTTGAAGTGCATAGGAAAGAGTCCATTACTTTAAATTTCACAGGAATTTTCCCTACTGTAATTGAAACAGAGGTCAATAGATTTGTAATACATTTATCTACCTAGTAGACACTTTATCTTACCCTCTGTGGAATCAGGGCAAGAGCAGAAGCAACTACATTGGCCTTTTCTTCTGCCATGCTTTTAACCATTGATCCCAGAGAAAATACCACCCCATTATGTTCTCCAGAGCTCTGAACAAATTCTTTCATTTCCTACAAAGACAGTTGATATAAAAAATGAATGGCTGCATAGGAAGAATTGTCTAAAGTACTGAGACAAACATTAACAGAGGAAATCATATAATTAATGGAATTATTATAGGAAGACTGGTATATTCATTCCCTCAGTACTCATTGTTCATGAGGAGTCCATTTGTACTATAGTAAAGTTGACCAAAGTAAAAAAGGAAGAAAAGGGAGAAAGATTATAAGAGCTAGAGGGAATGGATGACATCCCAGTGTTTAGCAGGTACAATAAGAATGATGCTCCTATAAACTCACTGACTGTAGCAGCATGTCTAAGAGGTGCATAGGTTCAAGCCAGATGAAGTTCCACCATGAAGAGTTGAAAATTGCCATCATGGAATGGATCAAACTAGAAAGTGTCATCCTGAGCGAGGCAACCCAATTAGAAAAGAACACACATGGTATTCATGCACTAATAAGTGGATGTTAGCCCAAAAGCTCAAAATAAAAAGTTACAAATTCACCAAGCTCAAGAAGGAGGACTTAAGTGAGGGTGCTTCGGTTCCTATGAGAAAGGGAACAAAATAGCCACAGTAGCAATAAGGAAGACAATGCATGGAGCAGAGACTGAAGTAAAGGCCACCCAGAGACTGCCCTACCTGGGGATTCATCCTATAAACAGTCACCAAACCCCGACACTACTATGGACGACAAGAAGTGCATACCAAAAGGAACATGCCATGGTTGTCTCCGGAGTGGCCCTACCAGAGCTTTACAAACACAGAAGCAGATGCTAGCAACCAACTATTGGACTGGGCATGGGGTCCCCAATGGAGGAGCTGAAGGATGGTCCAGAGGAGCTGAAGGGGTTTACAGCCCCATTGGAAGAACAATGATTTTGGCCACCCAGACACCCCAAGACTCCCAGGGACTGAACCATCAACTAAGGGACACACATGGTTCCAGCCAAAAATGTGACAGAGGAAAGCCTTGTTGGGCATCAGTTGGAGGAATGGTCCTTGGTCAGGTAAAGACTCAACAGAGGCCCGGAACAAAGGGAAACTGAGGGGGGGGGAGAAGGGAGTGTGTTGAGTGGAGAGGCATATATGTGGAGGCAGGGGGAAGGAGAAGAGGGAGGGGTTGGAATGTCTTAGGGGAGGGGGGATATCAGGAAAGGTTTTACCATTGGCAATGTAAATGAAGATGATATTCAATTAAAATAAAAGAAAATTGTCATCAACTTCCACTTCTAACTAAGAAGCTATTTGCAATTGGTATATGATAATAAAGGGGAAAATCAGCTCTCACTCATAATGACTATGTAAATCAATCATACATCAGAGCAGGTCCCCAGTCCAGGAATTGTTAGCCAACCCAAAATAAATGCCTAAATGCCATGTTTTTTTTGTTGTTGTTGGTGGTTTTTTTCCATCTATTGTGTTCTTTTTCTTCCTTTGCTTTGTTTCAGTATTTTTGGTCTCATTGCTTTTAAGTCCATTCCTTTGATTTTTTTTATTTCTTTGAGAGAACTGAGAGGGAGGAGCAGTTAAAGAGGGAGTGGAAAACAAGAGAGAAGTTAGAGAGAGAGAGAGAGAGAGAGAGAGAGAGAGAGAGAGATGGGAGATAAGGAGGAACTCTAAGAGGGTGACTGGAAAGTAGGCAGCATTTGGGACATAAATAAATTAATTTATAAAAAGTTTTGTATTCCCACATTGAAAAGAAAGAAATTATCTGTAGAATATTTTAAATCACAATAAAGATGTATCTACTGCCAAGAAGAGAATAAAAATAAAGAACAGAAAAATTTATAACATTGAATAAAAACAAAAATGTATTGAATAACCCCAGTAGCCCTGGGAATAAATTGAGAATTGAAAACCTGGAGTACCTTATAATAAAAGCTTATAAAGAACAAAGTAAAATAGTGAAATGAAGAGACCTTCTAAGGTGTTGGATAATATTTGTAAATTGTTCAGAGAGTTAAATAAAAAACCTCTCTAATATCAAAGAAAAAAGAATTCAATAAATGTAGGCAAATGATCATTAGTAGTTGTTTCCTCAGATGCAAGTAGCCTACAACAATTTTAGTTGTCAGAAAAAAAATCACCTCAAAACATATCAATATTCCATCATAATCCACTTATCATGAATGTCACAAAATTTAATTAATATAAAAATGCTCCTACAGATAATATGGTACATAAACATATATGCATTTATCATAGTTGGAATGTAAAATGATATAGGAAACATAAATAAGCTTCTTCATATAAGTACCATTCATATGATATATACAATTAACCTATGCCATTCTTTGGTGATATCTGAGGGATATAACTGTAAGGAAAAATTGACAAAGCAATTTTTATCTCATCACTATTCACAATTCCTTTATGATAGAATTAGCTTAGATATACTTCAAATGATGTGTTACAAAGTGTTGGTAAATATACATAATTACGTTTTGCTCAGATGGAAAAATATTATTATCATTATATAACTTTGGAAAATTGCTATTGTTTAGAGGGCAGGATGTTAAGCAATAAGCCAGACACACAAAGTTAAGTGTTATTTTCTTTTTTATGTAGAAACTACAAAGACAGAACAAAATTCTTGCAAAATCTAAATGTAAAAAAAAATACTTACAAGGAAGTGGAAAGGTTAAATGGGAGTTGTGAGTGAAACACGCATACATGAAGCTGTCTACTACCCCTTGCATGTCATTTCATCATCCTGGTTAGCTAAATCTGGAATTCTTGGCAACGGTTCTTGTAAATTATCTCTTTTTCTTTCTCTTTTCATTCATCAATCTAACGCTGTACATTGGACAGGTCATTTTAAATCACAAGGATTCTAGGACATTACCTCTGATCCCTGTTGGATATTTCTTCAATTCATTTGTCTATTTCTAATAATACATACATAACAGGTATTACACTGTACATAACAGTTCTTCATCACTATAATATTTTAAAGTAGAATATAATTTCTCTTTAGTGAAGAAATTGATTCTTTATTTCTTTAGCTGTTCAGCATGTCTCTTGAATTTACTATGTGTTCTTGAAGAGAATATAAATTTCCTTTTATGAGTTACCTAAACACCCTTAAATCACTGACCACATTCTAAAGTGATTTGACACTTTGCTTAGCAGTAATAGGACCTAGAGATGAAGGAATGTATGTACAGAAATGTAACGAAATAATGTATATGTCAATTGTCAGAGAGTTCTAATCCACTTTATATATGTTTCATGAAACCAAACATCAGGAAATAGTGATGAAGTATTCTCTCCATGAAAACAGCAAATCAGTTTATCAAGAAAATCAATATAGGGTTACCTTAGGCAGTGGTTTGCCAGGTTTGAAATGTAGTCCTTCAACAAAGTCAAAATTAGGGAAGAAAGGGTGAGGATATTCCAAGTCCCAGAAGGATCAAATGAGCCATATGTCTGACTTCCTCATCATCTCTGTTAATGTATTGGGTCTCCCTGCACCCCCAAACACATGAAATACACAATGGTGAAAGGGATTTGTATGGAATATAGCATGTGATTTCAGGACATGAGCTGAGGTCATGTAGATAAGCAATTTAAAATGTTCCAATTATCATTTCTGATATAATTGTATTTACATAAATATTAATTGTGTGAAAATTACATTGATTTCCAAAGCTACTCCAATAAATTTGAAACATTTTGACTCATGCAAAGAAGCTTGAAAATGCTTAGAAAAAATAGCTTTCATAGATTATTTAGTCTACTTTATATATTTTAGCAGCTCTTCTCTTGATTCCTGATTCTTAAAATGCACTGTGACAATCTGTAATATATGACTAAGTTTCTTTTATCACTCCATTACAGGAGACTAGTATTACTCAGTTGTATATGTCAAAGTTACAGCTTCATATTTCCATAAGTAGCTAACATTTAAATTCTGTCTCCTATTAATGTAGGTCATATTTTATTTAATGGGAAGTTATTTTACAAAAAGATTAATAAGAAGGTGTGCATATTGTAGCAAGATTTAAGGCTCTAAGACATAAGTTTTATGGATCTGAGACATCTCAATTTCTAAGAAAATCAAGTTGCTTTGACTGTTTCTAGTTCCAGTCATACTATTTAATTGTGAAAAAAATTTCATGATATTCTTGATGAATGTTCTAATTTATGAGTATCTTTTATAAGGAAATATATTTTCTTCAGTGCTACACAGATAGTTGTGGGGTAAATAAGTCTCTAGTGTTCCAGTTTACAGTCTTTACAGCACTCAATAAAACCTGGGGTTTCTTTTACTGAGACAAACATTGAGCATATCAAATCATTAACCAAGTGAAAAATTTCCTGTCTCACTTTGCAGGATCAGTACTTTCTGGAGTGTTCTGAATAGTTCATTTCTAGTATTTTGCCTTATTTTGAGGCTATTTGATTGTTTTCTATTTTGGCAAGTACTCTCAGCCACTAAGGATGTAGCTTGTTCCACTACAGAGGAACACCTGCCTTATATCTGGTGGCCGGACCTTGTCTTTGATCTCTGTAAGTTAGTGGTGGGCCTTGACTCCTAGGATATTCCCACCCTGGAGATACAGGAGGAGGGAGTACCAGAATGTGGGAGATGAGGTCTTGTGAATCTAAACCATGTCCCAGAAGCAGCTTTGGAGGGTGGGGCTTAGGGTGCAGACACCCAAAGTTGAGGGTGTCCTGCGAGAAACCCCCATATGTGTGTGCCCCAAACCAGCATCAGGCCCATCAGTGCTGGGGGTGGGACAACCACTTTTTCTTGCTACCTGGGGGTGTGAAAAATCAGAAAACACAACTGGAGACCATTTGGGGGTAGTTAAAGATTCAATAGCCAAGGTGAGAGAAGGGCTACCCAATCTGAAGAGAGAAAGAGAACAGAGTCAGGGCTGGTTCAAGTTTAACACCTCGTTGATTAACTACCCTCATATTCACCTTGTTAGGACCCCCTAATTGTTCTCCTGTTTTTGTTGACCCTTGGACCCTGCATATTGAACAAGTGAACAGGCTTATAGCCTTCAGAAAAGAGAGAATAGGAGCAGTACAGCTGATAGTCTTTTGCAGACAATATGAGACTCTGAGTATAGGATCTGAAGAATCTGAGTTAGTTACCCAAGACCCCTGAGCATAGCTTCAGGATTGGAGCTTGTACAAGAAAAAGTGGTGAATCAGGGACCCTAAAGGGCTTTTCCAGTCCCACACCTCCTTACAGCTTCCCCCTCCTGCCGAGGGGTCAAGACTAGGCCAAGTTTCTTTCACTCTCCACCCACAGGAACACTCTTGAGTAAAAAATTCTCAGAACGTACTGATTATAGTCACGTGACCCTCTGGAAAGTCTCGGGTAGAGTTCAAATGTGTGCCATGCTTGCTAGTCAATAGATTTAAAGATCAGTATGCTTAGCCAATAAGTTTGAACTGCAATCTTGATGTAACCAGTGCTTCTAAAAAGTATAAAAACTGCTTGTAATAGCCATTAGGTGTCTCTTTCTTGTCATTTGCCTCAAGGGACTGATTGAAGGTTGACTCTAACGAGCAGTAAAATAAATCTCTTATTTTGCATTGAAAAAAAAAAAGAAATAATCTTTGACCAACAGCCCAAGTTTATGTCAAAAGTTTTTTGCTGCTTTTTAAAGGAGTAAATCAAAGCAAATAGTTTCCTCTTGCCTTCTAACAATAATAATGATAATCATAATTAATTAATTGCCATCTTGCCTTGGGACACCACGGACTGCTGGCGCCTGAGGTCAGATGCGTGGACAGAGACCTAGCTTAGCTTAGCATAGACAACCCATCAGGCTCTTGCCAACACCCAGAGCTCGGCAGGAGATCTGTGCACCTACAGCTCAGCAGCAGTTGCTGACCTATGGAGACCAGCTCGCCAGCCTTGCAGCGAGGCTGCCATCTTGCCTCGGGACACCATGAACTGCTGGCAGCTGGGGTCAGCAAACCTGTTATCTTGTCTCAGGTCACTGCGGACAACTGGTGGCTGGGGTCAGGAGCACAGACACCCTCTAGTACAGAAGCACCAAAGGCCAGGCTCACAGGAGCTTCAAACTCCAACCAGTAACAATAAGACCAATTAACTTCAGAGATAAACAGATGCCAAAAGGCAAACGTAGGAACGTTACTAACAGAAATCAAGGCAATATGGCATCATCTGAACCCAATTCACCAACCACAGTTAGTCCTGGATACCCCAACACACCAGAAAAACAAGAGTTGGATATAAAAGCACTGGTCATGATGCTGCTAGAGGAACACAAAAAAGACATAAACAAATCTCTTAAAGAAATGCAGGGGAACATCAATAGGGTAGAAGCTCGTACAATGCAAACACAAAAATCACTTAAAGAAGTCCAGGAGAATATGGACCAACAAACAGAAGCCAATAAAGAAGAAATGAGAAAATAACTTATAGAAGTGCAGGAGAACTTGAACCAAAAGCCAGAAGTCATGAAAGAGGAAACACAAAAATCTCTTAAAGAATTGCAAGAAAACACAAACAAACAAATGAAGGAACTGAGCAAAACCATACAAGATCTGAACACAGAGGTAGAAACAACTAAGAAATCACAAAAGGTGGCAACTTTGGAGATAGAAAACCTTGGGAAGAAATCAGAGGTCGTAGATGCAAATATCAACAACAGAATACAAGAGATAGAGGTAAGAATTTCAGATGCTGAAGAAACCATAGTAACCATTGACTCCACAGTCAAAGAAAATGCAAAATGCAAAAGGCTTGTAACCCAAAACATCCAAGAAATCCAGGACACAATGAGAAGACCAAACATAAGGATTATAGGGATAGATGAGAGTGAAGATCTACAACTTAAAGGGCCAGCAAATATCTTCAACAAAATTATGGAAGAAAACTTCCCCATCCTAAAGAGAGAGATGCCCATGAATATACAAGAAGTCTACAGAACTCCAAACAGACTAGACCAGAACAGAAATACGTCCCATCACATAATAATCAAAACCCCAAATGTACTAAACAAAGAAAGAATATTAAAGGCAGTAAGAGAAAAAGGCCAAGTAACATATAAAGGAAGACCTATCAGAATCACACCAGACTTCATTCCAGAAACCATGGAAGCTAGAAGATCCTGGGCGGACCTCATGCAGACCCTAAGAGAACACAAATGTCAGCCAAGACTACTATACTCAGCAAAACTCTCAATCAACATAGATGGAGAAATCAAAATATTCCATGACAGGACCAAATTTACACAATATCTTTCCACTAACCCAGGTCTACAAAGGATAATAGGAGGAAAACTCCAATACAAGGAGGGAAACTGCACCCAAGAAAAAGCAAGATAGTAACCTTTTTCCAGCAAACTCAAAGGAAGACAACTACTTAAAAACAAAAATAACATCAAAATGACAGGAAGAAATAATCACTATTCCTTAATATCTCTTAACATCAATGGACTCAATTCCCCAATAAAAAGACATAGACTAACAGCCTGGATACGGAAACAGGACCCTACATTTTGCTGCATACAGGAAACACACCTCAGAGTCAAAGACAAACACTACCTTAGAGTAAAAGACTGGAAGACAATTTTGCAAGCAAATGGTCGCAGGAAGTAAGCTGGAATAGCCATTCTAATATCAGATAAAATTGACATTCAACACAAAGTCATCAAAAGAGATGCAGAAGGTCACTTCTTGGTAGTCAAAGGAAGACTCCACCAAGAAGAACTCACAATTCTAAACATATATGCTCCAAATGCAAGAGCACCCTCATTTGTAAAAGAAACTTTACTAAAGCTCAAAGCACACATTGCATCTAACACAATAATTGTGGGGGACCTCAAAACTCCACCATCCTCAATGGACCAATCAGGAAAACAGAAAGTAAACAAGGACATGGGGAAACTCATTGAAACGTTGGACCAATTGGATTTAACACACACACACACACACACACACACACACACACACACACACATATATATATATATATATATACACAAATATACAAATATATATACAAATATATATATATATATATATATATATATATGGACAGTATCCAAAATATATATATAATTTCAGCCTAAAGCAAAAGATTATGCCTTTTTCTCAGCACCTCATGGTACCTTCTCCAAAATCAATCATATAATTGGTCACAAGACAGACCTCAACAAATATAAAAAGATTGAATTAATCCCATGCCTCCTATCGGATCACCATAGAATAAGAGTGTTCTTCAATAGCAACAAAAACAACAGAAAATCCTCATAAACATGGAAGCTGAACAATATTCTACTCAATGATACCTTAGTCTAGGAAGAAATAAAGAAATTAAAGATTTTTTAGAATTTAATGAAAATGAAGGCATAACATACCCTAATCTATGGCACACAATGAAAGCAGTGCTAAGAGGAAAACTCATAGCCCTGAGTGTCTCCAAAAAGAAACAGATGAGAGCATAGCAACTTAATGGTGTACCTGAAAGCTCTAGAACAAAAAGAAGCTATTTCACCCAGGAGGAGTAGAAGACAGGAAATCATCAAACTCAGGACTGAAATCAATCAAGTTGAAACAAAGAGAACCATACAAAGAATCAACAAAACCAAGAGCTGGTTCTTTGAGAAAATCAACAAGATTGATAAACCCTTAGCCAGACTAACCAAAGAGCACAGAGACAGTATCCAAATTAACAAAATTAGAAATTAAAAGGGAGATATAACAACAGAAACTGAGGAAATTTAAAAAATCATCAGATCCTACTACAAAAGCCTATACTCAACACAACTGGAGAATCTGGAGGATATAGACAATTTCCTAGACAGATACCAAATACCAAAATTAAACCAGGATCAAATAGATCATCTAAACAGACCCATAACCCCCAAAGAAATAGAAGGGGTCATAGAAAGTCTTCCAACCAAAAAAAAAAACTACAGGACCAGCACCAGATGGTTTTAGTGCAGAATTCTATCATACCTTCAAAGAAGTCCTGATACCAATACTCTTCAAACTATTCCACAAAATAGAAACAGAAGGAACACTACCCAACTCATTCTATGAAGCCACAATTACCCTGATACCAAAACCACACAAAGACCCAACTAAGAAAGAGAACTTCAGGCCAATTTCTCTTATGAATATCGATGCAAAAATACTAAATAAAATAAATACTTGCCAACTGAATCCAAGAACACATCAAAACAATCATTCAACATGATCAAGTTGACTTCATCCCAGGGATGCAGGCATGGTTCAATATACGGAAATCCATCAATGTAATCCACTACATAAACAAACTCAAAGAAAAAAAACCACATGGTCATCTCATTGGATGCTGAAAAAGCATTTCACAAAATTCAGCATCCTTTCATGCTAAAAGTCTTGGAAAGAACAGGAATTCAAGGCCCATATCTAAACATAGTAAAAGCAATTTACAGCAGACTGATAGCCAACATCTAGGTAAACGGAGAGAAACTTGAAGCAATCCCACTAAAATCAGGGACTAGACAAGGATGCCTCCTCTCACCATATCTCTTCGATATAGCACTTGAGGTACTAGCTAGAGCAATTTGACAACATAAGGAAGTCAAAGGGATACAAATTGGAAAGGAAGAAGTCAAACTATCACCATTTGCAGATGATATGATAGTATACTTAAGTAACCCAAAAAACTCCACCAGAGAACTTCTACAGCTGATAATCAACTTCAGCAAAGTGGCTGGTTATAAAATCAACTCAAGCAAATCAGTAGCCTTCCTATATGCAAAGGATAAGCAGGCCAAGAAAGAAATTAGGGAAATGACACCCTTCACAATAGCCACAAACAATATAAAGTATCTTGGTGTGACTCTAACCAAACAAGTGAAAGATTTATATGACAAAAACTTCAAGTCTCTGAAGAAGGAAATTGAAGAAGACATCAGAAAATGGAAAAATCTTCCATGCTCATGGGTTGGCAGGATTAATATAGTTAAAATGGCAATTTTGCCAAAAGCAATATACAAATCCAACACAATCACCATCAAAATCCCAACTCAGTTCTTCATAGAGTTAGAAAGAGCAATTCTCAAATTCATCTGGAATAAGAAAAAAACCCAGGATAGCTAAAACTATCATCAACAGTAAAAGAACTTCTGGGGGAATCAATATCCCGGACCTCAAGCAATACTACAGAGCAGTAGTGTTAAAAACTGCATAGTATTGGTACAGTGACAGGGAGGTTGATCAATGAAATAGGATTGAAGACCCAGAATTGAACCCACACATCTATGGCCAATTGATCTTCTACAAGGGAGCTGAAAACACCCAGTCGAAAAAAGGTAGCCTTTTCAACAAATGGTGCTGGCTCAACTGGAGGTCAACATGCAGAAGAATGAGAGTTGATCCACTCTTATCTCCTTGCACTAAGCTCAACTCCAAGTGGATCAAGGACCTCCACATAAAACCAAACACACTAAAACTAATAGAAAAGAAACTGGGGAAGAACCTTGAGGACATTGGCTCAGGGGGAAAATTCCTGAACAGAAGACCAATTTCTTATGTTCTAAGAGCAAGAATAGATAAATGGGACCTCATAAAACTACAAAGTTTCTGTAAGGCAAAAGACACTGTCAAAAGGACAAATCAGCAACCAACAAATTAGAAAAAGATCTTCACCAACCCCACATCTGATAGAGGGCTAATATCCAATATATGCAAAGAACTCAAGAATTTAGACCCCAGAAAACCAAATAACCCTATCTAAAAATGGGGTACAGAGCTAAACAAAGACATTTCACCTGAAGAAATTCGGATGGCTAAGAAACACCTTAAAAAATGTTCAACATCATTAGTCATTAGAGAAATGCAAATCAAAACAACCCTGAGGTTTCACCTTACACCAGTCAGAATGGGTAAGATTAAAAACTCAGAAGATATCAGGTTTTGGCGAGGATGTGGAGAAAGAGGACTACTCCTCCACAGCTGGTGGGACTGCAAGCTGGTACAACCAGTCTGGAAATCAGTCTGGTGGTTCCTCAGAAAACTGGACATGATACTTCTGGAGGACCCAGCCATACCACTCCTGGGAATATACCCAGAAGATTCCCCAGCATGCAACAAGGATACAGGCTCCACTATGTTCATATCAGCCTTATTTATAATAGCCAGAAGCTGGAAAGAACCCAGATGTCCCTCAATGGAGGAATGGATACAAAAAATGTGGTATATATACACAATGGAGTACTATTCAGCCATTAGAAACAATGAATTCATGAAATTCTTATAGAAATGGATGAAGCTGGAGAACATCATACTAAGTGAGGTAACCCAGTCTCAAAAGAATGCCCATGGTATGCAGTCACTGATTAGTGGATATTAGCTTAGAATCTTGGAACCCCAAAGACACAATTCACATACCAAATTATGTCTGACAAGAAGAAAGGAGTAGACACTGGTGCTGGAAAGGATCAAAGCATCAGTGTAGGGGAATACAAGAACAGGGAAGTGGGAAGGGGTGGATGAGGGAGCAGGGGGAGGGAAAAGGGTATGTGGGACCTTTGGAGGGTGGGGAATCAGAAAAAGGGAAATGAATTGTAAATATATAATATATCCAATCAAAAAAAATTTTTTTTAAAAAGGAGTAAATCTTAGTAAAGAAACCGAGGGGGGAGGGGGAATGATTGGGGAACAGTTGGGGGGGGGAGAGGAACTATGGGAACTATGGTGGGTGGGAACTGGGAAAGGGGAAAGCCTTTGGAATGTAAAAATAGAATATAGAAAATAAAATTAAAAAAAAGAAAAAAAAGGAGTAAATCAATGCAAATAGTTTCCTCTTGCCTTCTAACAATAATAATGATAATCATAATTAATTAATATATTATTAACAATAATATGTTATAATATTATCCTTTAATCTTTTTTATAGTCTAGTCACTATCTCCCTCCTGTTCCTCTTGCTTTTGTTTCACATTTTTCATCACATTCTGCCTTCTGCTACAGATAAAATGCTAAAAGATCTGTTTTTGAAAATAACAATTGGATTACCCTTTTAAATTTACAGTCATACAAAGCATCAGTGTAGGGGAATACAAGTACAGGTAAGTGGGAAGGGGTGGATGAGGGAGTAGGGGGAGGGAAAAGGGCATGTGGGACCTTTGGGGGGGTGGGGAACCAGAAAAAAGGGAAATGAATTGTAAATATAGAATACATCCAATAATAAAAAAAAGAAAAAAATTAAAAATTTGTTATTAATGAATTTGTATGACTTAGCACTGGCTTTTGCTATTTTAGACCTCTACAAAATATTATAAATTAACAATGGACAATGTTCCTACATATTCTGGAATTCCTCTTCAGAATGTGACACAGAACTCAGATGATTTTACTTGGATGTGATCGCTGGCAATCTCCATCCTGCAATCTGACTTCCATGGTTTCAGAATACTAACGTTAATATTAATAGACCTGTCAACAGAGGAACCAATGAAGCCAGGTTCCCTAGCTATATGTGTCAGTGTCCTGTAGTTCATCTTAGTAGTTTTCAGTGTAGAACAAAATTTCTATAGGACTATGGTCATAGGGGTTGGAGATACTGTTTTCAATTTTTTGATTCTGTCTGATGTCATATTTTAGTGTGCTTCATTCTGGGCTCCTAGGGGAGCATCATTGATGGAGATCGGCCTTAGAGTTTGGGGATGGTGTTGAAGTATAAGGTTCTTTTGAGGTACCCAACCAAAGTGTTCATTGCATACCACCAGCTAGGCCTAGAAGGGTTGTGATGACTGGGTCAGACTTCCTTCTGGTAACATTCACCTAAGAAAGTCTGAGTAGGAGCTCCTTGGTAGTAACTGCTAGGCCTGCAAATGTAGGAATGTTTCTGGTGGGTTTGGGAAGCATAAGCAGTATCCAATGTAGAAGTTTGCAATACGTTCACACATTCGTTTATATTTATTTATTTATTTATTTATTTATTTATTTATTTATTTACATATGTGAGTGTTTGGCTTACATGAATGTCTTCGCACCACTTTTTTTCCTGGGGAGGGCAGTAGAGGTCAATGGACCCCCTGGGACTGAGGTAAGAGAAGAGTGTGAGTCACTAAATGGGAAAACATGGATCCTGGACAAACAGTCTGAGCTTCTGACTGCTGAGCTATCTTTCTATGCTCCTCACTTTATCTTTTTTGTTAAAGAAAATATATAATTAAGACAGCATTGACTAATGTCAGTAAGATTGCTTTCCTTGTGAAGATGTTTAACACCAACTGAGTTCAGTCCTCCATTCACATGTGGTGAAGAGAGAAATACAATTCTCCCAAGTTGCCCCATGTCCTTTGTACATATGCCATGGTATGTGTCAGGAGAAGTGAAACCCACTGTGTAGGTATCATTTGCAACATAAATGCTTCTGCCAAATTTTGCTGTTCGTCCCGGGTTCTCCATGAGGACAAAGCAATCAAGAAGTTAAAGTCTAACCTTTATGTTTTCTTATAAATCAATACTCATGGCTTTTGATAAGGTGTTCATCTGGAAGCCAAAGAACTCTGATGACCTGGAGGCCATCAAGGTTCATTTACTATCTCCTTTGTATTTAAAGTCATAACCACTTGGATTACATTCTCCTTCATTTAGAAATATAAAGATAAAATAATGCAGCTGAAGCAATATTTATCTGTCATGTTAAAATGGAGTTAAAATTTCTGGTAATATAAAATGTACATAGCATACAATTCATGAATTCAAAACTTACAGTTGAGTGTATATCCTTAGATCCAAATGGCATCTTCAAGATGTTCCCAAAACCTTGACTTGCTATTTGATAGATCATACCTTGAACTATAAGCTAAAATAAACTCTTTATTTCTTAGGGGGGGGGGAAAGAGAATAATACCAAAGCAAGAATCTTAAGGATTGGCCATGAGTATCTACAATGCTGCTTAGAAAATTCAAATATTCTGCAAAGTTTCTTGGGATGAATAATACTTACCAAATCAATACTTTTATTCCTCACATATTTACCAATTGACCCATTTTGCAACATGATCTTCAAACTCCTGTTTCATCAAATTTACACAGAAAATCTCAAATTTAAAGAAATCAGGTTTGCTGACATCAGTAAAAACTGAATTCCCCTCATGATCTCAGTACAAGTTCATTCAGGATATGTTGATAATGATTTCATAGCTGTATTCCATGGCCACATCAGCACTTGTACAGTTTTCTGAGTTAAAGTAAGATATGGCCAGTATTAGTAGAAGTACCTAGGAAGTTTTGCAGGTAGCTTTGTGCAATGTAAAGCCTTCTTTTACATTGGCTGTTCCTATGAAATCATGCTGGTTTGTAACAATCAATCAAGCAGGAAGTTAACGTGTAAATCCTACACCTTAAAGTCCACCACTCAGGGAAGACATTTGAGAATAGTCTTGAACTCATTGTCACAGGAGACAACTTTCTGAACAGAACAATGATAGTGCAAGTACTAAGATCAAGCTTTACCTTTATGTAAAATGGTGGGTGGGGTGTACCCATGGGGTCCCCACCCTCTCAGAGGGGAAGGGGATGGGGGAAGGGGATGGGGGAAGGGGAGGGACTGTGTGAGGGGGACAGGGAAGAGGGATAATGTGGTGGGTGTTTATATGAAAGAGTTTGGAGAGAGGAAAGAAAAGGACGAAATATTGTAATTATATTACAATCCCCAGAATAAAAAACTAGAATAAAAAAATAAATAAATGGGACTTCGTGAAACTGAAAACCTGCTTCAAGGCAAAGGACACCATCATTTGGACAATGATGCCTACAGAATGAGAAATTTTTGACTCAGCCACATTTGATAGAACACTAATATCCAAAATATGTTAAGAACGAAAGAAACGAGGTATCCTAAACCCAAATAACCCAATTAAAGATGAGGTAAAAATCTAACTAGACAATTCTTAATTAAGAAAACTCACATAGCTGAGAAACACTTCTTATTTCAACATCCTTAGGCATTTGGGAAATCCAAATCAAAACTATTTTGATATTCCCCTTTAAACTTGTCAAAATGGCTAAGATCCATAACAAGTGACAGTTCATGCTGGCAAGGATGTACAACAAGGGGGACACTCTTCTACTGCTGGTGGGACTAAACACTTGTACACCCACAGAAATCGAAACGGGTGGGAATTGATCTACCTGGTCAGGTTTTAGTTGTAAACCAAATGATTGATGAACTTGATGGTAGAGGTGAAAATTTACTTTTTAATTCAGTACAGTGGTTTTGTGCTTTTAACAGCAACCAGAAAGAATTAAGTATAATTGAACTTTAGCTTCTTATAGCCAATGGCAATGAAAGAAAAAGACAAATTCTTTAATGATAGCAATCTGCTTGCATTTGCTATTATTAATTAATCATTTCCATGCCTCTCCTTACCTGACATAGAATTTATGGTTAATTATTACCATTTTATCAACCCTTAATTGATCTCCTTTCTCAGAGTATGAATATGAGAAATGTCACTCTGACTCAGCAGCTTGAGCAAAGCCAAGGTTATTCTAACTTTATAACAAAGCAGATCCAACAGGAAAATCCTCCCAAGACATGAGTGTAGGATGCAAACAAAAGCATGTGAATGTATCATAAACATAAGAAGATGATTATTCCTGTCACTAATTAGCAATTGTCTACTTAAATCTCTTATTTTCACAATCCTTGTATTTAGGACAACATAGTTGAGGCAATAATACTTGTCCACCAAAGTGCTGGCTTTTGAGTGTACACAGAGATTTCTGTGTATGAAAGATACAATGACCCCAACTATATTGGTCCTTTCTAATCAGGTTGAAGGTAATTACAGATGGAGTCAAAATCCCTCAAAATATTTTGTAAAATATTAAGATGCCTCACATATCAGGACATCAGGTGAATGTTTACTTCCAAAATGGAGAATCACTGACTAATTAAACTCACCTCTGCCACATTCTCTATTCAATCTCTTGCCCAATGTCTTCATTTTCTGAGAACACTACACTCCCACTTATGATTATCTGTACATTCCCAAATACCCAAGGAGACAACTATACTTGGGGTGCTAACAGATGAAAATACTAATATGTTATGTATCCTTTACATATTATTTTGTTGAACTGAACTGAGAATGTAGACATTTTACTTATTTCCTGAATGTTTCATCACTAGGAGACTTTCCCGTGACACTGGCAAAAACAAATTTGTCCTACCTACAAGATATTCAGGGATATAGATGGGGCAGAGACTAAAGGAATAGCCAACCAAGCCTGCTATAACTTGAGACACAGCCCATTTGATAGCAAGAACCCTGGACACTATTAATGATACTCTGCTCTGCTTATAGACAGGGGCCTAGCCAAACTTTCTTCTGAGAGGCTTTATCCAGCAACTGGTGGAAGATGCAGAGACCCATAGCCAAACATCCTGCAGATCTTGGGGAGTCTTGTGGAAGAGTAGGGGATAGAATTGAGTGAGCCAGAGAGGTCAAGGACACCAGAAGACCTACAGAGCAAAATAACCTTATCAGTGAGTACATACCATGTTTGTTCTTTTGTGATTGGGTTACCCCAAGGATGATATTTTCTAGTTCCATCCATTTGCCTATGAATTTCATGAATTCATTGTTTTTAATAGCTCAGTAGTATTCCATGGTGTAAATATACCACAGTTTCTGTATCCATTCCTCTGTTGAGGGATACCTGGGTTCTTCCCAGCTTCTGACTATTGTAAATAAGGCTGCTTTGAGCCTAGTGGAACATGTGTACTTATTACATGTTGAAGCATCTTCTGGGTATATGACCAAGAATGGTATAGCTGGGTCCTCTGGTAGTACAATGTCCAATTTTCTGAGGAACTGCCAAATTGATTTCCAGAGTGGTTTAAAAAGCTTCCAATACCACCAGCCATTGGTGTTCCTCTTTCTCCACATCCGTGCCAACACCTGCTCTCACCTGACTTTTTGATCTTAGCCATTCTGACTGGTATGAGGTGGAGTCTCAGGGTTGTTTTGATTTGCATTGTCCTGATGACTAAGGATGTTGAACATTTCATTAGGTGGTTCTCCACCATTTGGTATTCCTCAGTTAGGAATTCTTTGATTAGCTCTGTACCCTATTTTTAATAGGGTTATTTGGTTCTCTGGAGTCTAACATCTTGAGTTCTATTTTTATATATTGGACATTAGCCTTCTGTCAGATATAGGGTTGGTATAGATCTTTTCCCAATATGTTGATTGCTGTTTTGTCCTATTAATGGTGTCCTTTGCCTTACAGAAACTATAATTATGAGGTCCCATTTGTCAATTCTTGATCTTAGAGCATAAGTTGTTGGTGTTCTGTTTAAAATATTTTCTCCTGTGCACATGTGCTCGAGGTTCTTACCAACTTTCCTTTCTACTAGTTTCACTGTGCCTGGTTTTATGTAGAGGTCCTTGACCAGCTTGGAGTTAAGTGGAGTTGGGCAGTGTTCCTTCTGTTTCTATTTTGTGGAATAGTTTAAAGAGTATTGAAGAGTCTTCTTTGAAGGTCTGATAGAATTATGCACTAAAACCATCTGGTCCTGTGCTTTTTTTGGTTGGGAGACTTTCATTGACCATTTCTATTTCTTTACGGGTTATGAGACTGTTTAGATAGTCTATCTGATTGACTTAACTTTGGTTTTTGACTAGAAAATTGTTCATTTCATCCAGATTTTTCAGTTTTGTTGAGTATAGGCTTTTGTTGTAGGATCTGGTGATCTTGTGAAATTCCTCAGTTTCTGTTGTTATATCTTCCTTTTCACTTCTGATTTTGTTAATTTGGATACTCTCTGTGATCTCTGGTTAGTCTGGCTTAGGATTTATCTATCTTGTTGATTTTCTCAAAAAATCAGCTCCTAGTTTTTTTTATTCTTTGTACAGTTCTTTTTGGTTTTACTTGGTTGATTTCAGCCCTGAGTTTGATGATTTCCTTTCATCCACTTCTCTTGGGTGTATTAGCTTTTTTATGTTCTATAGCTTTCAGATGTACTGTTAAGCTGCTAGTGTATGCTTTCTCCAGTTTCTTTTGGGAGGCACTCAGAGCTATGAGTTTCCCTATTAGCACGGTTTTCCTTGTGTCCCATAAGTTTTTTTTATGTTGTGCCTTCACCTTCATTAAATTCTAAAAAGTCTTTTTCTTTCCTTATTTCTTCCTTGACCAAGTCATCATTGCGTAGAGCATTGTTCAGCTTCCATGTGTATGTGGGCTTCTGTTGTTTTTGTTGCTATTGAAGACAAGCATTAATTAGTCTGTTGTGACCTGGTAGGAGGCATGGGATTATTTCAATCTTCTTATATCTGTTGAGTCTGTTTTGTGACTGATTATATGGTCAATTTCTGAGAAGGATCCATGAGGTGCTGCAAAGAATGTATATTCCTTTGATTTAAGATAAAAATGTGGAATAGATATCTGCTAAATCCATTTGGTCCATAATTTCTGTTAGTTTCACTGTGTCTCTGTTTAGTTTGTTTTTCTCTGACCTGTCCTTTGATGAGAGTGGGGTGTTGAATTCCCCCACAATAATTGTGTGATGTGCAAAGTGTGCTTTGTGCTTTATTAATTTTTTTATGAAGAAAGAATGCCCTTGCATTTGGAACATAGATGTTCAGAATTGAGAGTTCTTTTTAGATTTTTCCTTTGATGAACATGGAGTGTCCTTCCATATCTTTTTAATGAATTTTGGTTGAAAGTTGATTTTATCCTATATCAGAATGTCTACTCCAGCTTGTTTCCTGAAATCATTTGCTTGGAAAATTATTTTTTAGCCTTTTAATCTGAGGTAGTGTTTGTCTTTGGCAGTGAGGAGCATTTCCTGAAAGCAAGAAAATTCTGGGTCCTGTTTATGTATCCAGCCTGTTAGCTTGTGTCTTTTTATTGGGGAATTGATGGTAAGATATATTAAGCAATAGTGATTGCTGCTTCCTGTTATTTTTGATGTTATTTTTATGTTTATGTGTTTATCTCCTTTTGGGTTTGTTGAAAGATTACTTTCTTGCTCTTTCTAGGGTGTACTTTCCCTCCTTGTGTTTGCATTTTCCATCTATTATCCTTTGTAAGGTTGGATTTGTGGAAAGATATTGTGTAAATTTGCTTTTGTCATGGAATGTCTTGGTCTCTCCATCTTTGGTAATTGAGAGTTTTGCTGGATTTATTATACTGTGGTGGCATTTGTGTTCTCTTAGTTTCTGTATGAAATCTGTCCAGGATGTTCTAGCTTTCATGGTTTCTGGTGAGAAGTCTGGTATAATTCTGATAGGTCTGCCATTATATGTCACTTGACCTTTTTTCCTTACTGCTTTTAATATTCCTTTTTTGTTGTTGTTGTTTAGTTCATTTGATGTTGTGATGATTATGTCACAGGAGAAATTTCTTTTCTGGTCCAGTCTATTTGGAGTTCTGTAGGCTTCTTGTATGTTCATGGGCATCTCTTTCTTTATGTTAGGGAACTTATCTTGTATAACTTTGTTGAAGATATTTACTGGCCCTTTAAGGTGAAATTTTTTGCATTCTTCTGTACCTATAATTCTTACATTTGGTCTTCTCATTGTGTCCTGGATTTCCTGGATGTTTTGAGTTAGAAGATTTTTTGCATTTTGTATTTGCATTGACCATTGTGTCAATGTTTTCTATGGTATCTTCTGCACCTGAGATTCTCTCTTCTATCTGTTGTATTATATTGTTGATGCTTGCTTCTATGAGTCCTGATTTCTTTTCTAGGTTTTCTATGTCCCGAGTTGTCTCCCTTTGTGATTTCATTATTGTTTCTACTTTCACTTTTAGATCCTAGATGGTTTTGTTCAGTTCCTACACTTGTTTGTTTGTATTTCCTGTAATTCTTTAAGTGATTTTTGTGTTTCCTCTTTAACAGCTTCTACCTCTTTACCTGTGTTCTCCTGTATTTCTTTAAGGGAGTCATTTATGCTCTTCTAGAAGTCCTCTCTCAGCATTATGAGATGTGATTTTAAATCCAAATCTTGCTTTTTTTGGTGTGTTGGTGTATCCAAGACTTCCTGTTTTGGGAGAACTGGATTCAGATGCTGCCATGTCACCAAGGTTTCTGTTGGTAATATTTTTATGGTTGCCTTTCACCATCTAGTTATCTCTGGTGTTACTGGTCTTGCTGTCTCTGACTATGGATTGTTCATCCTTAAAGCCTGTATATCAGTACTCCTGGGAGATCAGTTCTCTCTGTGTGTAGAACTGTATGCAGGTGTGTAGGCACTCCTGGGAGACCAGCTCCCTAGTGGCCTTATTTGTGTTTGTAGCTCTTTGGCCCAGGATCACCTGTGGATGCAGATGGAAATCAGAAGACTCCTGTTCCAGGCTGCCCCCGGGTTCTTCTGTCCTGAGGGTTTGGGGCCTGTTCCTCTCAGGCCTGTCTGTACTCTTGAAAGGCTATCTATCTCCCCATGACCCCTGGGTATAGAAAGACATTTTCCTAATAATGCATTGACACATAGAGAGTTCTCAAATGATTAAGTAAAAATATCTCAAAAACTTCATTTCCCATAAAATTAGAAAAATGCAGATGAAAGCAATTTTGTATTTTTATCTAATCCCAGGCATAATCACTAAGATGAGGAAAATGACTAGCATCAAGTACTGGTGAGTATGTGAGGGAAAGGGAACTCACATGTAATGTTAGTGAGATTCAAGGCAGTGTCATCTTTCTCAAAATCATCTTGAGAATTCCCAGAAAGCTAAAAATATGACTGTCATATTACCCACTCATACTGCTCTTGGGCTAATTATATTCACAAAGGACTCCATGATTCTTGTGTGGCACAGTCATATCTCCTGGAGACACTGACAGTCAGGAAGCCAGCTCAGCTGCTTGTCACAGTTTCAGCAAAGCTGAGCCAAATGCTATAACCACTGTCTTTCTGTCTCTCACTTTTAGGTTTTGGTCTCTGCAGGTTGCATTCTTGGCGACTTTCTGTATTATGATTCATTTTATGTTTTTCCCTGAAGAAATTACATCTGAGTCTTCTGGGGAAAAAAATCTTAAAATTAACTTTTTCAGACTACTGTTTGGAAGTCTTCTTTATGCCATGGAGATTATTAACCACGGATAAGCACAGAACTAGATGAGGCCACTACAAAAGGGATCTTTCCCTGAGCAAACTCAAACAATATAATTGGTGCAGGGCAAACAGCAACAATTGGCAAGCATTGGACAGGAGGGAAGGTTACAGATTTAAGGCCTCTGTTTAAAATATGGTTAGAGCTCTATGAAAATGTAGTATTAATCCTATCATTAATAATCATACTCAAGTTTTGTGTTGAAAAGCACTATAGAAAAATTTTCTATGTATCAAATGTAACAGTTACATCTCCCATCCAAGTTGTTGGATGTTTTATGTTTATAATGTTCTCCTGAGCAAAAATTATGCTGCTCAGTTGGATTCTTTCTTCTGTGTTCTGCTTTGCAGACTATGCTCTGAGTATAAAAATTCTAAGTGTAGCTATTACAGGTCAGATCTTGAGAACGTTTTACTATTTAAAATATTCTCTCTAGCACAGATACAATGTTATTATACCAAATTTCCCATTCACTTTTGATAATTCATTCTTTAGACAACTATTATTCTCCATGTTTTTAATGGGAAATAAATAAAAGTGTCATATGTCTTGTGGGTAGTGTAGCAACTAGAAATGACTGGCTAGATGAAAAAGGAAAAGATATGGATCACCTTGTAGCCATAGGAAGGAAATATACTACAACACCAAGTACAGTGGATTGAATAGGGGTACTCAGCTATTGTCCTGAGCTATACAGGCCATCTTCAGTTACATGTTTACATACTTTCCAACTGCACAGGGCCATTCATTGAAAAGGATATTCAAGGTATCTGTCATGTGGTGAAGAAAGTTTTTCCTCTTTCCTACAAATCTTCCCTCTCATCTATACCTATAATCCTTAGGTTTGGTCTTCTCATTGTGTCCTGGATTTCCTGAATGTTTTGGGTTACCAGCTTTTTGCATTTTGCATTTTCTTTAATTGTTGAATCCATGGTTCCTATGGTATCTTTAACATCTGAGATTCTGTCTTCTATCTCTTGTATACTATTGTTGATATTTGCATCTATGACTCCTGATTTCTTCCCAAGGTTTTCTTTCTCCAATGTTCTCTCCCTTTGCGATTTCTTAGTTGTTTCTACTTCTGTTTTTAGATTCTGGATGGTTTTGCTCAGATCTTTCGCTTGCTTGTTTGTGTTTTCATGTAATTCTTTAAGTGATTTTTGTGTTTCCCCCTTATTGGCATCCATTTTTTAAGCCATGTTCTCCTGAATTTCTTTAAGTGATTTTTGTGTTTGCCTTGTAAGGGCTTTTAGCTTTTGATCCTTTCCTTCTGTATTACTTTAAGAGATTTATCTAAGTGTTCCTCTATCAGCATCCTGACCAATGATTTTAGATCTGAGTCTTGTTTGTCTGGTGTGTTTGGGTTTCTGAGACTTATTGTTGTCAAGGAACTGGGTTCAGATGCTGACATATTGCCTTGATTTCTGTTAGTAAGGATCTTACGTTTGCCTTTTACCATCTGGTTATCTCTGGTGTTAGTTGGTCCTGTAGTTACTAGCTGGTGCTTGAACCTCCTATGGGCTTGTAAGGCTATTTCCCCATGACTAGGACACCTGAACCACTACCCTGCAGGGCTCCTGCTCACAGATTGCTGACAGGTGGTCTGAATCCCCAGAGGTCTTAAACTTGGGGTATCTCAGGTACCTGGTTCAGCCTGCTGATTCTGTCTGCTGGTTCCACCTACTGGTTCTGCCTGCTGGTTCAGAACAGCTGGGAAGATGGCAGAGGCTGCAGGGAGTGCAGGGTCTGCCTTCAGGGCAAAGAGCCCAAGCCTGGCTGGGGCCCTGGACCCACTGCTCTGTGAGCAGCTCCTGCTCAAGGCCTGAGTCCCCAAAGGTCTTAAACTCGGCATATCTCGGGTACCTGGTTCCACTGGGTGGTTAGAAACAGCTGGGAAGATGGTGGAGGCTGGTGGGATTTAACTTATAATGTTGATGCGCATGCCTCTGTACCTCTGTGAAAATGTGAACTATACATTTTTCCATTGCTAGGACATTTAAGCAAATTTTCTTTACTTACTATAAGACTCTTTCTAAATGTGCATTTCTTCACTTCCCCCTCTACTCATGTTTTAGTGTTCTTTAAACTTCACTTTATATTCATTGTTGTTGTTGTTTTTGTTTTGGTGGTGGTGGTGGTTTGTGGCTGTGTATAGGTTATAAACCTTCTTTCCTTCACTGTGGTAGTTTCAATAAAACCTGGTTAGAAACAGCTGGGAAGATGGCAGAAGCTGCAGGGAGTGTGGGGTCTGCCTCCAGGGCACAGAGCCCATGCTTGGCTGGGGCCCCCCAAACTGCTGCTCTGTGCACAGCTCCTGCTCAATGCCTGAGTCCCCAAATCTCTTAAACTCAGGATATCTTGGGTACCTGGTTCTGCTGGCTTCATTACTTTTTAAAGGCTTCTATTCATCTATGTTTCTCTCTCTCTCTCTCTCTCTCTCTCTCTCCCTCCCTCCCTCCCATCTATCTGTCTATTCATTTATTTTTGCCTTATCTCTTTAGAAATGGATCATGTTCTTTTTTTCTTTTTTCTTTTTGACAGACAATGATATTTAATTTCAATCAATTTAATTTTAAAATGACATCTGAAAATTCACAATTAAAACTTTATGCTTCCTATTCTTCTCCCATAAACAAGTTAGTGTTTCAGAGGTTATCATTATTCTCAGCATTATTTCATCAATGAATCAACATAAAAACAAGTTATATAGACAATAAGGATTTAAAATGGTTAATTTTTTAAATTATTGAGTAAAATATATAGATAGATCAAGTAGCATAATGCTTTCTAAAACAATAATCATCTAATATACAGTGCTAGCATTGAATGGAATAATCTTCCCCATCATGACCACGGGTCAGAGCCTTGCTTCTTAAAGAGCACTAGTCCTTTTTATTCTTTCTCTTCATTATAAGGAATCTGTAAACAAACAGACAGCATTTTATAGGAAGAAAAGCAATGGCCACCACACAGGCAAGTAGGAATCCAATCACATCCAGAGAGTGATACTGGTACCAGGTGAGGTTATGGGCAAGTGGTCTCAGATGCTTGGCCCCTTTGTGACGCATGACAAACTCAATCCAGAAGACTGCTCTGTCCAGAGGCTTCATAGGCTGGTCATGATGAATGGTTGACAACCGCATTACATTCTCTTTATAGCTAAAGGAAAACACAGTGGGCATTCCCTTACCAAATGAACATGAAAATATAGGTGTATTTAGTTGTGTGTATCATAAAGTTGATTACATGAAAGCATAAGGAAAATGATTGTGGTCACTTATCACAGTCAAGATCTTATTAAATAATGTATAAGCTAGAACTTTAACACAGAGACTTAAATGTATAAACTGAAATGTTAGGAAGAAAACAAATATTAATAAATAAGAGATTAGAATCAGTTAAGTCCTGAAAGCAAAATAAACAACATCAAAATGAGCTAGTTTTGAGGTTTAGAAATATGAGTCAAGAAGAAAGCAATTATTTGTGTAGCTGGTATAAAGACTTCAGAACAATAGAAAAAATTGCAAACTCATGGCAAATCCATGTCATTTCCACTGTGGTGCATATCTAGACGAAGGTGATAAGGAGTTAGAGTTGAAGAGGAATTTGTACCAATCAGTTATCAGTCCTTATAAATACACAGTGATTGCTCCTTTGCTGACTTTTTGGTCCTTTTATAAATATCTCTTTCTAGTTGTGAGTTGTTCAATATTAAAAATAAAACTACACTTTCCTATATTACTAAAAATGTTTTGGCTCTTGGAATGCTTCGAGTTAGTCTTCCTGTAAAGTGGGATCAGAGCAAGTTCTTGCTATTACTGTTTGTTCTTTTTCTTTTCTGTGTTATGATTTTTAGTATTGAGAATGCTTAATAGTCTACCTTGAAACATTGAAGAGACATTTGATTATAGTGGTGATATTATAACGTACCTGTAGATATGGGAAAGGGGTTTATTTATAGATATTGCTTATCAAGCTTAATGCTTATTATACTGTATCACAACATAAAACCAGTGACAATAGATGCAGTTTCCCTTCTTGTTATTTGTAATATAGTCTAGATTGGCAGCCATAAAATACCCAGAGAGAAGACAGTGTTTTTTGAGACAGAGGCAGTATAGTAATATATTGTTTTATAGGAGATGAGATCTATGACAAGGATGTTGTACAGTTTAATAAAGACTAATTCAGTGTCTCATAAACCTTCAAAATATATGGCCTATTAAAGAAATAATCTCCATTTTCCAATGCCATGATTATGCCCATTAAGTATTAGAAATGTAAACAAATATTTATACAAGATATTTGATTATCAATTGATTACAATATTTGATTATCAAGAAAAGAGGGGGGATGAGATGGGGGTTTGCAGAGGGGACAAGGGGGACAACATTTGAAAAGTAAACAAATAAAATAACCAAGAAAATAAAAGAAAAAATTATTTTCCAAAGCTGTAATGAGAAAATTTGTTTCTCAAAGTGCATATTGAAATGATTATAATCTACCCAAATTGAGTTGACTTGCAAACGAGTACACTTTTGTTATTCCAGAGCTTTGCAGAATGAAAGTGGAATATGTAAAGGTAAATTCAGACTCTCAAACAAAAATAATGAACAAAAACCAAAAAACCCCACCAAAACCAAAAATGAAAAACAAATCACTGGCATTCCTTGCTCTCTAACACAGCTTTTGGTCCTCATTATTATTACATTCTTCAGGTTATTTGCTAATCCTTGGATCTTCCTGTGAGAAATTATCTATAATAATTGTGACATAGCACAGTGATAGAATACCCACTCAACATGCATGTGTAAAGTCCTGGGTTCCAATACAATACAAATATACAAATAAATATACTGTCATACTCACGAAGGGTTATTGATGACTGCCTTTAGTGCATTGAGCAAATCTGCACTTGACATTGTGTGAAAGTCTACTGAAAGTGCTGCTCCTTTGGCTACCATGTGAGCAATGTTGTCATGTTGCTCTGCAAATAAAGGGATGCCGACCATGGGGACCCCGTGATGGATAGACTCATAGATGCCATTGGCTCCACCATGAGTTACAAAAGCTTTAGTTTTTGGATGACCTAAGATCAGAAGAACATCAGAAAATGTAATCATTAGAAGTCTTTAATGTAAGTGCGTAATAAAGTACTCAAAGAGGCAGAATATTTTTCGATATAAAATTAAATTACATTGCCTAAATTTCTTTAATATTTCAGAGCAAGAAATACCTAAGTGTCTAGGAGGGTAAGTGAGAGAGTTGTACCTTAGGTTTTCTTTATTGCGGAGCTAGGGTTTATGGAAGAAGTAGTTGAGGGATGGATGACAGATGTGGCATGTGATGAAAAGTGATTATCAGTTGAACACACAAGGTACATATTGGATGAAGGACGTGAATGATGAGAATAGCATGTATTTGTTAAAACTTGCTGATATAAAGAATTCATAAGTTCTTAGTGCCACTAGTTGCTTTTTCTGACTCTTCCTTCTACTATACCCCCCCAAGGTAAAGAATGCAACTAAAGATGCTTGATAAATCAATAGGGAAATAACAATACTAGTCTTGCTTATTAGTACATACACACACCCTGTCTTCTGCCTGCCTCCCTGCCTGCTGGTCTATACACTTGCCTGTGTACCTGCCCATTTGCCTATCCATCTGTCTGTCTGTCTCTGTCTCTGTCTCTGTTTCTCTTTATCTCTGTCTCTGTCTCTCTCAGTCTCTCCCCGTGTGAGTGTGAGTGTGTGTGTGTGTGTGTGTGTGTGTGTGTAGTTTGGATGGAATTTTGCAAAGTGATGTGATACTGCTGTTCTCAGGAACTACAGACTGTTAACTAAAAACCTAGTGTTAGGGAATGGAAATTTCACTTTGAGTTTTTTGGGTCACAGAGGTGGTGTGTATGTTTGTTGGGTTGCCTGGAGGTGGGTTGTCCAGGACTTTCTCCAAACAGTATAAACTTTCCTCCTTGATTGCCTCTCAGAGCTTGAAGATTGCCTCTGAGATTGCCTCACTGATGAAGACATAATACACCTCAGACATAGGACTTGAAGGAATTGAGATGAAACTGACCTGCATATCTCTTCTCTAAGAATTTTCATAGAATCAGAATTGCTATAGAAGATCCCTAGTGAGAAGTAGCCCCTGCTTCCTGTTAGGAGTTCCACAAAAATAAGCTACACAACTACAACATTTTCAGAGGGCCTGGGTTAGACCCATGAAGGCACCATGATTATTAGCTCAGTCTCTGAGTCCCTATGAGCCCATTGATTCTCTGATTTGTGTTTTCAGTAATTGATTCTCAGTATCTTACCAAGAAGGTCATTCTGTGGTAACCATTTGAACACTCGAGTATTGGGTCCTAAGGTGTCTGGTTTCATGCCCTCAAATCTCCAGAGAACCTGTTAGATGTTAGACAATAATTTATGTAAGGATTCAAAATTTAAAATATACTATTTTAGAAGGTAGTCACTGCTTAACTAAAAGTGCCTTTTATAGTACAGGTGTGGTTACTTAAACATACAAGTATTTAAGAAAAGTTTATGTTTATATACTATGATACTTCTAATTTTCCATTTTTAATTTCCATGCCAGATTAAATAATCCAAAAGTTTATATTCACTTATCCTATGCTATTTTAAAAGAGTTTAGCATTTCAAAAAATTATTATTTATTTTTAATTTTGGCAAGTATTCCATATTCACTAGTCCCTCTGTTTAGAAATTTCTAGAAAGGTGCCATGATGGCAAATCAGACAATCAAGTTGTCTGTCTGTACTATCCTGGGAATAACCTCACAGACTGGCAGGTGTTTATTTAGCCATTAACCTGGATATGACTTTGTCACCTTGTCCATCTTCATCTTCATTATTAGATCCAAGTTTGGCTGTGGTAAATTATCTTTATATACTTTATGAAGAGTGAGCCACCTAGACCTTTTATGGTATAATGCTTCTTTCTGCTGGACTCTTATTTCCCTATTTCTTCCTAAATGGGAGGCATTTTACTCTATTGTGTTAGAGACATCGAACCATGGATCATGTTTGAACATGTATGTTTGGTAAACCATAAAGGCAGGGACCATTGCACCTTCTCTTCCGATTTCAGACTTTGGCAGGTTTACTTTTTAGAAGGGCTGATCTGTAATGGGAAATATTATAAAAAACAGAGAGAGAACCCACCAACTCTCCTGCCCCACTAGGCTTCAGTACCATGTCCCAGGAGAGGGTACTTGCTTGGCATGTTTTTTCCACCACGGAGATACTCTCTATCAGCTAAACCCCACAGCATCCCTGCAGTGTTCCCTCTCTGCCATTGATGAGCCCACATTCCAATAACCAAGTAAATCAAAACTCTTAATGCTTACTTAGTTAGCCAGATAGATCTATGTATATTAAACTCACAATTACAGGAAGTCAATTTACAATGATTAAAGTCTTATCCCATGATTTCTAACCTCTTAAAAATACCAGAAAAATGAAGCCATTTTAAAAATACCAGAAAAATGAAGTCCTAACCTCTCTTGTACCTCTCTCCTGTGAGCACTCTTGTGTGTCCTCTATAATTCCAAGCTCTGCCTCCTCTTTCCTGTCAATCACAGGCCTTTCACTGTCTCAATGTAATTCAACAGGAAATATCCTACAATACTGATCCTTCCTTTTGTTTCTATTTTTTTCTTTTTTCTTTTCTTTTATTGGTTATTTTATTTATTTGCATTTCAAATGTTATCCCCCTTCCCAGTTAAACACCCATTCCCCTCCCTCATCCCCAGTGCTTCTACTTTTTTATTAGCTATTTTATTTATTTAATTTTTAAATGTTATTCCCTTTCTGGTTTCCCATCCAAAGACACCCTATCCCATCCCCACCTTCTCCCTGCTCACCAACCCCTGTTTCCCTGTCCTGGTATTCCCCTATACTGGGGCATCGAGCTTTCTAAGGGCCAAGGGCCTCTTCTTCCTTTGATGTCCAACAAGGCCATCCTCTGCTACATATGCAGCTGGAGCCATGGGTCCCTCCATGTGTACTCTTTTGGCTGGTAGATTAGTCCCTGGGAACTCTGGGGGTACTGGTTGGTTCATAATGTTGTTCCTCCTATGGGGCTGACAGCTACTTCAGCTCCTTGGGTCCTTTCCCTAGCTCCTCAATTGAGGATCTTGTACTCAATCCAATGTTTGGCTGAGAGCACTCAACTCTGTATTTGTCGGATACTGGCAGAGCCTCTGAGGAGGTAGTTATATCAGGCTCCTGTCAGCAAGTGCCTGTTGGCATCCACATTAGTGTCTGGCTTGAGTGACAGTAAATGGGGTGGATCCCAATGTAGGGCAGTATCAGGATGTCCTTTCCTTCAGTCTCTACTCTACACTTTGTCTATGTATCTCCTCCTGTGACTGTTTTGTTTCCCCTTCTAAGAAGGACCAAAGTATCTATACTTTGCTCTTCCTTCTTCTTGATCTTTTATTGGTCTGTGGATTGTATACTAGGTATTCCAAGATTCTGGGCTAATATCCACTTAACAGTGAGTGCATACTGTGTGTGTTTTTTTGTGATTTGATTACCTCTAGTTCCATCCACTTTCCTAAGAATTTCATGAATTCATTGTTATTAACAGCTGAGAAGTGTTCCATTGTGTAAATGTACCACAGTTTCTATATCCATTCCTCTGTTGAGGGACACCTGGGTTCTATCCAGCTTCTGGCTATTATAAATAAAGCTGTTATGAACATAGTGGAGCATGTGTGCATAGTGAAGCATGAACATAGTGGAGTATAGAAGTATGCTCATTGTGTCCACTATGAGCATAGTGGACATGGAGCATTTTCTGGGTATATGTCCAGGAGTGGTATATTGCTGGGTCCACCATCAGTGGAGGAGTGTTCCTCTTTGTCCACATCCTCGCCAGCACCTGTTGTCACCTGAGTTTGATCCTAGCCATTCTGACTGGTGTGTGGTGGGATCTCAGGGTTGTTTTGATTTGCATTTCCCTGATGACTAAGGATGTTGACACATACAGAGGATATTTCTTTAGGTGCTTCTCAGGTATTTGATATTCCTCAGTTGAGAATTCTTCATTTAGCTCTGTACCCCCATTTTTGTAGGGTTATTTGGTTCTCTTGAGTGTAACTTGTTGAGTTCTTTGTATATATTGTATATTAGCCCTCTGTCAGATGTAGGGTTGATAAAGATCTTTCCCCAATTTGTTTCCCCTGAGATCCCACCAAACACCAGTCAGAATGGCTAGGATCAAACTCAGGTGACAACAGGTGCTGGCGAGGATGTGGACAAAGAGGAACACTCCTCCACTGATGGTGGACCCAGCAATATACCACTCCTGGACATATACCCAGAAAATGCTCCATGTCCAATTTGTTGGTTGCCGTTTTGTCCTATTGACAGTGTCCTTTACCTTACAGAAGCATTTTAATTTTAGGATGTCCCATTTGACAATTCTTGATCTTAGAGCATTCTGTTCAGGAAAATTTCCCCTCTGTCCATGTGCTCAAGGCTCTTACCCTCTTTCTTTTCTATTAGTTTCAGTGTGTCTGGTTTTATGAGGAGGTCCTTGATCCACTTGGAGTTGAGCTTTCTTCAAGAAGATAATAATAGATTTGTAATATTCTGTATGCTAACCGCCAGTTGAAGCAGCAGCATTTTTGAAAAGGCTATCTTTTTCCACTGGATGGTTTTAGCTCCTTTGTCAATGATCAAGTGACCATAGGGTTCAGTGTGGGTTCATTTCTATCTCTTCAATTCTATTCCAATGATCTATTTACCTGTCACTGTTCCAATACCAGGCAGTTTTTATCACTACTGCTCTGTAGCACTGTTTGAGGTCAGGGATACTGATTCCCCAAGTTCTTTTATTGTTGAGAATAGTTTGAGCTATCCTGTTTTTTTGTTATTCCAGATGAATTTGAGAATCCATTTTTCTAACTCTGTGAAGAATTGAGTTGGAATTTTGATTGGGATTGCATTGACTTTGTAGATTGCTTTTGGCAAGATGGCCATTTTTACTATATTAATCCTGCCAATCCACGAACATGGGAGATCTTTTCAACTTCTGAGGTCTTCTTGGAGTTCTTTCTTCAGAGACTTGAAGTTCTTATCATACAGATCTTTCACTTGTTTGGTTAGAGTTACATTGAGATACTTTATATTGTTTGTGACAATTGTGAGGGATATTGTTTCCCTAATTTCTTTCTCAGCCTGTTTATCCTTTGAGTATAGAAAGGCTACTGATTTGTTTGAGTTAATTTTATATCTGGCCAGTTTGCTGAAGTTGTTTATCAGCTATAGGAGTTTTCTGATGGAGTTTTTGGGTTGCTTAAGTATACTATCATATTATCTGCAAATAGTGATAGTTTGACTTCTTTCTTTCCGATTTGTATCCTTTGACCTTCTTTTGTTGTGCAATTGCTCTGGCTAGAACTTCAAGTACTATATTGAATAGATATGGAGAGAGTGGGCTACATTTTCTAGTCCCTGATTTTAGTGGGATTGTTTCAAGTTTCTCTCCATTTAGTTTGATGTTGCCTAATGGTTTAATATTTATTACTTTTACTATGTTTAATTATGGGCCTTGAATTCCTGATCTTTCCAAGATTTTTAACATGAAGGTGTGCTGAATTTTGTCAAATGCATTGCTAGCAACTATTGAAATGACCATGTGGTTTTTTTCTTTGAATTTGTTTATGTAGTGGATTACATAAATGGATTTCATTATATTGAACCATCCCTGTATCTCTTGGATGAAGCATACTTTATCGTGGTGAATGATCATTTTGATGTGTTCTTGGATTCAGTTGGCAAGAATTTTATTTTTGCCAACTGAGGGGAACATAAGGGAACATCATTTCCCTTATGATGCCAACATAAGGGAAATTGGCATGAAATTCTCTTTATTGGATCTTTGTGTGAATTTGGCATCAGCATAACTGTGGTTTCATTGAACAATTTAGGTAGTGTTCTTTCTGTTTATATTTTGTGGAATAGTTTTAAGAGTATTTGTATTAGGTCTTCTTTGACAGTTTGATAGAATTCTGTACTAAATCCATCTGGGTCTGTGCTTTTTTGCGTTGGGACACTTTCAATGTCTGCTTCTATTTCTTTAGGGGTTATAGGACTTTTGAGATGGTCTATCTGATCCTGATTTAATTTTGGTATTTGGTATCTGTTTAGGAATTTATCTATTTCATCCAGATTTTCCAGTTGTGTTGAGTATAGGTTTTTGTATTTGGATCTGATGATTTTTTTTTGAAATTTCTCATTTTCTGTTGTTATATCTCTCTTTTCATTTCTGATTTTGTTAATTGGGATACTGTCTCTGTGACTCTGGTTAATATGGCTAATGGTTAATCTATCTTGTTGATTTCCTCACAGAAACAGCTCCCGATTTTGTTGATTCTTTGTATAATTGTTTTTGTTTGTTCTTGGTTGGTTTCAGCCCCAAGTTTTAGGATTTCCTGCAGTCTACTCCTCTTGAGTGTATTAGCCTTTTTTGTTCTAGATCTTTCAGGTGTGTTGTTAAGGTGCTAGTGTATGCTCTTTCTAGTTTCTTTTTTGGAGGCACTCAGAGCTATGAGTTTTCATCTGAGTACCGCTTTCATTGTGTTTCATAAGTTTGGGTATGTTGTACTTTTATTTTAATTAAATTCTAAAATTAAAATCTAAAAAGGTTTTGATTTCTTTCCTTATTTCTTCCTTGACCAAGGTATCATTGAATAGTGCATTTTAAAGCTTCCATGTGTATGTGTGCTTTCTGTTTTTATTGCTATTGAAGACTAGCCATAATCTGTAGTGATTTGATAGGAGGCATGGGATAATTTCAATCTTCTTAAATATTTTGAGGTCTGTTTTGGGACCAATTATATGTTCAATTTTAGAAAAGGCACCATGACGTGCTGAGAAGAAGGTATATTCTTTTGATTTAGGATGAAATGTTGCATAGATATCTATTAAATCCATTTGGTCCATAACTTCTGTGAGTTTCAATGCATCTCTGTTTAGTTTGTGTTTCCCTGATCTGTCCATTGATGAGAGTGGGGTGTTGAAGTATCACACAATTACTGTTTGAGGTACAATGTGTGCTTTGAGCTTTAGTAAAGTTACTTTTATGAATATAGGTGCCCTTGCATGTAGAGCATAGATTTTCAGAATTGAGAGCTCCCCTTGGTAGATTTTTCCTTTGATGAGTATAATGAGTCCTTCCTTATTTTTTTTGATGACTTTTGGTTGAAATTCAATTTTTCTTCTGATATTAGAATGCCTACTCCATTTGCTAGGAAAATTTTTTCCCCTGCTTTTAAATCTGAGGGTTTATCTTTGACACTGAGGTGCATTTCCTGTATTCAGCAAAGGTCTGGATCCAGTTTATGTTTCCAGTCTGTTTTCTATATCTTTTTATGAGAATTGAGTTCATTGATGTTAGGAGATATTAAGGAATACTGATTGTTGCTTCCTGTTATTTTTGATGTTATTTTTCTGTTTGTGTGGTTAACTTCTTTTGGGTTTGTTGAACGTAGATTACTTTCTTGCATTTTCTATGGTGTAGTCTCTCTCCTTGTGTTTGTGTTTTCCATCTATTATCCTTTGTAGGGCTGGATGGGTGGAAAGATATTATGTAAATTTGGTTTTATCACAGGATATTTTGATTTCTTCATCTATGGTAATGGAGAGTCTTTCTAGGTATAGTAATGTGGACTGGCATTTGTGTTCTTTTAGGTCTATATGAGATCTGCCCAGTATCTTCTAGCTTTCATGGTTTCTGGTGAGAAATCTGTTGTAATTCTGATAGGTCTGCCTTTATAAGTTACTTGGCCTTTTCCCTTACTGCTTTTAATATTCTTTTTTTGTTTGTTTGTTTAGTGCATTTGGTGTTTTGATTATTATCTGCCAGGAAGACTTTCTGTTCTGGTCCAATCTGTTTGGAGTTCTGTAGGCTTCTTGTATGTTCATGGGCCTCTCTTTCTCTAGGTTAGGGACGCTTTCTTCTACAATTTTGTTGAAGATGTTTACTAGCCCTCTTAGTAGTAAATCTTTGCTCTCTTCTGTACCTATAATCCTTAGGTTTTTCCTTCTTATTGTGTCCTGGATTTCTGGGGTGTTTTAGGTTATAAGCTTTTTGCATTTTCTTTGGCTGTTGAGTCAATGTTTTCTCTGGTATCTTCAGCACCTGAGATTCTCTTTTCTATCTATTGTATTCTGTTGTTGATGCTTGCATCTATGACTTCTGATTTCTTTTCAAGGTTTTCTATATACAGAGTTGTCTCCCTTTGTGGCTTCTTTATTGTTTTTACTTCCACTTTTAGATCCTGGATGGTTTTGTTCAGCTTCTTCACTTGTTTGTGTTTTCCTGTAATTATTTAAGGGATTTTTGTTTCCTCTCTAATCGCTTCTTCCTGTTGACTCATGTACTTCTGTATTTCTTTTAGGGAGTTATTTATGTGCTTCTTGAAGTCCTCTATCAGCATCATGAGACATGATTTTCCATCCAGATCTTGCTTTTCCCATGTGTTGGGGTATCCAGGAATTGCTGTTGTGGGAGAATTGAGTTCGTATAATGCCATGTTGCCTTGGTTTCTCTTGGTAATGTTCTTGTGTGTGCCTTTTGCCATCTGGTTATCTCTGGTGTTAGTTGGTTCTGCTGTCCCTGGCTGGATCATGTCCCTCTTGTGGGCCTGGAAGTCTGTCTCTGCCCCCACCAGTTCTCCCTTAGGACAGTGGACTGTGGCTCAGCTCAGCTCCTAGGTTCAGATGGAGCGTTGAAGGACCCTGTCCCAGCTGCTCTTCCAATCCTGCACTCCTGACCTTACCTTCCTGCCTGCATATTCAGAGGAGAAAATCTGTTTTGTTTTTCTTAACAAACATGGCATAAATGGACTGTGAATGTGAACCTTAGTTTCCCTTTACGTGAAAAGTCTCCTGAATAGTAACTAAGTAATTCTACTCTATCATTTTTGTAAATACGGAAGGATCACCTGGGAAGTCTACATGTTATACTGCATGCCACCCACCCCCAATCTGCTAGTAAAGTTTTTTGTTTTGTTTTGTTTTGTTTGGAAAAAAATCCCTATTTTATTTAAATGTTATACCATAGATATTTTATAATTTTCTTTTAATCCAATGATAACATACAAGAATCCATAATCTATGAAGCTGTACTTACAATTTACTCATTGGACATCTCTGTTTTCAACACTTTGCTGTTATAAACAACTGTGTAAAGCACCCACCCCCACCCCTGTATGTATACAATTAGCTCTATAGGCTGAATTCCCAGAGAGTTTTATTCCCTAATGTTTCACAAAATGTTTGTAACATGAATGTCTGTCCAATTCTGCCTCTGCCTCCCATCTCACCTTATTAATGCAGGGATTTTAGATGAAATCCCCCACTTCCAGTTTTTTGTGGGTTCCAGGGATTGAAATAAAGTCATCCAGCTGATGGAACAAGCACTTTTATCCACTGAGCTATCTTGCTGGTACCTGACCCCAATTCTTGTTAACTCTTTTAAACCATTAAATATTTTAGGCATAAAAAATATATTTACAACCTAGCTTTGAAAAGAAGGATAGACCTGAAGCTTCTTGTGTCCTTCTTTTTGAGTTGCTTTCCTTTACCTTGTCTTTTCTCCTACCCAGGAAACCACAGTCCTAGATTTATTGTTTATTTGTTCATGATGCTTATTTACTTATATATCACATTCCCGTATCTACAACCAATGTTTATATTGTTATACACAATTTTAATCTATATATAAATTTAACAGTGCACATTTCATTCTGGTGCTAGGATTTTTTGTTGAGATTTAATTATTTAATTATTAATATATTTCTTTTTTTCCCTGCATATTGTTCTGCATTCTTCTGCTTTGATTTTCTTTTTCCTTTTGTTTTTTTTTAAAACACTTTACACAGTCTTTATATTTGGAAACTCAAAGGCTTTCCCCTTTCCAGTTCTCCCCCTCACCATATGTCCCATAAGTCCTCTTCCCCCCATTCCACAATCACCCCCCCCCATTTCTCTGTTCTGGTACTCTCCTACAAAACTGGATTTAGACTTTTCCGGACCAGGGTTCTCTCCATCCCTTTTCTTGGGAATCTTTTGCTGAGCTAATTGTGTCTTGAGTATTCAGAGCTTCTGGGCTCATTAATATTAACTTATCAGTGATTGCATTTCATGTGTATTCTTTTGTGACTGGGTTGACTCACTTAGGATGATATTTTCCAGATCCAACCATTTGCCTACAAATTGCATGAATTCATTATTTTTAATTGCTGAGTAGTATTCCATTGTATAAATATACCACATTTTTTGTATCCATTCATCCATTGAGGAGCATCTGGGTTCTTTCCAGCTTCTGGCTATTATAAATAAGACTGCTATGAACATAGTGGAACATGTATCTTTATTGCATGCAGGGGAATCCTCTGGGTATATGCCCAGGAGTGGTATGACAGGGTCCTCTAGAAGGATCATGCCCAATTTTCTGAGGAACCTCCATACTGATTTCCAGAGCAGTTGTACCATCTTGCAATCCCACCAACAATAGAGGAATGATCCTCTTTCTCCACATCCTCACCAGCACTTGTTGTCTCTTGAGTTTTTAATCTTAGCCATTCTGACTGGTGTGAGGTGGAATCTCAGGGTTGTTTTGATTTGCATTTCCCTGATGACTAATAATGTTGAACATCTCTTAAGGTGCTTCTCAGCCATCCAAATTTCTTCTAGTGAAAATTCTTTGTTTAGATCTGTACCCCATTTTTAATAGGGTTATTTGGTTCTTTGGGGTCTAACTTCTTGAGTTTTTGTATATATTGGATATTAGCCCTTTGTCGGATGTAGGGTTGGTGAAGATCTTTTCCCAATTTGGTGGTTGTTGTTTTGTCTTTCTGACAGTATCTTTTGCCTTACAGAATCTTTGAAATTTTAAGAGGTCCCATTTGTCAATTCTTGATCTTAGAGCAATAGCTTAGAGCATAAGCTATTGGTGTTCTGTTCAGAAACTTTTCCCCTGTGCCCATGTCCTCCAGGGTCTTCCTCAGTTTCTTTTCTATTAGTTTCTGTGTGTCTGGTTTTATGTGGAGGTCCTTGATCCACTTGGAGTTGATCTTAGTGCAAGGAGATAAGAGTGGGTCAATTTGCATTCTTCTGCATGTTGACCTCCAGTTGAAACAGCACCATTTGTTGAAAAGGCTATCTTTTTCCCACTAGATGGTTGTAGCTCTTATATCAAAGATCAAGTGACCATAACTTTGTGGGTTCATTTCTGGATCTTCAATTCTATTCCCTTGATCTACTTGCCTGTTGCTGTACCAATACCATGCAGTTTTTAACACAATTACTCTATAGTACTGCTTGAGGTTGGGGATATTGATTCCCCCAGAAGTCCTTTTATTTTTGAGAATAGTTTTAGCTATCCTGGGTTTTTTGTTACTCCAAATGAATTTGAGAATTGCTCTTTCTAGATCTATGAAGAATTGATTTGGGATTTTGATGGGTATTGCATTCAATCTGTAGATTGCTTTTGGCAAGATGGCTGTTTTTACTATATTGATCCTGCCAATCCAAGAGCATTTCCTGAGTTCTTCTTCAATTTCTTTCTTCAATTTCTGCTTGAAGTTCCTGTCATATAGATCTTTCACTTGGTTAAATTCTTGCCAAGATACTTTATATTGTTTGTGGCTATTATGAAGAGTGTTATTTCCCTAATGTCTTTCTCAGCCTGATTGTTCTTTGAATACAAGAAGGCTGATTTGCTTGTGATGATTTTATAACCAGCCACTTTGCTGAAGTTGTTTATCAGCTGTAGGAGTTCCCTGGTGGGACTGTTTAGCTGATCTAATTGATCCTGATTTAATTTTGATATTTGGTATCTGTCTAGGAAATTGTCCATTTCCTCCAGATTCTCCAGTTGTGTTGAGTATAGACATTTGCAGTAGGATCTGATGATCTTTTGAATTTCCTCTGCCTCTGATGTTATATCCTGTTTTCATTTCTAATTTTATTAATTTGAATACTGTCTCTGTGCCCTTTAGTTAGTCTGGCTAAGGGTTTATCTATCTTGTTGATTTTCTCAAAGAACCAGCTCCTGGTTTTGTTGATTCTTTGTATGCTTCTTTTTGTTTCTATTTGATTGATTTCAGCCCTTAGTTTGATGATTTCCTGTCTTCTACTCCTCCTGGGTGAATTAGCTTCTTTTTGTTCCAGGGATTTCAGGTGTGCCATTAAGCTGCTAGCGTATGCTCTCTCCTGTTTCTTTTTGGAGGCACTTGGGGTTATGAGTATTCCTCTTAGCACTGCTTTCATTGTGTCACATAGATTTGGGTAGGTTGTACCTTCATTTTCATTGAATTTTAAAAAGTCTTTGATTTCTTTCTTTATTTCTTCCTTGACTAAGGTATTATTGAGTAGAGTATTGCTCAGTTTCCATGTGTATGTGGGCTGGGTTTGTGGAAAGATATCATGCAAATTTGGTTTTTTGTCATGAAACACCTTGGTTTCCCTATCTATGGTGATTGAGACTTTTGCTGGGTATAGTAGTTTTGGCTGAAATTTGTGTTCTCTTTGAGTCTGCATGATATCTGCCCAGGATCTTCTAGCTTTCATGGTCTCAGGTGAGAAGTCTGGTGTTATTCTGATAGGTCTTCCTTTATATGTTACTTGGCCCTTTTCTCTTACTGCCTTTAATATTCTTTCTTTGTTTAGTACATTTGGGGTTTTGATTATTAAGTGACGGGAGGTATTTCTGTTCTGGTCCCGTCTGTTTGAAGTTCTGTAGGCTTCTCGTATATTCATGGCCATCTCTCTCTTTAGGTTGGGGAAGTTTTCTTCCATAATTTTGTAGAAGATATTTGCTGGCCCTTTAAGTTGTAACTCTTTCCTCTCATCTATCCCTATAATTCTTAGTTTTGGTCTTCTCATTGTGTCCTGGATTTCTTGGACGTTTTGGGTTACAAGCTTTTTGCATTTTGCATTATCTTATCTTCGGCATCTGAGATTCTTTCTTCTATTTTTTGTATCCTATTGTTGATAATTGCATCTATGGCCCCTGATTTCTTCCCAAGGTTTTTTATCTCCAAAGTTGTCTTCCTTTGAGATTTCTTAGTTTCTTTCTACTTCTGTTTTTAGATCCTGGATGGTTTTGCTCAGATCTTTCACTTGCTTGTTTGTGATTTCATGTAATTCTTTAAGAGATTTTTGTGTTTCCTCTTTCATGACTACTACTTGTTAACCCACGTTCTCCTGTATTTTGTGAAGTGATTTTTGCATTTCCCCATTATTGGCTTCTGCTTTTTGATCCATATTCTCCTGAATTTCTTTAAGTGATTTTTGTGTTTACCTTGTAAGGGCTTTGAACTTTTGATCATTTTTTCCTGTATTTCTTTAAGAGATTTATCCATGTGTTCTGCTATCAGCATCCTCACCAATGATTTTATATCTGCATCTTGATGTTCTGGTGTGTTGGGGTATCCAGGACTTTCTGCTGTCAGGGAACTGGGTTTGGATACTGCCATATTGTCTTGATTTCTGCTAGTAACGTTCCTACATTTGCCTTTTGCCATTTGTTTATTTCTGGATTTAGTTGGTCTTGTTATTACTGGTTAGTGTTTAAAGCTCCTGAGAGCCTTGCATTTGGTGCTGCTGTCTCAGAGGGCATCTGTGCTCCCGAGGCGGAAACTGGAAGGTTTCCACCACTGGGCTCCAAATTACCTCCTCAGCTCTGCTGGGCTGGATTCAAGTCTCCTCCCTGCTTGCCTCTGGATACTTAAATGGCCTCCAGTGGTCTCCTCCTGGTTTGCCTGGTTAGTCTACCAGCTCCAGGATGGTTGCCAGTCTCAGGGCTCTGTCTAACCTCAGGATTCCCTGCAGGCCCAGGGCTTCCTGGCTGGGTTGCTGAAGCCTAGGCAGTAGCTCTCCCAGTTAGCAGGGCTCTGGGTGGTTGAGCTGTTCTCCCCTGGATAGTGTCGGACCGCAGAGCTCTGTCTCACCGAGGGCTCTCTGTGGATCCAGAGCTCCCCCTGGTTGGGCTGCAGGGTCTAAGATGGTATGGATCCTGTTCCTTGGGTCTCCGACTATCTACGGACCTCCTGTAGGTCAGAAGTTCTCCAGTCTGCCTAGGAAGCCATAATGCTGCCCAGCTCCTTGATGCAGAAGGCACCCAGGCAGGCTATACCCTGGGAAATCTTTCCCTCTGGTGCCCACTGTACCTTGCTCGGTTACCCACTCCAAGATGGTGGCAGGTCTTCGCTAGTAAAGTTTTTAAATCAAACATGTTTTGAGTAAATGGATTCCTGGGTTGTTGTTTTTGTTTGTTTGTTTGTTTGTTTGTTTTGTATTTTTAACAAGTCTCAAGCAAAAGGAGCAAGTGACGAATAAGGGTTTAGCTATTTTGTTTAGTTTGGTTCAAAATCGCATTGCCTCCCATGCTTCTCTCTGATCACATGTTTATGTCAGTGTTAAAAGAACACAATCAATTAAAAGAACACAAGCTACAAAACTTCAAATTCTTATTTTTAAACTGGCTAAGGCAAATCATAGTACTTGATATTGTATAAAGGAACATTCTAGATTTGGATCTTTCCACCCTTTCATAAACTCAGTAGATTGTTGGCTACCATTGGGGTGCCATTTTACCTTTTGTGGAATTTGTGCCAGGGCTGATGCAATTGTGTTGGCCCTTTCTTGTGTTATGTTCTTCATCATTGACCCCAGAGAAAACACCACCACACCATGTTCTCCTGAGCTCTGTGCAAACTCTTCCATTTCCTGTGAATACAAAGAATGCTTTACTGCCAAAAAATGAATAGCCCATGAAACTACTGAATTTGTTATTAAAAACAAAGAGAACAATGAAGTATTATAAGAATGATAAGTAACCAGTGGTCAAACACATTCAAGACAATCATTGCTGTCTTAGTCATTCCCTGTTTCATGGGAACAGCACTATGCCTATTCACATATTTAAGCAGCAAGTATTCTAACTATTATCTTCTGAAAAATTAAAATTATATACATCATGTAATGTGATCTGAAAATAGTAATCCTCATTGACATTTATTTTTTAACCTACAGAAAATATGATTTCGACATTTAATTTCCATTTAAACTTTCTTTGACTGGTAACTTAATGTAAATGACAGTGATATAGAACTATTCAAATATATTTATATAAGTTCCTCAGTATGAACCTTTTACCTTAGTTGATTTAGAGTATTAAAGGATTTGGTAAAAAAAAACCAAAAGTATGATATTTACATATACAATTTTTTATAATCATTTTCTAATGCTGTCTTTATAATATTATAATACATATTGATTATACAAAAGTTGATTTTACTTTGTATAGTTCATATATATACATATATATGTATATGTGCATATATACATATACATATACATACATACATATATATACATATATATATATATGCTGTGTAGTATTTGTTTATAAATATTAATACGTTTCTTGGCATCCACGGGAGGGTGTTGTATCCCCTGAAACTGGAGTTACAGGCATTTGTGAGCTGCCATGTGGGTGCTGGGAGTTGAACCCATGTCCTCTGTAAAAGCAGTCAGTACACTTTAATAGCTGAGTCACCTCTCTATATCCTGATTTCCTTTTTTTTAAAGGAAAGAAGTCACAAGAACATTTAATAAATGATAGAAAAGCAGGAAATTAAGTAAGGCAAAAATAGAGATTCTAACATGTGTTTTTATTGACAGAGCAATAGATTCACATATAGATAGATATCTCTCTCTCTCTCTCTCTCTCTCTGTGTGTGTGTGTGTGTGTGTGTGAGAGAGAGAGAGAGAGAGAGAGAGAGAGAGAGAGAGAGAGAGAGAGAGAATATAAACATCAGTTAAGAGATGGGCAAATGACAAGTTTCAGAAGTAAGTCTCTTCTGGCAGAGCTGTGACTAGTGAGAAATAGAGAGTCATGAAGCCAGCACGGCTATCTGACAATCAGGCACAGCTGAGCCAAATGCTGTTTTCACCAATGTGCTGACTTCCATCCTGAATTTCTGATCCCTATGTGTTGCATTTTTGGGGGACATTGTACATTATGATGCATTTATATCTTTTTCCTAGAAAATTATATCTGTTCTCAAAGAAGTAACCTTATTTTTCCCTTCTCCGGAGACTTCCTTGCCATGAAGATTTTGAACAGCACAAAAAATTGGGTCTCTTTAGAGTTCTCTTGTCACAACTGCCCCTAAGCAAACTCAAAACCAGCAGATTTTGGAACAGATAAAATTGCAGGGTTCCTCTTACATGTAGTCTACAGGACAATGCCCCCAGGAAATAAAAACATAACAAAGTTAGTTTGCTGAAAACTACCTTTAAATATTTGCCAATTGTAGCTGGAGAGAAGGCTCAGTGGTTAAAAGCACTGACTGTTCTTCCCGAGGTTCTGAGTTCAATTCCCAGCAACCACATGGTGGCCCACAATCATTTATAATAGGATCAGATGACCTCTTCTGCTGTGTCTGAAGACAGTGACAGTATACTCATATAAGATAAATAAATAAACCTTTAAAATATTTAAATAAAAAAGAAAATTTGCCAATCATAAGGAGACTGGCTCACATTATTACAGTTAGGTCATTTAACTAGAATACAAATGAATAGAACAACTTAACCTGCAGCCTGGCAGAGCTTTCAAACTTTAAACCAGGCCAATTAGCAAGTTGTACTTTAAGCACTATGCATTGTTTAAGGCTTGGGAACTCACCTAGACTGACTCAGAAGAGACAATCATGAAGCCAGCTCAGCTGTCTGACACAGTCCGGCAAAGCTTGCTGTTTTTACCTTTGCGCTGGCTTTCGTCCTGGGATTCTAATCTCTATGTATTGCATTTGTCCAGTGTTTCACTTTGCTGTCAAATATGGTGTCCTATGTGATAAATGCTCGTGTACTCTAAAATGATTTGAGATCAATAATCCTTATTCTCTCTATACTTTTAACACTTGTCGAGGGACAAGATGATTATAATTGGTATTTCTTTTAAAACTGTAAATTTGCCTCTTTTGTGGAATCAGTATAAAGAAACATCCTGGTTGCTACTCAGAGATGCCAGCTTCTCCCAGCCCTGGTCTCTGACTCATTCATCCATAATTCCCTCAGCCAGTTCCTTAGCTATTCTGCTGGGTCCTGTCTGACTGCTGGGGCTGTCCCCCAGAATCCTTCCACTTTTTGTGTTTATTCCCCTGGATGAAACTCAGGTTTTCAGGCTTTTGGGATAGTAATTTGCCTACTGCTAGTCTTTTAAGACTGAAAATAGAAATTTTTAACACAGAATAATAAAGCTTATAATATATAACAGGTTAAAATCTTGCTTGTGATACATAAATACAATAATTATTACTACCAATTATGATTATTGTATTGTTTTCATTGTTTATGTCCCTTGTTCTAACACTGCCTACTTCTCTCTGGAAATGGATAAATCCTCTATGTACAGGATAAAATGTGCCTACATGCATATGGAATTGGCCTTTGATCATGGAAATTATTGTGCATTGCCTAAATGATTGACATTTAAACCTCATTTGATAGTAACTCATTAAGACTCTTTCAGTGGCCAGTGAGATGGCTTGGTTGTTAGGATTCTTGTTGCTATTACTGACATTCTGAATCTGATCCTGTCATTCACAGGCTGGAAGAAAGAACAGACTCCTGCATTAATGCATATGTGGTGAAGCTCTTCGCCCTGCACGTACACACAGCAATATATAGGCACACACATACTTAACACAAGTTAAAAATGAATGAAAAATATTTTAATGTTATGTACTGTTAGTGTTCTAAAGTTAAAAGAAATTCTTGAATTTCATTATATATGTGATTAAAGAAAGCTTTCGTTTTTGGTTTTTTTGTTTTATTTTGTTTTTTAAGATTTATTTATTTATTATATGTAAGTACACTGTAGCTGTCTTCAGACACCAGAAGTGGGCGTCAGATCTCTTTACGGATGGCTGTGAGCCACCATGTGGGTGCTGGGATTTGAACTCATGACCTTCAGAAGAGCAGTCAGTGCTCTTACCCACTAAGCCATCTCTCCAGCCCCCAAAAGAAAGCTTTCTAATTGTAAACAACTGTGATGTTTATTTCATAATGGAGAAAATGGCATAATGATTGGGTAATTTAAATATGATTACTGTTTTCATAAGCAAGTGGTAAGAATAATTAGGTGTTCATGTGCAGTGTACTTATTTTTCTATGGTTATTCTGGCAGGTGATGACAGGGACCATGTTGCTCAAAGAGCTTTATCAGTCTTCCCCAGAGATGAGCACCAAACTATTTATCCAATAACTAGAAATCTGCCCCTTAAAATGTGTGCATATGCAAGCATATGAGAAATGCCCTATGGACTTAAATATTGTGTTGTATGCTTTTCTTTATATAGGTATATTGTATGTGTATATGAGAGATTATAACAATTAAAGAAAAACAAAACTCCTCTATCTATAGCATAAACTATTATCCCTTTATTTACCTTTGCTACACAAATCTGAGATCTCAGGTAGGGAGTGGCTGAATTGGTGAACTATAATCACGGAAATGCTGAGTGTTTCTTAAATGTCAGTGAAGGAAAACATTCATGATACTGAGAACTTCTCTTTAAGCTAGAAAACCTTTGAGGAATCCTGACACAGATATATTTTAGGTTTACAAATGTTTCATCTTATTGCCAAAATTTATATATTTACTTTTCAAATATGAATGGCATTTGCAATTTTAGGATGTTGTCTAAAAGTGTTGAATTTCTATATTACTGAGCAAGATGAATCTACATTTTCTTTAAATATAAGAAAATTACTAGCTTTAGTAAACCATTACAGTTGGAATGCAAGTGTCCTCCTGTATGCTCAGTGGTACATCCTGTGGTTGCTGGTCAAGGCACATTTTGGGGAAGTTTTTGGAAACTTTAAGAAGTGAGGCCTGGTTAATACCATCATGTAACTGGCTTATTGTATTGGAAGCAATCCCACTAAGTCTATGCTTTCTGTCCTTCATAGTACAAACATAGCACACATCTGCCCCCAAAATGGTTTGTCCTACCCTAGGACCAGAACTAACTGAGCCGAGTCCTGAAACATCTGAGATCATGACCAAAAAATCTCATTTGCCATTGTAGCTTGCTGTGTCAGCAATGTTATCACAGTTTAACAGTAACAACAAAAATAGCCATGATGGACATACTAATTAACTTAACATTACCCACTAAGAACCTGAGATATTTAGTTTTATTGGTTTCAATCTTCCAAACATCATATGATCATGGTAGTATTAGACTCTCTTTATATGTACTGAGATCTGTAAGACTCTATTCTAGGTTCATCTTCTTTGCTATCTGGGCTGTACCATTAGCCTCCTATATATTTCTTATTTCCTGTCCTGCCCATGTGCAATCCAACTGTGGACTATATCTTGTTGACTTCATTTTTCCAATTTAAAGGGAATGTGATCCTACCTCTCAGTTCTCTTCCTTTCTCCGTGTTCTATTGTGAAGTTTTGAATGATCTGTTTATCAAAATCCCCTGCTTTGCACACACTACACTTGCAGGTCCTAAAACTTGCTCTGGGTAATAGAGCAGGCTTATTTTCTTGTATATTTCTTAGCTGTATCATTTGATTTTTTTTATATCTTACTGATTTTTTAAATTAATGACTTTAGAAATTGTTTTATTATTTCTATTCAATGGCTTCTATAGATTATAATTTCTTTAAAATATATTTCATTTAATTTTTATTAATGATTTATTAAATATTATGGTTTGGGCAGAGACACCTTAATGTTTCTTTGCAGGTCAAGAAGTTATTCAGGTATATCCTAATCACTTTGCAACATTTGTAAGAAAAAGCATCAATTTTTAGATCATTGAATTAAGCCGTTTCCCATGGCTCTCCTGTTATTCCATAAATTGAAGGAAATACCTATATTTGCGACTGTTTTAACGTGGAACATCCATTTGACCAGATACTTTTTCCTACTTACCATTCTTTCTCACTGGAAGGGAAACTAAAAGCATGGTGGAGAACCATTTGAAATAGAGCAAAATAAAACAAAACTCAAAGATGTATTTACCTTAGGCAATGGTTTGGCAGGTTTGCAGTGGAGTCCTCCAACAAACTCAATGTTGGGTAAGGATGGGCGAGGAAACTCCAAGTCCCAGTAGGACCGAATGAGCCACATTTCTGCTTTCTTCATGGTGTCAACCATGGTAGTGGGTCTTCCTAAATGGAGAAATGAATTGGGTGTTGAAGAGCAAAATGATAACAAATATGTTGCCATGTGAATAACATACTGTCTGAAAAGCTGAAATAATATTACTCAAAGAAACAAAGTTTGCATTTATGAAACAATTATATTTATTTATATTAATGCAGTTAAAGTGTACTTTATTTTTGATTTAATTTATGTATACTTGTTAAAGGAAGACTGAGATAAAATTCTAATGTCATCTCAGTAATTCAGAAATCCTATATTCATCCAATCTGCTAAACTTCTATGTATATGCCATGCATTTTGCTCCTCTAAAGTTTCAGAAAGATAGGTGCAAATATAAAGGACATTCTAGCTCTAGAGTCAAACTACCTCAGCTTAATCATGGGCACAACCTTTCTTAGAATCATTATTTTGTATAAAAAATAAGCTATCTCTTGACTGTCAGTTTTCTAAGAGAATTATAAGGGTAAATGCCTCTAAGAATTCTGGCACCTAACCCTATTTTTCCTTAACATTAGCAATATAATAATATTCATTTATTTGTAGAAATATTTACAAATATTACCTGAAAAGTTTTCAGAAATTATGAGAATCAAAATTTTTTTACAGATCCATTTTATTTTATTTTTGTTTTATTTTACTTTCTCTTTTGTTTTATTCGATATTTTTATTTATATTTCAAATGTTATCTGATTTCCTGGTTTTCCCTGTGAAGACCCCCTATTCCCTCCCCACACCTCCTGCTTCTATAGGGTGCTCCCCTCTCCCACCTCCCTGCCTAGGCTTTCCCTTACTCAGGGGCATTGAGTTGTCACAGGACCAAGTGTTCTTGCTTAATTGTGGCTTTCTTACCTAAACTAGGGAACTGCAATTGCAGACAATACAAACCATATACATTGGGGTCCAAGCTTTAGGAGTTTAATTCTTTAAAATGGAGATCATGATGTAATGCTGTAGAGTGTTTCTTGAGGGGTAAATATGTTATTAAAGCCTTATTATGTCTTAATAGAGGCAATTCTTTAGAAAGTAAGGAAATAACATTTTAATTTGAAGAAAAAAACAGTCTAACAAGAAAAAACAACCTCGTAAATGCTGTACAACATACATACTATTAAATATAATCCTTTTTAAATTTTTTCAGGCTTAGAATGAGAGATTGTTCAGCTCATGAGATGTTTGCTGTAGCTGAACAAGGGCCCTAATGTGCATGCCCATTTAGGTACAGGTACCTAAAACCTGTACACAGGGTGCATGCCTGTAACACCTGAGCTTATGGAGCAGAGTTGAGTGGGTCCCTAGAGCTATTTAGCAGGCCACTCTGCCAATTTGTTAAGGTCCTGGTTCAGTGAAAGAGCTTGTCTCTTTAAATAAGTTAGGAAGGGATGGAAGTAGACAAAGGATGTTGACATCTGTTCTTTATTTTCACAGGCACACATGAGTGTATGCGCACTTACACATAATCTGAACACAAGTTCATAACACACACACACACAGCACACTAAGGAAGTACTTTGTCTTTTTTAAAACAAAGAAAAATGATAAAATAATATGGAATTTCTTAGAGAAAGCTTGCACCCCCCAACTTGTACCTGCATTACTTCCTAAAGTGCTGTGGACCAGAGCTCCTACCTGCTGCTTCTTGATAAGTAATAGAAGCTCTCTCATAGGTTTAGTGACATTGTTGGACAATATTATAATTCATTAACTATATCTGCATGAGAGACAAATTGGTTCCTAAGAATGTCTTTAAGAGCAATCAAAGTTATACTTTCACACTGCTGATGAGATGCACAACTTACCTAAAATTTCACTGAAAAATGGATCCCAATCCTTAGCAGGAAATGATTCATAAAAGAAGTCAAAGTAAAGTAAACATATCATATTTTCTACTCTCTCCATGAATGTCATTTGACCACTCAATCCTGACAAAATAATAGGTACATAAGATGGAGGGAAGAGTTGGCCCCCACTGTACTTTTCTATTCCATAGCCATTACCAAAGCGAAGACTGTACACAAAAGGTAGCCCCAGTAGCTCAGCTATAAGCTCTCCACAGGGACCAATAGCATCTGAAAGAACAACATCAAACTTGGATTCCTTTAACTTTGTCATAAGTTGTTTGTTTGAAACTGCTTCTCTACAAAGCTTTAACCACAAATCAGAAAAATGTCCAAACATTATGTTCAATGATGGGTAGTATCTCAAACATGTATCCTTTGGCACATCGTATGTCCACATATTCACCCATTGGGTAACAAACTTTTCTACTTCATCATTATTGGAAGCTGTAGGAAATGTTTCATATATAAGACCAGATGCTTTTTTGGGATCAAGAAAGATGGAAGTTGAAGGTCTCAGAACAGTGACTTCATGGCCTCTCTGTACAAGTTCATCCAGTATTATCTTTAAATTCATCCAGTGACTGTATTCCATTGGCCATACCAACACTTTCCCGCAGTTCCCAGATCTGAAGCAGAAACTTATCTGTAGCAGGAGCAGAGCAGAAATCCACTTGATAGGCATTCTGAAAATCAAAGTCCTTCTGTTCACACTGTCTTACCTTCTGCCACTGCTTGAGCTTTTATCCAAGAAGCATTCGCCAAGAAGTTAAAATTTAACTTGTACTGCCCAAAGCTGATGACTGAATGACCATTAGTTTTTGAGGAGTAAAAAATAGAGAAAGTAGATGTTAATTATTCTCTGTTTACATGAAAGTGTTTAATGTCTTTTTTTACAACTTTTTTTTTTTTTTTTTTTTTTTTTTTTTTCCGAGACAGGGTTTCTCTGTGTAGCTCCGGCTGTCCTGGAACTCACTCGGTAAACCAGGCTGGCCTCGAACTCAGAAATCCGCCTGCCTCTGCCTCCCAAGTGCTGGGATTAAAGGCGTGCGCCACCACCGCCCGGCTTTAATGTCTTTTTTATGATGGAGAATTTACAATAAACCAGTAGATGATGACCACATGTTCAATATTTAATTCAATATTGATATTAAAATATTCTGAAATGTCTCACAAAGGCAGTGCCATCATAATGTGGCTGCTCTCTGAATTCTTCTCTATGTAGAATTGAAAGCTTATTAATACATAGAGCTGAAAATCAATTCTTCCACATAACCAATCAAACATTTTTGTATCAATGTTGATCAATGTATTCATGTAATCCAAGTCAACACAAATATTTTGTGGTATACTTGTAATAAACCATATACATCTTGACTACCAGTTTCCAGGAATTTTGTGAGAAGCAGTTATCTCATTCAGTCCTCACTTTCCCAGTGTTATCACACCTGGAAATATGAAACCAGCTATTCCATTGGCATCTTTTATGGAGGGCCAAAGTCTAAAAGGATGTGTTGAGATTATACAATATGGGTATAATGGGCAGAAGTAGTAGATGACTGAGGCACCACACTGTTTTCTGAATATTACAGAACAATTTAACACATGACTCCCAGTGGCAATGATTGCATGCACATAACCTGCACAATATTAAGCAAGCCATAATTCCAGGATGTATTGGGCACACATGAAGTTCTCTCCCTACTTGAGGAATTAGTGGTGGGTTATGGCTGTTAGGAAGGGAGAAGCAGGAGCTCCAGCCATGCTTCTTCGGGAGATGGCTTTATTCCTGTCCACATTCTGGCAAGTCTAAGTGAACTCATTTGAGTTTAAAAAAAAAAGGATATGAGATTGGGAATGAAAAGTGATGGGGGTAATAAGAAAATGGGGAGGAAGGCAGAGCTGGTGATTTGAACAAAACATGTTATATGCATGACTGTAATTTTCAAACAGTAAAAAATAGTCATTTAAAAGGAAACTGAGCACAAGGCAGCTAAAGTCTCTTCTCCAAAATAAATCTCAATGAAAGGGATATTAACCTAGTATGTCAGAGTATGCAGGGACTCCTAGTAGCTTCCTCATGCCCTAGATGGGAGAAGACACTGTCACTCAGAGTCTGTGTAGGTGGTTTGGTGTGCTTTACAGTTAGGTCACTACTGTATTTTGCCAGAGTAAAAAGACACAGTATATAATTTACTCTCTACTACCAGATCCTCTTGCATAAATTATTTATATTGAGATGGCTTATAAAGAAAGTGGCCAAGTTACCCATGGCCCTTGTATCTTAGATTGCTCTACCCTAAAATCCTATTATTTATCTCTGCATACATCCACAATAGTGACAAGCACATGGGAAAATTTCAGTATAACTCATCGATTGGCAGGATTAATATAGTAAAAATAGCCATCTTGCAGAAAGCAATCTACAGGTTCAATGCAATTCCCATCAAAATTCCATCTCAATTATTCATAGAGGTAGAAAAATCAATTTGCAAATATATTTGGAATAGCACAAATCACAAGATAGTGAAAACTATTCTCAAGAGTAAAAGAACTTTTGGGGCAATCACCATCCTGACCTCAAGCTGTATTACAGAGCAATAGTAATAAAACCTGCATGGAATTGGTACAGAGATGGACATGTAGATCAAAGAAACAGAATTAAAGACCCATATATTAATCCATATGCTTTCTGTCACTTAATATTTGACAAAAGATCTAAAATCATCAAGTGGAAGAAAGACAGCATTTTCAACAAATGGTGTTGGTTCAACTGGAGGTCAGCATGTAGAAGAATGAAAATAGATCCATTCTTATCTTGTTGTACAAAGCTCAAGTCCAAGTGCATCAAGGACCTCCACATACAAGCAGATACAGTGACACTAATAAATGAAAAAATTGGAAAGGGCATTGAACACATGGGCAGAGAATACCAATGGCTTATGCTCTCAGATCAAGAATTGTCAAATTAGATCTCAGAAAATTGCAAAGCTTTTGTAAGGCAAAGCATACTCTCAATAGCACAAAATGGTAACCAATTTGGAAAATATTTTTAGCAACCTTATATCTGCTTTGTAAAATGATTTTAGGTATGATTTATAAACCATCTAATAAGGATATCCCTTGCGTAGATTTATAATAATGTTTTGCCCATATAAAATGAAAAATTTAAACAAAGCTATGACTAATAACACGGGAATTCTTAGTATCCTGAAATATTTTATTGTTTTCTCTATGTAAAATATTGGATTAAATACAGTAGATAGTTTTATAAACACATGTTAATACACCAAAACTCCAATTATTGAGAAGTGATATTGATATCTTCATATGTGCAGAGCAGATGACACATTTCAATAAAATACAAGCCTAAAATGGAAGCTATGGTTTTTACATATCCTGAGAACAACTTATGATTGTGCTGCCAATTGAACCATCTCAATTTCCCAGACTGTTGGGTCTAATCAGCAATACAATGTAATAGAATGGACTTCCAATGATGGTATTGAATCTTATCATATCACTAGGTCTGTAATCTAAAGGTTAGCAGCTATTAACATGACTCAACAAAAGTTTTCCAGTTTGCTGTAAACATACCAGATCAAAAGTTTCACTTTCAAATCTATGATAAAATGAAATGTTCAATATTACATCAGATCAAAACACTTTTATCATTTATAACATATCTATTATAACTACAACACATTGAGGCTCTATGATACACTATCTTGAAGTATCCTAAAATATGATGTGCATTTTGGTACTGCAATAAGTTTTATTACTTGCTTGCTTTTATTTTTTGCTAACAATTACTTGTTTCTTTCTTTTACATTTTTTGTGTTCAGATGAAAATGTAGGTATAAGTCCCTGAATACACTGATTTTATCTGCCTTTGAAGACATTAAGCTTGATAGATGTTTGGACTCAAAATTGGTGCATTCCATCCACCTTTCCCTGAGTAGTTCTTTAAGAAACATATGGACAAACTTTTACAATACATAAGCAATACAAATATGGTTCATATTTTGTTTCAAGCATATACTATATGCAACAAATCAAGAGTTTTATAATATTTTCTAATCGTATCATATTCATTCACTAAACAAACTAAAGTTTGTCTGACAGCATATGTGGTGTGTGCCATGTTGCTTTTAGGAGTTTTGCTAGTGAAATACGAAGCTAGAGGACATCATTTACTCAATGTATATGCCTATCTGCAACATTATTATACTGTTTAAACTGACATGTACTTGTAAACACATACCTTTTTAATAAATGTAATATCATGCTGGTAAGAAGTCTAAGAAGTTAAGATTACTGGCCTTTCCCCACAAAAGCCCTAAAGTACACTTCCTAGCACTCACATAGTAGCTCATAACCATCTGTAATTCCAGTCCTAGGTCAGTTGATTCCCTCTTCTGTCATTGGTGGGTGGGTATCAGATAACAGACATGCAGACACAATTCCCTTACACATAAAACAAACAAGTACTATGAGGCTAGAGCAATTACTGCTATGAGCACTCGCTATTCTTCCAGAGGACCAAAGTTCAAACCCCACAACCATCAGTAACTCCACTTTTAGGTAATCCTGCCATTGTATCTTGGAAGTTTGCTACTTTATGCTGTCTGGAAAACTTCAGACCCCAGTATTAACTTCTGAGATAAGATGAAACTGAATATGTATATGTGGCATTGCATGATTCTGAATTTCTCCTTTTTTATTTTATAAAGCTTCAAAGCTAAGGTTGTTCCCTAAGTCTCAGAATAGACTTCAGCATAGAAAACCAAATACCCCTATTAAAAATCGGGTACAGGGCTAAACAAAGAACTCTCAGTTGAGGAATACCAGCTGGCTGAGAAACACCTAATGAAATCTTCAACATCCTTAATGATCAGGGAAATGTGTGACCTCCCCCAGCCGTTGAAGATCTGGCCCATTGTTCTCAAAGAATAGCAGCCCAGCCACTTGAGGCCAGCCACCTGATGCCAGGCTCCTGCAGAACAAGTAGAAGCAGTTTCCAGCCTTCAGGGGAGGGTCTTGGCCTGCCTATTTATCTTTGGAGAGATTCATTAAAGGTGGAGTCTTGAGCAAGAAATCATGCCTGTCTCCATGTGTTTCTCTTGCCACCTGCTTCCTATGCCCTTCTCTCTTTCCAGGGAGCCCAGGCTGTTAGCATGTAGTCATAGGCGACTACATAATGGTGCCAAACGCATTATGGAAATGAAGAGACTGAATAAGGGATGATAAGGTTGGAGCTCCATGGAAAAAGAAAAATGTTATGTATCTGGCACAGTAAGCAACAGAGTACTAATTTTAGCTCTAACAATGTCAGTTTTTAAAGGCTGGTATTGCAGGGGTGCAAAGAGATATAGACTAGACTGGGTCAGCGTAGGCCCAAAGCTGAGAGCAGCTAGGGTGTGACAATGAAATGGAATAGGAAATTAATTCAATTGGGCATTTTATTTGCAGTCTAAGATCTGCATCAGGCAAGAGAAATAGGGCATAAAATAAAATAAAACAAAATAAAAAGGGCACAAAACAAAAAAAAAAACTCAGATTTTTGAAAGAGAAAGAGAAGGAAAATGGATTTAATTAATTTAATTAACAAGCATTCTTCCCTTTCTATGGATCATTTTTTTTTGTCTCCAGTGTGCACTCTGTCCAGTGTGTACGTTTGTGTCCTCTTCGTGTCTTTGTTTGAATGATTGTTTATTTGTTTCATGTTAAAAAGAAAAATTGGTGAAGATTTCATCTGCAGGTAGTCTATCTTTTGATCTGGTCGAAGTTCGTACAGTGGGGGCTGATTTAAAGTCGCCCCACACTCAACTGGGAGTCAAAAAATGGCTGGAGGGGAAAAAAAGCTGCTTCCTTTTTTTTTTTTTCCGAGACAGGGTTTCTCTGTATAGCCCTGGATGTCCTGGAACTCACTCTGTAGACCAGGCTGGCCTCGAACTCAGAAATCCGCCTGCCTCTGCCTCCCAAGTGCTGAGATTAAAGTCATGTGCCACCACCACCTGTCAAAAGCTGCTTCTTAAAAAGTAAGCAGCCTCCAGTTTTGGGAAAACTTTGGTTGGTTTAATTTACGAGATTCGTGTGATTGCTTTATTCTTGTTTATAATTGGTCTTAACAGTATAAGGTTTTACATATCTTGACTATAGAGTTATAAATTATTGTACATGATTTAAAAGGTATAAGGTTGTTAATAAGAGAGGAGTTTAGACCTGGTGGCTCAGGGTTGTAGCCATCTTAACCAGCAACACGTGGTATAATGCAGCAATGCCGCTTTATTCTTGTTTATAATTGGTCTTAAAAGTATAAGTATGTTTTGCATGTCTTGACTATAGAATATTGGCTTATAAGTCATTGTGCATGGTTTAAAAGGTGTAAGGTTTGTAATAAGAGGCAAGTTTAGGGCTGGTAGCTCAGTGTTGTAGCCATCTTGAACATGTGACATGTTACAACTCATAAAATATAGGCCTCAAAGATGCTTCTAAATTGGCACAGTGTTTTGTGTGAATCTTAACCTAGAAATTAGACTTATAAAAAATAAGATTTAAAATAATCTCTCTCTAGTAAGATATACTGTCATACATTTGAAAATAAGAACTGGCAGACAAATATTGTGGTGTGAAAATAATGCATTTACCATTGAGTCTAAAGAAAATAGATTATTTAAAATTGAATTTTCTTTGAAAAGTTGGGGTTGTGCTCTGGTGTTGCAAGAGAAAATTAAGAGTTATAATAAGGAATGCCAGTGTACCACTGACTGCAGTTTGCAGTCTGGTTAAAGTCTCACGATTCTTAGCATATTTTATAATTAAGATGATTTTAAGGGTAATAAAGGTTAAAAACAACTGTGTCCAGTATGGGCCTGTTGCTATTTTTTCACAAATTTATTGATACAGTTGTAGCAAAATTTAATGTCCCCCTCCAAGATTAAAAAGAAAAAACAAGAAGGATCTCAGTGGAAATTTATTTGATATCAAGCAGGCCCCTTTCATTACCAAGAAAATGGTTTCTTTTAACACTTACACAATGGGGCCTGGCCACAGGCTGCAGCCATACTGGATCAGTGGGTGTGGATCTGGCCTTGGAGACAATAGAGATATTTGCATTTGAGTTGTAGGCTCAGAGTTGCCTCAGTGGAGGATTGTGAGGTACTGCTTTTGGCTAGAAACTATGCTACCTTTGGCTTATAGGTCTCACTTGCAGAGTTTCTGGCCAGGAAAATATTTTTAGTGGATTCATGCAGGTGTGATTCAAAATAGAGTTCAGATATAGCCTTACCTTGTGTGAGGAAGGATATTTTTGTCTCTGCTTCAATACAAGAAGCTAGGATCTTAGGTTTTTCAGAGTATATTATTCATTGAATTTTATTACAGGCCTTTGCTCATAATTATGGGCTATTAAAAATTTTAAGCAAATGATTTTCAAAAGTTGTTAGAACAAATTGATTGGCTAAGACATCACTTTATCATTTAATTTCAAAAACATTAGAGGCTTAAAACCTCTTGTGAAATTAAATGATAAGACACATAACTCAGAGGAAGGTACTATAAGCATTTGTCCACAATTTATGATGTGAGTTCACTGCAATTCCTTATCAAGGAGAACATTAATGTAAAATCAGCTTTTTTCCTCTCCAAATAAAGTTCTTACATCCTTCAATAAAGATATTGGTGTGTTAGTAAAATGTTATAAGATAAAATCATAATGTTATTTTAAAGGAATATTTTAAGAGCCTAATAAAACACTTGTTCCTTGCTTTAAGCATCAATCAAATTGATTATTATTGATGGTTGATCTATTACATGGCAATTCTTTTTAGGCAGAATTAAAAATTGTCATCCAAAAGTAATTTGCTTTTGTATTTCTATACATACATCTTACAAGGACTACATCTACTGTGTGAGTAAAGCTCATATAATTAGATCTAATTAGATCACATGTTTGTTCTTTTGAGTTTCCCCCTGCTTCAGCACAGATAACTGACTTGGGTGCTGTAGCAGCTATTTTTAAGATGTTAAAAATCAAGCTTTTAATAATAGTATGTGTATATATATGTATATATATACATATATATATACATATATATATATATATATATATATATATATATATATATATATATCATGGTTTACAATTGTTTAAATTGTTCCTTTTTTGATACTGCTAATTCTTTAAGTTTTATGCAAATGTAATTCAAGTTAAAAAATATATGCTCTTTAAATGACTGTCCTCTGGATATTTGAGAGCTGATCCAGGGACTGGAGAGATGGCTCAGCCATTAAAGGCTAGACACTCAATCATAAAATATAAGAATTCAGATCCCAGCTACCACATGGTGGCTACCTGTGATGAGATCTGACTCCCTTGTCTGGTATGCCTGAAGCCAGCTACAGTATACTTATATATAATTTATCTTTAAAAAGGTGCCTGGACAAGATCCCTTAAGGCAAGACACATAAAATTTGTGTCCCAGGCAGACTATTTAGAAACAGTTGCTCATACAAGGATATTCTTTATATCATCAAAAGGGTAATGGCTTAAAAAATAATTTTATATTTTTGTGCATATCAAATTGTAAAGACTTATTCTTGGTGTCTTCAATTTCAACCTATACCACATAATGGTGTTAATTCTAGAGGACTAAATTAATTATTACAGATAAATTATTCTCATATTTCTTATTTAGAAAATTAAAATATGTGCATGTGACTAATGATTCATTTTTAGGCTTTCAAGTTGCAACTGCTCTAACAGAAAAAGCAACTAAAAATGCTATGTTTATTTTCTATAATTACATAGTTATTGCCTATATTATGGTATATGCTTGGTGTTCCAATTTAAATTAAAATGGACAATGGAACTGGCCATTTAATGAATAAAAGTTATCAAATATTTGAGATGTCTTTGACAATTTAATTCTTTATTATCCTCAAAGACAAGGTAATATAAATATTTTTAAAAAATATTTTCTTAAAAAAGGAAAAGAGAGGGGAAAGTGTATCCCCGTGCATATCATTTAAATTATGCTTGTATAGTTTTAACAAAATTTTAAAATTTGGATGCCACGGAACTCCTTGCTGAGTATATATGGCATCCTATAACTAGGCATACTGATGCCTAGGTGAGATGGAAGAATTCACTTATTGGCATATGACATGATCCTGACTTAATATTGGGGAAGAGGGCATGTCTATGTTTTCTCCACAGAATGCAGCAGAAGCATGCCAGCTGCCAGAGTAATTGGTGTGGTACTGAAGATAATATTGACTGTGGGCTTGCTGAGTGCCCACACAATGGTAACAGAAAAGCTATATTGAGGATACTTTAATTGTCAAATGTCCCAGATTAAATAGACTGCCTTGCTTCAAGTTTTTAGAACTTGTGGGACAGAGAAATTGGAGACTGATAAACTAACTTAGAAAAATTAATCTAAAGAAGAAATTATAACGACTCATTCACCTATAGGAGTATTGTGGCAAAAGGCTCCTCTTATGTGGATTCATCTGAAAGTGCCTCCTAAACGTAATATCCTGCCATATTATGAGGCAGTAGCCCAGATAATTGCGCTTGGAAGGAAGCAGGCATTAACTTATTTTGGCAAAGAACCAGATATCACTATTCAGCCTTTTAACGTAGATCAAGAAGCTTGACTGAAGCAGCATAGCACAGATTGGTTACTTGCTCAAATAAGATTTGAAGGAACTATAGATAACCATTATCCTCAAGATAAATTAATAAAGTATTTTATATATGCATGATGTTGCATTTCCTAATATGACATCTTTACAGCTGCTGCATAATACTTTTCAATTTTCACAGAAGGCTCCTCTAAAAGAGAGATGGATATTTTATTAATAATCAACAGGTGGTTATCCAAACACCCGGGCTCTCAGCTCAGTTAGCAGAGCTGACAGCAGTATTAAATATTTTTCAACCTATAAGTAGTACTTTTAATCTTTTTACAGTTAGCTTGTATGTTACAGAATCTGTCCCTTTAGAAACCTGAGGCACATTTAATTTTAATACTTCAGCAGGATCTTTATTTTCACAGTTGCAAAACATCATTCTTGCTAGAAAAAAAATCCCTTCTATATTGCCATATATGAGCTCACTCTGGTCTTCCTGGAGCTTTAGCTGAAGACAATCATTGAATTGACAGAGCTCTAATAGGAGAGGTGTTAGTTTTAGAACCTGTTGAATTGGCTAGATGTGATCATAATAAGTTCCATCTTTCTAGCCATACATTAAAGCTCCACCATAAAATCACTAAGGAGCAAGCAAGAATGATTGTGAAACAATGCACTAACTGCCTTACCTTATCTACAGTTCCCTTTTTAAGCATTGATCCACATGGCCTTATGCACAATCATATTTGGCAAATGAATGTAACTCACTATACAGAATTTGGAAAATTAAAATACATACATGTTTGCATTGATACTTGTTCAGGATTTCTTTTTGCTTCTCTACATTTGGGAGAAGCATCTAAAAATGTAATTGATCATTGTTTACAAGCCTTTAATACCATGGTATTACCTAAAGTCATTAAGATAGATAATAGGCCAGCCTACACTTGCAATAACTTTATATCATTTTATAAAGAAATTGTTATTAAACATATACCTGGAATTCTTTATAACCCAACAGGGCAAGAAAGTGCTGAGTGTGCACATCACACTCTTAAAAATTGGCTTTTTAAAACAAAGAAGGGGAAACTATACCTTCCTCGATCACTCAAAGTACACCTTGCTTTTGTTTTGTTTGTTTTGAATATCTTGCAAACTGATGCTAAAGGTCAGTCTGCAGCAGATTGCCATTGACATCCTGTCACTTCTAATTCTTATGCCATGGTTAAATGGTGAGACCCTTTAACTAATACAGGGAATGGTCCAGACACTGTGTTATTTGGGGAAGAGGTTCAGTTTGTATTTTTTCTCAAAAAGAAGTTGGAGCCCGATGACTGCCAAAAAGATTGGTACAGTGGATAAACAGAGATCCTGAATCAGCTGGTAAGCATGACTAATTCAAAAGCATTCTCAAAGCTGCTTCTCCCACACTGGGAAGGCTCTTTGTCCTTAAGCTGTTACAACCCAGGTTTTGTTCCTGAGCTACTAATTTGCAACCAAATTATTATCATGGGCCTTCTAGAGACAGTCAAAGCAGTTTTCCCTCTTAATCTCTCCTTTTGTGTTTTAAGCAGGTCTTTTTCAGACACAGCTCAGCTGCTCCCCAGAACTTGAGGAAAGGTGGGCTGTGAGGGCCAGCCAGCTTACATTCATAGGACATTTACCAGTGGATCTCCTGAAAGGAGCCACATAGAAATCACGTCTATCTGTGTGTACCAGCAGGAGGTGCAAAGCAAAGTACTGCAAGGGAAGGATTTTTTCTGGCTCTGAGTTCCCTGAAAGCACACCTGATTGCATAGGGGTGGATGTTGAGAGGCTGTCCTAATAATAATAATAATAATAATAATAATAATAATAATAAAGTCTATTACCCTTCCTGTGCAAAAGACATCATATAATATTTAAGAGAAATCATGGTCAATACTTTCCTTCTCTGGTCAAGGTACATCATCTTTTGATGGATATTTATCCACTGGTTTTTCATAAATTTAATGGAAAAGGAGGAATTGTGACTTCCCCCAGACCTAGAAGATCTGGCCCATTGTTCTAAAAGAATAGCAGCCCAGCAATCTGATGCCAGCTACCTGATGCCAGGCTCCTGGAGAACAAGCAGAACCAGTTTCCAGTCTTCAGGAGGACTATCTTGGCCTGCCTATTTATCTTTGGAGAGATTCATTAAAGGTGGAGTCTTGAGCAAGGAATCATGCCTGTCTCCAAGTTTTTTCTCTTGCCACCCTGCTTCCTATCCCCCTCTCTCCTTCCAGGGAACCCAGGCTATTAGCATGTAGCCACAGACAGCTACAGAAATGCAAATCAAAACAAGCTTGAGATTCCAACTCATACCAGTCAGAATGGCCAAGATCAAAAACTCAGGGGACAGCAAATGCTGGAGATTATGTGGAGGAAGAGGAACACTCCTCCACTGCTGGTGGGATTGCAAGCTGGTAAAACCACTCTGGAATTCAATTTGGTGGTTCCTCAGAAAACTGGACATAGCACTACCTGAGGACCCAACTATACCATTCCTGGGCATATACCCAGAAGATGCTCAAACATGTAAAAAGGATGCATGCTCCATTTTGTTCATAGCAACCTTATTTATAATAGCCAGAAGCTAGAAAGAATCCAGATGCCCCTCAAAAGAGGAAGGGATAGAGAAAACATGGTACATTTACACAATGGAGTACTACTCAGCTATTAAAAACAATGAACTCATGAAATTATTCGGCAAATGAATGGAACTACAAAATAACTACAAAATAATGAGGTAACTCAATCACAAAAGAACACATAATATGCACTTGCTGATAAGTGGATATTAGCCCCAAATCTTGGAATTCCCAAGATACAACTCACAGACCACATGATGCTCAAGATGAAGGAAGACCAAAGTGTGGATACTTTGATCCTTATTGGAAAGTGAATCAAAACACCCATGGCTCACAGCCAACCAATTGAATGAGCATAGGATCCCCACTGGAGCAGCTACAGAGAGGAAACAATAAGCTGAAGAGGTTTGTAGCCCTTCAGGAGGAACAATAATATGTACGAACCAGTACCAACCAGTACCAACCAGAGACTAAACCACCAGCCAAAGAGTACACATGGAGGGACCCGCGGCTCCAGTTACATTTGCAACAGAAGATGAACATTTCAGACATTAATGAGAGGAGAGATCCTGTGGAGGCTTGATTTCCTAGATTTGGGGAATGCGAGTCAGGAAATTGGGGAGGGTAAGCAAGGGGAGGGGAGATGGTTTAGGAGGGTTTTTGGAGGGGTAATACGGAAAGGGGATACCGTCTGAAATGTAAATAAAGCAAATATATGATGATGATGATGATGATGATGATGATGATGATGTTGTTTTGAATAATGCCCAAACTCTTGAAACTATGGATGGTGTTGGAGAAAAACTTGATTTATTTCCCATTATTAAAATGACATTCCACAGTGCTTAGGGGTAGCACGTTATAGTTTAAGATGTGTTTAATGCTAAATTGATGAGAGATAGACTTGTAGTGCTTAACGTTAATCTTGATCAGATTGTTAATTTGATCAGATTGAGAAGTGCCCAAAAAATCAGCAAATTATACTCATAGATACTTCAAGAGAGGAATAACTAAAGGAAGGGTATACTCAAAGCTGAATTTGGAGACCATCGTTTACTGGACTGGGAATATAAATGAACAAAAAAGAAGGTAATGAAGAAATTCACTTCTTTGCTCGTGGACATTGAAAGGATAAGGTTATAAGCTAGGAATCCCCGTGCCTGGGCATGTGGGGGGGGACACTTGGATCCCCAACGCCAGTGGGGGAGGGTGGGCGCGACACTGCGTGGCGGCCACGTACAGAAATGACTTAACTAGTTCTTCCGGCCTCTGTGAGAGGCTGATAGGTTATCAGAGCGCGAGTTCGGATGGATTGAACTGATTGGCTTAGAAGCTTGTGGTAGGCGGGTTCTGTTATAAGTCTATAAAAGGCAAGGCAAGCCAGTCCTCGCTGGGCTTACTTCTACCCTGCGTGGGGAGGCTGAAACCCCCCAGAGCTCTGGATATTAAAATCCTCTTGCAAAATTGCATCAGGTCTGTCTCTAGTGAGTGTTTCGGGGTGCCGGTTTCCAAGGCATGGGGTGCAGGAGTACCCCGTTTTTTCTTTCGGGTCTTACAGACATCATAACCAGAGATGGTCTCCTCTGCCATACCTTTCCCAGCATGATGTAGCAAAGCTCTGAGAAACCATGCTGATTCAATTTTAAATTGAAAATGGAAAACACTTAAGTCTTATTACTGATTTGATGATTTGGACATCACAGAGTGATGTTACTGTGATTGAGACTTGTAATCAAACTCCAAGAATGTGGGAATGTACCGTCTGTGCTTCAAGTCTCCCCTGAGGGACCTGTCCTGAGACTGCACAAGAGAATTGTGTAGAGTGAAAGAAACCCCCCTATGAATCCTAAAGGGGCTTTTCTGGAGGATGTCTTCACATGGCATAAGATAGTTGGGACTTCATATAACATATTATAATCAAGACCTAGGATGCCATATTGCACATATGAAATAAAGTATCATATATCATAAAATAGGATTCCAGATGGGATATTTTCAACATATTTGCTTTCACAGATGTGATATGGATAAGAAGTCAGTCTTCCTCTTTGATAAGGAGAAGTATAAAACATCTGATAGCAAAAAGAATACATTTTTTTCAGTGTGCCATCAAGTGAGCTCAGTCTTGGGGAGACAAACTTGAAGAAAGAAGTACAAATTAAACAACCTCTTACAGAATATCCCACTGATAAAACCTCTATAAGGCTGAAAGGGCAGAAAATTAAATGTTATTAAGAGAGTCCCAACAGGACTTTATAAGAAATCAAAAGGAACCAGCTGACATAATGTTGACATAATGTTTCTCCTACAGAGAAAATGATAATGAGTATTTTTAAGTCTAGTAAATCAAACAGTAGGAAGGAAATTGGAGAATGGTTGTAAGGTTCATTGTTGGAGGGCCACAAAGAAGTCTTATATCATCTCAATTGCAAAAAAAAAAAAAAAAAGAAAAAAAAAAGAAAGAAAGAAAGAAAGAAAGAAAGAAAGAAAAAAGAAAAAGAAAAAATCCTTCATGAAATCTAACATTCCTTTGTGATGAAAGCCCTCAGGAAATGTAAGAAAGGCTACATATGAAAAATTTATAGCTAACAGTACACTAAGAGGAGAAATACAAGCATTACCACTGAGATCAGTCATAAGACATGTACCAATTTGTCCATGTGTATATAATATAGTCTTTGAAATCTTAGCTTGAACAATAATACAAGATGAAGAAACAAAATGCATAGAAGTAGGAAATAAAGTTATTTTCTGGCTATTTGCATATTGTTTGATCTTATTTGTAAGAGACCCCAATAGTGCACCAGACAACTCTTAGAATTAATCAATGGTGTCAGGAGAGGGTTTTGATACAGAATCAGTATTCACATGTTAGTAGTGGACCAGGAAGATGGTCCAGTAGTGAGAGCACCTGGCACTCAAGTGTGAGAATTGGAGCAAACTCAGTTGGATGTGATAGTCCACCTGATTCATTGTTCAGAAGGTAGAGACAGGATGGAGAAGTCAGCTAGCTAGAAGAGTCCATGCTGTTGATCTCTGGGTACAAATGAAAGACTCTGACTCAATAAAAGACATAGAAAATGATTGAGGAAGACTTCCAGAACCAACCTCAGACCTCCACACAATGCATACATGTGCACTAGACACACACAAATACACACATGAGTAGACCTATGCATAACGTACAAAAATACAAAATTCAGGGGGCTTTCTTTATGTCAGTAGTATATATTCTTAGAAATTAATAAAAAATCCTATTCAAGACAGCTTTAAAAACACCATCACCATCACCAAAATATAACTTAGGAATAAACAGAACCAAAGGGATAAAGGGAAAGATGTCTACAGTGGAAAATTTAAAACACTGAAGAAAAAAGTGAAAGGGGAACTATAAAATGGAAAGACCTTCCATATTCATGATAACTAATATTGTAAAAATAGTTCTACTAACAAAGCTACCATATGGATTCAGTGCAATTCTCATCAAAATGAAGATGATATTTATCACAGAATAGAAAATATCATAAAACTCACATGGGAAAACAAAAGATTCCAAATAGCCAATGACATCCTGAGCAAAAAGAATAATGCAGATAGTATCACCATGTCCAATTTGAAATGACACTGAACCTTCATATTAGCAAAAGTGACATAATACTCTCACAAAAGAGAGCTATAGTTCAATGGGGCAGGGAGTATACACATTATTGATTATACATAGGTACTACCCCCATTATTTTTGAAAAATACAAAAATCATACATTTTAGGAAAGAAAATTTTGAAATAAATAAATTATGGTGGCAGAAAATTATATTCATATGTGTAATTTATACACAAAAAAAGTTCAAGATGGATGGAAGACCTTACAGTTATACCTGTACATTGTTGCTGTTAAAGGAAAGCAGGGGAAATAGTTCAAGACATGATGTTAGGTAAGGATTTTCTGAAAAGAACTCTGATAGATAAGGAAATGAAATCAAGAGCTGACCAATGTGATTGCATGAAATGTGAAATGCTTCTACACAGCAGAGGATAAAATTAAGGGAAAACAGCCTAGAAAATGAGAGGCCACCCCCCCCTGAGGCCATATTCCTGATAGAGAATCAATACACAGAATACATGAACAATACACAAAATTGAACACTGAAAATATGAGACAGCCACTCAGTAAAGGACCAAATGAAATGAACAGACTATGTTCAAAAGACAGTTATATTTTTGTTGTCTGTGCACATATGGTTTCAATGCTGACCACTCTGATTTGGACAAGCAATAGAGAGATTCTTTCCTGGGTGAGGCTAATTCTCCTTCTCCCAAGAGTCATTAGTTGCCTGCAGTTCTTTATCTAGGGATATGATCTCTATAGATTTCTCCCTTTTCATGTTAATACGCTCACTGATACTGGTATTGTTCCAGTCCTGTTAATGCAGCCATCTCTAGGATAGACTAAGTTACAACAGGCTTTCTGATATTCTGACTCTTAGTACCTCCTCTTTCATGTTTCCTGAGCCCCAGAAGGTGGCATTTATATACTAGTTCAGAAGCACACACACACACACACACACACACACACACACACACACGCACACTTGTGCACATACACGTAATATACAGACATACAAAAAATTATAATTAAACAATATAACAGAGCTAAAAGTAGATCACATATGACCCAACTATTGGGGGTTGATCTGGTGCTAATGAAAGACCCCCGAGGGGAGACCCTCACTCAAGTCTCGGGAGTAGCGCACACCCAGTAAGGCACTGAGACCGAACTCATTGTGATCACAGTAGGAAGTTTATTGAAGATGGGATTAAAGGAGATCTCAGGCCAGCATGCTGTGGTCGAAACTCATACACCACGCAGGGGTAGAGGAGTTCGATCCCCACCTGAACTTGTGACAAGCTTATAAAGGCAAAAACCATAAAAGACGGGGAGGACTGGGGAGGAAATAGGGGAAGTCTAAAGTCACACATTTACTATTTACTATGTGTTACATTAAGTGACACTCCTGGGGCTTTGGGACATTCCATAGAGGTTGTTGGGACCCCTGTGGTTATTCCGGGAGCTGTTTTCCTCAAGAGAGTTGTTTTTCTCTAGAGAGTCCCAGGAGGGGGGGGGGTTGTTTTTCTCTAGAGGTCCGGAAACCGCCACCTGCAGGGTGCGGGGCCCAAGGTGACAAAGGTGACAAGCCCATGTCCTTAAAGATAGCTATTAATTAATTAATTTTTTATTCTTCACTACTATGTATTCAAATGTAAAGACTTTCCTCCAAGACCTGGTTGCCCCCATGACCAGATTCAAGCACACCAAAATTTATTGTGTAATCCTTGCTCCCCAATTTAATTGTATTGATTAAATAAAAGTTGCTACAGCAACTGGAAGAATAAAAGTAGGCAGGGTTTCCATTTCCAGGCTAATGATCAACAGGAGGGACCATGTAGAGAAAAAAAAAGGAGGGAGAAGGAGAAAGAAGGAGGGAGAAGAAGAAGGAAGATGGAGAGAGCAGGAGGTCTCTATTAGACATGATGGATCAGGGCTACTTGGTGGAGTGAAATATCCCCAGAGGACAGCCTGATGGAGCAGAAATAACCCAGGTGAGACTCTAGCAACAAGTATTTCGGGAGTGCAGCTGGAAAATTATCAGTCTAGCATATAGAAAAATAAATTAGGGGTAATTTGCCCAATAACTGTGCTAAAGCTGATTTTTAAAAAATTCACAGGACTCGGTCTCACTGGTAGTGGGGAGCTGGCTGTATCACATGAATAACTAATAGAGTTATTAAGTAACATTTAAAAACACCATTTACATCAAACTCTACCACTTCTGAGCATAAACTCCTAGGATTCCAAGGTTCCACATCACAGAGATGTATGCACATCAATGGTGCAACCCTATTCAAAGTAGCTAAGTTTTGGAACCAACGTAGATTCAGCATAGAAAACAAACAAAATGTAGTTTATAAACACAAGGTGCTTTCAGTCTTAATAGATGACATTATGTGATTTCAGCAAAATAGACATAACTGGAGTTAATCATACTGGGGTAAAGAAATTAAGAAAAAGAGTATCACATTTTATCTCTATATAGATAACTACAAATGTTATATTTATGACATCTCTCTGTCAGACACACACATACACACACACACACACACACACACACACACACACACAAATGTAACTACCTAAGTCCATATAATGTTAATTATATATACGTTTTCAGGATAAACATTTGGTATTTGATAACCACTTGGTGTGCTCTTCCCTAGGGAAGACTCTTCTCACTCTGCATTCCTTGGTCGCCTTCAGTTCAGTTCACTGTAAAAAGGTGCCCCCTTGTGGTTTTTCTCTGTCCACTTTGGCATATCTATTGTCCTTGTTAAACTCATGTTTAGGCGGTCACATTGGTGACTAACTTCTGTCAGTATAACTTTTGATGTTGCCAGGAGACACAGCCTCACGACAGAGGCTCTGATTGATTTACCCAAATCCAGAATTTTGATTAAAAAAAAAATACAGGTTCGCCTTTAAAGAAACAAAATCATTAAAATTAGAGAACATTACTTAAAAACTATTTTCTCTTTCTTCTGAGGGGAATCAAAAGCCAAAAACAGAGCACACAAATCATTATTTTTAAATCCTCTATATGGATGCCATTTACTCATTTAGCTTGGACAGAACAATGGCACACAGAAAGGAGGGGTGTAATCACTTGAGCTTTTCCTTTGCAGAGCCAGGAAAGAAGCACAAAGAGCACAATAGAAGGTATTTTAAGTATCTCAGCCAACAGTTCAACACAAATGGCATCCTCAAGATGTTCCTGAAACCTTGACTTGCTGCTTGATAGATCATACCTTGAAGTGTAAGCTAAAATAAATTCTTAATTTCTTAGGAAAAAGAAATGAATAATACCAAAGCAAGAGTCTTAAAGATAGGTCATGAATGTCTGCAATGCTGCTCAGAATATTCAAATATTCTGCAAAGTTTCTTGGGAATTGTGAATAATATGTCCCAAATCAATAAGTTAATTACTCATATATTTACCAATTGGCCCATTTTGCAACATGATCTTCAAACTTCTGTTTCATCAAATTCACTGAGAAATATCTCAAACTTAAAGGAATTTATTTTGCTGGGATCAGTAAAAACTGAATTCATCTCATGATCTCAGTACAAGTTCATTCAGGATTTGTTGATAGTGACCTGATAGCTGTATTCCATGGCCTCATCAGCATTTGTACAGTTTTCTGAGTTAAAGTAGGATGTCACTGTTAGCAGTAGAAGAACCCAGACAAGTTGTGCAGGTAGCTCTTTGCAAAGTAAAGGCTTCCCCTATGAAATCATTGGCTGTCCCTATGAAATCATGCTGGCTTGTGACAATCAAACAAGAAGTTAATGTGTAAATCCTACACCTTGAAGTCCACCATTCAGGGACAGCACCTGACAGTGTGTGGAATGCAGCTGGTCAAACAGAACTTAAATGATCTCAAGATTCTAAAGGTTTTATAAGTATTATCTACTAATCAAGAAGGAAGGACATTGCATTTATAGATTATATATATTATGTGTAGTATTTCTAGAGCCGTGTCAAATCCTGTGAACCCTGAAAGTCTTTATGTCCGGTATGCATTGCATGTAGCTATGTAAAAATAAAAATTTATGTAAATAAATAGTTATTAACTAGGTGCCAATAAGGAATAATTTTGAAAACTTTGATGATAAAAATGTACATAATATAACACACAGGAATTTAAGCCAATAATTCTGTATTTCATATTTACAGGATTACAAATACCCCTTGTAATTTTCTTATTTTACAATATTTTGTATTGTTATAAAAATATCTGAGGCTCATGATCCTGGTGTGCGGCAAGCTCCAACAGCATGTCACTATCAGCTGGTGGGGTGGTCTTCTGACTACATCATAGCGCAGTAAACAGGGGCAGCATGAATCACATGTTTTCTAAGAGCTTCTTCATGTGAACTTACTCAGGCAGGATGTAGCCGCCTGTGGCTATGGGGAACAAAATTCATCTGACAGGAAAGCTGGGACTGAAATATAAAGAACTGGTGGGAGAGAGAAATAATAAGCCAAGACAAAGTTTTTCTGACCAAGGCTCAAAGTTACTTTTCAGTTATGAGTTAATATAGGCAAAGACCCATCCTTGGTTTTAGCTGAGTTCTTTTGCTTTGTTCCTGCTGGATTCTTTCACAAAGTAAGCTCTATAAGCAGACAACTCCTCAAAGCTCTGGCAGGGAAAATGCAAATGTGGTTTTGCTAACTCAAGGCTGGTAGGGAGGGCACAATTCCTCCCTTTTTATTCATTAAAATTAACTGGACTGTGCCATAAGGTTTACTTAAGCTCCATAGTCCTGCACGGGAAATATGGTGACTCTTATGTGTCCCAGAGGACACATGCAGCTTGCTTGTGTTTATTTACACAAACACTGCCTTTTAGTGTTTATTACAAACAAGCACAGCCTTTTGGCACATGCCTCTGTCTTAGGTCAGTAAGAGTCATAGGATGTCAGTTGCCCATCTCTGATTGCTGGCCCTCATAGCATACCTTTTTTCCCATTCAGACCAAAGCCACAAGGGACCTAAAAATATGCACTCCATGCATTTCTTCATAGAGATGAATAGCTGTCACGGTGAGACACTGAGCCTTGCCTAGCTTTCTTGTGTGGAGGAAAGCAGCCTGCTTAAAATAAAAAGCTAAGAGCAAAACAGGATTAACTTGCCTGAGAATGTCCCAAGGTATCCAATACAGTTGCAAATTAGTAAGGATCAGACACAAAGCCTGGTCTCTGGAGTGTGAGAGGTAGCTTTGATAATTAACAAAAATTACTTCTCAGGTAAGAGTGGAGGCTATGCTCCAAATTAACTCAGCTGATTGATAAAGATTTGTAGACATCTTCATAATTAGAATCTCCAACACTGGATTTAGTTCTAGATCAGTCCATGATTGAGTCAGAATAACTGGTCACATTAAAGGAAAGAGAATAGTCATTATAATTCCTTTTTTTGATTAATTTTTCTAAGTCAGTTTTCATAGTCTCCATTTTCTCTGTCCCACAAGGTCTAAAAGCTTGAAACAAGGCAGTTTATCTAATCTGGGACCTAGGCAAGCAAAGGTGCATCAAGAACATACATCCAGTACAGCTTTTCTGTCATCATTTTCAGGGCATTCAGCAAGCTCACAGGTCAGTGTTATTTTTAGCATGCCACACCAATCACTCTGGCAGCTAGCATGCTTCTGCAGCAATCTGTGGAAAAAACACAAGCATGCCCTCTTCCCGATACCTGATCAGGATCAAACCATACGCCAATGAGTGAATCCTTCCATCTCACCTAGGCATGAGTAAGCCTAGTTGTAGGATGTTATAAACACTCAGCAAGGAGTTCCTTGGCATCCATATTTTAAAAATATAAAAGCATGATTTAAATAATGTGCATGGGGATATAATTTCTCCCATTTTTGTTTTTTAAAAAGATATTGTTTTAAAATTCCACAATACCTTGTCGTTGAGAATTATTAAAAAATTCCAGTAATATGGTTGTTGTCAAAACATCTCAGATGCTTGACTATAATAAATAGCCAGTTCCATTACCTGTTTTAATTTGAGTTGGAACACCAAGCATAGAAATTAGTGACTAATTAGATTTTTAGTTGCTTCTCCTGTTTAAATATTTGGAATTAGAAAGCCTGAAAAGGTATCAGTCATCACATGTACATATTTTAATTTTCTAAAATCAGAAATATGAGTACCATTCATTTGTAATAATTGATTAAGTTCTCCAGAATTAACACTATTTTGTGGTATAGGTAGAAATTGATAACATTGAGAACAAGTCTTAACAACTCGATGTGCACATTCTATAAAAATATCAAATTATTCTCAAGCCATTGATATTTTGATGATATAAAGAATAGGATTGCATGGCCCATTGTTCCTATGTAAAGCCTATAGTCTGGGATACAGCTCTCTTGTGACATTGTCTTAAGGGGTCTTGACCAGACAATCTAGGATGAACTCTTTTTTTAAAAAATGTATTAATTTATTATATATAAGTACTCTGTAGCTGTCTTCAGGCACACCAGAAGAGGGTGTCAAATCTCATTATAGATGTTGTAAGCCACTATGTAGTTGCTGGGAATTGAACTCTTATATTTTTGGTTGTGAGGCCTAGCCTTTAACAGCTGAGCTATCTCTCCAGCCCAGGGATGAGAGTTTAAATATCCAAAGACAGTCCTTTAAAGGAACAGTTCCTTTTTTTTAACTCGAGTTGTATTTGCATAAATAATTGCAAAATTTAAGAATAAGCAGTATCTAAAAAGGAACAATTTCAAGCAATTGTAAGCCTTGAGATTTTATATATAAAGAATATATATGTATATGTACATATACATATATATAATTTTTTTTTTAACATTTTAAAGTAGCAGCTACAGAGAAGAGAAGAGGAGGCTGGCCATAACCATGTGGAAAGAGGGGGGAGGGGAGGAGAGCCCAAAAGAGGCAGAGAGGTGAGAGTGCCAAGAGGCAAGAACAATGAGAGAGAGGAGGGGCATGCATTCCCTTTTATAGTGGGCCAGGTATGGGGAGGGGCATATCTGGCTGTTGCCAGGTAATTGTGGGATGGAGCTTAGACAGAATACTCACATTCCCCAGTATTTGTTTAATTTAAAAAGAATAAATTAAAAAGATGTGATGGTGAAGCAGGAATAGAATATCTGGCTTCTTCATGCTGACATTAGGGGTGACATGTCTCTGGGGAACCTGGAGTAAGGGGTATGGGGGGTGTTTGTCCAGTCTCAGGAGAATTGGCTGCTTCCTTGTTGTCCAGGATCTGTGGACCCATCTGAGGATAGGTCAGAAGAACAGGTCCAGTAGAAGCTGTCTGTGTCTAGAGAAGCTAAGGAGATTGGAGCATCTGAAGGTTGCTTCTCTGGAGCTGTCCTGGATATGGCAAGGGCCTGGACTTGACAAGATGTTGAAACACATTGGAATAGGTAGGGAATAAGATTAAGTACATGTTGGAGAAAGGAAAAATTTTTTAAGATGTACAATTGAAACACAGAGGAATCCTGCCCTTTGGAATAGATAGTAAGTGGGAACTTGGTCAGATGTACTTATCTGAATGGAGCCTATTTGTCCCATAAGCAGTAGATCTGGGTAGGTTTCCTGTAGCTAACAACATGAGTTAATAGCATGAGTTAACCATATGAACAGTCTTTAAGATAAGCCTTTTGTGGAGCAGAAGAAATGAGATTGAAAGTTGGATTGTATAGTGAAATATTTATTAGAGTTCGACAAATCTATAGGAACTCAGATGTTAGGTCAGTGACAGAGCAAGAAGAGGAAATATGAAGTATTAAATGGAAACAGAGTTAAGACTAAAGACCCACGCCATCACAAGGGCTCTAGGGGCTGCAATGTTCTCAGAATGTCAGAAGAAGCACCCAACATGTACCAGGATTTTTGGCAGCTGTAAAAGCTATGGGGGTCTCTGGGTCGCTTCTGAGTGAGAGGGACACCCAAGGGTCTTAAATGAAGATAACTGCCTTGCTGTTAATGTAGTCAGAAGTCTGAGGAATAAACAATAATTTAGCAGTTATATTATTAAAGAGTGACAGATTCCAGTAGCCAGCAGTTCTCTGGGGTCTCTTGTCTCCATTGTGGCTTTGGCTGTCAATCTGGCTTTCAAGCATAGAAGACAAAGGGCTTCTTCTCTGTGGAATGCATAGACATGGCATGACAAATGACTTACCTTGGTTCTGCTAAGTCATTTGACTCAAGATATCTGGTCTTGTCCACTGTGCTCTTTTTTTAGGCAGCATCCTGTTGCAGTGTCAACATCTTTCTTCTGAGACCTCCTGGGAGAAGCTGTCAGGCCTTTGCGAATCCTATCTGTCTTAAATTTAATAGCAAACTTCTGACAAGATTGAGCACAAGATAGGAGAGCAATAGTCAGGAGAGGATAGGAATGAGAATTTTAAGTAGCTTTGACAGGTTGTATAGGTAGAGGAAAGTATATTGTTTTATTAGTAAAGAGGCTAGGATCAGAGTAAGAAAGCTGGCAGCAATGGATTAAATTTCATGGTAAAATGAGTTTGTCTAGGTAGATTTAGGCCTGTTAATACCAACTGAGTACACAGGTTATGGGAATGAACAAGCTAAGGGTAGGGGAACATGGATTGGTGAGGCTTAGGTCCTTTATCATTTACCAGACTGTTAATTTTTTTTTTTAAATATATGGTCAAAGACAAGTTACTGCCCATTGGGTGGGTGGGGAAGCTGCTAAATTTCAGTGTCCTGAAAAAAATATTAGCAACAGGTGTGGCCAGACTAAAGACCCAGGCCATCACAAGGGCTCTAGGGGCTGCAATGTTCTCAGAATGTCAGAAGAAGCACCTAACCTGTACCAGGATTTTTGGCAGCTGTAAAAGCTATGGGGGTCTCTGAGTTGCTTCTGAGTGAGAGGGACACCCAAGGGTCTTAAATGTCCTAGTAGGAATGTTAGCCTGAAGGCCAGTCATGTGGAGTGGGTGTGGGAAGCAAACCTTAGCTCAGGAAAGACTGGCCAGGTCTCATCTTGGGCTAAGGGTCCCTCTGGCCAACAGGAGAAAATTTTTACCCATTACTCTGGTGAGTGTGTTTGTAGGAATTCGTAGTCTGGTAGGAGAAACAAGAACCTGTCTGATAGGTGACACACCTGTCTTTGGAAGCCAGTGAGGCTGTTCTCCCAGGTGTGGGAAACTGGAAATCTGAGAAAAGTAAGCAGTGGCATGTACCTCCACACACATGTTGGAGGTACATGCACCTTGGGAATGGGCACCCAAGTCTATGCAACCTGCCTGCAGGAGCAGCAGCAGCATTGACAAAAGTAACATGGCTCTGAGATCTGCCACACTGCGACAGCTATAGGATTTAGCATCACAGGCAGCCATAGCTAGCACCACTGGAAAGATCCACAGTGAGGCCCATCACGACCCATGGCTTCTGCAGGGTGGTTGCTGGGAATCCCAGTGGTAGTGGCTATTAGGGGGAACTGTTTGTCAGCAGGGAAAGTTGTAGCAGGGGAAAGATTTTACATTTGCACAGGTGCAGGGCAGAACTCTGCCAACAGCAGAAGTCATAGCCCATGGAGGGCGGGGAAAATGAAGTACCAAAGTAGCTTGTTTCCTATCCTAGCAACCATGCAGATGCACGGAAGTGGGGGCATAGACTGAAGACATGGGGCTCATGCCTCTGCTGCTGTTGCTGCTGCAGCTGGCAGCACAGGGCACACATCTCATCTGCCCCATCTCCTGTCACTGTTGATGGCACGGGGCTCATGCTGTGGATGCAAACTAGGGTGACACCACAGATCGCCTGCCAATGGATGCAGTCTGGTTGAGACAGGACTGCACAAACACAAGAGAATGTGAGAACTAGGAGGGATAAGGAAAGCAGAGTCAATGGCATCACTGTCCCAGGAATAGCAGGTCACAGATGAAAGGGCACAAGGGTTCGTGAAAAAACCCTGAATGTCTCCAATCCTCAAGAACACAGGGGGCTTACTGGTCTGGAGCTAGTGAGCAAGGGAGTTTTGATTTCGAGGTTTTCAGCTCTTGACTAGCTCACCAGTGTTGTTCCCGGGTTTTGGCACCAAATGTTGGGTTCATAAAGAGAGAAAGGGGTTTCGAGAATGGTATAAGGGGAAGGGGGAGGGAGTACCATGCCTAGGTACCCTTTCCCCCTGAGGGACCAGACACACAGAGACATGATATAGAATAGAGTTTATTCAGGGCAGAGGATGGGAGGTGATGGGGTAGTGGAGGCAGAGAAAGGGAGAGAGAGAGAGAGAGAGAGAGAGAGAGAGAGAGAGAGAGAGAGATATGGAGGGCAGCCATGATCACGTGGAGAGAGAGGGGGTGGGAGGAAAGCCCAAGAGGGGGCAGAGAGATGAGAGTCCCAAGAGGCAAGAGCAATGAGAGAGAGAGAGAGGAGGGGCAAGCATCCCCTTTCAGAGTGGGCCAGGTCTATGGGGAAGGGCATACCTGGCTGTTGCCAGGTAATTGTGGGGTGGAGTTTAGACAGAATACTAACATTATTAACCTTTCACAGATCTTAAGCTTGAACTTTATTTTGAGCAACACCTGGTTAGATCTGCAATAATGCTGTTCCATCCAGAAACTTCCTAGACAGGGTTTGCAAGACAAAAGCAGCGCCACACAAGCCTCACTGAGGCAGTTGGGAGCTTTACATTAACTCAGATGTAAATATTTACTGCAGTCTCCTGCACAACGACAGCTTCCACTTGCTGGATATTTTCTTAATTACAAATATGGGTTAAAATCTTGAGCTTAGATCAAACTGCAAACTATAGTCAACAGAACACTGGCAACTTAACCATAATTTTTAAGTTTCTCTTGCAATATTAGAGCACAACTACAACTTTGGAAAGCAAAACCCAATTTTAAACAATCCATTCTCCTTAAAATCAATACCAAATGTATAACTTTTACAAGTTTGGCTGCCAGATCTTACATATGAATGCATGACTGTGCAACTTTTAATACCCCATTAAAGAGACATTGTTTTAAGTCTTATCCCTTATTAGGGGAATAATAAGAATTACATAAAATATTATGCCAATGTAGAAGTATCTTTAGAGACCTGTTTTCCTGGGTTGGCTCATGCCATATGTTGTTTAAAATGACTCCAACCCTGAGTTACCAGTTTTAAGCTGTCTTGTTATCAATGTTACAATTTTTAATCATGCCCAATAACTTATAAGCTAATACTCTATAACAAAGACATGCCAAACATATTTTTACCTTTAAAGACCAATCAGAAACAAAAATGAAGAGACTCCTCAAGTATTATAAATTTAAACCAAAGTAAATTTTTACTTTTTCTAGATGTAATTTCATGAGAAAAAGCACTTGGACCCAGTAATCACAATTGTAGAGATTTTTTCTAAGAGAAATGACCATCAGCTCCCTTACCATAAAAGCCAAAACGCTGCTGGCCCCTTTAAGAGTTCCTTGTGCAGACAATCAGTACCTGACAGGGCTTCTCCAGCTACCATGAACTCCTAACTATGGCTACATTGAGACTGCTATTCTCTCTCTCTCTCTCTCTCTCTCTCTCTCTCTCTCCCTTCCTCCCTTCCTCCCTCCCCCTCCCTCCCTCCCTCCCTCTCTCTCTCTCTCTCTCTCTCTCTCTCTCTTTCTTTCTCTTGTTCTTTCATTCGTTCTTTCTTTCTTTCTAAACAAGTTAAAACTAAATCAAGGGCAGAACAATCAGCAGATAAAGTTTTAACCATTTTTTATTTTGAACATAAAACACAGAACATTCAACCAAACCACAAAATGAAGGCACAAACAAAACAGTTTTGATATAGACAGATTGATGTGCAGAAGACACAATACACAGAGAGGTAAGAGAACTTGTAACCAGTGCTAAGAATATCTCCAGTAGGATCCATAGAGGACACAGGGTGTCTCCCCAGTGTGCCAGTGTGGGCACCATCTGTAGTCTCACCAGGAAGGAAAGCTGGTGCTGAAATATAAAGAAAAGGCAGGTGAGAGAAATAATGAGCGAAGATAAAGTTTTTCTGATCAAGGCTCAAAGTTTACTTTTCAGTTCCGCATTTATACAGGCAAAGACCCATCCTTAATTTCAGCTGAGTTCTGTTGTTTTGTTCCTGCTGGATTTTTTTTTTTTTTAGATTTTTTATTTAATTTTTATTTTCTATATTCTATGTTTACATTCCAAAGGCTTTCCCCTTTTCCAGTGCCCCCCCCCACATATGTCCCATAATTCCTCTCCCCCCCAGCTATTCCCCAATCATTCCCCCCCCCCCCACGATTTCTCTGTTCTGGGTCTACAATACTGGATCCAATCTTTACAGGCCCAGGGTCCTCTCCTTTCTTCTTCTTGGGAGTCATTTGACTTGCTAATTGTGCCTTGAGTATTTAGGGCTTCTGGGCTCATTAATATCCACTTATCAGTGATTGCATTTCATGTGTATTCTTTTGTGATTGGGTTAGCTCACTTAGGATGATATTTTCCAGCTGGCGAGGATGTGGAGAAAGAGGAACACTCCTCCACTGTTGGTGGGATTGCAAAATGGTAAAACCGCTCTGGAAATCAGTGTGGCGGTTCCTCAGAAAACTGGGCATGTCACTTCCAGAGGACCCTGGCATACCACTCCTGGGCATATACCCAGAGGATTCCCCTGCATACAATAAAGACACATGCTCCACTATGTTTATAGCAGCCTTGTTTATAATAGTCAGAAATTGGAAGGAGCCCAGATATCCCTCAAAAGAGGAATGGATACAGAAAATGTGGTATATTTATACAATGGAGTACTACTCAGCAATTAAAAATAATGAACTCATGCAATTTGTAGGTAAATGGTTAGATCTGGAAAATATCATCCTAAGTGAGCTAACCTGCTGGATTCTTTTGCAAAGTAAGCTCAGCAGGCAGTCAACTCTTCGCAGGGAAATGCAAATGTGGTAAGGCCAGAAGCTGGATCCAGCAATGTGTAAAACCCATCTGCTGTTTTGCCAACTTAAGGCTGGTAGGAAGTGCACAGCACAGATAGTTTTATCAGTAGTAAGTTTCAATATGCTTTCTTCACATTTAATTAATTATGTTTGACTGTCTCTCCTCACCCTTTCTCTTTCCTATCATTGGTCTTTTACTTGTTTACAGTTGGCTGTGGCCTTTCTTCTCTCTCCTTTCATATTCCTTATGTTCCACAATCCCTACCTCACTTCAGGATTGTGTCACAGCCCTATTTTAGTTTTCTAGTCTGTACAGAAACTCTGAATTATGTCTAAATCTAAATTCATGAAGATATTACATATCTACATATGAGTATATGAGGGGTTTGTCTTTGAGGCCGGATTAGCTCACTTAGTATAATGTTTTCTAGTTCATCCATTTTCCTGCAAATTTCATTTTTTCTTTGTAGCAGAATGAAATTCTGTGGTTTATGTATTTATCTTATTTTCATTCCTCCATGGATGGACAGCAAGTCCAGTTGCAATTGCTGAGCAGAGAGCAGCAATGAACATGTCTTTGCAACCTTCTCTGTAGTAGGGCATAAAGTCCCTTGGGTGTATGCCCAGGAATAGTAGAGCTGAATCATAGGACAGTTTTTATTTTATTTTATTTTATTTTATTTTATTTTATTTTATTTTATTTTATTTTATTTTATTTTATTTTATTTTATTTTATTTATTGTTTTAAGAAATCTCCAGATTGATTTCTATAGTGCCTGTACTAATCTACAATTTAACCAATGATGTATAACGGTTTCTTTTCCATGTATATTTATCAGTATTTATTATCATTTTTATTCTTGATGATAGCCATTCTGACCCAAGTACAATGGAGTGTCAAAATAATTTTAATCTAGTTTTCCCCCTCTGTGACTAATTATGCTATTTACCATTGCCTATGTTCATTACTTGGTTCTGTGGATCATGTTCAAATTTTTGTCATTCCTTTTTCTACTGTCAACATTAAAAACACAGTTATCATCAAAAGGGGACAAATGATAGTTTATTCTGGAGCCAAATATTAGTGAAAATAACCCAGGAACACAGATTTGGGTAGCTAAAATTTCATTTCCCGTCTTTGTAAAAGTTTTTATGGCAACAGAACCAATAAAATCACAAATCAACCTATTTTAAAAATACTTAATTAAAACAAGATGGGTGAATTATTTTGTGACTGAGAAAATTCCACCCACAGTATAAAATTGAGAGATTTGTACATAAGGTATACAGATAGTAATAAAAATAAAAATACAATATCAAGGTAAGTATTATACATATGGTCAGAAAGAAACATAGTTATGCAAAATGAAACTGAGATTAGAAGAATCAAAAAGGAATGCTTGCTATGGGAAGTGCATTCAGCAAGTGCAGGGAATGTCATTTGATATACACATTTAAAAGGAACAGAAAGTGTAATAAAAAATTATGATCACGAACTGGAGAGATGACTCAGTGGTTAGAAGCAGAGCATTGAGTTGGATTCTCAGTCCCCACACTGAGTTGCTCCCATGTCCTCTAACTGTCTTAAGAGAAATGGAGGCCTGTGGCCTCTGTGGGCACCTGCACTCACATGCACACACTAACCCCAAAGACATAGTTAAACTAAAATATCTTACAGCAAAATAATGAACAAGATCATAGCAAAGAATATAAATGTATTCCCTCTCTGAATCTCAACTTCAGAGGCTTACAAAGGTCAGCTAAGTGATGTGGAAGTTGTAGTAAAGAGATTCAAAGCATTGTTACCACCTTAGATTAGGTCCAATTTCATCCAGATTTATACCCCAAATTCTCTTGTTTCTGATTATTTTTTTCCATCACAAACATTTATTTTATGTACATATTTGTGATTCATTGTGTTTATGTTCATTTTGATTTTATCATATCTTTACACATGTAAATGACATGTCAGTATGAATGACCTTTGACTTAAAAATATCGCATTTCTACCTAGAATTTCTAGTTAATTATTGCCATTGACTGATTCAGTTCATTTCTCTTTCATTTTTTTAAGCCATATTGAACATTGCTTAGGATTCAAGCTGGTCTAATATCCTGTAACTAGGCATTAGCATAGATTCGCCACAAGAGGTCATTGTAGCCCGTGAAAATGGAAAAGAAAAACTGTGCCATAAACTTAAAAGGTGACCAATCAAATTTAGTCATACTATCCATGAGGTTTAGTAATAATAATGGATTGCATTTTTTTGTTTGTTTTTTGTTTTTTTGTTTTTTTGAAACAGGGTTTCTCTGTGTAGCCCTGGCTGTCCTCGAACTCAGAAATCCACTTGCCTCTGCCTCCCAAGTGCTGGGAATAAAGGTGTGTGCCACCACCGCCCAGCACATTTTCTTTTTATTACTTTAACCTTATGCTATTTTTCTTCTTGGTAATGTAAGTATGTTCCACATATAAATATAACCAGTTTAAAAAATAATCACTGTATATTCCTTCTTTGAGCATTATTATCAAGGTATCATATGTAGTTTTATACCAATAACTTATTATTTTTTACAAAATGGGGATATAATATGATAATTACATGAGTCTACCATTAAACTATCTGAAATCTCTCTCTCTCTCTTTTTCTTTTTCTTTTCTTTTCTTTCTTTCTTTCTTTCTTTTTTTTTTTTTTTTTTTTTTTTTTTTTTTTTTTGGTTTTTTGAGACAGCGTTTCTCTGTGTAGCACTGGCTGTCCTGGAACTGTGTAGACCAGGCTGGCCTTGAACTCAGAAATCCACCTGCCTCTGCCTCCCAAGTGCTGGGATTACAGGTGTGCGCCACCACCGCCCTGCTTGAAATATCTCTTTTTAAGCAGAGAAAAAAATTTGTTTTCTGGGGTTTATTTTTCAAACATTTCTGAATTCAGAGACTTAAAAACAAGCTACTAAAAAATAACTTTTACCTTGAAAATATTATTTTGAGGGAGATTCAGTCTTCTGAAGAGGTGGGACTCCTAATTGATTATCTAACACTAAGAGTTGAGATCTGAAAATGTGTGTATGTGTGTGCATACACACATGTGTATATGCAACACTAACTGGGCTAAACACATTTTTGTATGTTCATTCATATATATATGTGGGTGATTATCTACCATATAGATGTACATTATACACAGACATATATATATATATATATATATATATATATATATATACATGAATACACACACAGACACATACAAACACATACACACACATATTAACAATAGCAATTATCAAAAAGAATGCCAGGAATTTGAGAGGAAATGGTGACATCAAAGGGGAGAGTGGTGAAAACATATCATCTCAGTATATTTTTAGAAATTATGTAAGTACACTTTTAAATAGAAATGAGATGGCCAATTTCAGAGATATCTACATCTCTTTCACCACTGATGTATTAGTTATAATTACTCTGAGTTCATACATTTATATTTATGGTAATTTAGGAATCAACCTGATCAAGTTGAATGGGTAACAAAAACAACTCACACAATACACACATGCAATCATACAAACATGCACACACACATACAAACACACATGCTGCAGTTTTATTCACTTTCAAGAAAGACAGCAATTATGTCTTTGATGGCAACATATATGATTATGTAGGACATTTTGTAAATGAAATAAGCAAGGACAAATACACCAATACCTTTCAATCTCACTTATATGTGAAATCTAATCAAGCAAAATAAACAGAGGATAATGGTGGCTATCAAGAGTTGGGATAGGGCACATGCTATGTGGATATTGGTTAGAGATATAAAGTTTAAGGTTAATACAGGAGTAAGACCAAATTATCTATTTACCTAATGGTTATAATACTTAAAATTTCTTTTTTTTTAAATGAAAGGAATTTTTTTAAATTTCTTATGTTCTTAAAATTATTTTCTTTATTTACATTTCAAATGCTATCCCCTTTCCTGGTTTCCTCTTTGAGAACACTCTATCCCATCCCCTGCTCACCAACCCACCCACTCCAGCTTCCCTGTTCTGGCATTCCCATATACTGGGACATAGAGCCTTCTCAGGACGAAGGGCCTCTCATGCTTTATAAAAGAAAATCTTATAGTTCAATATTTCATTTGCTAAAAAACAATGTTTCAAAAAGTTATGTATAGAGAGTAGGGGCTGGGAATCCAGCCAGGATTGGATAGGAGACGGGCAGCAGTCTCCCAGCCTGGTCCTTGGTTCAGACCTTGGTCTTGCTGTCTCTTGATCTTCATGTTTTTAAATGAAAACACTCCAGGCAGGCACACACACACAAATTCTACCAGATTGGAAACCTATTCCAGGACCCTCACCTGCCAACAGGAGCACTGCTCCCTTGGAATGACCTCTTGGGGTGAGGAGAACCACAGAGGCAGAGCAAGGTGGGCATAAGAGAGGTATGATAGAGGCTGTCACCGATGGTCAGTTCTAGAGTTTCTCTAAGCCTTTTGGTCTTATTTCCTCAGTTTATAATTTCTGCAGTCCCTCTTGGCCTCACCTACCACAGCCTTAGGTGCAAGGACAGACAACAGGGACAAGAAGGTACTTTTGGAGACATAGAAGCACTGGGGAATGGTGGGAGGGGTCCAGAGAACCCCTGAGCCCATGGAGTTCCAAGCAGCCACAGTGAGGGGTAGGCTCTTCTTGAGTCCTCTCTGTCCCCTAACCAAGCCTGGTGCTGGGAAATGCCTAAGAGGAAGGGGAACCAGGGCTCCCAGTGAGTGTTAAGGAAGGTCACAGATCCTACCTGATGGTCATCCTCTCCTGACCCATTCCGGCTTGCTTTGGGGAAAATATGTGGGATGATAGGGAGGCAGAGGGCCTGGAAGCATGCAGCACCCACCCCTGCAAGGTTCTGGGGGAAAAAGAGACTCATGCCTACGGTGGTAGTAGGGGTGTTTGTGTGACAGAAGTGGAGTGAGACATCCATGGGATGACATCTAAACACAGAATTTAGAGAAGATTTAGAGAACCAAATAGTTAAAACCAGAGGCTGCAATCAGGTAATCCCTAAAGGCAAGAAGGACAGTAGAAATTATCACATCGTGGATGTAGAGCTTGAGTAATCCAAGAGGAAAGATTGAAGATCATGATTTCCAAAGTTAGCCATGATACATACATCTCTAGATAATACCAAAATTTCCAGACACAAACAAGTATGTGGCATTGTTGACATGCAAGCTTGGAGAAAGCTGGTAGAGAACTGCTATTTGCCAGCATTGAAGCTCACAAAACATCCACACAATTTATCATTAAAACTAGGCAAGCATATTATCTTTCTTAAATGTCTTAGGTTTTTCTATTGCTGCAACAAAACACCACGACTGAAAAGCAAGTTGGAGAGGAAAGGGTTTATTCAGCTTAAACTTGTTTATTGCTTTTAATCATCAAAGGACTTTAGGAAAGGAACTCACACAGAAAAAACCTGGATGCAGGATCTAATGGAGAGGTTCACCTGGCTTGGTCAGCCTGCATTCTTGTAGAACTTAGGACCACCAACCCAGGGATAGAAGAACACACAATGGTTTGGGTCCTCCCTCATTTGATCACTAATTGAGAAAATGCCTTACAACTGGATCTAATGGAGGCATTTTCTCCACCAAGTCTCCTTCCTTTTTGATGACTCTAGCTCATGTCAAGTTGGTCCCAAACCAGCCAGTAGATTAAATAATAGCATATCCCTGGAATTGTACATTTTGTATTATTATTGTTACTAATATATTCTGTTAAAATTTGGATAGTGGTAACTCATGGTCCGTGTTTGGACATTTTCGCATGGTACTGATAACCAACTAGAAGATTTTGGAGATTTAGGAAATTGCTCAAAGTAGGAGAAATGGGGTTACACCCTTGAAAATTTTATTGTGATCTTGACTCTTTTCTTTTCATACTTTATGTATTCTGCTAGTCATGGACAGGAATTGTGACTGACCAGGCTCCCTTCCACTATGTTCTGTCACATTTTTGACTCAAAGTCCTAAACAACTTATGCACTGAGTTATTGCTACTCATTTCATTAGTTATTCTCTAGAGTTTTAGTATGAATGACATTCTGGGGACTTCTACTTGTATATGTAAGTATTATATATAAGAAACCTTTTATCATTTTTTTATGGAAATGGGGAGTAAAAACATTTTATGATAAAATTAAAGATTTACATGGAAAATATTTCAGATAAAATAGAAGAGATACATAGAAAAACACATTAAAATTGACAATTTTCATGGAAAATTAAAGCATAAAGTGGTAGATATGTAAAACATTGCTAAATTAATTGAAATAGAAACATTTTATGATAGAATTGAAGATTTACATGGAAAATATTTTTGATAAAATTGTAGAGAAATGTAGAAAAACATGTTAGAAATGAAGATTATCATGGACAATTTTATATAGACAGAATAATGATAGGCATAAAAGTATTTCTAAGTTGATTGAAAGTAGAATTGTGAACATTTTTTCATAAACTTGAAGATTTACATAGAAAATATTTCTGATAAAATTGAAGAAATATATAGAAAAACATGTTAAAATCAAAGATTATCATGGACATTATATAGGTAAAATGATAGGCATAAAGATAATTCTAAGTTGATTGAAGGTGGAATTATAAACATTTTCAGATAAAATTGAAGATTGACATAGACAATATTTCTGGTAAAATTCAAGAAATATATAGGCAAAACATGTTAAATTTGACTATTTAATTGAAAGTTTTACATAAAAATGGTAGATATAAAACCTCTAAATTAATTGAATGTGGAATTAGAAACATTTGTGATAAAATTAAAGATTTACATTGAAAAACATTTCTAATAAAATAGAGGAAATATATAGAAAGACATTGAAATTGAAGATTATCATGAAAAATAATGAAGATAAAATGGTAAACATAAAAATTACTAAGTTAATTAAAGGGAGAATTACCAACATTTTCTGATAAAATTGAAGATTTATATGAGAAAAATTTCTGGTAGTCTATGTCTTTTTATTGGAGAGTTGAGTCTACTGTTGTTAAGAGATATTAAGGAATAGTGATTGTTGCTTCCTGTTATTTTTGATGTTATTTTTATGTTTGTGTTAGTATCTTCTTTTGAGTTTGTTGTAAGAAGATTACTTTCTTGCTTTTTTCCTCCTTGTGTTGTCATTTTCCATCAATTATCCTTTGAAGGCCTGGATATGTGGACAGATATTGTATAAATTTGGTTTTATCATGGAATATCTTGCTTTCTCCATCTATAATGATTGAGAGTTTTGCTGGATATAGTAGCCATTCCAGGATTGTTGTTGGTACTCTGTTCAAGCTCCACCCCACAGTTACCTGGCAATAGCCAGGTATGCCCTGCCCCACATGCCTGGCCCACTATAAGAGGGGCTGTCTGCCCCTCCTCTTTCTCTTTCCCAGCTCTTTCCCCTCTCTCTTCTCATCCTCTCACCTCTCTGCCCCTCTTGGGCTCCCCTCCCCCCTCTCTCCACGTAGTCATGGCCGGCCTCCACTCTCTCTCTATTCTCTCTCTCTCTCTCTCTCTCTCTCTCTCTCTCCTATACCATTAACTCTCATCCTATCCTCTAAATAAACTCTATTCTATACCATGCTGGTGTGTGTGTGTGGTCCTTCAGGGGGGAGGTGATGCCTAGGCATGGGCCCACTTAGGTACCCCCTTCCCCCACGCCACCATGCCATACTCACTAACACCCTTTCTCTCTTTTAAATCCCATCGATGGTGCCGAAACCCGGGAACAACAACAACTACATTAATAAACAAACCATCAGTTGTCATTTATGTTCTTTTAGGATCTGTATGAGGTCTGCCCAGGATCTTCTAGCTTTCATGGTTAGAAATCTGGTGCAATTCTGATAGGTCTGTCTTTTTAAGTTACTTTCCCTTTTTCCCTTACTGCTTTTAATATTCTTTCTTTGTTTAGTGCATTTGGTGTTTTGATTATTATGTGCTGGGAGGACTTTCTGTTCTGGTCCAGTCTATTTGGAGTTCTGAAGGCTTCTTGTATGTTCATGGGCATCTCTTTCTCTAGGTTAGGAAAGTTTTCTTCTACAATTTTGCTGAAGATATTTACTGGGCCTTTAAGATGTAAATCCTTGCTCTCATCTATACTTATAATCCTTAGGTTTGGTCTCTTCATTGTGTTCTGGAGTTCCTGGCTGTTTTGCGTTACCAGCTATATGCATTTTGTACTTTCTTTGACTGTTGAGTCAATGTTTTCTATGATATCTTCAGCACCTGAGGTTCTTTCTTCTATCTCTTGTATTCTGTTGTTGATGCTTGCGTCTATGACTCCTGAATTCTTTCCAAGTTTCTCTATCTCTTTTATTCTGTTGTTGATGCTTGCGTCTATGACTCCTGAATTCTTTCCAAGTTTTTCTATCTCCAGAGATGTCTCACTTTGTGATTTCTTTCTTGTTTCTATTTCCACTTTTAGATCCTGGATGGTTTTGTTCAGTTCCTTCACTTGATTGTGTTTTCCTGTAATTCTTTAAGGGAGTTTTGTGTTTCTACTTTAAGGACTTCTGCCTGTTGACCCATGATCTCCTGTATTTCTTTAAGGGATTTTTGTGCTTCCTCGTTAAGGGCTTTTACCTGTTGACCAATGTTCTCCTGTATTTCTTTAAGGGAGTTATTTAAGTCTTTCTTGAAGTCCTCTATCAGCATCATTAGATATGCTTTTAAATGAAACTCTTGCTTTTCCAGTGTGTTTGGGTATCTGGGACTTGCTGTGGTGGAACAGGGTTGTGATGTTGCCATATCGCCTTAGTTTCTGTTGGTAGGTTTCTCGTACTTGCCTTTTGTACCCAACCGGCAGGTCCAGTTATTCCAGGGTTCCTGGAGAGGCGCTACCTAGGAATCATGGGGGGGGGAGAGACTGGGACCCTGCGTTTGACAAGCTTTAGTCAGAGTCCATTTAATATTTGGAAAGCAATGGCTTATAAGCAGTAAGAAGGGGAAGTGAGACAAAGGCAGTAAATCTTGAAACAGCCAAATGGGATGTCTTGGGATGAGGGATAAAAGACACTTTGAAGGTCAGTTTGTCAATTAACTGGTTTCTGTAAGGAGGTCTGGTATCTAAATAATCAGTTTATTGCTTCAGCCATTTCCTGGCATGGCAGATCAAAGAAGGTGAGAGAGCAGCACTGTGAGATGCTTGCACTCCAGTAGTTAATTAAGGCATTCAGGTGGTGAGAGCAGAGGCGACCGGTGAGAAAGGAAGATGACTCATCTAGGAGATGAAGACAGGATGATGCCAGACCAAATGGCTCAGGGTTTGGTGGAGATTATCCAGGGATGCCCCTTATCTTTTATGGCTGGTCAGTTCCTGGAGTCTTCTGTGCCATCAATTTGTGGGAAAGGCTTTTGTTTAACAATCTCACAACCCTGCAACAGCCATCTCAGGGCTGAGCGTTTGTGGCCATGTAGCTAGAATGGCTCCTTACAGCCTTTTGCAATCTCTGGTTTTCTCTGGTGCTAGCTGGTATTGTTGTCTCTGGCTGGAGTTTGTTCCTGCTGTGGGCCTTTAAGCCTCTGTCCTTACTCCTCTGAGCTCAGAAGTGAAACACTGCTGGGAGATCATTCTCTCCTAGCTTGCTATTCACAGAAGGCTGTGGCATTTCCAATCTCCCTGGTTCAAATGGCAACAGGAAGATTTCTGTTCCAACTGCTCCACTGATAATATTGCCCTGTGCTCCTAGCTGTTCCCCTTCAGAGAGAAGGTGGAGATCTCACCTCTGTGCTCAGAATTGGAAGCACTGCTGGGAAATCACTCTCTCCTTGTGAGCTGTGCACAGAAGGCTGTGGAGTCTCCTGGGTCCCTGGTGCAAATGGCAGCAGGAAGACTTCTGTCCCAGCTGCTCCACTAATCTTATCGAGAAATCTTTTATATATGGTTTCTTGTTCTCAAACTTCCAAAGAACTGTTGAATATCAAGTTATATAGTATATTTAAATTCTCTAGAGATTCAAGTCTGTGAAATATATGTTGGAATGATAAGAGAGGTGATATAGTGATAACTTCTAAAATATTGAAAGACATGGAATAGAGAGTACCACAGAAAAGTGGCTAATAAATGCCCAAGACTTGCATTTTAAAAACAGTTATATTTTCATACTTTACTGCATAGAAACAAATTGATAATGATTAATACTTGCTTTATTTATTGACCATGCTTCACCTCATTTTCCTTCCTTACTAGTAGTCTCACTTTTAAATGCTAGATCTCGATGACATTTACTTATTCGATAAGTTCTTTGATTAGTATGTACTACTTCTGAAGCTAGGTAATTTGCTGTCTGAAATAGTGAGTTGTTCTTAGAATTTGTATAGGACTTGTTGACACTATAAATTATTAATTTTTAAACCTGGCAAAAATAGCAAGGGCATTTTCAACATAAATTCAAAGTATTATTGGTATTACTAGGAAAGAAAATTTCAATTTACAATGAAATGAAAAGCTCCAAAATCATAAAATTCCAAAATCTTTTCAATTGACTATTTACTCTTTGCAACATGTTACAAAGCATCCATAGCAAAGATTATTATGGGCTTTTTTGCAACAAAATCATATTCAAGCCTAGTTTCAAAATAAGCTATCAATTTTGGAATGCCCAGATAATATTCATACAACATCACTCATAAGTATTTAACTTCTAAGTTAAGTTAACGATAACTCCAGAAACTGTGTATAGATATTCATGTGTCCTTCTGTTCCTTTAGTTCTCAACACTCCAATCTCAACCTCAGCTCTGTAGCAAAACACCTAATGCATTTTCCCTTTCTTTTCTGATCCCAGTCTTAATGGATTACAGTTTTCTTCACCTCCAACCTACCTTCCCTCAACTCATCCCATTATCCCACCCTTCAACCCCAGCAAGTATTCACTAGGAACACAACAGCTGAACCTACTAGGAAAACAGGTAAGCCAAATAAAGATCTTCACTGCTCTCTCCTCAAATTTAAATCTAATCTCCCAGTCTCATCTCTCAGTCTGTAACAGTACACCTGCTGTAGCCTTCCAGCCCTTTTTCCTGCTCTTCCCATGTACCCTTTCCCTACCCTTGAGCAGGATAATCAGACCTTGTTTTGCCACATTTGTCTAGCCCATCTGGGGTGGAGTCTTCTGACCAGGTGGAAGTTTCCTGTGTAACACATCCACAGTATTCCTGGAAAAAAAAAGACTGCCTGCTGAGCTGTTTTGAAAACAAAAACCCAGCTGAAACTAAGGATGGGTCTTTACCTGTATAAACACAGAACTGAAAATTAAACTCCGCCTTGATCAGAACTTTTGTCTTGGCTTCATTTTTCTCTAGCCCTAGCTCCAGCCTCACTTTGAGGTAAATCCAGTTAGTCCCTGACTGCTGGACAGCTATATTCCCACATTCCTGTGAATCCCACAGATCTTTCTTTCTTTCTTTCTTTCTTTCTTTCTTTCTTTCTTTCTTTCTTTCTTTCTTTCTTTCTTCTTTCTTAACTTCTCTATAGTATACTTACTTTGTCCTGCCCCTAAACTCCAGCAGTCACCCACTGCTAACCTAAGGGCCACTCCTGCCAAGGAAGCTGGTAGGCACCTGCATCTCTTCACCTGTCCTGCTCCTCCAGATCCAATCCCCCAGTCTTACCCCCAGATCTATCAGATCTTCTACAGTAACTTCTCATCACAGTCTCCTTACATTCCAAGTAGACTAAATAAGCAGATCCTAATCTGCTCTCCTCCACCCTGTGAAACCCTTCAGACTTCTAGACTACCATTTCTTCTAAGTGTTAGATCCATATTCCCAGAAATCCATTTTATGTGGAATCCCCATGGATAACCATAATTGCCAGGTCCATAGAAAATGGACACCTGATTTTTTTATAATGAAATCAGAAATATACACTGGAAAAAAGATAATATCTTTAACAAATAGTGCTAGTCAAACTGGATGTCTGCATGTAAATAGATGTGAATTTTTCACCTTGCACAAAACTCAAGTCCAAGTGGATCAGAGATTGCAACATAAAACCGGACCCACTGACTCTGACAGGAAATACATTAGAGAATAGCCCTCAACTCATTGGCATGGGAGAAAACTTTCTGAACAGAACAGTGATAGTGCAAGTACTAAGATCAATGATTACCTTTATGTGAAAGGGTGGGGCTATACTCATGGGGTCCCCACACTCTCAAAGGAGAAGGGGATTCAGGAAGAGGGAGGTACTGTGTGAGGGGATAGGAAAGAAGTACAATGGGGCAGGTGTCTATATGAAAGAGTTTGGAGAGAGGAAAGGATAGGATGAAATATCGTAATTATATTACAATCCCCAGAATCATAAAACTAGAATAAATGACAAAATAAAAGGGACTTCATGAAACCAAAAACTTTCAAGGCAAAGGACACCATCATTTTGGCAAATCAGCAGGTTACAGAAAGAAAATTTTTGACTACTCCACATTTGATAGAACACTAGGATGGTGGTGGTGCACGCCTTTATTCCCAGCACTTGGGAGGCAGAGACAGGCGGATTTCTGAGTTTGGGGACAGCCTGGTCTACAGAGTGAGTTCCAGTACAGCTGGAGCTACACAGAGAAACCGTGTCTCGAAAAAAAAAGACAAAAAAAAAAACCAAAAAACAAAAAAACAAAAAAAAAAAAAGAAAAAAGAAAGAAAGAAAGAAAGAAAGTACTACGACCTAAACTCTCCCTTGGAAGATCTTAACCTCTTAGCCATTGCTCTAGTCCTGGGGTCCCACTTTTTGGCTGGGCTGTGGTGGCGCACGCCTTTAATCCCAGCACTTGGGAGGCAGAGGCAGGTGGATTTCTGAGTTCGAGGCCAGCCTGATCTACAGAGTGAGTTCCAGGACAGCCAGGGCTACACAGAGAAACCCTGTCTTGAAAAACAAAACAAAACTTCTCTTGATAGAACACTAATATCCAAAATATGTTAAGAATTAAAGAAACGAGGTATCCTAAACCCAAATAACCCAATTAAAAATGAGGTACAGATGTAACTAGACAATTTTCAATTAAGGAAACTCATATAGCTGAGAAACACTTAAAATTTCAACATCCTTAGGCATTTGGGAAATCCAAATCAAAACTATTTTGATATTCCCTTTTAAACTTGTCAAAATGGCTAAGATCGATAACAAGTGACAGTTCATGCTGGCAAGGATGTATAATAAGGGGAACACTCTTCTACTGCTGGTGGGAATAGACACTTGTACATCCACTATGGAAATCAAAATGGTGGAGCCTCAAAAAAGTGGGAATTGATCTACCTGGTCAGTATTTTCTTGTAAACCAAATGATTGATGAACTTTACAGGTAGAGGTGAAAATTTACTTTTTAATTCAGTACAGTGGTTTTGTGCTTTTAGCAACAACTAGAAAGAATTAAGCATAATTGAACTTTAGCTTCTTATAGCCAATAGCAATGAAGGAAAAAGACAAATGCTTTAATGATTGCAATCTGCACGCATTCTCTATTATTAATTAATCATTCCCAGGTCTCTCCTTACCTGACATAGAATTTATGGTTAATTATTACCATTTTATCAAACCTTAATTGATCTCCTTTCTCAGAGTGTGAATATGAGAAATGTCACTGTGACTCAGCAGCTTGAGCAAAGCCAAGGTTATTCTAACTTCATAACAAAGCAGACCCAACAGGAAATCCTCCCGGGACATGAGTGTAGGATGCAAACAAAAGCATGTGAATGTATCATAAACATAAGAAGATGATTATTCCTGTCACTAAGTAGCAATTGCCTACTTATATCTCTTATTTTTAAAATCCTTGTATTTAGGACAACATAGTTGAGGCAACTAATACTTGGCCACCAAAGTGCTGGCTTTTTATTGTACATAGAGATTTCTGTGTATGAAAGATACAATGAGCCCAACTATATTGGTCCTTTCTAATTTGGTTGAAGGTAATTGCAGATGGGGTCAAAATCCCTCAAAATATTTTGTAAAATATTAAGATGTCTCACTTATCAGGACATCAGGTGAATGTTTACTTCCAAAATGGAGAACCACTGACTAAACTCACCTCTGTAACATTCTCCATTCATTCTCTTGTTCAATGTTTTCATCTTCCAAGAACATCACACTCCCACTTTTCTGTACATTCCCAAATACCCAAGGAGACAACAATACTTGGGGTGCTAACAGATGAAATACTGATATTTTGTGTAACATTTAGGTATTATTTTTTGAACTCATCTGAGAATGTAGATGTTTTACTTTTCTCCTGACAGCTGAATGTTTCATCACTAGAAGAATTTCAGTGACACTGGGGAAGACACAGTTGTTCTAATGACCAGTCTTCATTGTTCTTCAGTAATGTTTCTAGTTCTTGTTGGTTTTAAGAATATGTTTTTTGAGCTAAGCTCACCCCATAGACTTTCTGGAGCTCCCCATCCCAGATTTCCAACTAGGTTCAGACATATCCCTTATGAATTGCTATTCTCACTCCCAGCCCTCTCCCCATACCCCTCTGTCCCCTCATACCTGAACACCACTTCCATTCTCCTCTTCACCCCCTTCCCACTCAGTTCCCTTTCTCCTTCCTCCCTCATGACTATTTTAATTTGCATTTTAGTAAGATTCACATATTTCCCCTTATTTCCTTATAACCTAGTTTAATTTTTCACTTAAAGTGAGTACATCCCATATGTGTCTTTCTGGGACTGGGTATCCTCTCTCAGGATGATATTCCTATGTTAAATCTATTTGCATACAAATTTCCCAATGCTTTTGTTTTTAATAGCTGAAAAGTATTCCACTGTGTAGATGTACCACATTTTCTTCAATTGAAGGGTGTCTAGCCTGTTTTGAGTTTATGGCTATTATGAATAAAGTTACTATGAATATAGTTAAGTCAGTGTTGCTGTGGTATGGTGGGTCATCCTTTGGGTATATGCCCAGAAGAAGGATAGCTGTGTCCTGCAGAACTATTCCCAATTTATCGAATAAAGCATGGAATTCATTTTCTAAGTGGCATCCAGATTTGCACTCCTACCAGCGAAGTTAAGAGTGCTTCCCTTGCTCCACACCCTCTTCAGTATCTGTTGTCACTTGTTTTTTGGTCTTAGCCATTTGTTTTGTATATGATAGAATCTCAGAAGTGGATAGAACTTCCTTTTGCCAGACAAGACTTCAAGTAGAGGATGGGGACATCAAACCACCCATAAAACCTTTAACCCAAATTTTTTTCTGCCTAGAAGATATGCAGGGATATAGATGGGACAGAGACTGAAGGAACAGCCAACCATAGACTGCCCTAACTGGAGACCCAGCCCATTTAGAACAAGAACCCTGGACACTATTAATGATACTCTGCTCTACTTGTAGACAGGGGCCTAGAAAAATGTCTCCTGAGAGACTTCATCCAGCAACTGGTGGAAACAGATGCAGGGACCCATAGCCAAACATAATGTATCTTGGGAAGTCTTACAGAAGAGTGGGGGATAAAACAGTGAACTGGAGACATAAGGACATAAGACACAAGAAACAAAGTCAAATAACCTGTCCTCATGGGGGCTCTTAGAGACTGAACCGCCAACCAAAGACCATGCAGGGGTTAGAGCTAGACCCCCTACACATCTGTCACAGGTGCAGAGCTTTGCCTTCTTGTGGATCCCATAACAATTGGAATGGGAGCTGTCTCTGACTCTGTTGCCAGCCTGGAGTGCTTGTTTGGGCCTCAGCAGGTGATGTTCTTGCTGGGACTAGATGTCCCAGGGTGAAGTGGTGCTCAAAGTGTGCTTCCTCTTCTCAGAGAAAAAGGGGGTAATGTGAGGGATTTGTAAGGTAGGGATGGGGGCTGTGATGAATATTTAAACTGAATAAAAATTAAATTATTGAAAAAATATCTCTGTGTTATATACTAAACGTTGGATTTTATGATTAAAGAGTATTAAAAAGTTGTCTTCCAGTTAGCACATCTGCATTATATGTTCTTAAATCATATTGTATTAATTCTGTAAGTTAGTGAAGAAAATTCTCACTTAACAGTTGTAGACCCTCATGTTGATGTTTCAGCTTCATAAGACATCTTCAAAAATAAACTTATGATTAGTTTTCAACTTGTAGTCACTGTTATATTCCTGTCTTTATTCATTGCTTATATTTAACATAAGCATTATATTTAAAAGAAATATAATGTTGTCCAGAAATTTTATACATGAATACAGTTATATCATTTTTGGCCTAATATGAAAATTTAGAGCTCTCCAAACTAAACCACTTTTAATAGAAGACACACTTGGAATGTTATAAAATCAGTTTTGAAGCAATTGTGGGTAATATTTAAACTTGAAGTACTTAGTATGTAATTAAAATTTCCACAGTGTAAAAAATTTATCCTCATGTGCACATATTTTCCTATATTGCTTTCTATTCAAGACTTAAAAAATATATTAAAGGAAAGAATTATTTTATCATATGTGATGAAATCATTTGTCTTTGATTACAACACTTTTCTTTTGTGAATCTGCTTATGTGTCTGTGCTTGTGAATGTTTTTGTGTGTCGCTGAAAAAGGGCTTTTGCTCCATAATTATTACACACCTTAGAAAGCGTTACATGGAAAAAAGAATGAAGGATATTCGGAGAAATTGTTACTGATTCCCACTGACCTCAAATCATGAATATAATAACCAACCAAACAAATGAACAAACAATACTGTTGAGTGTTATTGGAATGTTGTTTCCAGTATTTAAAGTAGAAATTTGTTTCATAAGATTTCTTTCAACATATTTGTTGTTTTAAACATTTATTGCCATGACATACTGTGGTGATTTGAAAGAAAATGAGCCCCATAGGCTCACAGGGAATGCAGTGTGAGGAGGTCTGGCTTGTTGGAGGAAGTGTGTCATTGAGAAGTGGCCTCTGAGGTTTCAGAAACTCAAGGTAGGCCTTGTGGGTCACTATTAGTTCCTGCAGATCCAGATATAGAACTCTCACCTCCCTCTCCAGCACCATATTTTAATGCATGTGACTATGCCGACTACCATGATGATATGTACTAAACCTCCTGTGGCTTTAAACTAGCCCCAATTAAAATTTCCCTTTATAAGAGTTGCCATAGTCATATTGTCTCTTCACAGCAAAAAATAAATAAATAAATAAATAAATAAATAAATAAATAAAAACAAAACAAAAAACCCTGCAACTAAGATACATGCATACATGCATGCATTACTTTTGGGTCAGGGACATCTAAAAGTACATAATTTAAGATAACAGCTATATTTAAGGTTAGACTTTAAAACCCAATTGCATGAACACAAGTTAAAGAAATAGGTTGAGTACAAAGGAGAGGTCAATTTTAGGCCTTAAGTGATCTCACAGTGTATTATTAACACTGGACTAAAGTTATAGCAAAAGTTGCAGATTGTTTTATTTAGTATTATTTATTTATTTATTTATTTATTTATTTGAGAGATATTATCATAATAATGTATTGCCACACAGAGTTCCCAAATGATGAAGTTAGAATATATCGAACAGTGTTCATTGTTTAAGAACAATGCAGATGAAATTAGAAAAATGCAGATGAAAGCAATTTTGCATTTTTACCTCATCTTAGGCAGAATCACTAAGTAGAGGAAAATGACTGGCTACAAATACTGGTAAGGATGTGGGAGAAAGGGAACCCACATGTAATGCTAGTGGGATTCAAACCAGTGTCATCTTTCTTCATGTCAGCTTGGAGAATTCAGAAAAAGCTAAAACTATAACTGGCATATCACCCAGTCATACTGCTCTTGGTATGAGCCCAAAGGACTCCATGATTCTGGTGTGGCACAGCCATATCCCCTGGAAACACTGACAGTCAGGAAGCCAGCTCAGCTGCTTGTCACAGTTTCCAGCAAAGCTAATCCGATTGTTGCAATCACTGTCTTTCTGTCTCTCACTTTTAGGTTTTGGTCTCTGCAGGTTGTATTTTTTGGACTTACTGCATTATGATTCATTTTATGTCTTTTTCTGAGAAAATTACATGTGAGTTTCTTGGGGAAAAATCTTAAAATTAACTTTATTGGACTCTTGCTTTGAATTCTTCTTTAAGCCCTGGAGATTATTAATCACACATAAGCACATAGTTAGATGAGGCCACTACACAAGGAATCTTTCCCTGAGCAAACTCAAACAATATAATTGGTGCAGGGCCAACAACAACAATTGGCAAACTCTGGTTAGGAGAAAATGGTATAGATTCAAGGTCTCTGTTTACAATATGCTTAGAGCTCTATGAAAATGTAGTTTAGATATAGGGTGTTTATTTCCTACATTATTATCATAGCTGCTAATGTAAGGCCTCCTTTTGGGGGACCCCCTACTCAAATCTCGGGATGGCGCTCCCCAAGAAACTCGAGAGACCAGCTTGATGCAAACGCATAAAGTAGCTTTAATAAACGGAGCTCCGGGCCAACACTTACCCCACGCAGGGGGCAGAGGAGTCGACCCCGAGGCTCAAATAACGAAGGTTTTTATAGAAAAAAAATTGAGGGAGGTTGACGTGGTTACACATGATAGGTTAGTTCAAACGGTTACAGGCAGATTCTTGGCGGGCAATTACATCAGCAGGCAATACGTGGGACCGGTACATTGGAATGCAGGAGGGCAGCTTATCTTTTGGAGTCAGACCGGGTGACGCCAGCCTGTCCAGATGGTTTGAGGCTTAGCGGAGATAGTCCAGACATATCCCTCATCTATATGGTTTGGGATGCCATAACAACATGCCCGGGTGTATCCTGGATTTGTATTGTCTTTATCCTTTTCCAGGACTGATCCCTTATCTATATGGTCTGGGATGCCCTAACAGCATGCCCGGGTGTATCCTGGATTTGTATTGCCCTTATCCTTTCCCAGGACTGTTTGTTTCTTTAAGTCCTGGGCCCTGAGAAATTTTAATTTCTTTTATTTTTTCTTTTACTAACATTAATAATCATATTCAAGTTTTGTATTGAAAAGCACTATAGAAAACTTCCATGTATCAAAAGTGATAGTTACATTTCCCATCCAAACTTTATAATGTTTTCCTGAGCAAAAGAGCTGTTCTATTGTATTGTGTCTTCTGAGTTCTCCTTTGCAGATTATGCTCTGAGTGTAAAAAATCTAAGTGTAGTATTACATGTCAGATCTTGAGAACCTTTTACTATTTAAAATAGTCTCTTTAGCACAGATACTATGCTATGCCACCAAAATTTCCCATTCAATTTTGATAATTGATTCTTTTGACAATTATTATTCTCCATGTCTTTAATGAGAAATAAATAAAAGAGCACTCCTAGTTTGTGTTTTTCCTCACACTTCTCGTGGGTAGCACAGCAGCTAGAAATGAGTGGCTAGATGAATAAGGAAAAGATATGGATCACCTTGTTGCCACTGGAAGGAAATGTACTACAACACGAAGCACACTGGATTGAGCATGGGGTACTCAGCTATTGTTGTGAACTCTGAAGGACATCTTCTATTGTGTATTTTCATACTGTCCAACTGCACAGCACCATTCAGTGGAAAGGATATTCATGGTGTCTGTCATGTGGTGAAAAAGTTTTTTCTCTTTCCAACAAGAAGATTCTTGAATGATTTAGTTTTCAGTGGGAAATATCTTAGGAAAAAGCTTGAGTTGATGTAATAAATAAAAAAAAAATTCTTGAAGCATTTTGTCTACCTTCTGAGAGAATAAGGGGAGGGGATAGATGGTGAGAATTTGTGAAAGAAGAACAAGGAGGGAGACAGCATTTGGGATGTGAAAACAAAACAAATACATATATAAAAATGAAAAGCAAAAAATTATGCATTTTTATCCTTATGTAGCAGATAGGACTTGCACCTAGACTAGATCAATTTATTTGATATTCCAGTTGTATTTTGTGCAGATTCTGTCTTTAAAGGGGATTTAACTTTTATGTTGATGTGCATGTACCTCCATGAAACTTGTACCATTGCTAGGATATTTAAGCAATTTTTCTTTATTTACTGTAAGACTCTTTTAAAATTCCCATTTCTATAATTACCCTCTAACCAAGTTTTAGTGTCCTTTAAACTTTACTTTGATTTCATTGTTGTTGTTCTTGTTGTTGTTGGTGGTTTGTTGTTATGTATATGTTATGAACCCTCTTTCCTTTACTGTAATAGTTTCAATAAAACCTACTTTGTTACTTTTTAAAAAAGATTTTCTTTGATATATTTATTATTACATGTAAATATACTGTTGCTTTCTTCAGACACATCAGAAGAGGGCGTCAGATTTTGATGGATGGTTGTGAGTCACCATATGGTTGCTGGGATTTGAACTCAGGACCTCTGTAAGAGCAGTCAGTGCTCTTAACTGCTGAGCCATGTCACCAGCCCTACTTTGTTGCTTTTTTAAAGGAATCTGTCTGTCTTTCTCTATGTTAAGTCTCTACCTACCATCTGTCAGTCTGTTTATTTATTCATTTTGCCTTATCACTTTAGAAATGGATCATGTTCTTTTCTTGTTTTTGGCAGACGCTGATACTCAATTTCAATCAATTTTATTTTCAAAATGATATATGAAAATTCACAATAAAAACTTTATGCCTCCCATTCTCCTCCCATAAACAAATGGTTGTTTCAGAGGTTATCATTATTCTCAGCAATATTTCATTAATGAATCAACATAAAAACAACTTATATAAGAAGATAAAGATTTAAAATGGATAATTTCCTGTATTATGGAGTAAAATATATAGATAAATCAAGTAGACCAACACCTTCTAAAACAAGAAGCATCTGATTCACAGTGCTAGCATTGAATGGAGTAGTCGTCCCCATCATGACCACAGATCAGAGCCTTGCTTCTTAATGAGCCCTAGTCCCTTTTATTCTTTCCAATCTTTACAAAGAATCTGTAAACAAGCAGGCAGCATTTTACTGCAAGAAATGCGATGCACACCACACAGGCAAGTAGGAATCCAATCACATCCAGAGAGTGATACTGGTACCAGGTGAGGTTATGGGCAAGTGGTCTCAGGTGCTTGGCCCCTTTGTGACGCATGACAAACTCAATCCAGAAGACTGCTCTGTCCAGGGGCTTCATAGGCTGGTCATGATGAATGGTTGACAACCACATTACATTCTCTTTATAGCTAAAGGAAAACACAGTGGACATTCCCTTACAGAATGAACATGAAAATATATGTGCATTTAGTTATGTGTATCATAAAGTTGATTATATGAAAGTATAAGGAAAATGATTGTGGTCACCTATCACAGTCAAGATCTTATTTAATAATGTATAAGCTAGAACCTCAACACACAGTCTTAAATATATAAACAGAAATGCTAGGAAAACTATTAATAAATTGGAGATTAAAATCAGTTAAGGCCCAAAAGCAAAATAAACAAAATCAAAATGAGCTAGTTTTGAGGTTTAGAAGTATGAGTCAAGCAGAAAGCAATTATTAGTGTAGCTGGTATAAAGAATTCAGAAGAGTAGAACAATTTGGAAATTCATGGCAAATACATGCCATTTCCAATGTAGTGCATATCTGGAAAGCTGATAAGGAGTTGGAACTGATGAGGAATTTGTACCAATCGGTTATCTGTTCTTATAGATGTGCAGTGATTGCTCCTTTGCTGACTTTTTAACCCTTTTATAAATATCTCCTTCTACTTGTGAGTTGTTCAATATAAATATAACAAAACAACACTTGTCTTTATTACTAAAAATGTTTTCGTTCTTGGAATACTTTGAGTTAGTCTTCCTGTAAAGTAGAGTTGGAGTAAATTCTTCCTATTAATGTTTGTTCTTTTCTTTTCTGTGTCATGATTTATATTATTGAGAATGCTTAATATTTTACATTGAAACATTGAAGAACTATTTGATTAGATGGTGATTAACATACCTATAGATATGAGTTGTGGTGTGTTTATAGATATTGTTCAAGTTTAATGCTTATTTTACTGTATCACAACACATAACCAGTGGCAATAGATACAGTTCCTCTTTTTGTTATTTATAATATAGTCTAGAAAGGCAGCCATAAAATACCCAGAGAGAAGACAGTGTTTTTTGAGACAGAGATAGTGTAGTAATATATTGTTGTGGAGGAGATGAGACCTATGACAAGATGTTGTACAGTTTACTAAAGACTAATTCAATGTGTCATAAGCCTTCAAAATGTATGGCTTATCTAAGAAATAATCTCCATCTTCCAATGCTATCATCATGCCTATTAAATATTAGAAATGTATATATATACACACACACATAAACACACACATACATACACACACACACACACACACAAACACACACACACACAGACATACAGTGTTTTATATTTGACCACCAAGAATAGAGAGGGGATAAGATAGGGGTCTTGCAGAGGGGAAAACAGGAAGGGGGGCAACATTTGAAAAGTAAACAAATAAAATAGCCAAAAAAAAGAAACAAATTATTTTTCCAAATGCTGGAACAAGAAAATTTGTTTAAGAAATTGCATATTGGAATGATTAACATCTACTTAAATTGGATTGACTTGCAAAGGAGTAGCCATGGCTCCAGCTATATATGTAACAAAGGATTGCCTTGTCAGGCATCAATTGGAGGAGAGGTCCTTGGTCCTATAAAGGCTTTATAGATGCCTCAGTGTGGGGGAATCAAGGGCAGGGAGGCAGGAATATGGTGAGTGGCGGAACACCTTCATAGAAGCAAGGGGAGGGAGGATGGGATAGGGTGTTTCCAGGAATGGGGGAAACCAGAAAAGGGGATAACATTTGAAATGTAAATAAAAAATATCCAATAAAAACATAAAAAATAAAATTTTCCTATTGCTTATTTATGTATAAAATATATGCATAATATTTGTGATGAATGGGATGATATGACAAGGAAGCATAATTTAACTAAATGCATGCTCTGAAGTAATTTGGAAAGTAAATAATTATTGTGTAAGACACTTGGCAATTAAACAGCAATATGCTAAGTTCTTTCTTTCAAAGTGATGTTTAAAAATTTTGCAATTCTTCCAAAAAGGCAACCACAACATAAAACCTGTGAATGTGCACTATTTATAAGTACAATCATCTTTTACAAATGCTATTGAGTAAAAATCAAAAGCTCCATTTATTTTTTAGCATAGATCATAATGAAATCACAATACTGATGAAGACAAAATAGGAATCATTAAACATAATTGAAATTAGAGATTAATGTTAACTTGTTCTTAGCAACTTGTTCTTAATGTTAACTTGTTCTTAGCAAAGAACAAATTTAAGGAGATGTTTTAAAGAAAAAGAAAAATGGTAGCTATCTTCAATTGCTTCAATCTACTAAAATTTCAACTATCAGTAGGTATTTTAACTCATAAAACTGTATTTACTCTAAAATTAAAATCTCCCTAGTTCTGAGAATCCCAATTGTATAGTAATAAGTTACATATTGTCATTATAACTTCACTACTTGCTGTTGCTTCTCCACCTGTTCTGAGCCTCAGTGATTATTTCCATTTGTGTGTGTGTGTGTGTGTGTGTATATATATATATATATATATATATATATATATATGCAATATCAACAATCTGAATTATCCTAAAACTCTAACAATTTTTTTTAGTAAAACAACTGAAAAGCACTTTGGTCTGGGGTATTGGTTCACTTTTTTTATTCCAGAGCTTGGTAGGGTGAAAGAGAAATATGTCAAGTTAAATTCAGACTCTAAAACAAAAATAATGAAAAAAAAAACTCAAACAAATTACTGACATTCCCTTGCTGTCTAATACAGCTTTTTGTCCCCATCATTATTTCTTTCTTTAAGTTAATTGCTGCTCCTTGGATCGTCTCATGAGAAATTATGTATAAATGGACTTGGGGCTGTAACATAGCACAGTGATAGAACACCTGCTTAGCATGCATGTGTAAAGTCCTGGGTTCCAATACAATACAATACAATACAAATAAATACACTGTTATACTCACAACGGGTCATTGATGACTGCTTTCAGTGCATTGAGCAAATCTGCACTTGACATTGTGTGAAAGTCTACTGAAAGTGCTGCTCCTTTGGCCACCATGTGAGCAATGTTGTCATGTTGTTCTCCAAATAAAGGGATGCCGACCATGGGGATCCCATGATGGATCGACTCATAGATGCCATTGGCTCCACCATGAGTTACAAAAGCTTTAGTTTTGGGATGACCTAAGATCAGAAGAACATCAGAAAATGTACTCATTAGAAGTCTTTAATGTAAGTGTGTAATAAAGTACTCAAAGTGGCAGGGTATTTTTTAATACAAAAATTAATTTGAATTGCCCGAATTGCCTTAATATCTCAGATTAAGAATTACCTAAGTGCATAGGAGAGTAAGTAAGAGAGCTGTACCTTACTTAGGTTTTCTTCATTGTGGAGCTATGGTTTATGGAAGAAGTAGTTGAGGGATGAATGACAGATGTGGTATGTGTCCTTGTATGTGGTTTGTGATGAAAAGTGATTATCAGTTGAACACACAAAGTACATATTGGATGTAGGAAATGAATGCTGAGAAAAGCATGTCTTTGTTATAACTTGTTGACATAAAGAGTTCATATGTTCTTCGTACCACTCATTGCATTTCTGACTCTTCATTCCATTACAGTCCTCCCCTCCCAGGATAAAGAATGCAACTAGATGCTTGAGAAATCAATAGGGAAATGACAATAATAAGCTTGCTTACTAGTACATACACATACTCTGTCTTTCTGTCTCTGCCTGCCTGCCTGTCCATCCACTTGAGGGTGCACTCGCCCATTTTTCCATCTGTCAATTTGTCTCTGTCTCTGTCTCTGTCTCTGTCTCTGTCTCTGTCTCTGTCTCTGTCTCTCTCTCTCTCTCTCTCTCTCTCTCTCTCTCTCTCTCTCTGTGTGTGTGTGTGTGTGTGTGTGTGTGCGTGTGTGTATGTATGTGTGTTTGTGTAGCTTGGATGGAATTTTGCAAAGTGAGGTGATACTGCACACAGGAAACACAGACTGTTAACTAAAAACCCAGTGCCAGAAAAGGGAAACTTCACTTTGAGTTTTTGGGTTACAGAGGTGGTGTGGATGGCTGTTGGGTTTCCTTTGGGGAGGAGGCAGGCAGTGATTGTCAAGGACTTTCTCCAAACAAATAAACTTTCCCCCTTGATTGCTTCTCAGAGCTTGAATATCAGACCTCATTGCTGAATACATAATACACTTCAGACATAGGGCCTGAAGGAATTGGGATGAAACTGACTTGGACACCTCTTCCCTAAAGATTTTCATAGAATTGGAGTTGCTACATATCTCTAGGGAGAAACAGCCCCTGCTTCCTGTTATGAGTACCACAAAAATAAGCTGCACAACTATAACATTTACAGAGGGCCTGGATTAGACCCATGCAGGCCGCATGATTATTTTCTCAGTCTCTAAGTCCCTATGAGCCCATTGATTCTCTGATTTGTTTTCAGTAATAGATTCTCAGCATCTTACCAAGAAGGTCATTCTGTGGTAACCACTTGAACACTCGAGTATTGGGTCCTAAGGTGTCTGGTTTCTTGCCCTCAAATCTCCAAAGAACCTGTTAGATGTTAGACAATAATTTATGTAAGGATTCAAAATTTAAAATATACTATTTTAGAGGTTACTCACTCCTTAACTAAAAGTGCCTTTTATAGTACAGGTGTGGAATTCAGGGAAAGAGTCATTAAGAACAATCAAAAATCTGAGACATAGACTGTATTACCATCATCTGTGTTTCTCTATACAGTTAATCAGGTTGACTGCAATCATGATTTTCCATGTGCATTATACGAACACATAAGACAGTTAATGAAACAGCATGTATTTAAGAAAAGTTTGGTTATTTACTATAGCACTTCAAATTTTCCATTTTTAATTTCATGCCAGATTAAAAAAACCTGACAGTTTAAGTTCACTTATCCCTTGTTATTTTAAAGGAGTTTCTAGTTTTAAAAAACTATTATTTATTATTAATTTTGGCAAGTATTCCATATCCACTAATCTCTCTGTTCAGAAGTTTCTAGAAAGTTTCCATGATGGCAATCTGACAATCGAGTTGTCTCTGTGTACCATCCTGAGAATACCCTCACAGACTGGTAGGCGTTTATTTACATTGGTCACTAACCTGGCCATGACTTTGTCACCCTTATTCACATTCATCTTTATGATTGGTATGATGGATTAAAGTTCAGCTGTGGTAGATTATGTTTATATACCTTATGAAGAGAGAACAACCTGGACCTTTTCTGATATAAAGCTTGTTTCTATTGGACTCTATAGTTCCCCATTTTCCTAAATGGGAGGCATTTTATTCTACTGTGTTAGAGACATCATTCCATGGATCAGGTTTGATCTTGTATGGTTGGCCAGCCATAAGGAAAGGGACCAATTCCACCTTCTCTTTTACATCTTTCTGTTTCAGACTTTGACAGGTTCCTCTCTAGAAGGGCTGATCCTTTTTTTCCCCTCTTGTAACATGGCATAAAGGGACTGTGAAGGAGAACATCAGTCTCCCTTTCCCAGAAAAGTCTCCTGAATGGTAACTAAGTAATTCTACTTTAGCATTTTTGTAAATATTGAAGGTTACCTGAGAAATCTACATGTTATACTGCAAATTGCCTACCCCCCAATCTGCTAGGAAAGTTATTAAATCAAACATTTTTTAATAAATTTTTGAATAAATTGATTCTTGATTTTCTGTATTTAAATAATACAGACAAAAGGAGCAAGTAACTGATACGTGTTTAGCTATTTTGTGTAGTTTGGTTCACAACTGCTGTGCTTGCCATTCTTCTATGTGACCACATTTATGTCAGCATTACTATCAATTAAAAGAACACAATCTACAAAACTTCAAAATCTTATTTTTAAACTGGCTATGGCAAACCATAATACTTGATATCGCATAAAGAAGCATCCTAGAATTGGATCTTTCCACCCTTCACAAACTTAGTAGAGAGTTGGCTCTCATTGGGGCGCCATTTTACCTTTTGTGGAATTTGTGCCAGGGCTGATGCAATTGTATTGGCCCTTTCTTGTGTTATGTTCCTGATCATCGACCCCAGAGAAAACACCACAACACCATGTTCTCCTGAGCTCTGTGCAAACTCTTCCATTTCCTGTGAATATGAAGAATGTTTTACTGCCAAAAATCACTAAGAGCAAAATGAAGTTTTATAAGAATAAGTACCAGTGATCAAACATATCCAAGACAATCATTGCTGTCTTAATCATTGCATGTTCATGGGAGCAGCACTATGCATATTCACATCTTTAAACAGCAAGTCTTCTAAGTATTATCTTCTGAAAAATTAAAATTATAATATGTATATCATATGATGTGATCTGAAAATTGTAATCCTCATTGACATTTAATTTTTAACCTATAGAGAATATGATTTCTATGTGTCTTCATTTTCATCTAAACTTTCTGTGACCAGTGACTTTAATGTAAATGACAGTGATAAAAAAAACTATTCAATGAAATAATATTTATATAAATTCCTCAGTGTGAAACGTTTACCCTAGTTGATTTAGGGTATTAAAGGGTTTGGTAAAACAGTTCCAAAAATGTGATATTTACATATACAATTTTTATAATCATTTTAAAAAGCTGTCTTTATAAAATTATGATACATACTGATTATACAGAAGTTGATTGTACTTTGTATAGTTCATTATACACACACACACACACACACACACACACACTGTGTAGGGTTTGTGTATAAATATTAATAAGACACTTGACATCTGTGGGAAAGTGTTGAATTCCCTCGAACTGGAGTTACGGGCAGTTGGGAGCTGCCATGTGGGTGCTGGGAATTGAAGCAGGGTCCCTTGGAAGAGCAGCCAGTACATTCTAATAGCTGAGTCATCTCTCTAGCCCCTGATTTCCCCTTTTAAAGGAAAGAAGTCACAAGAACATTTGATAAGTGATAGAAAAGCAGGGAATGACCTATGGTGGAGAGCTCACACCAAGGTGAAGCCCATTGTTCTCCAAGGATACTAGCTGCCACCTGACTTCAGCCTCCTGCAGAGCAAGCAGAACCAGTTCTGCAGACCTGATTCCAGCCTTTGGGGCAAGTCATTTTGCCCTGTCTATATATATTTCATTAAACTTTGGGCCTTAAACAGGAAAAAAAAAAAAGAAAAGCAGGGAATGTTGTAAGGCAAACATATTCTAATATGTATTTTTATTGAGAAAGCAATAGATTTATATATAGAAAGATGAGAGAGAAAGAGAGAGAAAGACAGAGAGGGAGAGGTGTAAACATTAACTAAGAGCTAAGAGAAGGGCAGAAGACAAAAGACAAGCTTCAGAAGTATTTCCCTTCTGGCAAAGCTGTGACTAGTAAGAGAGAGAGAGAGAGAGAGAGAGAGAGAGAGAGAGAGAGAGAGAGAGAGAGAGAGATATGCAGCCAGCACAGCTGTCTGACACAGTCAGGCTCAGATGAGTCAAATGTTGTTTTCACTATTGTGCTGGCTTTCATCCTGGGTTTCTGATCTTTATGTATTGCATTTGTCAGGGACTCTATACATTATGATTCATTTATGGCTTTTCCCCAGAAAATTATTTCTGTTCTCAAAGAAGTAACCTTATTTGCCCCTACTCTGGAGTCTTCCTTGCCACGGAGATTGTGAATAGCACAAAAAAGTTGGATTTCCCTAGAATTTTCTTGGCACACCTGCCCCTAAGCAAACTCAAAACAAATAGATATGGGACAGATAAGACTGTGGGCTTCATGACATTGCCCCCAGGAAATAAAACATAACAACAAAGTTAGTTCATCCAAAACAACCTTTATGTATATGTATATATTAGAATTAATATAAAAGAAATATAAGTACTTGCCAATCATAAAGAGACTGGCTCAGTCTGTTACACTGAGGTCATTTACCTAGAAAACAAGTGAATAGAACAACTCAACCTGAGTCCTGGGCGAGCTTTCAAACTTTAAGCCTGGCCAACTCACAAGTTGGACTTCAACCACTTTGCATTTTTCAAGGCTTGGGAACTCGCCTAGACAAGACTCAGAAGAGAAAGTCATGAAGCCAGCACAGCTATCTGATACAGTTGGGCAAAACTGAGCTAATTGCTGTTTTTACCTTTGTGCTGGCTTTCATCCTGGGTTTCTAATCTCTATGTGTTGCATTTTTTAGTGTTTCAATTTCCTGTCAGATATGGTGCCCTATGTAATAAATGATCGATTGTGTATTCTAAAATGATTGGAGAACAATAATACTTATTCTCTCTGTACTTTTAACACTTGTCCAGGGACAAGGTGAGTATGATTGGGATTTCTTTTAAAACTGTAAATTTGCCTCTTTTGTTGAATCAGTGTGAACAAATAGACATCCTGGTCGCTGCTCAGAGATGCCAGTTTCTCCCAGGCCTTGTCTCTGACTCATGCATCCACAATCCCCTCAGCCAGTTCCTTGGCTCTTCTGCTGGGTCCTGTCTGACTCCTGGGGCTGTCCCCAAGCATCCTTCCACTTTTTGTGTTTATTTCCTTGGATGAAACTCAGGTTATCAGGATTTTAGGTTAGTCCATTGCCCGCTGAGCCATCTATTGAGACTGAAAATAAAAATTTTAACACAGAATAATAGAGTTTATAATATATAACTTAGGTTAAAATCTTGCTTGTGAAACATAATTACAATTGTTATTACCATTTATGATTAAGGTATTGTTTCACATTGTTTTTCTTGTCTTATTTCCCTTGTTCTAACACTGCCTACTTCTCTGTGGAAATGGAGAAATCCTTCAAGTACAGGATAGAATGTACCTACTTGCATATAGAATTGGCCTTTGATCACAGAAAGTTACTGTTCATAGCCTAAATTATTAATATTTAAACCTCATTTGATAGTAGCCATTTAAGACTCAGTGGCCAGTGAGATGGCCTAGTTAGTAGGATTCTTGTTGCTAACTTTGATGTCCTAGATCTCATTCTTGTCGTTCACAGTCTGGAAGAAAGAACAGGCTTATATGATGAAGCCCTTCTCCCTACATGTACACATAGTAGTATATAGGCACACACATACTTAACTAAAAATAAATGAAAAATATTTTAATGCTATGCACTGTTAGTATTAAAAAATTACAAGAAATCCTTAAGTATCATAATATATGTGATTAAAGAAAGCCTTCTCTCTAATTGTTTTACAACTGTGATGTTTATTTCATAGCGGATAAAATGGCATAATGATAGGGTAATTTCAATCTGATTACCATTTTCATAAAAAAGTGGTAGAAATAATTAGGTGTTCATGTTCTGTATATATATTTTCCTATAGTTAATCTGGCAGGTGATGCCAGGCACCATGTAATTCAAAGAGCTTTAAGGATCTCTTGTAGTCTGTCATAAGACAGAAAAAACATGAACAGTCTTTCCCAGAGAGGAGCACCAAACTATTTACCAAATACCTAGAATACTGAGAAATCCGCCCATTAAAATGTGTACATATGCATACATATGAACAATAGTCAATGGACTCAAATACTGTATTATATTTTTTTGTACATAGTATGTTCTGTGTGTATATGAAAGAGATAATAAAATCAAAGAAAAACTAATAAAACCCTCTATCAATAGCATAAACTATCCCTTTTATTGCCTGTGCTACATAAATCTGAAATGTGCATGAATTGGTGGACTAAAATCAAGGAAATGTTGAGTCTGTCTTAAATATCATTTAAGGCAAACATTCATGATATTGAGGAACACTCTTCTCTTTAAGTTAGAAAACTGTTGAAGAATCTTGACAAATATACATCTTTTTCATTTACGAATGACATGTGAAATTTTAGGATACTATCTATAAGTGTTGAATTTCTCATTATTACTGAGCAAGGTGAATCTAAGCTTTCTTTAAATATAAGAAAATTACTAGTTTTAGTAAACCAGTATATTTCGAATGCAAGTGTCCTCCTGTATGCTCAGTGGTATATCCTGTGGTTGCTGGTCATGGTACATTTTGGGGAAGTTTTTGGAAACTTAAGAAGTGAAGCCTATTTAATACCATCATGTAATTGGTTTATTGCATTGGAGGCAATCCCACTAAGTCTATGCATGCTGTCTCCTTCATAGTTCAAACATAGCACACACATCTGCCCCCAAAATGGTCTGTCCTACCCTCGGACCAGAACTAATTGAGTCGAGTCCTGAAACCTCTGAGGTCATGACCAACAAATCTCATTTGCCATTGTAGCTTGCTGTGTCAGCAATGTTATCACAGTCTAACAATAACAACAATAATAGCCATGGACATACTAAGCATTAATTTATCATTACCCACTGACATATTTAGTTTTATTGGTTTCAATCTTCCAAACATCATATGATCTTGGTAGTGTTAGACTCTTTTTATATGTATTGAGATCTGTAAGACTATTCTAGGTTCATCTTCTTTGCTATGTGGACTGAACCATTAGCCTCCTATAGGTTTCTTATTTCCTGTCTCACCCCAGTACAATCCAACTGGGGACTGCATCTTGTAGACTCTTTTTATTTTTTTAAATTTAAAGGAAATTGTGATCTTACCTCTTAATTCCCTTCCTTTATCTGTGTCCTATTGTGAAGTTTTGAATGATATGTTTATCAAAATCCCCAGCTTTGCACACATCCCACGTGCTGGTCCTAGAACTTGCTCTTGGCAATCTAGCAGCCTATTTTTTTGTATATTGCTTAGCTATATTATTGACTTCTTCATATCTTAGTTCTTTTTGTAAATTAATGAGTTAAGTGTTTATTATTTCTATTCAATGGCTTTGTTAGATTATCATCATTTCTTTAAAATATATTTCATTCAATTTTAATTAATGAATTATTAAATATTGTGGTTTGGGCAGACATACTTTTATGTTGTTTCTTTGCATGTCAAGAACTTATTACTGAGATGACATTAGCATTTCATCACAGTTTTCCTTTAACAAGTATACATTAAGTATACCAAAAATAAATTACACTTTAACTGCATTAATATAAATAGATATAATTGTTTTATAAATGCACACTTTGTTTCTTTGAGTAATATTAATTCAACACTTCAGAACTCAGGTAACAGAAGTATTGCCAGAACAATATAGAATTATTGCATGCTAATAATTTTGCAGGGTTTGTAGGAAAGACTATCAGTTTTTAGATCATTGAATTAAGCTGTTTCCCCATGGCTCTCCAATTATTCCATAAACTGAAGAAAAAAAAAACCACATTTGTGACTGTTTTAACTTGGAGCATATATTTGACCAGATGCTTTTCCTACTTACCATTCTTTCTTACTGGAAGGGAAACTAAAAGCATGGTGGAGAACCATTTGAAATAGAGCAAAATAAAACAAAACTCAAAGATGTATTTACCTTAGGCAATGGTTTGGCAGGTTTGCAGTGGAGTCCTCCAACAAACTCAATGTTTGGTAAGGATGGGCGAGGAAACTCCAAGTCCCAGTAGGACCGAATGAGCCACATTTCTGCTTTCTTCATGGTGTCAACCATAGTAGTGGGTCTTCCTAAATGGAGAAATGAATTGGGTGTTGAAGAGCAAACTTGTAACAGAAGTATTTCCACGTGAATAACATACTGTCTGAAGAATGATATTCACATGGCAATACTTCTGTTACCTGAGTTCTGAAGTGTTGAATTAATATTACTCAAAGAAACAAAGTGTGCATTTACAAAACAATTATATCTATTTATATTAATGCAGTTCAAGTGTAATTTAGTTTTGGTATACTTAATGTATACTTGTTAAAGGAAAACTGTGATGAAATGCTAATGTCATCTCAGTAATTCCCAAACCTTATTTTCATCCAATCTGCTAGGCTTCTGTATATTTGTCATGCATTTTACTCCTTTAAAGTTTCAGAAAGACAGAGGCAAATATAAGGGACATACTAGCTCTAGAGTCAAGCTGCCTCAGCATAAGGATGGGCACAACCTTTCTAGGAATCAAGTTACTTTCTACAACAAACAATCTCTTGACTCTCAGTTTTCTAAGAGAATTATGAGGGTAATGCCTGGGAGAATTCTGGCACCTAACCCCATTTTTCTTGCACACTAGTAATGTAAAAATATGAATTTCTATGTAGAAATATTACAAATATTATCTGGAAAATTTTCAGAAATTCTGAGAATCTAATTTTTTATAGATACATTTTTTAGATACATTATTTTATTTTATTATACTTTACTTTCTTTTTTCTTTTCTTCATTTAAATTTCAAATGTCATTCCCTTTCCTTGCCTCCCCTATGGAAATCCCCTATCACATCCTCCTCACCTGCTTCCATGAGGGTGCTCCTCCACCCACTCATGCCTCCCCACCCTGGCATTCCCCTACTCTGGGGCATTGAGCCTTCACAGCACCAAGTGTTTTTGCTTAATTGTGGCTTTTTTTTTACCTAAACTAGGGGACCACAATTGTAGACAATACAAACTAGATACATTTGGGTCCAAGCTTCAGGAGTTTTAATTCTTTAAAATAGAGATTTGGATGTAATGCTGTAGAGTGAGTCTTGAGGGATGAATATGTAGTTAAAGCCTCAGTATGTCTTAAAAGAGAGAATTCTTTAGAAGGTAAGGAAATAACATTTTAATTTTAAGAAAAAAAAGCTGTCTAGTAAGACAAAACAACTACACAAATGCTGTACAACATAGAAACTATTAAATATATTCCTCTTTTAAAATTTACCAGGCTTAGGATGGGAGATTGGTGAGCTGGTGAGATGTTTGCTATAGCTGCACCGGGACCTGCATGTGGATGCTCATTTAGGCACAGGTACCTAAAACCTGTACAACTTAACATCTGTGCTTATGGAGCAGAGTTGAGTGCGTCCCTAGAGCTATTTACCAGGCAACTCTGCCAAATTGTTAAGATTCTGGTTCAGTGAAAGACCTGTCTCATTAAGTAAATTAGGAAGGGTTGGAAGTAGACAATGGACGTTGACATCTGCACGTTATTTTCACAGGCACACATGTGTATACACACTTACATGTAGTCTGAACACAAGTACATATAAAACACACACAGCACAAAAGATAAGGAAGTACCTTATCTTTTTTTAAAACAAAGAAAATATGATTAAATAATATGGAATTTCTTAGAGAAAGTTTGCACTCTCCTACCTTGTACCTGCATTACTTCGTAAAATGCTGTGGACCAGAGCTGCTACCTGTTTCTTCTTGATAAGTAATAAAAGCTCTCTCTTAGGTTTAGTGAGATTGTTAGACAATACTGTATTCCATTTAATCATTTCAGAATGAGAGACAAATTTGTTCCTAAGAATATCTTTAAGAGCAATAAAAGTTAGTCCCTCACACTGGTGATGAGATGCACAACTTACCTAAAATTTCACTGAAAAATGGATCCCAATCCTTAGCAGGAAATGACTCGAACCATAAGTCAAAATAAAGTAAACATATCATGTTTTGTATTCTCTCCATGAATGTCATTTGACCACTTAATCCTGACAAAATAATAGGCACATAAGAGGGAGGGAAGAGTTGGCCTCCACTGTACTTTTCTATTCCATAGCCAATACCAAAGCGAAGACTGTACACAAAAGGTAACTCCAGTAGCTCAGCTATAAGCTCTCCACAGGGACCAATAGCATCTGAAAGAACAACATCAAACTTGGATTCCTTTAGTTTTGTCATAAGTTGTTTGTTTGAAACTACTTCTCTACAAAGCTTTAACCACAAATCAGAATATTGCCTAAACATTGTGTTAAACGATGGGTAGTATCTCAAACATGTATCCTTTGGCACATCGTATGTCCATATATTCACCCACTGGGTATAAAATTTTTCTAATTCCTCATTATTGGAAGCTGTAGGAAATGTTTCATATACAAAACCAGATGGTTTTTTGGGATCAAGAAAGATGGAAGATGAAGGTCTCAGAACGGTGACTTCATGGCCTCTCTGTACAAGTTCATCCAGCATTATCTTTAAATTCATCCAGTGACTGTATTCCATCGGCCACACCAACACTTTCCCACAGTTCCCAGATCTGAAGCAGAAACACATCTGTAGCAGGAGCACAGCAGAAATCCACTTGACAGGCATCCTGGAACCCAAAGTCCTTCCTGTCCACAGTGTGTTTCCTTCTGCCACTGCTTGAGCTTTTATCCAAGAAGCATTAGCCAAGAAGTTAAAATATAACTTGCATTGCTCAAAGTTGATAATGGAATGACCATTAGTTTTGAAGAGAAAAAAATAGAGAAAGTAAATGTTAATTATTCTCTGTTAACATGAAAGTGTTTAATGTTTCTTTTATGATGGAACATTTGCAATAAACCAGGAGATGATGACTGGAGATGATGACTGCATATTGATTCATGCTATATGGATATTAAAATATTCTAAAATGTCTCACAAAGTCAGTGCCATCATATTGTAGCTGCTCTCTAGATTCTTCTCTGTACAGAATTGAAAGTGTATTAATTTGCAAGCTGCTCATTATTTCTTCCACATAACCAATCAAAAAATTTTGTATCAATGTTGATCAATGTATTCATGTAATCCAATTCAACAGTTTAAGTTATGTGACAAATAATTTGTTGCATACTTGTAATAAACCACAGACATCTTGACTATAAGTGTCCAGGAATTTCATGAGAAGCAGTTACCTCATTTAGTCCCTACTTTCACAAAGTCCTCAACCTGGAAACATGAAAGCAGCAATTTCACCGGTATCTTTTATGAAGGGCCAAAGTATAAAAGGATGTGTTGAGATTACACAATGTAAGTATTATGAACAGAAGTAGTAGACGACTGAGGCAGAATACCATTTTCTGAACATTACAGAACCATTTTACATATGACTCCCAATGGCTGTGATTGAATTCACATAACCTGTACAAGATTAAGGAAGCCATAATCCTAGGATGTATGGGAGACAAATAAAGTTCTCCCCATACCTGAGGAGTTACTATCAGATTATGACTGCTATGAAGGGAGAAGCAGGAGCTCCCTCCATGCTTCAGGAGATGGCTTTATTCCTATCTACATGCTGGCAAGTCTTAGTGAACTCATCTGGGTTTAAAAAACATGGTTCTGAGGTTGGGAATGGAAATTGGTGGTGGTAGGGTAATGAGAAAGGTGGAGAGGAGGGCAAAGCTTGTGAATCAAAACATGTTATATGTCTCTCTCAAATTCTCAAACATTAAAATTATTGACATATAGAAGAAAACTGAGCACAAGGCAGATACAGTCTCTTCTCTAAAAACAAATCAGTATAAAAGTAAACTTAACCTGCCATGTCAGAATATGTAGGAACTCCTAGTAGCTTCTTCATGCCCTGGATGGAAGAAGACACTGTCTCTCAGAGTCTGTGTAGCTGGTTTGGTGGACTTTACAGTTAGCACACTACCACATTATACCAGAGTAAAAATTCCATGTGTATCACCATATCCTCTTACATAAATTATCTTGAGATGTTTTATAAAGTAGCTGGCCAAGTTACACATGGTCCCTGTATCTTAGATTACTCTTTGCTAAAATCCCATTATTTAGTTCTGCATTCATCCAGAATGTCATAGTAAGGGCCTTTTCAGTATTTTCTCATCTGACTGAGAAATAAAAATTCCTGCATAGATAGGCCGTAAAGATTATCTCCATAATACCCTAGATATTTCTTAATCAATTAAAGTTAATAGTTAAAATTAGCTATCATACCTTCTTACATATAGAATTTATATAGTTCTCTCACCTTATGGACAAAGTACAAAACAGTAATACAAATTTTATGAAAAACAAAATAAAATAACAAGATAACATTTGTCTCCAAAGGAGCAAGAAACATTCTTCCAACAGACTACTAAGAGTGAAATTGACATATTTCCTTATAAAGATTTCAAAATGGGAATTATAAGGCAATTTTGCGTTACGAGACAACACTGTCCAGCCATTTCAGAAAATTAGAGAGTACACATAATGAATGAGATATTTTCAGAGATGGATCTCAGTATATGTACATATCTTCTAGCTTTCATGGTCTCTGGTGAGAAGTCTGGTGTAATTCTGATAGGTCTTCCTTTATATGTTACTTGGCCTTTTTCTCTTCTGCCTTTAATATTCTTTCTTTGTTTAGTACATTTGGGATTTTGATTATTATGTGATGGGAGTTATTTCTGTTCTGGTCCAGTCTGTTTGGAGTTCTGTAGGCATCTTGCATATTTATGGGCATCTCTCTCTCTTTAGGTTGGGAAAGTTTTCATCCATAATTTTATAGAAGATATTTGCTGGCCCTTTAAGTTGTAAATCTTCCCTCTCATCTATACCTATAATCCTTAGGTTTGGTCTTTTCATTGTGTCCTGGATGTCTTGGATGTTTTGGGTTACAAGCTTTTTGCATTTTGCATTTTCTTTGATTGTTGAGTCCATGGTTCCTATGGTATCTTCGGCATCTGAGATTCTCTCTTCTATCTCTTATATTCTATTCTTGTATTTGCATCTCTGGTCCCTGATTTCTTCCCAAGGTTTTCTATCTCCAAAGTTGTCTCCCTTTGAGATTTCATAGTTGTTTCTACTTCTGTTTTTAGATTCTGGATGGTTTTGCTCAGATCTTTCACTTGCTTGTTTGTGTTTTCATGTAATTCTTTAAGATATCTTTTTTAAATTTCATCATTGCCTTTTTAATACTTCTTTAAGATCTGTGTGTGTGTGTTTTTAATTTTTTTTTATATATTCTATGTTTACATTCCAAAGGCTTTCCCCTTTCCCAGTTCCCACCCACCATAGTTCCCATAGTTCCTCTCCCGCCCCAACTGTTCCCCAATCATTCCCCCTCCCCCCTCGGTTTCTTTACTAAACTGGATGCAATCTTTACAGGCCCAGGGTCCTCTCCTTTCTTCTTCTTGGGAATCATTTGACTTGCTATTTGTGTCTTGAGTATTTAGGGCTTCTGGGCTCATTAATATCCACTTATCAGTGATTGCATTTCATGTGCATTCTTTTGTGATTGGGTTAATTCATTCAGGATGATATTTTCCAGGTCTAACCATTTACCTACAAATTGCATGAATTCATTATTTTTAATTGCTGAGTAGTATTCCATTGTATAAATATACCACATTTTCTGTATCCATTCCTCCTTTGAGGGATATTTGGGCTCCTTCCAATTTCTGGCTATTATAAACAAGGCTGCTATAAACATAGTGGAGCATGTGTCCTTATTGCATGCAGGGGAATCCTCTGGGTATATGCCCAGGAGTGGTATGCCAGGGTCCTCTGGAAGTGCCATGCCCAATTTTCTGAGGAACCGCCAAACTGATTTCCAGAGCGGTTTTACCATTTTGCAATCCCACCAACAGTGGAGGAGTGTTCCTCTTTCTCCACATCCTCGCCAGCACTTGTTGTCTCTTGAGTTTTTAATCTTAGCCATTCTGACTGGTGTGAGGTGGAATCTCAGGGTTGTTTTGATTTGCATTTCCCTGATGACTAATGATGTTGAACATCTTTTAAGGTGTTTCTCGGCCATCCGAATTTCTTCTGGTGAAAATTCTTTGTTTAGCCCTGTGCCCCATTTTTTGATAGGGTTATTTGTTTCTTTGCGGTCTAACTTCTTGAGTTCTTTGTATATATTGGATATTAGCCCTCTGTCGGATGTGGAGTTGGTGAAGATCTTTTCCTACTTTGTTGGTTGCCGTTTTGTCCTTCTGACAGTGTCCTTTGCTTTGCAGAAACTTTGTAATTTTATGAGGTCCCATTTGTCGATTCTTGATCTTAGAGCATAAGCTATTGGTGTTCTGTTCAGGAACTATTCCCCTGTGCCCAAGTCCTCCAGGGTCTTCCCAAGTTTCTTTTCTAATAGTTTCAGTGTGTCTGGTTTTATGTGGAGGTCCTTGATCCACTTGGAGTTGATCTTAGTGCAAAGAGATAAGAGTGGGTCAATTCACATTCTTCTGCATGTTGACTTCCAGTTGAACCAGCACCATTTGTTGAAAAGGCTATCTTTATTCCACCGGATGGTTGTGGCTCCTTTATCAAAGATCAAGTGACCATAAGTCTGTGGGTTAATTTCTGGGTCTGCAATTCTATTCCATTGATCTGATTGCCTGTTGCTATACCAATACCATGCAGTTTTTAACACAATTGCTCTGTAGTACTGCTTGAGGTCAGGGATATTGATTCCCCCAGAAGTCCTTTTATTGTTGAGAATAGTTTTAGCTATCCTGGGTTTTTTGTTGCTCCAGATGAATTTGAGAATTGCTCTTTCTAGATCTATGAAGAATTGATTTGGGATTTTGATGGGGATCGCATTGAATCTGTATATTGCTTTTGGCAAGATGGCCATTTTTACTATATTGATCCTGCCAATCCAGGAGCAAGAAATATTTTTCCATCTTCTGAGGTCTTCTTCGATTTCTTTCTTCAAGGACTTGAAGTTCCTGTTGTACAGATCTTTCGCTTGTTTGGTTAGAGTTACGCCGAGATACTTTATGTTGTTTGTGGCTATTGTGAAGGGTGTTATTTCCCTAATTTCTTTCTCAGCCTGCTTGTCCTTTGAGTACAAGAAGGCCACTGACTTGCTTGAGTTAATTTTATATCCTGCCACTTTGCTGAAGTTGTTTATCAGCTGTAGAAGTTCTCTGGTGGAGTTTTTTGGGTCGCTTAGGTAAACTATCATATCGTCTGCAAATAATGATAGTTTCACTTCTTCCTTTCCAATTTGTATCCCTTTGACTTCCTTATGTTGTCTAATTGCTCTTGCTAGAACTTCAAGTACTATATTGAAAAGATATGGAGAGAGAGGGCAGCCTTGTCTAGTCCCTGATTTTAGTGGGAATGCTTCAAGTTTCTCTCCATTTATTTTGATGTTGGCTACCGGTTTGCTGTAGATTGCTTTTACTATGTTTAGGTATGGGCCTTGAATTCCTGCTCTTTCCAAGACTTTTAGCATGAAAGGATGCTGAATTTTGTCGAATGCTTTTTCAGCATCTAATGAGATGACCATGTGGTTTTTATCTTTCAGTTTGTTTATGTAGTGGATTACATTGATGGATTTCCGTATATTGAACCATCCCTGCATCCCTGGGATGAAGCCTACTTGATCATGGTGGATGATCGTTTTGATGTGCTCTTGGATTCAGTTAGCAAGAATTTTATTTAGTATTTTTGCATCTATATTCATAAGAGAAATTGGCCTTTCTCTTTGTTTGTTGGATCTTTTTTGGTTTAGGTATTAGCGTAATTGTGGCTTCGAAGAATGAGTTGGGCAGTGTCCCTTCTGTCTCTATTTTGTGGAATAGTTTGCAAAGTATTGGTGTTAAGTCTTCTTTAAAGGTCTGGTAGAATTCTGCACTAAAACCATCTGGTCCCGTACTTTTTTTGGTTGGGAGGCTTTCTATAACCCCTTCTATTTCTTTAGGGGTTATGGGACTATTTAGCTGATCTACTTGATGGTGATTTAATTTTGGTATTTGATATCTGTCTAGGAAATTGTCCATTTCCTCCAGATTCTCCAGTTGTTTTGAGTATAGACCTTTGTAGTAGGATCTGATGATCTTTTGAATTTCCTCAGTTTCTGTTGTTATGTCTCCCTTTTCATTTCTAATTTTGTTAATTTGTATACTGTCTCTGTGTCCTTTGGTTAGTCTGGCTAAGGGTTTATCTGTCTTGTTGATTTTCTCAAAGAACCAGCTCCTGGTCTTGTTGATTCTTTGTATGGTTCTCTTTGTTTCTATTTGATTGATTTCAGCCCTGAGTTTGATGATTTCTTGTCTTCTACTCCTCCTGGGTGAATTAACTTTGTTTTCTTCCAGGGCTTTAAGGTGTGCCGTTAAGCTGCTAGTATATGCTCTCTCCAGTTTCTTTTTGGATGCACTTAGAGCTATGAGTTTCCTCTTAGCACTGCTTTCATTGTGTCCCATAGATTTGGGTAGGTTGTACCTTCATTTTCATTGAATTCTAAAAAGTCTTTGATTTCTTTTTTTATTTCTTCCTTGACCAAGGTGTCATTGAGTAGAATATTGTTCAGTTTCCATGTGTATGTGGGCTTTCTGTTGTTTTTGTTGTTATTGAAGACCACTCTTACTCCATGGTGATCTGATAGGAGGCATGGGATTAGCTCGATCTTCTTGTATTTGTTGACATCTGTCTTGTGACCAATTATATGGTCTATTTTGGAGAAGGTACCATGTGGAGCTGAGAAAAATGTATATTCTTTAGCTTTAGGATGAAATGTTCTATATATATCTGTTAAATCCAATTGGTCCAGAGTTTCAATTAGTTTCACTGTGTCCCTGTTTAGTTTCTGCTTTCCTGATCGGTCCATTGAGGAGAGTGGAGTGTTCAAGTCACCCACAATTATTGTGTTAGGTGTAATGTGTGCTTTAAGCTTTAGTAAGGTTTCTTTTACGAATGAGGGTGCCCTTGCATTTGGAGCATAGATGTTCAGTATTGAGAGCTCTTCTTGGCTGATTTTCCCTTTGGCTAGCAAGAAGTGACCTTCTGAGTTTCTTTTGATGATTTTAGGTTGGAAGTCGATTTTATCTGATATTAGAATGGCTACTCCAGCTTGTTTCCTGAGACCATTTGCTTGTAAAATTTTCTTCCAGCCTTTTACTCTAAGGCAGTGTTTGTCTTTGACACTGAGATGTGTTTCCTGTATGCAGCAAAATGTAGGGTCCTGTTTCCGTATCCAGTCTGTTAATCTATGTCTTTTTATTGGGGAATTGAGTCCATTGATGTTAAGAGATATTAAGGAATAGTAATTATTTCCTCCAGACATTTTTGAAATTATATTTATTTATTTTATTTATTTTTTATATTCGAGAGGTTACCTTCTGTTGGGTTTGATGAGAGGAGGTTTCTATCTTGCTTCTTCTCGGGTGTAGTTTCCGTCCTTGTCTTGGTGTTTTCCCCCTATTATCCTTTGTAGGGCTGGATTTGTGGAAAGATATCGTGCAAATTTGGTTTTGTCATGGAATACCTTGATGTCTCCATCTATGGCGATTGAGAGCTTTGCTGGGTAAAGTAGTTTTGGCTGAAGTTTGTGTTCTCTTAGAGTTTGCATTATATCTGTCCAGGATCTTCTAGCTTTCATGGTCTCAGGTGAGAAGTCTGGTGTTATTCTGATACGTCTTCCTTTATAAGTTACTTGGCCTTTTTCTCTTGCTGCCTTTAATATTCTTTCTTTGTTTAGTACATTTGGAGTTTTGATTATTATGTGACAGGGTGTATTTCTGTTCTGATCCAGTCTGTTTGGGGTTCTGTATGCTTCTTGTATATTCATGGGCATCTCTCTTTTTAGGTTGGGGAAGTTTTCTTCCATAATTTTGTAGAAGATATTTGCTGGCCCTTTAACTTGTACATCTTCACTCTCATCTATACCTATAATCCTTAGGTTTGGTCTTCTCATTGTGTCCTGGATTTCCTGGATGTTTTGGGTTACAGCCTTTTTGCATTTAGTATTTTCTTTGACTGTTGAATCAATGGTTCCTATGGTAACTTCGGCTTCTGATATTCTGTCTTCTATCTCTTGTATTCTATTGTTGATATTTGCATCTATGGCTCCTGATTTCTTCCCAAGGTTTTCTATCTCCAATGTTGTCTCCCTCTGTGATTTCTTAGTTGTTTCTACTTCTGTTTTTAGTACCTGGATGGATGTGCTCAGATCTTTCGCTTGCTTGATTGTGTTTTTATGTATTTCTTTAATAGATTTTTGTGTTTCCTCTTTCATAGCTTCTACTTGTTGGCCCACGTTCTTCTGTATTTCTTTAAGTGATTTTTGTCTTTCCTCCTTATTGTCTTCTTCTTTTTGATCCATCTTCTCCTGCATTTCTTGAAGTGATTTTTGTATTTGCCTTGTAAAGGCTTCTAACTTTTGATCCATTTTCTCTTCTATTTCTTTACGAGATTTTTCTATGTGTTCAGCTACCAGCATCCTGACCAGTGATTTTATATCCAAGTCTTGTTTTTCTGGTGTTTTGGGGTATCCAGGGCTTCCTGTTGTTGGCGAACTGGGTTCAGATGCTGTCATGTTGCCTTGATTTCTGTTAGTGACATTCTTTCATTTACCTTTTGCCATCTGGTTATTTCTGGTGTTAGTTGACCTTGTTGTCACTGGCTGGTGTTTGAATCTCCTGTGAGGCTGGGCTTACCTGTTGTTTCTCTACTGGTGGTTATGCGTGATTGCTGCTCAATGGGATCATGAGCTGGCTGCCACCCGCTGACTTTGTGCACGGCCTGAGGTCTCTGGGAAGTGTGGGGGAGTGCAGCAGAGCCTCGGCAGGTGCTGCTGGGCCTGCCGAGTAGCGAGAGCCTAGCAGATCCCCCCACGTGGTAGCCCCTGATGGAATCTGTCTACCTATGCCTTTCCAGCTGTGTCCTGATTGCAATATGGAGGCCTGCCGCTATTGCTGGTCCGGGGTCCTGGGGAGCTGGGTGGTTCTGGCTGCCTCGGTGCATGGCCTAAGCTCGCAGGGATGTGCTGCAGAGCCTAGGTGCCTGGACCCGCCTGTGGGCGAGAGCTTAGCAGCTCTCCCTGTTCTAGTCCCAGACGGAGTCTCTACCTGCACCTTTTCAGCTGTGTCCTGGTTGCAATATGGAGGCCTGCCGCTATTGCTGGTCCTCACTCTTCTTAATAAACAAGAATTGTTGCTTATCCTGGTTCTGCCGGCATGGTCTGAGCACCTGGCAAGCTGGCTAGGTCTGGCTGACCTGCTACCGGCTGGATGGGAAGCTGCAGGCAAGATGGCGCTGCCTGCAGGGTGTTCGGGGTCTGGCCTGTGAGCGCAGGCACGGCCGCTGTACTCCAAACCGCTAGTCTGTCTGCAGTTCCTGCCCCAGACCTGAGTCCTGAAGTCCCCGGAGGTCTTAGACTCGGGCTGTCTCTGGTACCTGGTTCCGCTGGCAGGGTCTGAGCACCTGGCAAGCTGGCTAGGTCTGGCTGACCTGCTACCGGCTGGATGGGAAGCTGCAGGCAAGATGGCGCTGCCTGCAGGGGGTTCCGGGTCTGGCCTGCTAGCATAGAGCGCAGGCAAGGCCGCTGTACTCCAAACCGCTAGTCTGTGCGCAGTTCCTGCCCCAGACCTGAGTCCCCGGAGGTCTTAAACTCGGGCTGTCTCCAGTACCTGGTTCCTCCGGCAGGGTCTGAGCACCTGGCAGCTGGCTAGGTCTGGCTGACCTGCTCCCGGCTGGATGGGATGCTGCAGACCTCTTTAAGATATTTTTGTGTTTCCTCTTTCATGACAACTACTTGTTGACCCACGTTCTGTATTTCTTTAAGTGATTTTTGTATTTCCTCCTTATTGGCTTCTACTTTTTGATCCATATTCTGAATTTCTTTAAGTGATTTTTGTGTTTGCCTTGTAAGGGCTTCTAACTTTTGATCCATTTTCTCCTGTATTTCTTTAAGAGATTTATTGATGTGCTCCACTATCAGCATCCTGACCAGTGATTTTAGATCTATATCTTGATTTTCTGGTGTGTTGGGGTATCCGGGACTTACTGCTATCAGGGAACTGGGTTCGGATACTGCCATTTTGCTTTGATTTCTGCTAGTAACGTTCCTACGTTTGCCTTTTGCCATTTGTATATTTCTGGACTTAGTTGGTCTTGTCATTACTGGTTGGTGTTTAAAGCTGTTGAGAGCCTGGCGTTTGGTGCTGCTCTCTCAGAGGGTGTCTGTGCTCCCGAGGTGGAGACCAGAAGGTTTCCACCACTGGGTTCTGAATTACCTCCTCAGCTCTGCTGGGCTGGATTCTAGTCTCCTCCTGGCTTGCCTTTGGGTGCTTAACTGGCTTCCTGTGGTCTCCTCCTGGTTTGCCTGGTTAGTCTATCAACTCCATGATGGTGGCAGGTCTCAGGGTTCTGCCTGACTGAGGGAATCCCTGCAGGACTAGGGCTTCTCTGGTTGGACTGCTGAAGCCTAGACAGTGGCTCTCTCAGTTTGTAGGGCTCTGTCTGGTTGAGCTGTTCTCCCCAGGATAGTGTTGGACTGCAGAGCTCTGTCTAACCATGAGGCTCTCTGTGGATTGGGAGCTCTGCTGGTTGGGCTGCAGGATCCAAGATGGTGCGGATCGTGGTCCGTGGGTCTCCATCTATCTATGGGACCTCCTGCAGGTCAGATGCTCCCCCGCCTGCCCAGGAAGCTGTTATGTTGCACAGCTCTCTGGTGCAGAAGGCACCCAGGCAGGCTATACCCTGGGAAATCCTTCACTCTGATGCCAACTTTACCTTGCTAGGTTACCCGCAATGACATTTTCTATTCCTTCTACTCCTTCCAGTTCCTCCTACTACCCTCCCCTCAAAATAAACACACTTTTTGTCTCTCTCTAGAAAAGAACAGACTTCTAAGAGATAATACCCAAACATGACAAAAGAAAACATAATAAGTTGAAGCAAAACCTCTCATAGCAAGGTTAGACATAGCAACTTAACAGGAAGAAAAGAATCCTATCAACTGGCACAGGAGTCAGAGAACTACTTGTTCATACAGTACCATACAATTATTAGGCTAATAGCTATGGTGTCTGAGCAGAGGATCTGGTGTAGACCCATATAGGACCTGTGCTTGCTTCTTCAGTCTCTGTGAGCTCACATACCTCTTGTTCATTCAGAGTTCTCCTGGTGTCATCCATCCACTCTTTTACCACTAACAACAGTAAGTCAGTTACAAGGGTGTCTGACCTTGAATGAAAGTTATATGAAACAGTTAAGGCAGTCATGTAAATGGAAAAAAAGTGAACATGACTTCAGAAAGCTTCAAAGACACTGTAAACAATTAGACATTGAAATTTTAGTTGTTTTAGAGTACAAAAGAGAAAACCTGGCTCCCCTCCCTGGAAAAAATTCTAAACAATTTTTTTTGGAAAATGTATTTCTATCTTTAGAAAGATTGGGATGCCAAGGTTCAAGATCATCAATTCCCAATGAAATAGGATCAACTGACACTATGTGGTGAACATGTTCATCAATTTGTCAAAGTCATGTACAAAGAAAAAAGTAAAAAAAAAATCACCAACATAAAAATGAAATTTCCAATCATTATAGAATTATTATTAGAGAAATCACCTGCTTCCAAGTATATACTCTATATGTCCAGAGACACTGAGGTAATTCATTCAGAAACAACAGAGAAAAGACAGACAATATATGCAACAAAATAATTTCTAAGAAATTAAGGAAATGGCAAGTCTGTAAGAAAGAATAAAACTTGCGGAATTTATTACCATCAGGCCACTTGTATAAGAAATTGGCAAGGGAGTCCTGTACTAGAAGCAAAAGAACGTGATAAAATAATCATATAAATATCTGAAAGACAAAAGCAATGGTAAAAGCAAATACAGAAAGGAGAGTGGAAAGTAATCATAAATTATAGATTATATGTTGAACACTTAAATAAATAATAAATATGAAAATAAAAGTAAACTAGCACATTCAAACAAGAAATAACTGTAGGAGATTATGTGGATATATGCTTAGTTATACATAAGAACCTTGAATGCAAATGGAGATAATTCATGAATATCTATATACATTTATTACTTGAGTAAAAAAAATGACCCATCCAAATGAGACATTTCATATAAGAAACTCACTTCAAGAGTAAGATGACACATGAACTTTAGGACAGATTAACAGAGAAATACTATGCAAAAGGAAAAAATAAACACTACAATTACCTCAAAAACTAGACTTAAGTAATACATTTCAAAAGTGATCAATAATTTTCAAAATTCCATTTGATAAAAAGGATTTCAAATGTAAGCACATTTAAATGGTGCTAGAACATATTTAATAAGCATTTCTAGATGTGAGGATAGAAACAAATTCATTGTAATCATATAATGCATTATTCTAGACTGTGAGACAATGAGTATACAGAAATCACTCAATTTGCTTGAAGAACAGCACACCATATGTTATTTATAATATTTATTTTATTTTAATTTTTTATTAATCATTCCATTTGTTTACATCTCAAATGATATTCCACTTCTGGGTCACCGCTCTACAATACTTCCTATCCCACATCTGCCCTCTCCTCCTTCCTCTTTGCATATATGAGGGTGCTTCACCACTCACCCCTCTTCTGCTGTCCCACCAAGCCAGCATCTGCCTAGCTTTGGGCATCAAACTTCCACAGAAACTAGGGCCTCTCATTTGACGTCAGTGAAGACCATCCTCTGGTACATACGTATCTGGACCCCGTACATTCATTGGTTGGTGGTCTAGTCTCTGGGAGTACTGGGTGGTCTGATGAGCCAATACTTTCTTCCTATGGGGTTGCAATCCAACCTTTGCACCTCCTGTCAAACTGGATTTATAATATTCTTTTATGTAGTTGTAGAAATGCTTTAAATAATTCAAGCCTTGCATTTTTTTTAAAAAGGAACTTATCTTTGGCATCTGACATCACCATGCTCTGTTCTGCTCTGTCATTGCTTGCTGGACACACTCACCTCCTTATATCACAACTGTTAGTATGGGATATAGTAGTAAGTTTCAGTTCCAAGATGTAAATGCAAGTAGAAACATAGAATACTTGCAGAACTGCACCTTGTCATACAATCTAGAAAAACAAAGACTAGGGTATGACACCTTGCTTTGAGAAATTTGTTACTGGGTACTCAAGATGGGACACTGAGCTCAGTATGACTATGGCCAGAGACTCTGGTTCTTTGTATGCATGGTGAGCTGCTGTGACTATACAAAAGCACAGTGTGTGAGCCTGAATGAATGTTAAAATAGGGTATCCTGAGGATTCTATTCTGCAAGGGTTTGAAACTGTGAAATAATCTCTCACATCCAACATAGCCCTAACAGAGCTATGGATTCCAGTCCTCCGCTGTTAGGGACTTCAGTATCTCTTTGTAAATCAATGGGATGATCATCCAGGCTAACAATGGCAACACATAAAAAATTGATTTAAATTATTGCTGTAACCCGAGTGATCAAACTGATATCTAAAGCAGATTTTACTCAATAGTTGCAGGATATGTATTCCATCTTTGGGACATTGCAAATTCTCCAGCATATATCATAAATAACCCCCCCAAATCATCAGAAAGTTCAAACATAAGTTTAAAATTCAATCTATCACTTTTTATTTCTGTTTAACAGTTTCAATTAGATGGCTACTTTTGATTTATTTTTTAAATTATCCTAGCATTTTGAAAGACAGGAGTAAGATGACAGATTAAATCCGATCCTGTGAGAGTGTAAATGTTAACCTTACCTGCTATGTTGCTGTCCTGCAAACACCAGAGATTTGAAGTTCAGGCCCTCTGACCTCTGTTGAGACTTTTTTTTTTTTGACATGAGAGATTATTTTCAGTTTCCAGGCTGCATGGCATGTGGTCTTCATTTGATAGCTTGCTCCTAATTTTTATTTTTATTTTCAAAAATATTTTATATTTTGAGATTATAAGAACATCATTCCTCCTTTCCCTTTCTGACTTCTAAATGCTCCCATATATCCCCACTGCAGTAACTGACTATTCTCCTGAGTTTGAACCTTCACCTTCTTTTAGGATGCAAGTACAAATCTCATGTATCACCACCTTTGCTCCAATAATTTTTCAAAGTGGGACTGGACAGGAGTGCACAGGGCACAGATATAGTGGAGCAGCTGGAAACAGAATTCTTCCAGTCTCCATCAGCACCCAGGAGCTAAGGCTTTCCCGCAGTCCTCCACACACAAACTGCCCAAGAGAGAGCTGGTCTTTCTAGAAGTGCTGACACACCTAAGATCACAGGTTTACAGGCCCACAGGAGGGACAACCTCCAGTCCAGTCAAAGAGAGCAATACCTACTAACAGCAGAGATAACCAGATGGTAAGAGGCAACCACAAGAACCATACCAACAAAAACCTGGGCTACTTGGCATCACTAGAACCTACTACTCCCACCCCAGCAAGTCTTTGATACACTGGAAAAGCAAGAATTAAATTAAATTCTGAATTAAATTCACATTTCATGATGATGATATAGGACTTTAAGAAGGACATAAATAAATCTTTTTAAAAATACAGGAGAACATAGGTAAACAGGTAGAGGAATATAAATATCCCTTAAAGAATTACAAGAAAACATAAGCAAACAGGTAAAGGAATTGTACAAAACCATCCAGGATCTAAAAATGCAAGTAGAAGCAATAAAGAAACCACAAAGGGAGACAACCCCGGAGGTAGAAAATCTAGGAAAGAGATCAGGAGTCATAGATTCGAGATTTACCAACAGAGTGCAAGAGATAGAAGAGAGAATCTCAGGTGCAGAAGATACCATAGAAAACATTGACAGAACAGTCAAAGAAAATGCAAAATGCAAAAAGTTCCTGACCCAAAATATTCAGGAAATCCAGGACACAATGGGAAAACCATACTTAAAGATAATAGGTACAGAAGAGAGCAAAGATTCCCAAATTAAAGGACCAGTAAATATCTTCAACAAAATTACAAAAGAAAACATCCCTATCCTAAGAAAAAGGAGATGATCATGAATATACAAGAAGCCTACAGAACTACAAATAGACTTAACAAGAAAAGAAACTCCTCTTGTCACATAATAATCAAAACACCAAATGCACAGATCAAAGAAAGAATATTAAAAGCAGTAAGGGAAAAAGTCTAGTGACATATAAAGACAGACCTATCAGAATTACACCAGACTTCTAAAAGGAGATTTTAAAAGCTAGAATATCTTGGGCAGATGTCATACAGTCCCTAAGAGAACACAAATGCCAGCCCAAGCTACTATACCCAGCAAAACTCTCAATTACCATAGATGGAGAAATCACGATTTTCCATGATATTAACAAATTTACATAATATCTTTCCACAAATACAGCTTGACAAAGAATAATGGATGGAAAATTCCAACACAAGGAGTGAAAGTACACTGTAGAAAAAGCAATAAAATAGTCTTTTAATAAACCAAGAAGAAGATAGCTCCATAAACATAATACTGCCTCTAACAACAAAAATAACATGAAGCAATAATCACTTTTCCTTAATATTGCTCAATATCAATGGACTCATTTCTGAAATAAAAAGACATAGACTGACAGACTGTATACATAAACAGGGCCCACCATTTTACTGCATAGTGGAAATGTACCCCAGCATCAAAGACGGACACTACTTCAGAGTAAAAGGCTGGAAAACAATTTTCCAAGCAAATGATCTGAAGAAACAAGCTGATTTAGCCATTCTATTATAGAAAGAAAATTGACTTTCAACCAAAAGTCATCAAAAAAGATAAGGAAGGACACTTCATACTCATCAAAGGAAAAAAAATCTACCAAGATAAACTCTCAATTCTGAACATTTATACTCCAAATGCAAGGGCATGCATATTCATAATATAATATAATATAATATAATATAATATAATATAATATAATATAATATAAAATAATATAATATAATATAATATAATATAATATAATATAATATAATATAATATAATATATTATAATATAATAAAATATAATATAATAAAATATAATATAATATAATATAATAATATAATGTAGAGTAGAGTAGAGTAGAATAGAATAGAGTAGAATAGAATAGAATAGAATAGAATAGAATAGAATAGAATAGAATAGAATAGAATAGAATAGAATAGAATAGAATAGAATAGATAGGGTTATTTGGTTCTTTGCGGTCTAACTTCTTGAGTTCTTTGTATATATTGGATATTAGCCCTCTGTCGGATGTGGGGTTGGTGAAGATCTTTTCCCACTTTGTTGGTTGCCGTTTTGTCCTTCTGACAGTGTCCTTTGCTTTGCAGAAACTTTGTAATTTTATGAGGTCCCATTTGTCGATCCTTGATCTTAGTGCGTACACTATTGGTGTTCTGTTCAGGAACTTTTCCCCTGTGCCCAAGTCCTCCAGGGTCTTCCCAAGTTTCTTTTCTAATAGTTTCAGTGTGTCTGGTTTTATGTGGAGGTCCTCGATCCACTTGGAGTTGATCTTAGTGCAAAGAGATAAGAGTGGGTCAATTCGCATTCTTCTGCATGTTGACCTCCAGTTGAACCAGCACCATTTGTTGAAAAGGCTATCTTTATTCCACCGGATGGTTGTGGCTCCTTTATCAAAGATCAAGTGACCATAAGTCTGTGGTTTAATTTCTAGGTCTTCAATCCTGTTCCATTGATCTGCTTGCCTGTTGCTATACCAATACCATGCAGTTTTTAACACAATTGCTCTGTAGTACTGCTTGAGGTCAGGGATATTGATTCCCCCAGAAGTCCTTTTATTGTTGAGAATAGTTTTAGCTATCCTGGGTTTTTTGTTGCTCCAGATGAATTTGAGAATTGCTCTTTCTAGATCTATGAAGAATTGATTTGGGATTTTGATGGGGATCGCATTGAATCTGTATATTGCTTTTGGCAAGATGGCCATTTTTACTATATTGATCCTGCCAATCCAGGAGCAAGAAATATTTTTCCATCTTCTGAGGTCTTCTTCGATTTCTTTCTTCAAGGACTTGAAGTTCCTGTTGTACAGATCTTTCGCTTGTTTGGTTAGAGTTACGCCGAGATACTTTATGTTGTTTGTGGCTATTGTGAAGGGTGTTATTTCCCTAATTTCTTTCTCAGCCTGCTTGTCCTTTGAGTACAAGAAGGCCACTGACTTGCTTGAGTTAATTTTATAACCTGCCACTTTGCTGAAGTTGTTTATCAGCTGTAGAAGTTCTCTGGTGGAGTTTTTTGGGTCGCTTAGGTAAACTATCATATCGTCTGCAAATAATGATAGTTTCACTTCTTCCTTTCCAATTTGTATCCCTTTGACTTCCTTATGTTGTCTAATTGCTCTTGCTAGAACTTCAAGTACTATATTGAAAAGATATGGAGAGAGAGGGCAGCCTTGTCTAGTCCCTGATTTTAGTGGGAATGCTTCAAGTTTCTCTCCATTTATTTTGATGTTGGCTACTGGTTTGCTGTAGATTGCTTTTACTATGTTTAGGTATGGGCCTTGAATTCCTGCTCTTTCCAAGACTTTTAGCATGAAAGGATGCTGAATTTTGTCGAATGCTTTTTCAGCATCTAATGAGATGACCATGTGGTTTTTATCTTTCAGTTTGTTTATGTAGTGGATTACATTGATGGATTTCCGTATATTGAACCATCCCTGCATCCCTGGGATGAAGCCTACTTGATCATGGTGGATGATCATTTTGATGTGCTCTTGGATTCGGTTAGCAAGAATTTTATTTAGTATTTTTGCATCTATATTCATCAGAGAAATTGGCCTGAAGTTCTCTTTCTTTGTTGGATCTTTTTGTGGTTTAGGTATTAGCGTAATTGTGGCTTCGAAGAATGAGTTGGGCAGTGTCCCTTCTGTCTCTATTTTGTGGAATAGTTTGAAGAGTATTGGTGTTAAGTCTTCTTTGAAGGTCTGGTAGAATTCTGCACTAAAACCATCTGGTCCCGTACTTTTTTTGGTTGGGAGGCTTTCTATAACCCCTTCTATTTCTTTAGGGGTTATGGGACTATTTAGCTGGTCTACTTGTTGCTGATTTAATTTTGGTATTTGATATCTGTCTAGGAAATCGTCCATTTCCTCCAGATTCTCCAGTTGTTTTGAGTATAGACCTTTGTAGTAGGATCTGATGATCTTTTGAATTTCCTCAGTTTCTGTTGTTATGTCTCCCTTTTCATTTCTAATTTTGTTAATTTGTATACTGTCTCTGTGTCCTTTGGTTAGTCTGGCTAAGGGTTTATCTATCTTGTTGATTTTCTCAAAGAACCAGCTCCTGGTCTTGTTGATTCTTTGTATGGTTCTCTTTGTTTCTATTTGATTGATTTCAGCCCTGAGTTTGATGATTTCTTGTCTTCTACTCCTCCTGGGTGAGTTAACTTGTTTTTCTTCCAGGGCTTTAAGGTGTGCCGTTAAGCTGCTAGTGTATGCTCTCTCCAGTTTCTTTTTGGATGCACTTAGAGCTATGAGTTTTCCTCTTAGCACTGCTTTCATTGTGTCCCATAGATTTGGGTAGGTTGTACCTTCATTTTCATTGAATTCTAAAAAGTCTTTGATTTCTTTTTTTATTTCTTCCTTGACCAAGGTGTCATTGAGTAGAGTATTGTTCAGTTTCCATGTGTATGTGGGCTTTCTGTTGTTTTTGTTGTTATTGAAGACCACTCTTACTCCATGGTGATCTGATAGGAGGCATGGGATTAGCTCGATCTTCTTGTATTTGTTGACATCTGTCTTGTGACCAATTATATGGTCTATTTTGGAGAAGGTACCGTGCGGTGCTGAGAAAAAGGTATATTCTTTAGCTTTAGGATGAAATGTTCTATATATATCTGTTAAATCCAATTGGTCCAGAGTTTCAATTAGTTTCACTGTGTCCCTGTTTAGTTTCTGCTTTCCTGATCGGTCCATTGAGGAGAGTGGGGTGTTGAAGTCACCCACAATTATTGTGTTAGGTGTAATGTGTGCTTTAAGCTTTAGTAAGGTTTCTTTTACAAATGAGGGTGCCCTTGCATTTGGAGCATAGATGTTCAGTATTGAGAGCTCTTCCTGGTGGATTTTCCCTTTGGCCAGCAAGAAGTGACCTTCTGAGTCTCTTTTGATGATTTTAGGTTGAAAGTCAATTTTATCTGATATTAGAATGGCTACTCCAACTTGTTTCCTGAGACCATTTGCTTGTAAAATTGTCCTCCAGCCTTTTACTCTAAGGCAGTGTTTGTCTTTAACACTGAGATGTGTTTCCTGTATGCAGCAAAATGTAGGGTCCTGTTTCCGTATCCAGTCTGTTAATCTATGTCTTTTTATTGGGGAATTGAGTCCATTGACGTTAAGAGATATTAAGGAATAGTAATTATTACCTCCAGACATTTTTGAAATTATATTTATTTATCTTATTTATTTTTTATATTCGAGAGGTTATCTTCTTTTGGGTTTGATGAGAGGAGGTTTCTATCTTGCTTCTTCCCGGGTGTAGTTTCCGTCCTTGTCTTGGTGTTTTCCCCCTATTATCCTTTGTAGGGCTGGATTTGTGGAGAGATATCTTGCAAATTTGGTTTTGTCATGGAATACCTTGATGTCTCCATCAATGGCAATTGAGAGTTTTGCTGGGTAAAGTAGTTTTGGCTGAAGTTTGTGTTCTCTTAGAGTTTGCATGATATCTGCCCAGGATCTTCTAGCTTTCATGGTCTCAGGTGAGAAGTCTGGTGTTATTCTGATAGGTTTTCCTTTATATGTTACTTGGCCGTTTTCTCTTGCTGCCTTTAGTATTCTTTCTTTGTTTATTACATTTGGAGTTTTGATTATTATGTGACGGGATGTATTTCTGTTCTGGTCCAGTCTGTTTGGGGTTCTATAGGCTTCTTGTATATTCATGGGCATCTCTCTCCTTAGGTTGGGGAAGTTTTCTTCCATAATTTTATAGAAGATATTAGCTGGCCCTTTAACTTGTAAATCTTCACTCTCGTCTATACCTATAATCCTTAGGTTTGGTCTTCTCATAGTGTCTTGGATTTCCTGGATGTTTTGGGTTACAGCCTTTTTGCATTTAGTATTTTCTTTGACTGTTGAATCAATGGTTCCTATGGTATCTTCGGCTTCTGATATTCTGTCTTCTATCTCTTGTATTCTATTGTTGATACTTGCGTCTAAGGCCCCTGATTTCTTCCCCAGGTTTTCTATCTCCAATGTTGTCTCCCTCTGTGATTTCTTAGTTGTTTCTACATCTGTTTTTAGTACCTGGATGGATGTGCTCAGATCTTTCGTTTGCTTGATTGTGTTTTCATGTATTTCTTTAATAGATTTTTGTGCTTCCTCTTTCATAGCTTCTACTCATTGGCCCACGTTCTTCTGTAGTTCTTTAAGTGACTTTTGTCTTTCTTCCTTATTGTCTTCTTCTCTTTGATCCATCTTCTCCTGAATTTCTTGAAGTGATTTTTGTATTTGCCTCGTAAAGGCTTCTAACTTTTGATCCATTTTCTCCTCTATTTCTTTAGGAGATTTTTCTATGTGTTCAGCTACCAGCATCCTGACCAGTGATTTTATATCCAAGTCTTGTTTTTCTGGTGTTTTAGGGTATCCAGGAATTCCTGTTGTTGGAGAACTGGGTTCAGATGCTGTCATGTTGCCTTGATTTTTGTTAGTAACGTTCCTTCGTTTTCCTTTTGCCATCTGGTTATTTCTGGTTTTAGTTGGCCTTGTTGTTAGTGGCTGGTGTTTGAATCTCCTGTGAGGCTGGGCTCACCTGTTGTTTCTCTACTTGTAAATATGTGTGACTGCTGCTTTAAGGGATCATAAGCTGGCTGCCACCCATGCGATTGTAGCCCCTGTTGGAGTCTGTCTACCTGGGCTTCTCCAGCTGTGTACTGGTTGCAAGGAACTCGGCCTGCTTGGCTCCGAGACCCTAGCAGATCCCCCTGTGCGGGTAGCCCTGGAAGGGGTGTTTACCTGGGCCTTTCCAGCTATTTCCTGGTTGCAATATGGAGGCCCGCAGCTACCGCTGGTCCAGGGGCCGGTGAGCTGGTTGCAGAATGCAGCCTAGGTGCTCGCCAGAGGGCACGGGGATGTCCCACAAAGCCTGGGCCTTTCCAGCTGTGTCCTGGGCCTTTCCAGCTATGTCCTGGTTGCAATATGGAGGCCCTCCGCTTCTGCTGGTCCAGGGGCCGGAGAGCTGGTTGCAGAAAGCAGCCTCGGTGCTCGCCTGAGGGCGCAGGGATGTCCCATAGAGCCTAGGTGGAACTCAGCCTGCTTGGGTCCAAGACCCTAGCAGATCCCCCCGTGAGGGCAGCCCTGGAAGGGGTGTTTACCTGGGCCTTTCCAGCTATGTCCTGGTTGCAATATGGAGGCCAGCCGCTTCTGCTGGTCCAGGGGCCGGCGAGCTGGTTGCAGAATACAGCCTAGGTGCTCGCCAGAGGGCGCGGGGATGCCCCACAGAGCCAGGGCCTTTCCAGCTGTGTCCTGGTTGCAATATGGAGGCCCGCCACTACAGCTGGTCTAGGGGCCGGCGAGCTGGTTGCAGAACGCAGCCTAGGTGCTCGCCAGAGGGTGCGGGGAAGTCAGAATAGAATAGAATAGAATAGAATAGAATAGAATAGAATAGAATAGAATAGAATAGAAAGTGGGGAAGTGTCTCAAACTCATTGGCACGAGGAGAAATTTCCTTAACAGAATTCCGGTGGCTCAGGCCCTAAGATTAAGAATTGAGAAATGGGTTCTCAAGAAATGGAAAGCCTTCTGTAAGGCAAAGGACATAGTCAATAGGACAAATCACCAACCTAGAGATTGGGAAAAAAATCTTCACTAACCCCACATCTAATAGAGGGCCAATATCCAACATATATAAAGACCCCAAGAAGCTAAACTTCAAAAAAGCCAGACATCCCAATCAAAGAATGGGTATAGAGCTAAACAGAGAATTCACAGCAGAGAAATCTAGAATGGCTTAGAAACACCTATAGAAATATTCAAAGTCCTTAGTGATCAGGAAAATGCAAATCAAAAGGACTCTGAGATTCTACCTTTTACCAATTATAATGGATAAGATAAAAAACTCAGGTGATAGCACATGTTGAGGATGTGGAATTAACTTTGTAAATGAACCACATTTTCTGTATCCATTCTTTATTTGAAGGACATCTAGGTTGTTTCCAGTTTTGGGTTATTATGAATAAAGTTGCTATGAACATAGTTGAACAAGCATCCTTGTGGGATAGTGGAACATCTCTTGGGTATATGCCCAGGAGTAGTATAGTTGAGTCTTGAGGTAGAATTATTCTCAACTTCTGAGAACTCACCAAATTGATTTCCAGAACTGTTTCACAACTTTTCCCTCCCACTGGCAGTGGTGGAGTGCTCTCCTTGCTCTACAACCTAGACTGTATGTGTGGTCCCTTGAGTTTAATCTCAGGAATTTTGATGGTATAAGGTTGAATCTCAGAGATGTCTGAGATTCGTTCCTTTGGGGGCTTAAAATCCATTTGAGATTTCTCTGTTGAAAAATGTTTGTTTAACTCTGTACTTCATTTTCTAATTGGATTGTTGTGTCAAAATTCCTGGGTTCCTTAATATAGTTTGAATATTAGCCTTCTGTCAGATGAATGGCTTGTAAAGGTCGTTTTCTCCTAATGATGGTGTCCTTTGACTTATAGAAACTTTTCTGTTCCATGAAGTCTGATTTAGTAAATTTTGTCCTTAGTGACTGAGGCATTGGTGTTCTGGCCAGGAAGTTATCTCCTGTACCGATGAGTTCAATGCTATTCCCTAATTTCTGGTCAATTAGATTTAGTCTATCTGGTTTTTATGCTAAGGTCTTTGATCCACGTGGACATGAGTTTATGCAGGGAGATAAATATATACATTTATTTATATATAATATATGTAGGAAAATGCAAATATATAAATATCTATTTATATATTTGCATATTTATACATGCTGATATCCAGTTAGACCAGCAAGATTTGTTAAAGAGGCTTTCCCTTTTCCATTGTATGGTTTTGGTTTCTTTGTCAAAAATGAATTGTGCATATATGTGTATGTTGATCTCTGGGTCTTCAATTCAATTCCAAGTATCCATCTCTCTGTTTTGACACCAATACAATGCAATTTTTTTATTGCAATTGCTTCCTAGTATAGCTTGATGTCAGGCGCAGTGATACCTCCAGAAGTTCTTTTATTGTTCAGGATTCTTTAAACTATCCTGGAAGCTTTGTTGTTTTCCATACGAAGTTGAGAATTGTTTTTTCAAGATCTGTGAAGAATTGTGTTGGAAATTGTTGGGAATTATATTGAATCTGGTGATTGATTTTTGTAAGATGGTCATTTCCACTATGTTAATCCTACTGAACCATGACCTTGGGAGATCTTTCCATCTTCTAATATCTTCTTCATTTTATTTCTTAGGGGAAAGTTCTTGTCATATAGGTCTTTCACTTGCTTAGTTAGAGTTACATGAAGTTATTTAATATTATTAGTGGCTATGGTGAAAAGTATTATCTCCTTAACTTCTTTCTCAACCCATTTAGCCCTTGTTTAAAAGAGGGATGCTCATTTCTTTGCATTAATTTTGTAGTCAGTCACTTTGCTGAAGGTGTTTATCAGCTGTCAGAGTTCTCTGTTAAAATTTAGGGGGTTATTTATGTATATCATTGTATCATCTGCAAAAACAATACTTTCACTTCTCTCTTCCTAACTTATATCCCCTTAGTTTTCTTATTGCTCTAGGCTGAACATCAAGTATTTTATTAAAGAGATAAGGAAAGAGTGGACAGCCTTGTTTTGTCCACAATTTTAGTGAAATTGATTTAAATTTCTCTCCATTTAACATGATTTTGGCTATTGGGTTGCTGTATATAACTTTTATTGTGTTTAGGTATGTACCTCATATCCTTGATCTCTCAATGAGTTTTAACTTGAAGGTGTGTTGGATTCTCTGAAATTCTGTTTTAGCATATAATGAGATGATTATTTTTGAGTTTGTTTATATTGTAGATTACTTTGATGGATTGTCACCACTACTACTTCCCTGGGATAAAGCCTACTTGATGATGGTGGATGATGTCTCTGGTGTGTTCTTGGATTCAGTTTATGAGTAATTTTATTGAGTATTTATCTTCGATGTTCCTAAGTGTAATTGGCTGAAAATCCCTTTCTTTTAGAGTAATTACATGGTTTAGATTATAGGGCGACTCTGTCCTCATGAAATGAATTTGGCAGTGTTCCTAGTGTTCCTTTTATTTTATTTTCTGTTTCTATTTGTTGGAGTAATCTGAGAAATTCTATTTGTTGGAGTAATTTGAGAAATATTGGCATTAGCCCTTCTTTTTTTTCCTTTTCTTTTCTTATTTTATATAGTATAGAGTATAAAGTTTACTCAAGGCATGTGGAGGGGAGATGAGAGAAAAGCAGAGAAAGAGAGAGAGAGAGAGAGAGAGAGAGAGAGAGAGAGAGAGAGAAGGGGAGGGAGGGAGAGAGAGAAGGGGAGGGAGGGAGAGAGCAAGGGAGAGGAAGAGAGACTTTTGAAAAAGTCAGTGGAAAATGTTTTTCTGTTTTTGCAAAGTTTGGGACATCTAGCGCAAGAACATCATGAGATTACTGATGAATTTGGCCCAAATGACACTATCAGGTGAATATTCTCATCATCCTGTCAAAGTCCCATACAAGGAGAAAAGTAAACAGTCAGCAGAAATAAGATACTTGCAATTTTTACAGAATTATTATAAGACAAAACAACCTGCTTCTTAGCAGAAAATTATTCAGAAAATAATGAGGTAATACATTCAAAGTCAATGAACAGTGAAGAATCAAGAGAATATATGCAAGAAAATGATTTCTCAGAAATTAAAGAAATGTCAAGACTCGGAGATCAAGAAAACTAATGGAATTCATTACTATTTTTCCTTTTTTATTATTTTCTATATTCTTTGTTTACATTACAAAGGCTTTCCCCTTTCCAGTTCCCCCCTCACCATATGTCCCATAAGTCCTCTTCCCCCCATTCTCCAATCACCCCCCACCATTTCTTGGAATTCATAACTATTAAGCCAATTATATGAGACATGGCCAAGAGTAGAAGCAAAAGAACAGGACACTAAAATGCAGCAATAGAGTAGATACAGAAATCTGAGTTAAAATAATCATAAACTATATTTTATATTTTGAAGCCACTAAAATAAATAATAAACAATAGAAAATATAAATTAGGACCAAACCAAAAAAGATGGGTTGTGCTATTTTGTGACTGAGAAAATGACACCCACAGTATAAAACCAAAAGATTTGTACCTAAGGAATGTAGATAGAAATAAAAAAACATGATATCAGAGTAAGTATTATACATATGCTCAGAGAGAAACATAGTATGCAAAATGAAACTGAGATAAGAAGAAACGAAGAGGAATGCTTGCTATGGGAAGTGCATTCATCGAGTGCAGGGGATGTCATTCGATATACACATTTAAAAGGAACAGAAAGTGTAATTAAAAAATTATGACCATTAACTGGAGAGACGACTTAGTGGTTAGAAGCATGTACTGCTTCTGCAGAACACCGAGTTGGATTCTCAGTCCCCACACTGAGCTGCCTCCATGCCCTCTAACTGCCTTAAGAGAAATGGATGCCTGTAGCCTCTGTGGGAGCCTGCACTCACATGCATACACTAACCCCAAAGACATAATCAAACTAAAATAAATCTTAAATCAAAATAAAGAGCAAGATCATAAGTAGGGAATATAAATTTATTCCCTCACTGAATCTCAACTTCAGAGGCTCACAGTGGTCAGCTAAGTGCTATGGATGTGATTGTAAATAGATTCAAAGCATTGTTACCACCTTATATTAGGCCCAATTTCATCCAGATTTATATCCTAAATTCTCTTATTTCAGGTTATTTTCTCAGTCACAAACATCTATTTTATTTTATGTACATATTTGTGATTCACTGTGTTTACATTCATTTTGATTATATCATACCTTTGCAAACGTCATGCACTTATGATTGACCTTTGACTTACAAATATTGCATTTCTATGTAGAATTTCTAGTTCATTATTGCCATTGACTGATTCAGTTAATTTCTCTGTCACTTTTTCTGAGCCACAAGGATTCCAGCTGGTCTAATGTCCTGTAAGTAGACATTAGCATAAATTCTCCACAAGAGAGCAGTGTAGCCCATGAAAACAGAAAAGAAAAACTCATAAACTTAAAAGGTGACCAATCAAATTCAATCACACTACCCATGAAGTTTAGTAATCATAATGGATTGCATTTTCGTTTTATTATTTTAACCTTACATTATTTTTCTTCTTGGGAATGTAAGTATGCATACATATAATTATAACTGGATTAAAAATAATCTCTATATTTCTTCTTTGGGCATTATCAAGGTATCATTTGTAACTTTATATCAATAATTTATTATTTTTTACAAAATGGGGATATAGTATGATAATTACATGATTCTATCATTAAACTATCTGAAATATCTCTTTTTAAGCAGAAAAAGTATCCTTGGCTTAATGTGTTTGTTTTCTGGGCTTTAATTTTCAAACTTTTCTGAGTTCAGAGACTTAAACACAACTTATAAAAAATAACTTTTCCCTTGAAAATATTCTCTTGAGGGAGATTCAAGAGATACCTTTTTACTGCAGAGGAGGACCTCCTAATTGGTTACCTAACACTAAGAGTTCAGATATGAAAATGTGTATATATATATATATATATATATATATATATATGAATATTTAGCATATATAAATGGACACATGAATATACACACCAACACACACACACACACACACACACACACACACACACACACATATTCACAATAGTAATTAGAGAAAAGAATGTCATGAATTTAAGAGGTAATGGTGGCATTAAAGGGCTTGAAAGCGAAGAGTGGTAAAATCATGTAAATTCAGAGTATTCTAAGAAATTTTGTAAGTTCACTTTTAAAAAGACATGAGATGGTTTATTTAAGAGACATCTATACCCTTTTCATCACTGAAGCTTTAGTTATAATTATTCTGAATTCATACATTTATAATTCTGGAAATTCCAGAATCCAACTGATCATTTAAAAGTTGAATGAGTAACAAGCACAACTCACACACATACGTACACACAAAGTCTCTCTCTCTCTCTCTCTCTCTCTCTCTCTCTCTCTCTCTGTCTCTCTCTTTCTCACCACACACACACAGAGTACAGTTTTATTCAGTTTCAAGAAAGACAGTAAGTATCTCTTTGGTGGCAACCTATATAATTATGTAGGGCATTTTGTAAATGAAATGAACAGGGACAGATACACCAATACCTCTCAATCTCTCTTATATATAAAATCTAGTCAAGCAAAAATAAATAGAGGATGACGGGATGATGGTAGATATCAAGAGTTTGAGTTTGGATCAGGCATGTGATGTGTGGATGTTGGTTAGAGATATAAACTTTCAGTTTGACAAAAGGAATAAGACAAAAATATCATATCCTAATGATTATTGTAAGAACCCCAAACTATGAAGGCCTTAACCGTACCTCAAGATTGCACGCCCCAGGAGACACGGGAGACCGGCTTGTTGCAAACGCATGAGGTAGCTTTAATAAACAGAGCTCTGGGCCAACACTTACCCACGCAGGGGCAGAGGAGTTGACCCCGAGGCTCAAATATCGAAGGTTTTTATAGAAAAAGTTAGGGAGGTTGACGTGGTTACACATGATAGGTTAGTTCCAACGGTTACAGGCAGATTCTTGGTGGGCAATTACATCAGCGGGCAATACGAGGGACCGGTACATCCGAAGTACAGGAGGGCAGCTTATCTTTTGGAGTCAGCCTGGGTGACGCCAGCCTGTCCAGATGGTTTGAGGCTCAGTGGAGATAGTCCAGACATATCCCTTATCTATATGGCCTGGGATGCCTTAACAGCATGCCCGGGTGCATCCTGGATTTGTATTGCCCTTATCCTTTCCCAGGACTGTTTGTTTCTTTTTAGTCCTGGGCCCTGAGAAATTTTAACTGCTTTTATTCTTTCTTTCATTATAATACTTAACATTTCATTTTTTTTTTAAAAAAAGCAAAAGGTAACCTTTGTTTTGATTTCTTATGTTTTTTTAATTAGATATTTTCTTTATTTACATTTCAAATGTTATCCCCTTTCCTGGTTTCCCCTCTGAAAACACCCTATCTCATCCCCTGCTCATGAACCCACCAACTCTAGCTTCCCTGTCCTGACATTCCCATATGCTGGGTCATCGAGCCTTCGCAGGACCAAGGGCCTCTCCTCCATATAAAAGGAAATCTTATAGTTCAATATTTCATTTGCTAAAAAAAAAAAAAAAAAAAAAAAAAAAAAGTTTTGAAAGGGTTAACTCAGGAACTTTAAAAAGGTCAGAGGCTAAGTTACATTTCTCAGACCACAAAGGGGAGGGGTAGACAGACCTAAGGGTGGGAACATATTCCAATGGACTGACTGTTTGCCACCTACCTCATCACCTAACAACCAATTCATTTAAAGGTAGCCCTGTTCTGCCAATCACATTGTGCTTAATGGTGGCTGCACAAGAACTGTAGAAAAGACCTATGTAGCCCAAAATGTGGGTAGATCTCTCTTTGTGTACAGGGTGGCCCCAGCATGCTGTATTTAATAAATTTCCTCTTGCATTTTGCATCAATTTCTGTCTCTGCGTGGTATAGTCAGGGGGTCTGGTAAGTTATGGCTGGTCAAGTCTTACATTTGGTGCATTGACCAGGACACTACCTCCTGCGTGAACTGCTGTAGAAGAGAAATCAGAGGTCTGAAGAAGGTACCATGGTTGGTCTGTCAGAGTTTTCTCTGTTTTCTGTGTTTCTGTCTGTGTCTTTTCTTTTCTGAGCAGCTGCTGATTTGCAACTAGAAGAGTTGCCCATTGGGGTTGCCAGGAGTGGTGGGTAGACACCATAATGCCATGGCAATGAGAATCCTGGAAGAAGCTCCAGATTCTGCGTGAGAAGTAAGTTCCAATAGAATCTGACTTAATCTGGGCTCCATGGTGGGAAGGCCATGGCCGAGCCATTCAGTTCTTCTTTTGTGGCTCTCGTGACAGGGACACATTGGTATTTTAGTTTTTGTTTTCCAAGTTTTTCTAAAATCTGATTGGTATGGTTCCTGCAGCATGTGTAAGAGCACATGATGTCTGAAACTGGGCCCATCAAGAGACGAATTGTGTGTTGATTGTCCTTTCTCTGTGTTCTTGGACCTCCGGTGACAGGGTTGGGCTGTCTGTGTGCTGATTGCTTTTCCTCTGTGCTTGTTTGTATTTTGTTCTGTATTTTTGGACTTAGACTGATTGCATTGTTTAGCTGTTAGACCAACTGAAAAGTAACTCTGTTTTTCTGTAGGAAACATTGACTTACTGAGTGCCAAAATTGGGTCAGGTGACTCAAGTATGCCAAGTTGAAACAAAGGAGAGACAGAATGCTGAGGACCCCCTAGTGGGGAAAATAAGTCAATAAGATACTCAAGGTGGTGCCACATGACAATTCTGGGTTTAAGCTGGTACAGATTGATGAGTAAATCAATTGTGTTAAGTTAGGATAAAGATCTTTTATTTCACTTGTTTCAGATTGTTTTGATTTTCATAATGTTTGTGATGTTTAGTTTTGTGGTAATATTCCCCTTGAAAGGAGATCAAGATAAAGGTTTTCCTGGTTACTGGCTCAAGGATAGGCTGATTTGAAAAAAAGGTTTTGTCTTTAAGTTTTTAAAAAGGGTGATTAAGATCTGGACATCTTCCAGAGCTATTTAGGTCAGAAATGAAAGAAGGAGACCTTTAGAGGACTAGATTCCAGAATATCAAACAAAAATATATCTTTGTGATACTAAAATTTTCTTTTGAGATTTATATATTACAGAAAATGCAGGCAGGTTGAGTCTCCTCGTCAAACATGCTGAACTGACCTGCTTGTACTCCTGAGGTTCTGGACTTCAGTTAGAGCCAGTCAAGACACAGAAATCAGAGACCAACCAGCTCACCCATTTTCCCTACCCTTCCCTTACCCCTTATTAATATCTCAATGCCCATACTCAGCTTGAAGAAGTTACGAAGAGTCGTCGACCCAATTTCCTATAATTTGGGGCTGGAGAGGTTTATTATTAATTTGTCTTCCTAGAAATGATCAGATTTGTAACAGAGAGGAAATAAGATTGACTATAGAGCCATAATTTCATTTGGTAAAAATCCTCTTAATTGTTACTAATTTAAAGTCATAAGTTCTTATTGGGTACAGAATTCATTTTGATACATTATCAAGGTTTTCAATGGTATAAATTTCTTCTACTGATACTAAATATTTAAAAGTACAGGGTTTAAACCCAGTCCTTCTTTGTGTTTTTTATAAAAGTTCTGAGATGTTAAAGCCTGTGAGTTTAGGGCCAAATAACAAATAAAGTCTCTGAGTTTATTGTTAGGGTGCTTTCAAGATTTTAATCAAAACAGCTGAAAGTTGTCAAGTTGCTAGTTCAGAGATACTTTAGATAGATAGATATTCTACAAAGCCCTCAGAAGTCCACAGAATGTGATATTGTATGTTATATATTTTCATTTAATATTGGTCACTCTTGGATTGATGGAGTTGAAGACTTAGTCTCATAGCCAGCCCAAGCAGTGTAACATTGAGAAAGCTGTTATAGATTTAAATAGATGGTTTTCAGATGACATAAAACTTATAGCCAAGACATGAGTCTTGAGTCTTATAGTCTTCTATAAGTGTTAATTATTATAGTCTTCTAAGATAGTACAGATAACACAGGTTCAGTTAGATTGACATCTCTAGGTCTACCTTATTATACTTTACAATTTACAAAATGGTAATAGTTATGCACAATTTAAACTTAGAGAGAAAGCTTTTATTAAACATAAAAGGTGATATGTTACAAAATTTCCTGTCCATTCACATTTAGGCATTTAGGCAGTGAGAGGCCAGTGATTAGAGGGTAGAGAGGAAAAATATCTAGGGAGAGAGAGGACCACACGAGCAGAGTAGGAGGAGACCTGAGACCACCTTCCAGATATTGTGGTGGCTCTCTCACTAAGGGCCTATTTCCCAAGAGACTGATTAATCTCATTGAAACAGCTTTGTTTATAATACAGGAAACCAAAAACAATACCCCCTCCGACTCAGGGGTGTCATCAATAGACCAGGCTGTCCTGAACAGTGGGCTTTCCATGACTAGACCTTACTGGGACTTTAAAATGACAAAAGGTAAGGGGATCCTGAAGGTCTACCACCAGACTCCAAGGGCAGGTCTCAAGGGACTTGCATGGCAACCCACACATTTGACCAAGCTGTGTGATGATAAACAGGGACCACAGCTTTTCTAGAGCAGATCATAGGGTCAATATATACCCTATGATCCCAGGGACAAGGAATATAAAACTACTGGGACAATGGCTTTTATATACCAGGCTAGTAGAGATATCAGAAAAAAGCTTCAGAGGGGTAGAGAAAAAGAATAAGCCATTTATAGATTTAGTACAATTTGCAGAGACATGGAGACAGGAGAAGAAGGAACAGGGAAAGAGAATGAGTAAGTCTATAGAGATATTTAGTGCAGGTTGCTGAGAAATTCTGTAGAGAGATTTAGTGCAGGCTGCTGAGAAAGTCTACCATTGTAGGGAGACAGAGGAGGAGAGGGAGCAGAGAGTAAGAAAGAAAAAAATGATAGAGAAGGAAGATACATAGAATCCTGGCTACAGTAGTTAGGAAAAGCAGAGAAGAGAGACAGAAAAGGTGCATACTACAAAGAGAGAGGCCACTGGGCCTGAGCATGCACCAATGGAATCCAGGATCAGGAATTGCCAGGCCGTGGGGGAAAAAGCCACCAAGTGGCAAAGGTGTTAGCCCTGGGTGAAGACAGTGACTAGGAGAGATGAGGTTCTGACCACCTCCCCCAACCCAGGGTAATTCTGAGAGTGGAGGCGAAGCCTACTCAGTTCTTGGTGGATACAGGAGCACAATGCTTGGTCCTCCAAGCCAATGGCCCTCTCTAGTTTCAAGAAAAGATTTTGGGTCCAAGAAGCCACTGGCACCAAAATGTATTCATGGACTACCTGAAGAAGAGTGGACCTAGGGATGGGATGGGTAACCCATTCATTTAGGGTCACCCCAGACTGTCCCTACCCTCTGTTGCAGTGAGACATACTCTCCAAAATGGGGGCCCGAATACACTTCCTGCCCGAAAGGCCACAGCTAACTGGTCCCAGAGGAGAAAACTGATCCCTGCTGAAAGTCAAAGCTACAAATGGGAGCAGTTTTCTCCATGAAGGTCAGAGACAAGCAGATGCTGCTGTGGTGGATGGCACAAAGGTCATCTGGGTAGATCCTCTGCCTCCTGCACTTAATGCAGAAAGTGGAGCTAATTGTCCTCACCTAGACCTTGGAATGTAGAGCCAGGAAGAAAATTAACATCCATGTGGAAAGCAGATTTGCCCTTACCACAGCCCATGTTCATGGGACTAAATGCCAAGAGGGAGGACTGCTCACATCAGAGGAAACAACAAGAAATCTTGGACCTCTTGGATGCCCTAATGAAGCCGGCAACTGTGAGTATTATTCACTGCCCAGGACATCAGAGAGAAGAGACTCAGTGGACAATAGCCAGGCAGATCAAGTGGTTCCAGAAGTGGCTATACAGGGGCCTATATTGTTTATGGGACTGCAAGAGACTCACACTGGGAAATGAGAATAAATTAAGAAATGATCTCACTTAGAATAAAATGACTCAGATTGCTAGTCACCCTACCAACTATTACCAAGAGAAGGCACACACAAGAAGGGAGAACTATACTCCTCAGAAAGTAAGCAAAAGACTTACTAGGCCAAATGCACAGATGGACTCATTTAGGGGATAAAAAAGCTTGTCCAGGCAGTTAAGGGACATACAGTATGTATTTATGACTCAGGTTTTCGGCCAGAGAGATAATAGAACAGTGTAAGGTATGCCAGCAATTGAATGCTTTTGCAGCAAAGGGTAAACAGGGCAAAAGACCTAGAAGAGAACAACCTAGAGTATATTGAGAGATTTTATAGAAGTTAAGGCAGGAAAATATGGTTATAAATACCTGCTAGTGTCTGTGGATACTTTCTCTGGATGGGTTGAGTCTTTCCCTATCAAGCAGGAAACAGCTGCCATTATTAGAAGAAAATTTCCAGAGTTTCAGAGTAATTGGATCAGACAAAGGTCCTGTTGTTGTTTCTAAGGTAAGTCTGGGATTGACAGAGATATTGGGGACTAATTGGAAACTTTATTGGGCATACTCTCCCCAGAGCTCAGGGCAGGTAGAGAAAATAAGCAAAACCCTATGAGAGACCTTAACTAAATTGATCTTGGAGACTGACTCAGGCTGGGTGGTGCCCCTCTCCTTGTTCATGTACTGAGCCCAGAACAGCCCCTATTGTTCTGACCACTTTTGAGATCCTATTTGGTACCCCAACTTCTTTGTTGTTGACTGAGTCATCCTAGTAGGTATCCCACAACCTGAGATTTGGCCCAAACTGTCTGCCTTAAATGCTCTAGGGAAGCCAGGGACTCCTCACTGCTTCCAGACTGGTGACTGGATCTGTGTAAGAAAGCTTCATGGAACAGTTGCTAGAACACTGATGAAAGAGACCCTTCCTGGATCTACTAGTCAGTCCCACATGCCTCAAGGTTGACTACTGCAGCCTGGATATATGCTTCCCATGTGAAACCTGCACATGCCCTGCTCTCCACACCCCTGCTGGATGGTACAGAAGACAATCTGCTGAAGCTCAAGATCACTTGACCGTGATCATGACTGCCTGGTGGTACCCTTAGATTCTGGTTCCTTTCCCCATCCCATGTGCCCATTCACCAAACCTGTTCTGGCACTCACTGTTTCACTTCTGTTGGGGTTAGAGATGGCCAGGGCAGCTACCAGGACTTCCACTCTGGTCTTATTAGGAGAAAAGTATGACAGTCTGAGGACAGCATTGATTTAGATATAGAGAAAATAGAAACTTCCATCAGTCACCTTCAAGAATTATTGACTTCATTATCACAAGTATTACTGCAGGATAGGAGGGCTATGTGCTGCCTTAGCTGAGGAGTGTTACTCTTATATAGACCATTCGGGGTCGTTAATCCTTATAGAACCCCTAGTTGTTCTCCAGGTAATGTTGACTTTTGGCCCCTACATTTTAAATGGCTTGATCACTATTATTAAGAAACAATTAGGTGCAGTACAGCTGATGATCTTAGAACGAGATACAGAAGATCAGGAATATGAGCTCTCAATATCAGCAATTGCTTCACGATTGAAGCATGCACCAAGAAAAGGAAGGACTGAAGGGTTAACCCAGGAACTTTTAAAAGGTCAGAGGCTAAGTTACATCCCTCAGACCACAAAGGGGAGGGGGAGACTGACCTAAGAGTGGGGACACATTCTGAAGGACCGAGAGTTGACTACTGTACTGGCTGCTTTTGTGTGTCAACTTGACACAGGCTGGAGTTTTCACAGAGAAAGGAGCTTCAGTTGGGGAAGTACCTCCATGAAATCCAGGTGTGAGGCATTTTCTCAGTTAGTGATCAAGGTGAGAGGGCCTATCACCTTGTGGGTGGTGCCATCCCTGGGTTGATAGTCTTGGGTTGTATAAGAGAGCAAGCTGAGCAAGCCAGGGGAAGCTAGCCAGTAAGAAACATCACATACTCCACTATGTTCATAGCTGCCTTATTTATAATAGCTAGAAGATGGAAAGAACCCAGATGTCCCTCAACAGAGGAATGGATACAGAAACTATGGTATATATACACAATGGAATACTATTCCGCTATTAAAAACAATGAACTCATGAAATTCTTAGGCCAATGGATGGAACTAGAAAGTGTCATCCTGAGTAAGGCAACCCAATACCAAAAGAACACACAGGGTATGCACTCACTAATAAGCAGATGTTAGCCCAAAAGCTCAAAATAAACAAGTTACAATTCACCCAGCACAGAAAGCTCAAGAAGGTGAGGGTGCTTTGGTTCCTCTGAGAAAAGGAACAAAATACTCATAGGAGCAATAAGGGATGCAATGTGTGGAGCAGAGAGTAAAACCCAGGGACTGTCCTACTTGAGGATTCATCCTATAAGCAGTCACCAAACGCCAACACTATGACAAAAAGCATATATCAAAAGGAGCATGCCATGGTTGACTCCGAAGGGCCCTGCCAGAGCCTTACAAATCCAGAGGCAGATGCTAAGAACCAACTATTGGACTGGGCATGGGGTCCCTAATGGAGGAGCTAGAGGACAGTCTAGAAGAGCTGAAGGGGTTTACAGCCCCATGGGAAGAACAATTTCAGCTACCCAGACGCCCCAAGACTTTCAGTGACTGAACCATCAACCAAGGGGCACACATGGTTCCAGACAAAAATGTGGGCAAGGAAGGCCTTGTTGGGCATCAGTGGGAGGAATGTTCCTTGGTCAGGTAAAGGCTCAACAGAGCCCCAAAGGGAAACCTGGGGGGGGGGCAGGGAGTGTGTTAGGTGGAGAGGCATATACGTGGAGGCAGGGGGAAGGAGGAAGGGGAAGGGCTGGGGATACCAAGAAAGGTTTTATCATTGGCAATGTAAAGGAAGATGATATTCAATAAAAAAAATAAATAAATGAAAGGAAATATCCCTCCATGGTCTCTGCATCAGCTCCTGCTTCCTGACCTGCTTGAGTTCCAGTCCTGACCTCCTTTAGTGATGAACAGCTGTGTGGAAATACAAGCTGAATAAACCCTTTCCTCCCCAACTTGCCTCTTTCTCATGATGTTTGTGCAGGAATAGAAAACCAGCCACCTACCTCATCACCTAACAACCAATTAGTTCAAAGGTAACTTTGTTCTGCCAATAACATTGTGCCTAATGGCAGCTGCCCAAGAACTGTATAAAAGGCCCATGCAGCCCGGAGTGTGGATAGTTCTCTCTGTGTGTGCAAGGTGGCCCCAGCATGCTGAATTTAATAAAATTCCTCTTGCATTTTGCATCAATTTATATCTAACCTAAGGGCCACTCCTGCCAAGGAAGCTGGTAGGCTGCCTGCAGATCTTCACCTGTCTTTCTGTTCCTCCAGACCCAATCCCCAGTCTCACTTCCAGATCTATCAGATCTTCTACAGTGACTTCTCATCACAATCTCCTCTCATTCCAAGCAGACTAAATAAGCATATCCCAATCTGCTCGCCTCCATCCTGTGAAACCCTTCACATTCCTAGACTACCCTTTCTTCTAAGTTTTAGATGCACATTCTGAGAAATACATTTTACCTAGAATCCCCATGGGTAGCCATAACTGCCAGGTCCCCAGAAAATGGACACCTGATTTTTGATAATGAAACCAGAAATACATACTGGAAAAAATGCAATCTCTTTAACAAATAGTGCTAATCAAACTGGATGTCTGCATGTAGAAAAATATAAATAGATCCAAATTTATCACCCTGCATAAAACTCAAGTCCAAGATGATCAGAGATTTCAACATAAAACCAGACCCACTGAATCTGACAGGAGATACATTAGAGAATAGCCTTGAACTCATTGTCACAGGAAACAACTTTCTGAACAGAACAGTGATAGTGCAAATACTTAGATCAAGGATTACCTTTATGTGAAAGGATGGGGTTGTACCTAGGGGATCCCCACCCTCTCAGAGGAGAAGAGGATGAGGAAATGGGGAGGGACTGTGTGAGGATTCAGGGAAGAAGGACAATGAGGTGGGTGTTTACATGAAAGAGTTTGGAGAGAGGAACGGAAAGGATGAAATGTTTTAATTATATTACAGTCCCCAGAATTAAAAAAAACTGTAATAAACAGAAAAATAATTGAGACTTCATGCAACTGAAAAGCTTCAAGATAAAGAACACCATCATTTGGACAAAGCAGCAGCTTTGAGAATAAGTTTTTGCCTACTCCATATTTGATAGGATGCTAATACCCCAAATATATAAATAACTAAAGAAATAAAGTATCCTAAGCACAAATAACCCAGTTAAAAATGGGGAACAGATGTAACTAGAGAATTCTCAATAGAGGAAACTCACAAGGCTGAGAAATACTCAAAGGTTCAACATCTTTAGCAATCTGGGAATCCAAATAAAAACTATATTGATATTCCATGTTCAACTTATCAAAATGGCTAAGATTGATAACAGGTGACAGCCCATGCTGGCAAGGATGTACAATAAGAGGACACTCTTCTATTGCTGGTGGGACTAGACAATTGTACACCCACAATGGAAATAAAAATGGTGGAGCCTCATAAAATTGGGAATTGAGCTACCTGATTGGTTGTATTCTGTTGCTACTGTGAACTTGTTCCTGTAAGAGAAACTGAGAGATGGATGGGGAAGTGGCGAAAAGAAAATTGAGTCAAGGTGACATTTTCCGGCCAAGACTGAAACTTTAATAAATGTTAGTCAATATGTAGCTTGGGAAAAACCCTCCTGTCAGACTTCAAGGTGAAATCTGAGAACTTGCTGGCTCCATTCTAAGCAGGTCGCCTGCTGAGATCAAGTCTAGCAGATACAGAATGCTTCTAGTTGAGGCTGCCATGGCTACCAGGTGAGAGCAGAGAGCTGTATTGTTCTATAAAGAACAAAGCCTAGGAATTCACAGGCTGAAAACTGATGATCAGAGCAGAGTCTGGAAAGCCCAGCTCAAAAGCTGGAGGGGGGAAGGGACACTGATCAGGTTTTGTTTGTAAACCAAATGATTGATGATCTCAACAGGCTGAGGTGAAAATATACTTATTAATTCAGTATAGTGGTTTTGTGCTTTTAAAAGCAACCAGAAAGAATTAAGCATTGTTGAATTTGGCTTCTTGTAGCAAATGGAAATGAAGGAAAAAGACAACTGTTTTAATGCTTGCAATCTCCATGCATTTACTTTTATTAATCAACCATTCCCAGGTCTCACCTTACCTGACATAGAATTTATGGTTAATTATTACCATTTTATCAAACCTTAATTGATCTCCTTTCTCAAAGTGTGAGTATGAGAAATGTCACTGTGACTCAGCAGCTTGAGCAAAGCCAAGGTTATTCTAACTTCATAACAAAACAGACCCAACAGGAAAAATCCTCCCAAGACATGAGTGTAGGATGTAAGCAAAAGCTTGTGAATGTATCATAAACATAAGATGATTATTCAGTTCACTAAGAAGTGATTGTCTACTTAAATCTCTTATTTTCACAATCCTTGTACTTAGAACAACATAGTTGAGGCAACTCATACTTGGACACCAAAGTGTTGGCTTTTGAGTATACACAAAGAATAGCTGTGTATGAAAGATACAACTTAGCCCAACTGTACTGGTCCTTTCTAACCAGGATCTCCATCTCCTGGTAAGTACAGTTGGAGCCAAATCCCACAAAATATTTTGTGAAACATTAAGATGGCTCGCTTATTAGGACGTCAGGTAAATGTTTGCCACCAAAATGGAGAACCACTGGGAAACTAAACTTACCTCTGCCACTTTCTCTATTCTGTTTATAATTCAATGTCTTCATCTTCTGAGAACACTACATACCCACTTATGACTATCTGTACATTCCCCAAATACCCAAGGAGACAATAATCCTTGGGGAGCTAGCAAAAGAAATACTGATATTTTGTGAATCCTTTAGGTATTATTGTGTTGAACTTTACTGGGAAGCTAGACATTTTACTTTTCTCCTGACAGCTGAATGTTTCATCACTAGAAGAATTTCAGTTACACTTGGGAAGACACTGATCTAATGATTAGTCTTCATTGTTCTTCAGTAATGTTTCTAGTTCTTATTGATTTTAAGAATTTTTTTTTAAAGTTAAGTTCACCCCCATAGACTTCCTGGTGCCTCTCCATCCCAGATTTCCAACTAGGTACAGATATGTCTCTTATGGATTTCTATTCTCACACCCAGCCCTCTCCCCATCCCCATCTCTGTCCCCTCACACCTGACACCACTTCCATTTCATTTCCCTCTTCACCCGCTTCCCACTCAGTTCCTTCTCTCCATCTCCTCTTTGACTATTTTATTTTGCATTTTGAGTAAGATTCACACTTTCCCCTTATTTCCTTATTACCTAGTTTATTTGCATCTGTAGATTTTAGCATGGTTGCCCTCCGATTTATGACTATTTTTCCTGCCTAGAAGATATGCAGGGATATAGATGGGGCAGAGACTGAAGGAACAACCAACCAAAGACTGCCCTAACTGGAGACCCAGCCCATTTGAGAGCAAGTATCCTAGACACTATTAATGATCCTCTGCTCTGCTTGTAGACAGGGGCCTAGCAAAACTGTCTCCTGAGAGGCTTCATCCAGCAACTGATGGAAACAGATGCAGGGACCCATAACCAAACATCATGCAGATCTTGGGAAGTCTTGTGGAAGAGTGGGGGATAGAATTGAGTGAACTGGAAAGGTCAAAGACACAAGACACATGACACAGAGTCAAATAACCTGGGCCTATGGGGGCTCTTAGAGACTGAACCACCAAGCAAAGGCCATGCAAGGGCTAGACCTAGATCCCCTACACACCTGTCACAGATGCAGAGCTTTGCCTTCATGTAGATCCCATAACAATTGGAATGGGAGCTGCCTCTGACTCTGTTACCAGCCCGGAGTGCTTGTTTGGGCCTCACTAGGAGAGGATATTTCTGCTGGGACTAGATGTCACAGGGTAAAGTGGTATTCAAGGGGTGCTTCCCCTTCTCCTCAGAGAAAATGGGGGGTAATGTAAGGGATTTGCAAGTTAGGGATGGAGCTTGTGTTGAATATGTTAACTGACTAAAAAATAAATTACTGAAAAAATTTATTTCTGTGTTATATACTAAATGCTGGATTTTATTATTAAAGAGTATTAAGAAGCTGACTTCCAGTTAGCACATTTGTATTACCTGTTGTTAAATCATATTGCATTGATTCTGTAAGTTAGTGAAGGAAATTCTCACATAACACTTGGAATGTTTAGTTTTCAACTTGCAGTCATTGTAATATTCCTGTCTTTAAGCATTGCTTATATTTAACATAAGCATTATATTTAAAGAAATATAATGCGGTCTAGAAATTTTAAACCTAAATATAGTTATATCATTTTTGGCCTAACATGAAAATTCACAGGTCTCCAAACTAAACCACTTTTAATAGATGACACATTAGAATATTATAAAAATCAGTTTTGAAGCAATTGTGGGTAATATTTAAATTTGAAGTACTGAATATGTAATTAAAATTTCCACAATGTGTAAAATTTATACTCATGTGCATATATTTTCCTATATTGCTTTTTGTTCAAGACTTAAAAATTATATTAAAATAAAGAATTATTTTATCATATGTGATGAAGCAATTTGTCTTTGATTATCTCAATTTTCTTTTGGGAATCTGTTCATGTGTCTGTGCTTGTGAATGTTTTTGTGTATCTCTAAAAAGGGGCTTTTGCTCCATGATTATTAAACACCTTAGAAAATAACACATGGAAACAAGAATGAGGGACACATCACAGAAATTGTTACTGATTCCACCTGACCCCAAAGGATAAACATAACAAGCAAACAACAAAACAACTGAATAAACAACGCTCTTGAGTATTATTAGAATGTTGTTTCCAGCATTTATTTGTTTCATAAGGTGTCCTTCAACATATTTATTGTCTTCAACATTTATTGTTATGATATACTGTGGTGATTTGAAAGAAAATGAGCCCCATGGGCTCATAGCGAATGGCACTCTTAGGAGGTGTGGCCTTGTTGGAGGAAGTGTGTCATTGAGAAGTGACCTCTGAGGTTTCAGAAATTCAAGGTAGGCCTTGTGGGTCTGTATTAGTTCCTGCAGATCCGGATGTAGAACTCTCCCCTACCTCTCCATTACCATGCCTGCATGACACCATGCTGACTACCATGATGATATGTACTAAACCTTCTGTAGCTATAAACCAGCCTCAATTAAAATTTTCCTTTATAAGGTTTGTCATAGTCATGTTATCTTCACAGCAACAAAACCCCAACTAAGATATATGGATACAGGCATGCATTACTTTTGGGTCAGGGCCATGGAAAAGTGCATAATTTAAGATCACAGGTATATTTAAGATGAGACTTTAAAACATGATTGCATGAAGACAAGACAAACAAATAAGAGTAGAGCAAATCAGATATCAATCTTAGGTTTTAAGTGACCTCACTGTGTATTATTAACTCTGGACTAAAGTTATAGCAGAAGTTCCAGGTTGGGTGGTTTTTTTGTTTGTTTGTTTGTTTGTTTTTGTATTTGAGAGATATTTTCATAATAATGCATTGCCACACAGAGTTCTCAAATGATGAAGTAAAAATATCCCAAACAGTGTTCATTGTCTTTAAAAATGAGAAAAATGCAGATGAAAGCAACTTTGCGTTTTTATCTCATCCCAGCCAGAATCACTAAGAAGAGGAAAATGACTGGCTAAAAATACTGGAGAGGATGTGGGAGAAAGGGAACCCACATTTAATGCTAGTGGAATTCAAGCCAGTGTCATTTTTCTCAGAAAAATGGAGAATTCTCAGAAAGCTAAAAATATGTCTCTCATATCACCTAGTCATACTGCTCTTGGACTAGCTATCTTCCCAAATGACTCCATGATTCTGGTGTGGCACAGCTATATGCACTGGAAAGGACAGTCAGGAAGCCAGCTGAACTGCTTGTCACAGTTCCAGCAAAGATGAACTGAATGCTGCCACTACTGTCTTTCTGTCTCTCACTTTTGGGTTTTGGTCTCTGAGGGTTTCATTCTTGGGGTCTTTCTGAATTATGATCCATTTTATGTCTTTTCCTGAGAAAACTACATCTGAGTCTTTTTGGGAAAATCTTAAAATTAACTTTATTGGACTCCTGTTTGTAAGTCTTCTTTATGCTCTGGAGATTATTAATCACACATAAGCACATAGCTAGACGAGGTCATTACAAAAAGAATCTTTCCCTGAGGAAACTCAAACAATACAACTGGTGCAGGGCAAACAGCAACAATTGGTAAACTCTGGTCAGGAGAAAAGGTTATAGCTTCAAGGCCTCTGCTTACAATATGCGTAGAGCTCTATGAAAATGCAGTTTAGACATAGGGTGTTCATTTCCTACATTATTATAATAGCTGCTATCATTAATAATAATACTCAAGTTTTCCATTGTAAAGCAGTGTAGAAAACTTTTTCATGTATCAAAAGTGAAAGTTATATCTCGCATCCAAACTTCATAATGTTCTTCTGAGTAAAAGAGTTGTTCAATTGGTTTCTATTCTGTGTACTGCATTACAGATTATGCTCTGAGTGTAAAAATCTAAGTGTAGCTAATACAGGTCAGATTTTGAGAATCTTTTACTATTTAAAATATTCTTTCTAGCACAGATATTATGCTATTATACCAAAATTTTCCATTCAATCTTATAAATCATTCTTTCCACAATCATTATTCTTCATGTTTTTAATAGGAAATTAAAAGACGTATACTCTAAGTTTGTGTTTTTCCTCACACTTCTTGTGGGTAGCAGAGCAGCTAGAAATGAGTGACTAGATAAAGAAGGAAAAGATATGGATCACCTTGTTGCCACAGGAAGGAAATGTACTAAAGCCCTAAGCACACTGGATTGAGCATGGAATATTCAGTTATTATTCTGAGTTATGCAGGCCATCTTCTGTTTTGTGTTTTTACACTGTCCAACTGCACAAGCCATTCAATGAAAAGGATATTCAAGGTGTCTGTCATGTGGTGAAAAAGTTTTTCCTCTTTCCAACATAAGTTTATTGGATGATCTACTTTTCAGAGGGATATGTCTTGGGAAAAATCTTTAGTTGGTGTAGTAAAAAAAAATTCTTGCAGTATTTTGCTACCCTCTAAGAGAATAAGGGGATTGGATAGAAGGTGAGAGTCTTTGTGGGAAGGGTGAGGAGGGAGACATCATGTAGGATATCAGAACAAACCAACAACAGAAAACCCAAACAAATACATATATTAAAAAAAAAGCAAAAAAAAATTATGTATTTTTATCCTCATGTAGCAGCTAGGACTTGCACCTAGAGTAGATTAATTAATTCGGGATTCCACTTGTATTTTATCATGGATTCTGTCTTTAAAGGGGATTTAACATTTTGTTGATGTGCATGTATCTATACCTCTGTGAAACTGTGAACTGTACATTGTTCCATTGCTAGGAAATTTAAGCAATTTTTATTTACTTACTATAAGATTTTTTTAAAAAAAATTCCCATTTCTTTAATTTCCCTCTACTCATGTTTTAGTGCTCTTTAAACTTTACTTTGATTTCATTGTTGTTGTTTTGTTGGTAGTGGTGGTTTGTGGCTGTGTTTGTATTATGAACCCTCTTTCCTTCACTGTGATAGTTTAAATGAAATCTGCTTTGTTACTTTTTAAAGAAATTTATCTGTCTATCTGTCTGTCTGTCTGTCTGTCTCTTCCTGTCATCAGTCTATTTATTTATTTATTTATTTATTTATTTATTTATTTTGACTTATCTCTTTAGAAATGGATCATGTTCTTTTTCTTTCTTTTTTCTTTTTACAGTCACTGATAATCCATTTTAATTGATTTATTTTTTAAAATGATATGTGAAAATTCACAATAAAAACTTTATGCTTTCCATTCTCCTCCCATAAACAAGTTGGTGTTTCAGAGGTTATCATTATTCTCAGCATTATTTCATTGATGAATCAACATAAAAACAACTTATATAAGAAGATTTAAAATGGATAATTTCTTAAATCATGGAGTAAACTATATAGAAAAATCAAGTAGCCCTTCTAAAACAAGAAGCATCTGATACACAGTGCTAGCATTGAATGGAGTAGTCTTCCCCATCATGACCACAGATCAGAGCCTTTCTTCTTAATGAGCTCTAGTCCCTTTTATTCTTTCCCATATTTGTAAAGAATCTGTAAACAGAAAGACAGCATTTTACAGCAAGAAAAGCAATGGCCACCAAACAGGCAAGCAGGAATCCAATCACATCCAGAGAGTGGTACTGGTACCAGTTGAGGTTATGGGCAAGTGGTCTCAGATGCTTGGCCCCTTTGTGACGCATGACAAACTCAATCCAGAAAACTGCTCTGTCCAGGGGCTTCATAGGCTGGTCATGATGAATAGTTGACAACAATAGAACATTCTCTTTATAGCTAAAGGAAAATACAGTGGACATGAATGAACATGAAAGAGAATGAGAATGAAAATATATGTGCATTTAGTTATGTGTGTCATAAAGCTGATTACATGAAAGCATAAGGAAAATGATTGTGGTCACTTATGACAGCCAAATCTTATTAAATAATATGTAAGCTAGAACTTCTTCAACACAGAGATTTAATTATATAAACAGAAATGGTTGGAAGAAAACAAATATTAATAAATAAGAGATTAGATTCAGTTTAGGCCCAAAAGGAAAATAAACTATATCAAAATGAACTAGTTTTGTAGTTTAGAAGTATGAGTCATGTAGAAAGCAATTATTAATGTAAGTGGTATATAGAGTTCAGAAGAGTAGAATAATTTGGAAATGCATGGCAAATCCATGCCATTTCCACTTTGGTGCATATCTGGACAAAGCCAATAAGGGGGTGGAATTGATGAGGAATTTGTACCAATCAGATATCAGTCCTTATAGATTTGCACTGAGTGCTCCTTTGCTGACTCCTTGATCCTTTAATAAATATCTCCTTCTGGTTTTATGTTGTTCAATATAAATAATAAAACTACACTTTCCTTTGTTACTAAAGTTTTTTCGGTTCTTGGAATAGTTTGAGTTAGTCTTTGTGTAAAGTGGAATCAGAGTAAATTGTTGCTATTACAGTTTTTTCTTTTCATTTCTGTTTCATCATTTTTAATATTGAGAATGTTTAATATTTAACATTGAAACATTGATGAGATATTTGATTATAGTGATGATATGATAACATAGAACTGTAGACATGGGAATGGTGTTTATTTATAGGCATTGCTCATCAAGTTTAATGCTTATTATACTGTATCACAACACAAAAACAGTGTCAATAGATGCAGTTTCCGTTCTTGTTATTCATGATATAGTCTAGAAAGTCAGCCATGAAATACCCAGAGAGAAGACAGTTTTTTGAGAAAGAGGCAGCAGCAGTAATATATTGTTTTACAAGAGATGAGGCCTATAACAAGGATGTTGGACAATTTACTAGACTAATTCAATGTGTCATAAGCCTTCAAAATATATGGCCTATTTAAGAAATAATCTCCATTTTTCCAATGCCATCATAATATCTATTAAATATTAAAAATGTAGACATATATATATATATGGGTTTTATATTTGCCCATCAAGAAAAGAGGGGGAATGAGATGGGGCCTTGATGAGGGGAAACCCCAGGAAGGGGGGCAACATTTGAAAAGTAAATAAAATAACCAAGAAAAAAAGAAAAAAATTCCAAATAATGTAACAAGAAAAATTATTTCCACTGTGCATATTAGAATGATTAAAATCTACTTAAATTTAATTAACTTTCTAAGGAGTACACATAGCTCTAGCAGAGGATTTCCTTGTCAGGAATTAATGGAAATAGAAGTCCTTGGTACTATGAAGGCTTGATAGATGCCCCAGTGTAGTGAAATCAAGGGCAGGGGGGTAGGAGTAGGGTGGGTTGTGGAAAATCCTCATAAAAGCAAGGGAAGGGAGGATGGGATGGGGGTTACCAGTAGGAGGGCAAACCAGGAAAGGGAATAATATTTGAAATGCAAAAAAGAAAATATTCAATAAAAAAAGGAAATAATAAAACATGACTATTGCTTATATATTACCAATGTACTTCTAAAAATGCATTTTATGCATACAATACATGCATAATATTTGTGATGAATGGAATGATATGACAATGAAGCATAATTTAACTAAATGCCTGCTCTGAAGTAATTTGGAAAGTAAACCATTATTGTATTACATACTTGGCAATTAAACAGTAATATGCTAAGTTCTTTCAAAGCGATTTTTAAAAATCTTTCAATTCTTTCAAACAGGCCAACATGATTTTAACCTAAGAATGTGCAGTTTATTAGGAGAATCATCTTTTCCAAATGCTATTAATTGAATCAAGACCAAAGGCTCTAATTTTTTGGCACAGATCAATGATGGCATCAAAATATTGATGAAGACAAAATAGGAAACATTAAACATAATTGAAATTAGAGATTAATGTTAACTTGCTGGCTAACAAAAAGCAAATTTAAGGAGATTTTGAAAGAAAAAGAAAAATGGTAGCTATCTTCAATTGCTTCACTCTACCAAAATTTCAACTATCAGTAGGTATTTTAACTTATAAGACTGTATTTACACTAAAATAAACTAATCTCCTGAGTTTTCATGTTGAGAATCCCAGTTGTACAGTAATAAAAGTTACATATTGCCATTATAACTTCATTACCTGTTGCTTCCCCACAATTCACCTGTTATGAGCCTCAGTGATTATTTCCATTATATATGCAATTTCAATAATCTGAATTATTCTAAAACTCTGATAATTCTTTATTTTTTTTTTTAGTAAAACAAATGAAGCATTCATTTGGGTGTTGGTATACTTTTGTTATTCCAGAGCTTTGCAGGATGAAAGAGAAATGTCAAGTTAAGTTAAATGTCAAGTTAAATTCAGACTCTTAAACAAAAATAATGAAACACACACACACACACACACACACACACACACATTCCCTTGTGGTCTAATACAGCTTTTTGTCCCCATCATCATTTCTTTCTTCAGGTCCATTGCTGCTCCTTGGACCTTCCCATGAGAAATTACCTATAATAATTGTGACACAGCACAGTGATAGAATACCTGTTCAGCATGCTTGTGTAAAGTTCTGGATTCCAATACAATACAAATAAATACACTGTTATACTCACGAAGGGTCATTGATGACTGCCTTCAGTGCATTGAGCAAATCTGCACTTGACATTGTGTGAAAGTCTACTGAAACTGCTGCTCCTTTGGCCACCATGTGAGCAACATTGTCATGTTGTTCTGCAAATAAAGGGATGCCGACCATGGGGACCCCGTGATGGATCGACTCATAGATGCCATTGGCTCCACCATGAGTTACAAAAGCTTTAGTTTTTGGATGACCTAAGATCAGAAGAACATCAGAAAATACACTCATTAGTAGTCTTAAATGTAAGTGTGTAATAAAGTACTCAAAGTGGCAGGGTAGTTTTAATATAAAAATTAATTTGAATTGCCTAAATTTCTTTAATATCTCAGAGCAAGTAGTACCTAAGTGCATAGGAGAGCATGTTGAGAGAGTTGTACCTTAGGTTTTCTATATTGTGGAGCTATGGTTTATGGAAGAAGTAGTTGAGGGATTAACGACAGATGTGGTGTGTGTCCTGGTATATAGTTTGTGCTGAAAAGTGATTATCAGTTGAACATATAAAGTACATTTTGGATGGAGGAAATGAATGTTGAGAACAGCTTGTCTTTGTTATAACTTGTCGACATAAACAGTTCATATGTTCTTAGTGCCACTCATTGCTTTTCTGACTCTTCCTTCCATTATACTCCTACCCCTCCCCCCAAGATAAGGAATGCAACTAAAGATGCTTGAGAAATCAATAGACAAATAACAATACCAGGCTTGCTTATTAGTACATACACACATGCTGTCTTTCTGTCTCTGCCTGCCTGTCCATCCACTTGCCTGTGTACCCGCCTATTTGTCCATCAATTAGTCTGTATGTCTCTGTCTTTATCTCTCTTTAACTCTCTCTATCTCTCTCACTTGCTGGTGTGTGTGTGTGTGTTTGTGTGTAGTTTGTATGGAATTTTGCAAAGTGATGTGAAACTACTGCTTTCAGGAACCCCAGACTGTTAACTAAAAATCTAGTGTCAGAGCAGGGACATTTCACTTTGAGTTTTTGGGTCACAGAGGTGATGTCTAAGTCTGTTGGGTTGCCTGGAGGTGGGTTGTTCAAGACTTTCTCCAAACAATATAAACTTTTCTCTTTTATTGCCTCTCAGAGCGTGAAGATTGCCTCTCAGTTTGCCTCATTAATGAAGACATAATACACCTCAGATATAGGGCCTGAAGGAATTGAAATGAAACTGACACAGACACCTCTTTAAGAATTTTCATAGCATTGGAATCGCAATAGAAAACTTCTAGGGATAAACAGCTCCTGCTTCCTGTTAGGAGTCCCACAAAAATAAGCTACACAACTATAATGTTTTCAGAGTGCCCAGGTTAGAACCATACTGGCTCTATGATTATTAACTCAGTTTCTGAGTCTCTATGAGTCCATCGATTCTGTGATTTGTGTTTTCAGAAACTGATTCTCAGAATCTTACCAAGAAGGTCATTCTGGGGCATCCACTTGAACACCCTAGTATTGGGTCCTAAGGTGTCTGGTTTCTTGCCCTCAAATCTCCAAAGAACCTGTTAGATGTTAGACAATAATTTATGTAAGGATTCAAAATTTAAAATATACTATTTTTGATGTTAGTCACTGCTTAACTAAAATTGCTTTCTATAGCACAGGTGTTGAAATCAGGGAAAGAGTCATTAAGAACAATCAAAAATCTGAGACACAGTCTGTATTACCATTATCTGTGTTTCTCTGTACATTTAATCAGATTGACTATAATTATGATTTGCCATGTGCAGTTATATGCACACATGAGACAGTTAATGAAACATGCATGTATTTAAGAAAAGTTTGTTTATTTACTATAATACTTCTAATTTTCATTTTTAATTTAATGCCAGATTAAATAATTTCACAGTTTATATTCACTTACCCTATGTTCTTTTAAAAGGATTTAGAATTTTTAAAAAATACTACTTAGTATTATTTTTGGCAAGTATACCTTATCCACTAATCTCTCTGTTTAGAAGTTTCTAGAAAGGTATCATGATGTCAAATCTGGCAATCGAGTTGTCTGACTGTACCATCCTTGGAGTAACCTCACCACTGGTAGGCATTTGCATTTGCATTTAACCTGAATATGACTGTCACTCTTGTCCACATTCATCTTTATGATGGGTATGACGGATTAAAGTTCAGCTGTGGTCAATTATGTTTATATATTTTATAAAGAGAGAGCTGCCTGGACTTTTTCTGATATACTGTTTGTTTCTGCTAGACTCTTATTTCCCCATTTCTTCCTAAATGGGAAGAGACAACATCCCATGTATTAGGTTTGATCATGTATGGTTGGTTAACTATAAGGACAGGGACCATTCCACCTTCTCTTTTACATCTTCCTGTTTCAGATTTCACTCTCGAAGGCTGGTTTCACTCTTGAAGGTTGATCCTTCCTTTTGTTTCTCTTTAACAAACATGGAATAAAGGGGCTGTGAAGGTGAACATTAATCTCCCTTTCTCCAAAAGTCTCCTATATGGTAACTAAATAATTCTACTCTAGCATTTTTGTAAATATTGAAGGTTACCTGTGAAGTCTACTGCAAACTACCCACCCCTCAATCTGCAAGAAGTTATTAAATCAAACAATTTTTGAATAAATGAATTTTTGAATTTTTGTATACAAACAAGGTTCAAGAAAAAGGAGCATTGACTAATAAGTGTTTAGCTACTTTGTGTAGTGTGGTTCACAATTGTTGTGCTCACCCTGCTACTCTGTGATCACATGCTTATGTCAGCATTACCACCAATTAAAAAACACAATCTACAAAATTTCAAATTCTTATTTTTTAAACTCTCTAAGGCAAATCATAATACTTGATAGTGCATAAAGGAACATTCTAGAGTTGAATCTTTTCACACTTTCATTAACTCAGTAGAGTGTTGTCTCCTATTGCAATGTCATTTTACCTTTTGTGGAATTTGTGCCAGGGCTGATGCAATTGTGTTGGCCCTTTCTTGTGTTATGTTCCTGATCATAGACCCCAGAGAAAACACCACCACACCATGTTCTCCTGAGCTCTGTGCAAACTCTTCCATTTCCTGTGAATACAAAGAATGTTTTACTGCCAAAAATGAACGGCCCATGAAGCTATTGGATTTGTTAATAAAAACGAAAAGAACAATGGAGGATTATAGGAATGATAAGTACCGGTGTTCAAAAACATTCAAGACAATCATTGCTGCCTTAGTCATTTCCTGTTTCTGGGGAGCAACACTATGCATATTCAAATCTTTAAGCCACAAGTATTCTAAGTATTATTTTCTGAAAAATTAAAATTAAAATATGTACATCATATGATGTGATTTGAAAACTATAATCCTCATAGACATTTATTTTTTTAACCAATAGAGAATATGAATATTATTTCTACATTTCTTCATTTCCATCTAAACTTTCTGTGACCAGTGACTTAATGTAAATGACAGTGATATAAAACTATTCAATGAAATATATTTATATAAGTTCCTCAGTGTGAAACTTTTGCCCTAGTTGATTTAGGGTATTAAAGGATTTGTTAAAACATTACCAAAAATGTGATATTTACATATATAATTTTTATAATAATTTTTAAAAGCTGTGTTTATCAAAGTATGAACATATTGATTATACAAGGGTTGATTTTATTTTGTATAATTTATATACATATATATATACTTTTAGTGTTTGTGTATAAATATTAATAAGACACTTGATTTCTGTGGAAGGATGTCATATCCCCTAGAACTGGAGTTACAGACAGTTGTGAGCTGCGATGTGGTTGCTGGGAATTCAACCCAGGTACCCTGGAAGAGCAGCAAGTGCACTTTAATAGCTGAGTCATCTCTCTAGACCCTGATTTCTTTTTTTAAAATATTAATTCTAACATGTATTTTTATTGAGAGAGCAATAAATTTATATATAAGCAGATGAAAGGGGGGAGAGAGATGAGAGAGACAGAGAGAGAGAGCGAGGGAGGGAAAAGGGTGGGTGGGAGAAGACAGAGAGAGAGAGAGAGAGAGAGAGAGAGAGAGAGAGAGAGGATATAAACATCAATTAAGAGAAGGACAGAAGATAAAAGACAATCTTCAGAAGTGCTTCACTTCTGGCAAAGTTGTGACTAGTGAGAAGGAGAGAATCATGAAACCAGCACAGCTGTCTGACTCAGTCAGGCACAGCTGAGCCAAATGCTGTTTCACCATTGTGCTGACTTTCATCCTGGGTTTCTGGTCTCCATGTGTTGTATATGTTGGGGACTCTATACATTATGATTTATTTATGTCTTTTTACCAGAAAATTCTTTCTGTTCTCAAAGAAGTAACCTTTTTTGCCCCTATTTGGGAGCCTCCCTTACCATGAAGATTGTGAATAGCACAAAAATGTTGGGTCACCCTAGAGCTCTCTTGGCTTACATGCCTTGAAGCAAACTCAAAAATAATAGATTTGGGAAAAGATAAGATTGAGGGCTTCTTTCATGCACTCTACAGGACATTGCCCCCAGGAAGCAAAAACATAACAGACTTAGTTTGCCCCAAACCACCTTTGTGTGTGTGTGTGTGTGTGTGTGTGTGTGTATTATATATATATTAGAATTGATATAAAAGAAATGTAAGTATTTGCCAATCATAAGGATACTGGCTCTGACTGTTGCAGTGAGGTCATTTAACTAGAAAACAAATGAATAGAACAACTTAACATGTAGCCTGGGCAAGATTTCAAACTTTAATCCTGGCCAACTCACAAGTTGGACTTCAGCCACTATGCATTGTTCAGGGCTTAGGATCTCATCTTGACTGACTCAGAAGAGAGTAATAAACCCAGCAGAACTATCTGACACAGTTGGACAAAGCTGAGCCGACTGATGCTTTCACCTTTGTGCTGGCTTTCTGGGTTTCTAATCTCTACATGCTGCATCTTTCAGTGTTTCACTTTCCTGTCGAATATGGTTTCCTATGTCATAAATGATCATGTACTCGAAAATAATTTGAGAAAAAAATAATACTTATTCTCTCTGTACTTTTAACACTTGTCCAGGGATAAGATTAGTATGTTTGAGATTTCTTTTAAAAATGTAAATTTGCTTCTTTTGTTGAATCAGTGTGAATAAAGAAACATCCTGGTTGCTACTCAGAGAAGCCAGTTTCTCCCAGCCCTAACTGGGAGAAGTCTCTGACTCATGCGTCCACAATTTCCTCTGCCAGTTCCTTAGCTCTTCTGCTGGGAACTGTCTGACTGCTGGGGCTGTCCCCCAGCATCCATCCACGTTGTGTTTATTTCCCCGGATGAAACTCAGGTTATCAAGCTTTTAGGTTATCAACCTTTGCCTGCTGATTCATCTTTTGAGACTGAAAATAGAAATTTTAACACAGAATAATAGAGTTTATAATATATAACTTAGGTTAAAATCTTGCTTGTGAAAGATAATTACGATTATTACTACTAATGATGATTATTATATTGTTTCACACTGTTTTTCTTGTCTTATTTCCCTTGTTCTAACACTGCCTACTTTTCTGTGGAAAGGGAGAAATCCTTCAAGTACAGGATAGAATGCACCTACACGCATACGGAATTGGACTTTAATCATGGAAAATTACTGTGCATAGCCTAAATGATTAAAATTTGAACCTCATTTGATAGAAACTGTTTAAGACTCTTTCAGTGGCCAGTGAAATGGCTCACTTGGTAGGACTTTTGTTGCTAGTGTTGATGTCCTGAATCTGATCCTTGTCATTTACAGGCTGGAAGAAAGAACAGACTCCTACATTAATATATATGTGGTGAAGCCCTTCTCCCTCCATGTAGATACAGTAGTATATAGGCACACACATACTTAACACAAATTAAAATAAATGAAAACTATTTTAATGTTATATACTGTTAGTGTTATGAAGTTACAAGAAATCCTTGACAATCATAATATATGTGATTAAAGAAAGCTTCCTCTCTAACTGTCCTACAACTGTGATATAAATTTCATAGCAGATAAAATGGCATAATGATTGGGTAATTTGAATCTGATTACTGTTTTTATAAACAAGTGGTAAGAATAATTAGGTGTTCGTGTGCAGTATATGTATTTTCCTATGGTTATTCTGGCAGGTTATGCCAGGGACCATGTTATTCAAAGAGCTTGAGGGATCCCCTGTAGTCTGTCATAAGACAGAAAAAATATGAGCAGTCTTTCCTATTGAGGAGCACCAAATTATTTACCCAATACTTAGAATACCGAGATGTCTACCCCTTAAAATGTGTACATATGCATACATATGAACAATGGTCAATGGATTGAAATACTGTATTATATGCTTTTCTGTACATAAGTATGTGGTGTGTGTATATGAGAGATAATGAAATCTGAGATGTGCATGAAATGGTGGACTAAAATCAAGAAAATGTTGAGTATTTCTTAAATGTCATTGAAGGCAAACATTCATGATATTGAGGAATGTTCTCTTTCAAAAGAAAGAAATGCATCTTCTTTTAAGCTAGAAAACCATTGAAGAATCTTGACAAAGATACCCTTTAGGTTTACACTTTTTTTATCTTGTTGCCAAAATTTACACATTTACTTTACAAATATGAATGGCATTTGCAATTTTAGGATATTTTCTATAAGTGTTGAACTTCTCATTATTACTGAGCAAGATGAACCTATATTTTCTTTAAATATAAGAAAATTACTGAGGAGAAGGTGGGGAGTGAAGATGAAGGTGTCTGTAGACTCCAGTTCAGGAGGGGGTGGGGGTAAGGAGTATTAGGGGATTCCCGGGTGAGGGCTCAGAATTGGGAGGGTCTTGCTTTTGAGTATTGCCAACACTCTGCATGGTAGGGCTTGTCCCCAGAGTCAAAGGCAGAAACAACTGAGCCCCTGGACTTCTGCTTTACATTGGGAGCTTAGGAGTGGGCATTTCATTTTTCCTGCATCTGGGGAGCTGTAAGGCTATGCATTTTGACCTTTGAGATCTGGGCAGCCTGACAAAAGTTTTAAAGAAAATTACAGAACTTTGCCGCTGCTTGGACCGAGCAGGTGGAACCAGGTACCTGAGATATCCCAAGTTTAAGATCTCTGGGGACTCAGGCTGCCAGGCAGCAATCTGTGAGCAGGAACTGGGCAGAGCAGTGGTTCCTGTGTCCCAGTCAGACATGGGTTCTGTGTCCTGTGGGGGACCATGCACTCTCCCCAGCCACCGCCATCTTTGCTGCTGCTTGGACTGAGCAGGCAGAACCAGGTCCCAGAGATATCCTGAGTTTAAGATCTCTGGGGACTTAGGCCGCTAGGCAGTAATCTGCGAACAGGAGCTGGGCAGAGCAGCGGTTCATGTGTCCCAGCCTGGTATGGCTTCTGTGCCCTGTGGGAGACCCTGCACTCCCCAGGGCAGCTACCATCTTTGCTGCTGCTTGGGCAGGGTGGGCTAACCCAGGTGCCAGAGATATCCCGAGTTTAAGATCTCGGGGAACACAGGCCACCAGGCAACCACTTATGCACAGGAGCTAGGCAGAGCAGTGGTTCCTGTGGGCCAGCCAAGCTTGCGTTCTGGGCCCAGCGGGGTACCCTGTACTCCCCGCAGCCACCACCATCTTTGCTGCTGCTTGGACTGAGTAGGCAGAGCCAGGTACCCGAGATATCCCAAGTTTAAGATCTCTGGGGACTCAGACGGGGGACCTACACACAGGATCTGAGCAGAGAGGTGGTTCATCTGTGTGCCAGCCGAGCCTGGGTCTTGTGCCGGGCAGGCTCGTCAGCACTTAAAGGGGCTCCCAGCCACCATCTTTGTTCCCAGACAGAGCAGACAAGCAGTATCAGGTCCACAGAGACAACCGAGTATAACATTGCTTGGAGCAAGATGCACCAGGGGTACAAGAGCACCCAAGAGGAGGGCAGCACATCAGCAATCTGTGCCAGGGGAAAACCAGTCATCTAGTGGTGGGCAAATAGCCTTACGAGCCCACAGGAGGTTCAAGCACCAGCTAGTCACTACAGGACCAACTAAGGCCAGAGATAACCAGATGGCAAAAAGCAAACATAGGAACATTACTAACAGAAATCAAGGCAATATGGGAGCATCCGAACCCAGTTCCCCCAACAGCAGTAAGTCCCGGGTACCCCAGCACATCAGAAAAACAAGATTTGGATCTTACACTAGCAGCATAACTGCACACCTGAAAGCCCTGGAACAAAAAGAAACTAATTCACCCAGGAGGAATAGAAGACAGGAAATCATCAAACTCAGGGCTGAAATCAATCAAGTAGAAACAAAGAAAAACCATACAAAGAATCAACAAAACCAGGAGCTGGTTCTTTGAGAAAATCAACAAGATCGATAAACCCTTAGCCAGACTAACCAATGGTCACAGTATCCAAATTAACAAAATTAGAAATGAAAAGGGGGATATAACCACAGAAACTGATGAAATTCAAAAAATCATTAGATCCTACTACAATAGCCTATACTCAGCACAACTGGAGAATCTGGAGGAAATGGACCCTTTCCTGGACAGATATCAAATACCAAAATTAAACCAGGATCAAATAGATCAGGTAAACAGTCCCTAGAGAAATAGAAGGGGTTATAGAAAGTCTTCTAACCAAAAAAAATTACGAGACCTGATGAATTAGTGCAGAATTCTATCAGACCTTCAAAGACGCCCTAACACCAATACTCTTCAAACTATTCCACAAAATAGAAACAGAAGGAACACTGCCCAACTCATTCTACAAAGCCACAATTACACTGATACCAAAAACCACACAAAGATCCAACAAAGAAAACTACAGGCCAATTTCCCTTATAAATATCGATGCAAAAATACTCAATAAAATTCTTGCCTACTGAATCCAAGAGCACATCAAAATGATCATTCACCATGATCAAGTAGGCTTCCTCCCAGGGATGCAGGGATAGTTCAATATACGGAAATCCATCAATGTAATCCACTACATAAACAAACTAAAAGAAAAAAAAAACACACGATCATCTCATTAGATGCTGAAAAAGCATTTGACAAAATTCAGCATCCTTTCATGCTAAAAGTCCTGGAAAGAACAGGAATTCAAGGCCCATACCTAAACATAGCAAAAGCAATATACAGCAAACCAGTAGCCAACATCAAAATAAATGGAGAGAAACTTGAAGAAATCCCACTAAAATCAGGGACTAGACAAGGCTGCACTCTCTCTCCATATCTTTTCAATATAGTGCCTGAAGTTCTAGCGAGACCAATTAGACAACATAAGGAAGTCAAAGGGATACAAATTGGAAGGGAAGAAGTCAAACTATCACTATTTGCAGATGATATGATAGTATACATAAGTGACCCAAAAATTCCACCAGAGAACTCCTACAGCTGATAAACAACTTCAGCAAAGTGGTTGGTTTAAAAATCAACTCAAGCAAATCAGTAGCCTTCCTGTACTCAAAGGACAAGCTGGTCATGGTACATTTTGGGAAAGTTTTTGGAAACTTTAAGAAATGAAGCCTACTTAATACCATCATGTAACTGGCTCACTGTATTGGAGACAATCCCACTAAGTCTCTGCGTGCTGTCCTTCGTAGTACAAACATAGCACACATCTGCCCCCAAAATGGTCTGTCCTACTCAAGGGCCAGAACTAATCGAGCCACGTCCTAAAACCTCTGAGGTCATTACCAACAAATTTCATTTGCCATTGTAGCTTGTTGTATCATTAATGTTATCACAGTCGAACAGTAACAACAAAAATATCCATGATGGACACATGCAGTATTAACTTAGTAATACCCACAAAGAACCTGAGATATTTAGTTTTATTTTTTTCAATCTTCCAAACACCATATGATCATGGTAGTGTTAGACTCTCTTATATGTACTGAGATCTGTAAGACCCTATTCTAGGTTTATCTTCTTGGCTATCTAGGCTGGACCATTAGCCTCCTATTGATTCCTTATTTCCTGTCTTGGCCCTGTGCAATCCAACTGGGAACTGCATCTTTGTAGACTTTTTTTAAATTTAATTTAAAGGAAATGTGATCTTACCACTCAGTTCCCTTCCTTCTCTGTGTTCTATTGCAGAGTTTTGAATGATCTGTTTATCAAAATCCCCTACTTTGTACACATTCCACTTAGGGTTCCTGGAACTTGCTCTTGGTGATCTAGCAGCTTATTTTATTGTATACTGCCTACATGTATCATTTGACTTCTTCATATATTAAGTTTTCTTTAATTAATGGTTTTAGAATTTGTTTTATTACATCTATTCAATGGCTTCTTTAGATTATCATCATATCTTTTAAATATATTTCATTACATTTTTATTAAAGATTTATTAGATATGATGGTTTGGGCAGACCTTCATTTTTTTCTGCATGTCAAGAACTTACTCGGGTGTATACTAATCAGTTTGCAGCATTTGTAGGAAAGAGCATCAATTTCTAGATCATTGAATTAAGCTGTTTTCCCATGCTCTCTTGTTATTCCATAAATTGGAGGAAATAAATACATTTGTGTCTGTTTTAACTGGGAGCATCTATTTGACCAGGTGCTTTTCCCTACTTAACATTCTTTCTCACTGGAAGGGAAACTAAAAACATGGTGGAGAACCATTTGAAATGAAGGAAAATAAAACAAAACTCAAAGATGTATTTACCTTAGGCAATGGTTTGGCAGGTTTGCAGTGGAGTCCTCCAACAAACTCAATGTTGGGTAAGGATGGGCGAGGAAACTCCAAGTCCCAGTAGGACCGAATGAGCCACATTTCTGCTTTCTTCATGGTGTCAACCATGGTAGTGGGTCTTCCTAAATGGAGAAATGAATTGAGCATTGAAGAGCAAACTTATAACAGAAGTATTGCCATGTGAATAACATACTGTCTGAAAAGTGCTGAACTAATATTACTCAAAGAAACAAAGTGTGCTTTTTTGAAACAATTACATTTATTTATAGTAATGCAGTTATAGTGTAATTTATTTGTGGTTTACTTAATGTATACTTGTTAAAGGAAAACTGAGATGAAATGCTAATTCATCCCAGTAATTCAAAAACCCTATTTTCATCTAATCTCTCCTAAGCTTCTTTGTTTCTGCCATGCATTTTGCTCCTCTAAATCTTCAGAAAGAAAGATGCAAATATAAGGCATATTCTCGCTCTAGAGTCAAGCTACCTCTTCATAATGATGGGCACAGCCTTTCTAGGAATCAAGTTACTTTCTACATCAAACAAGCTATCTTTTGACTCTCAGTTTTCTAAGAGAATTATGAGGGTAATGCCTGGAAGAATTCTGGCACCTAATCCTATTTTTCATTCACACTAGCAATGTAATAATATTCATTTCTTTGTAGAAACATTACAAATATTACCCGGAAAGTTTCCAGAATTTATGAGAATCTAATATTTTTTACAGATACATTTTATTTTATTTTACTTTCTTATTTTCTTTTGTTTATTTACATTTCAAATGCTATCCCCTTTCCTTGTTTCCCTTCTAGAAACCCCTATCCCATCCTCCCTCTTCCCGCTTCTATAAGGGTGCTCCCCCACCCACTCATGCCTCCCCACCCTGGCATTCCCCCACTCTGGGGTATTAAGCCTTCACAGGACCAAGTGTTCTTGCTTAATTGTGGCATTCTTACCTAAACTAGGGGACCATGATTGCAGACTATACAACCTAGATTCATTTAGGTCAAAGCTTCAGGAGTATTAATTCTTTTAAATGGAAAGTTGGGTATAATGCTGTCGAGTGTGCATTGAGGGGTAAATATGTGATTAGAGCCTCAGTATGTCTTAAAAGGAATTCTTCAGAATGTAAGGAAAAGACATTTTAATTTTAAGGAAAAAAATCAAAAACATAGTCCAATAAGACAAAACAATCTCCCAAATGCTGTACAACATAGATACGATTAAATATATTCCTCTTTTAAGATTTATCAGTCTTAGGATTGGAGATTTTTCAGCTGGCGAGATCTTTGATGTAGCTGTACCAGGACCTGCATGTGGATGCTTATTTAGGTACCGGTACCTAAAACCTGTACATAGGGTGCATATCCTAATACCTGTGCTTCTGGAGCAGATTTGAGAGGGTCCCTAGAAGTATTTACCAGGCCACTCTGCCAAATTGTTAAGGTCTGGTTCAGTGAAAGACCTTGCTTCCCTAAATAAATTAGGGAGGGATGAAAGTGGACAATGGATGTTGACATCTAGTTTTTATTTTCGCAGGCACACATGTGTAAGTGCACTTACATGCAGTCTGAACACATGTATACGTAAAACAGACACACAGCCCATTAAGGAAGTACCTTATCTTTTTTAAAACAAAGAAAAACATGATAAAATAATATAGAATTTCTTAGGGAATGCTTGCACCCCCTCAACTTGTACCTGCATTGCTTCCTATAGTGCTGTGGACCAGAGCTGCTACCTACTTCTTTGTGATTAGTAATAGAAGCTCTCTCATAGGATTAGTGAGATTGTTAGACAATATTGCATTTCTTTTAATCATTTCAGTATGAGAAACAAATTTGTTCCAAAGAAAGTCTTTTAAGGGCAATGAAAGTTAGACACTCACACTGGTGATGAGATGCACAACTTACCTAAAATTTCACTGAAAAATGGATCCCAATCCTTAGCAGGAAATGACTCGAACCATAAGTCAAAATAAAGTAAACATATCATATTTTTTACTCTCTCCATGAATGTCATTTGTCCACTCAATCCTGACAAAATAATAGGTACATAAGATGGAGGGAAGAGTTGGCCCCCACTGTACTTTTCTATTCCATAGCCATTACCAAAGCGAAGACTGTACACAAAAGGTAACTGCAGTAGCTCAGCTATAAGCTCTCCACAGGGACCAATAGCATCTGAAAGAACAACATCAAACTTGGATTCCTTCAGTTTTGCCATAAGTTGTTTGTTTGAAACTACTTCTCTACAAAGCTTTAACCACAAGTCAGAGAATTGCCCAAACATTGTGTTAAACGATGGGTAGTATCTCAAACATGTATCCTTTGGCACATCATACGTCCACATATTCACCCACTGGGTATAAAACTTTTCTAATTCATCATTATTGGAAGCTGTAGGAAATGTTTCATATACAAAACCAGATGGTTTTTTGGGATCAAGAAAGATGGAAGATGAAGGTCTCAGAACGGTGACTTCATGGCCTCTCTGTACAAGTTCATCCAGCATTATCTTTAAATTCATCCAGTGACTGTATTCCATTGGCCACACCAACACTTTCCCACAGTTCCCAGATCTGAAGCAGAAACTTATCTGTAGCAGAAGCAGAACAGAAATCCACTTGACAGGCATCCTGAAAATCAAAGTCCTTCTGTTCACAGTGTATTTCCTTCTGCTACTGCATGAGCTTTTATCCAAGAAGCATTAGCCAAGAAGTTAAAATATAACTTGCATTGCTCAAAGTTGATAACAGAATGACCATTAGTTTTAAAGAGAAGAAAATAGAGAAAGTAAATGGTATTTATTCTCTGTTAACATGAAAGTGTTTAATGTCTCTTTCATGTTGGACCATTTACAATAATCCTGGAGGGGATGACTGCATGTTCAATTGTTAATGATACATAGATATTAAAATATCCCAAGTAATATAAATATGTCTCACAAAGGCAGTGCCATCATAGTTACTGCTTTCTGAATTCTCCTCTATACAGAATTGAAAGTGTATTAATTTATATAGCTTGTCATTCCTTCTTCCATATAACCAATCAAAAAATTTTGTATCAATGTTGATCAATGTATTCATGTAATCCAATCCAAGAATTTAAGTTATATGACAAGTATTTTGTGGAATACTTGTAATAAACCATAGGCATCTTGACTACAATGTCAAGGAATTTCATGAGAATTAGTAACCATATTCAGTCTTCACTTTCACAAAGTCTTTAATCCTGGAAATGTGAAAGCAGCAATTCCACTGGTATTTTTTAAGGAAAGTCAGGGTTCAGAGTACACAATGTAGGCACAATGGGTAGAAGTATTAGATGGCTGAGGCAGAATACCATTTTTGAACATTACAGAACCATTTCACTTATGACTTCCAGAAGCCATGATTGCATGCACACAACCTGTACAAGATTAGCAAGCCATAATCCCAGGATGTAGAGAGGACACATGAAGTTCTCTCCCTACCTGAGGAGTTACTGGCAGGTTATGTATATATGCCTGTGTGAAATTCTTAGACATTAAAATAATGGTCATTTAGAGGGAAACTAAGCACAAGGCAGATACAGATACAGATACAGATACTATCTCTTCTCTGAAAACAAATCAGAATGAAAGGGAGCTTAACATGGCATTTAAGAGTATTCAGGGACTCCTAGTAGCTTCTTCATGCTCTGGATGGGAGAATACACTGTTTCTCAGAGTCTGTGTAGCTGTTTGGTGGGCATTAAAGTTATCACACTACTGCATTTTAGCAGATAAAAAAATACCCAATATATACTATACTCTCTACAACCAGATCCTCTTGCATAAATTCATTATTTTGAGATGTCTTATAAAGTAGCTGGCCAAGTTACACATGGCCCCTGCCTGTATCTTAGATCACTCTGCCTTGAAATCCTATTATTAGCCCTGCATACATCCAGAATGTATGTAAAAGCCTTTTCAGTATTTCCTCATCTGACTGAGAAATAAGATATTTATTATCTTATAGAAGAATAATTAGATTTCTTCTAATAATAAGAAATTCCTACATAGATAGGCCCTAATGATTATCTCCATAATACCCTCCATATCTCTTAATCAATTAAAGTTAATAGTGAAATAAGCCATTATACCTTCTTATATATACAATTTATATAGTTCATCTACCATTCAGACAAATCACAACACAGTGCTACAAATTTTATGAAAAAAAAAATAGACAGCATTAGTGTCCAGGGGAGCAAAAAACTTTCTACCAACAGACTACTAACAGTGAAATTGACATATTTCCCTATAAAGATTTCAAAATGGAAATTATAAGGCAATTTTGGGTTACTAGAGAACACTGTCTAGCCATTAGACAAAATTAGAGAGTACACATAATGAATGAGATATTTCCAGACATGGAGCTCAGTATATAGATGTTATGAAGTTTTTAGGAATATGTCTTTTTGTGTGTTTATTTTTAAATTGAAAATAAATTATTTATTCAAAATATCTATCCCAATAACATTTTCGATTCCCTCTACTCCTTCCAGTTCCTCCTACTACCCTCCCCTACAAATATATCCTACTTTGTATACCCCACTAGAAAAGAGACTTCTAAGAGATAATACCCAAACATGACAAATGAAAACATAATAAGTTGAAGCAAAAACTATGACAGCAAGGCTAGACATAGCAACTTAACAGGAAGAAAAGAATCCTATCAACTGGCACAGGAGTCAGAGAACTACTTGTTCTCACAGTCCCACACAATTACTAGGCTAATAGCTACGGTGTCTGGGCAGAGGATCTGGTGTAGACCCATATAGGACCTGTGCTTGCTTCTTCAGTCTCTCTGAGCTCACATGCTTCTTGCTCAGTTCATTCAGAGTGACTTGTTCTTCTGGTGTCATCCCTCCACTCTGATTTTTACCACTAACAACAGCAAGTCAGTTATGAGATTATCTGACCTTGAAGGTAGGTTATATAAAACAACTAAGGCAGTCATGTAAATGGACAAACAAGTGAAAATTACTTCAGAAAGCTTCAAAGACTCTTTAAACAATTAGACATTGAATTTTTAGTTGTTTTAGGGTAAAAAGAGAAAGCCTGGCTCTCTTCTCTGGAAAAAAAACTTCTAAACAAAATTATTTGTAAAATGTATTTCTCTCTTTAGGTTTGGGACACCAAGGTTCAAGATCATCAATTTCCAATGAAATAGGAACAAATGATACTGTGTGGTGAGCATGTTCATCAATTTGCCAAAGTCCTGTACAAAGAAAAAAGTAAAAAAAAAATCAGCAAAAATTGAAATCTAGGCACTTGGGAGCTAAGGCTTCCCCACAGCTCTCAGCATGCAAATCCCACCAGGAGAGAGCTGGTCTCCCAGGAGAGTGCTCATTCTTAAGTTGAGATCATCACTTTCTCTCCAATAACTTTCCAAAGCTGGATCAGCCAGGATCACACAGGGTGCAGGAATAGTGGTGCAGTTGAGGACAGGATCCTTCCAGCCTCCATCAGCATGCAGGAGTTAAGGCTGTCCCATAGCCCTATGCACAAAAATCCAGTCCAAGAGCGAGCTGGCTTCCCAAGGGGAGTTGATATAATTAAGATTACTGGTTTACAGGCCCACAGGAGAGACAAGCCCCAGTCAGAGAAAGCAAGACCAACTAACAACACAGATAACCAGATGTTGAGAAGCAACCACAAGAACCCTACCAACAGAAATCAAGGTTACTTGTCAACATCAGAACCCAGTTCTCCCACCACAGCAAGCCCTAGATACACCAGAAAAGCAAGAGTCTGATTTAAGATAACATTTCATAATGATGATAGAAGATATTAAGAAGGACATAAATAACTCCTTTAAACAACAACAACAACAACAACAACAACAACAACAACAGCAACAAAGCAGAATACAGGAAAACAGGTAGAAGCCCTAAAAGAGGAAACACAAATATTCCTTAAAGAATTATAGGAAAATACAAACAAACAGTTGAAGGAATTAAACAAAACCATCCAGGATGTAAAAATGGAAATAGAAACAATAAAAAAATCCCAAAAGGAAATAACCATGGAGGTAGAAAACCTAGGAAAGAGAGCAGGAGTCATAGATGCAAGCATCTCTAACAGAATACAAGAGATTCTGTTAAGGAGAGAGAATCTTAGGTGCAGAAGATACCATAGAAAATATTGACACAATAGTCAAAGAAAATGCAAACAGATACAGAAGATTGAAAAAAAATCCCATGCATTCTATTAGATCACTATGAACTAAGGCCGGTCTTCAATAACAGCTATAACAGTTGAAAGCCCACATACACATGGAAGCTGAACAATACTATACTAATTATAACTTGGTCAAGGAAGAAGTAAAGAAAGAAATTAGACTTTTTAAGAATACAATGAAAATGAAGACACAGTATATGCGAACTTACGGGACACAATGAAAGAAGGGCTATGAGTAAAACTGAGCTCTGCGTATCTTTATAAAGAAACTGGAAAGAACATACTGGTAGCTTGACATTCCATCTGAAAGCTCTAGAACAAAAAGAAACAAACACACCCTAGAAGAGTAGATGGCAGGAAATAATTAAATGAAGTTCGGATTCAGCCAAGTAGAAACCAAAAGAACTATACAAAGAATAAAACAACAACAACAACAACAACAACAAAACAAAAAACAAAACATAAGCTGGTTCTTTGAGAAAATCAACAAGATGGATAAACCTTACCTAGACTAACCAGAGGCTCACAGACAGTATCCAAATTAATGAAAACAGAAATGAAAAGGGAGATATAACAACAGAAACTGAGGAAATAAAAAAAAAACCCATCAGATCCTACTTCAAAAGACTATACTCAACAAAACTGGAAATTCTGGATGAAATGGACAATTTTCTATACAGATACAAAATATCAAAGTTAAATCAAAATCTGGGAAGCCATCAAAACAGTCCCATAAGCCCTATTGAAATAGCAGCAGTCATTAAAATTCTCCCAACCAAAAAAGCCCAGGACTTGATGGACACAGTTTGAGTTGGGCATAAAGGCCAGATATGGCTTAGGTACAAAAGTTTGAGATGTTATATAAGACCAATTCTCTGATCATACCCGAAAGCTTAGGGGTAAATCTATTTGTTGAGGAGGGTTTATGGAGGGGAGGATCAGGTAGATTCACTTTGCTATATTCTGATAGAAGATGCATAGCCCCAGATTTGGATGAGAGGTTGTCTGTATGGATGTATTGGATGAAATTGAAGTTATATGTTCTGGGTAGAGCCTGGAGATTGAGGTCATAGCAAGCAGGACTATCTACAAAGGTCCAGAACATTGGATGTGGGATTTTGTATACCATAATCTTTAATTCAGGTTTCATTAGGAGACGCCCCATGGTTCTGGCATTTTCTATATCCTGGAGTCTCCAATGGGACTAAAATTTCAACTTAACAGTTTCATGGAATAGTCTTCCAGGGACTCCCACCAAAGGCATATACTTTACTACTCATATATTGGCTGTAACCAGTATGTTCAGCAGAGCCTTCATGATCATTTTAGTTTTGCATCTTTGATGTCTGCGGAACCACTACTGTGTAGTTGATGTTGTCAAATTCTTTATCAAGATCATTATATATCACAGTCACCTTAGAGCATCTTGGTGTATCTGAATATATGCTATCAATGACAAGATAAATTTTTAAGGTCTTGTTTCTAAAACTATACTTGTGTAATAGCTTTAACTTAGTAAGTTTATTTTCTTATAGTTTTAAATTTGCACAAGATAGAGATTATGATGGATCAGTTATGTCCTTGTATGTTGAACTATTACAAGGGACCAGGTTCTTCTTTAATGGTGCTAACTTCTTCTACAAGTATAGCTATGTTTCAACACCCTTCTTGCTGGCAACTTAAATAATTCCATGCCTTTCCTTTGCCAACCTTCAAATTTTTCATAACTATCTGCTGTATCCCAAGCAGATCTGAATTGAAGCAGTGAGCAGGAGCCATACCATACTCTGAGTGACCTCATGTGTCTAGAGCTAACTGGCAAATTTTTATTGAATCATGTTACTAAGTTAACCTTTAGATTATAGCCCTAGTGGTATGATAAGATATAATACCGTTAGTGCAACTCCGGAATTTATTACATTGTGTTTCTGATTAGAACTAACAGTCCGTGAAGAAAGATGGCTTAATGGTTGGAAGCACAGTTATAAAATATTGGCCTTAGGACATTTTAAAACCATTGCTTCCATCTTATGCTTGCATTTTATTGCATATTTCTAAACAGTATACTGTCCTGTAATTAACTCAACTAAGCTGAAGATTTGACAAATTAGTTACTTTTAGGACTGCCTGCTTTCTGTCTCTGTCTCTGTCTCTGTCTGTTTCTTTCTCTCTCTCTGTATCTTTCTCTTCCATTCTTTGTTTCTTTGCTTTTCTCTCTTCCATTGTGTTTGTTTCTGTTTCTCCCTTCCTTCCTTCCTTCCTTCCTTCCTTCCTTCCTTCCTTCCTTCCTTCCTTCCTTTCTTTCTTTCTTCCTCCTTGTACACACCCATAATTAACAAAGTAGTGTCTCAGTGGATATCATTGTTTTGGAGCTTGCTTGTGTAGTATTGACTATTAAATACTCATGAAAATGTTTCCTACACTTAGTGACTTCTGACCTCTTAAAGGCATACATCAAAAAACTAATAGAACCATGATAAATAGGAGGGGAATACTAACAAGAGCTTGAAAATATTTAAACTCCAAGAGCTAAGTTCAAGATAGCTACATGGAAGGGATAATTGTATTCTAATTCTGTATTAAAAATGCATCCACTCATTTACTTGTCTGACATTTTAGGAATCTGACTTCCCGACTTGCACCAGAACTTGCTTCGTTTTCTTAAAAAAAGATATATAGGTTAGTTTTGATATTTTTGTGAGTTTTTTATCATGTATATCTTATTATTAATAATAATGTAAATGATCAAGTTTTCCCCTCCTTGGAGTTCATAGACAATCCTGTATGTTTTATCTAGAATTCATTTATATTTAAAATAAAATAAGTAATTTAATTTTAAAGAGGTCCTCTTTTTTTCCTTTTTCTTTATAAAGAATTCCCTCTACATTAATTTATGTGTTTTGCAGAACAATAAAGTTTGACAAGAAATTCCCAGTCTATTCCTATACTTCAACTGGAGAATAATTTGAGTCTAGTGTCTAGCATCTAGTCAGTTTTGATAAGTGTACCATAAATATTGTTGACACTGGAGACTTTTATTTTTTTATTTTATATAAAATTAGCCCATCCAAAATTTAGGTGTTCATATAAGACAAAAAGAGAAGTGACTCCATTGCAAATAGCATCTGAATATATAGAAGTTCTCATAGACTTCCATATCTGATGGCCATATTCATATTTGGCCATATTCATATTTCTTGGGATTTGAGCTGGTGACCTATACCTATAGATTGAAACTGATGAAGATAACAAGTATGGTTACATCTCACACTGTTGGCACATGGAATCACACTATGCTTATAGGACATGACTTTACCATGAGATTTTTATTCATTAGTAGAAAACATAAGCTGCCACAAAGTATTAACTGAAGGATATGGAAAATTTTAATAATCTCTTTAATATCATTTAACACCATAATCCAGAATCCATTTGATTACATAGCATTCATGTTCATCCTCTTCCTTGGTAGAAAGATGTTCTATTCTTCTGTTAAATGATTTTAGGTATGATGTATAATCCATCTAATAAGGATATCCCTTTTATAGATTTTTAATAATGTTTTGCCCATATAAAATGAAAAATTTAAACAAAACTGTGACTAAAAAAAAGGACATTTTTTGTATCCTTAAATATTTTATTGTTTTCTCTATTGTTTACTTTTAATCCAAGCAAAAACTTGGAGTAATTAAGGTAAGAAGTTTTATAAACAAATTCTAACACACAAACCCTCAGATTATTGAGAAGTGATATTGACATCTTCATATGTGGGGATTAAATGACACATATACAATAAGATGCAAGCATAAAATGGAAGCCATGGTGTTTATATATCGTAAGGCCAAATTTTCATAATTGTGGTACTGTATTAAACCATATCAATTTTCCAGATTGTTGGGTCTATTCAGAAACACAATGTAATAAAACAGACTTATAATGATATTATTAAACTTTATCATATCACTATGGCTGTAATCTAAAGGTTAGTAGTTTTAAAATGACTCAACAAAAATTTTCCTGGTAGCTCTAGGCACACCAGATCAAATGTTTTACATTCAAATCCATGTTAAAATGCAATGCCCAATATTAAATGAGTTCAAAATACTTTTATCATTTATAACATATTTACATTATAACTGCTACTGGGAATATAAATATAATTAAAAACAGAAGATAATGCAGAAATTCTTTGCTCATGGCCATCATAACCAGAGCTGCTCTCCTCTGTTACACCTTCCCCACCATTATATAGCAAAGCTCTTAGATTATAAAACCATGCTGATTCAATTTTTATATTGAAAATGGAAAACACTTAAGTCCTGATTTGATGGATTGAACATCACAAATATTTCATGACTGTGATTGAGACTTATAATAAAACTCCAAGTGAGTGGAGATGCATAGTTTGTGCTTCCAGTCTCCCCTAAGGGACCAGGTCGAAGACTACACAAAGGATTTGAGTAGAGTGTAAGAAACTTTCCTGTGAATCCTAAGGGGACTATTGTGGCATTCACCTTCATATGGCATAAGATCCTACTTCAAATAACATACAATAGTTAGGACCTAGGATTCCATAAGGCATATATGAAATAGAACATCATATATTATAGAATAGGATTCCAGATGGAATATTATCATCACTTCTGCTATCACTGATGTGATAAGGATAAGAAGCCAGGCTTCCTGTTGCATTAGGAGAAGAATAAAACATCTGATAGCAATAAGAATAAATTTTCTTCAGATTGCCCTCAAGTGAGCTCACAATAATATTGGGAAGATAAACCTAAAGAAAGAAGGACCAATACACAATGACAGGGCATGACAACCTCTTACAGAATAATCTACTGATAAAAGCTCCAGAAGGCTGGAAGGCCAAAAATTTAAAAGTTATTTAGATAGTCCCAACAGGGTTTTATAAGAAATCAAAAGGAACCAGTTAACATAATGTTGACAAGCAAATATAAGATTAATGGGGACTAGGGATATGAAAGAACTCAAGATTCAAATACTCAAGCAAAAACTTCAAACAGGACAAGAATGGAGAGAGACTCAATGTAGAAAGAAGAGAGCAATTGTTTTAAATGTAGGAAGAGAGGACATTCAAGACATAATTCCTTGTCTTAAAAAGAGAAGAGAATTCTGTATCTTCCTGACTTTGGTGGAGAGTAAAAGATATTTGTGAATGTGTTTATGATCGTGACCTACAATTACTGGGCTGATGTGGAGATTAGAGTCTCTGTACTTGTTTGCTTTTCTTCCTTTTCATGTTTGCAGTATTACCTTAGGTTACTTCCATTTTGGTAATGTGCCCAGATTCTTGCTAAATTACAACCTCTTTTTTTTCAAAAGTCTCATGTTTTGTGAAACCACAAGGTAGGAGTGGAAACAGGTGCAAGAGATTTGTAAATAAATACCCAAGCAAAGGAAATATTTGCTTGGTGTTTGCAAAAGGAATATGTTTAGTGGCTAGGTGTATAGCTTCAGGCATTTTAAAATTCCTAAATGTGCCCTGCTGTCATTTGGACTCAATTCTCATTTAAGACAATGATATTAAAAATATTCAGGAGGTAGGCAACAGGAAGAACTACCAATGAAAATGCGAGGTTTCAGTTATTGTATGACAAATAAGAGTTGTCCTAAGCATAAAACATAAAAATTATTGATAAAACTGGATAAGTTTAAAATGACATTATAAATTTTTTTATCCATGCTGGTATGTGTATTATGTTTAGCCACTCATATTTAAGCAGTTATGTTCCTGACACTTTATGGTGGATATAAAGATAAATATTTAGAAGGTAGTTAGATATTCATGATGAAACTACAGGCCACTAAATTCCTATCATTTTATGTCTAGAGATGGGCCCCTTGAAATTTAGTGCTGATCTTCTGCTCTTGCTTTTGTAGCCATTTCTATTAGAATAGCAAATAAACTTCTTGGTATTGTATCTCTTACAAATGTTTCACCCCTTCTCCACAATGTTCCTTTGGCCATAGCTGTAGGAGCTATGCTGCAACATTTGTAATCTACAAGAACATGTCAAGGTATCTATGTAAAGATGTACTAACTGGCTCTCATAAGTTGGTAGTAACCAACTGCTTCCTAACTGCTTGTAAGGCTTCCTTAGCTGGAATGAATGCATGCTTGATACAAGAATCCTAGCCTGGGGCTGATGAGTTCAGGAACATAGAAAAGAACCTATTATTGCCAATCTCCTATATCAGTAGAATTCTCTACTACTCTCTAAAATGTATCCTTTTACAAATAGATAAGTCCAGTATATACTCCCACTCAAAGGAAACACTGTAATTACAAAAACAAACAAACAAACAAACAAACAACAACAACAACAAAACACAACTGGATTCATGCCAGAGATCAATGATTTTAAGGGACTCCAGCACCAATGGGGGATGTTTCTATTAGTGGTTCTATCTCATTGACTGCTATGGCCATGTTTAAAGTTTTTATTTCATTTCAGTTTAATTTTGGTAGTTTGTATATGCTTAGAAGTACATGTATTCCTTTAAGACTTCTTTCCAGTGTAACATAATGTACATTTTAAAATGAATTATATTATTTTATAAATTGCCAGCAAAAATATTGTATTTCATTTCTAATTTTATTGATTTGGGGCTTAACTCTATTCCTAAGAACTAGGCCACCCTGTCTAACCAATGGGTACCATACTTGAGCTACAGCTTTAAGGAGAGCCTCCATTTCCAGTTATTGGGGTGTGGAGCTACATAAAGCTCCTGGAGTACATCACTAAAGCAAGCTTTGAAAGCTCACAGATTAGCCCCAGTGTGTGCTTATTCTCTTTGCTTTCAATATGTGGTTGAGATGTGATGAGTGAACTTTCTCCTCTTGGTATTTACTGTGCTGCCTTCCCAGCATTCCAAGGATCTGTAACCTCAATTCAAAATAAACACTTCTGCTTTTCCCTTGAGATGCTTTTGGTCAGTACACTTTATTACAGCAACAATATAATAAAAAAAAAACAAATCCTAACCCTCTTTCTTACTCATTTTATCAGCTTTAAGTTTCACCTTGATAACTGTTGAATAAAGGCACTGAAATAAATTTTCTCTACCCAATTGCAGAACATTGTTTTTATCAACATTTAACACATGATAGTATATCTCAGAATCACATTTTCTGTAATATATGGATGAAATAGCCTTTTTTTGCGTGTCAAAGTTGCTTATCTTTTAATAGTTGAAAGGTACTATATAGGTCTTAATTCAGACATTCATTGTTTGTACCTGAAATACATGAATAGACTTAATGTACTTTCTCTAGAATGAAACTTTATTAACATATTTTTGCTAATAATTTCTGTGGAGTCTACATCTCCATATTATTTAATACTAATATCTGAAATAAACCACCCTTTTACTCAGACTACATAAAATTAAGACTTCAGAAAAAACACATATGCATATATACATACATACATTGAATGGTATAGTCTTGCCCAGTATGGCTACAGAGAATACCCTTTGTTCTTAAAGAACCTAATCCCTCTTATACTTTCTTGTCTTTACAAAGCATCAGTAACAAACAAGTAGCATGTTACAGCAAGAAAAAGCAATGGCTGCCACAAGGCAGTTAGGATTTCAACCACATCCAGAAAGTGTTACTGGTATAACATGAAGCTTTAGTTGAGTAGTTTCAGGTTCTTGGCCCCTTTGTGGCACATAACAAACTCAATCTAGAAGATGATTCTGTCTTTGGAGTTCATAGGCACATAGTGGTGAACGATTGACAAACACATCACAGTCTCTTTATAGATAAAAGAAAATACAATGGATATTGATTTATAGAATCAGCATGGAAATATGTGTATATAAAATTTTGTGTAGATTATACAGACTATTACATAGAAATATGAAAATTAAATTGTACATACTCTGATAAGATCTTAGTAATATATAGGCTAGAAGTTTTTGAACATACAGATTCAATATATAAAGAGAAATGATAGGACATAATAAATATTCCCAATAAGAGACTTGAATCAATTAAGCTACCAAATCAAAATAACCAGATAAAAAAGAGGTAGCCTTCGAATTTATGAAACCTGAGTCACCAAGAAACCAACTGTTATTGTAGTTAATATGAAGAGTTCAAAACAGTAGCACAGTTTAGACATGGGTGGAAATACATGCCATCTACACTGTGGTATATTCCTAGGCAAACCTGCTTATGGATTTGGGGCCAGTAGGAATTTTAATTGACCACTTAACTTGTATGAAGTCCTGGGTTCCAATACAAGATAGATAGATAGATAGATAGATAGATAGATAGACAAATTAACAAACAAAAATGATTATGCTCACGAAGGGTTATTAATGACTGCCTTCAGTGCATTGAACAAATCTGAACTTGACATTGAATGATCATCTCCTGAAGCATCTGCTCCTTTGGCCAACAAACATATCAGGTTGTTCTCTGCTTAAGGGGAGGACAACATTTGAATTGCATGATGGATTGACTTGTAGGTGCCATTGGAGTTATAAAAACAGGAGTTATAAAAGCTTCAGTTTTTAGATGACCTAGGATCAATCATACATCATAAAATATGTAAATGGGGAATCTTGATGTAAGCAAAAGTTGTCTAATAACATACCCAAAAGGATAGAATTTTTTTAGCTTGGAAGTGAAAGGACAAATAATGGGTAAGAAGATAGAGATAAATGGCATTATGAATTTCTTATTTCCTGAAGATACCAAGTTCTGCGGCAAAGAGAAGTTTGATGGGGATTGAAGACTACAATAATCTGTGATGAGGAGGGAACACTTGTTAAATATAATGTTGGTTTTGTAAATTAGAGGCTGTAGATTGTCCTCCAATACCAATAATTTCACTAGTACTGAGTAAATACAGAAAAACTTACAAGGCCTCAATCTTACATGAAGAAGTCTAAGTAATGGAAGAAAGCTGGAAGTGGAGAGGTCATCTCTAGCACTGAAGAACACACCAACTTGTAGTTCTGTAACAAATGGTTATCCCTGAAAACATATGTACTAGTAACATTTTATAGACTGAACAGGTTATCATTAGGACTATAATTAATACATATAATATGTATATAAACAGATGCATACAATGACATTTGGTGAAAATGAGGCCACAAACTTGAAGCAGAAAAGTGAGGCTAATATAGGAAAATTCAGGAATGAAAAAACAAGTAGAAATATAATTAAAATACAAACATCAAAATTAATTATTAAAAAGATAGCAAGCTCTAACACAAGACTTTTAGCCCATGATATTGATTTTCTTCCATCCATTATGAACTCTGTATGCTAAAGTGAAAAGTCACTTTTCATTGTTCCAGGCCCAGGTCACATGCCATTATCTGTCATCCATCAGTCAACTAATTCTTTTGCTATCCATGGAATCACATTGAAAGCATGATAGTAATAAGATAAGAAGTGAAGTTCCCAATTACTTTACAGCACCTTTAGGTGCTTTGTCTCTTAGATCTTAATAGAATTTAATGTTTTATATTAAAAAAATTCTATCCCTTTGGGTATGTTATTAGACAACTTTTGCTTACATCAAGATTCCCCATTTACATATTTTATGATGTACGATTGATCCTAGGTCATCTAAAAACTGAAGCTTTTATAACTCCTGTTAAATCTTTAGGGTCTTGTTTCTAAAATTACAATTTTAGCTTTTATAACTCCTGTTAAATCTTTAGGGTCTTGTTTCTAAAATTACAATTTTGTAGTAGTATTAAATAGGAGTTTCTTTTCAAATTGTTTTAAATTTTCATATGATAGAGATTATGATAAATGAGTTATGTCCTTTCATGTTAAGCTACTACAAGGGACAAGGTTTCTCTTTAATGGAGCTAACTTCTTCAAAATGTATAGCTGGTTTTTAGTGTCCTTCTTTCTGGCAAGTTAAATAATTCAATGCTCCTTTCCTTGCCAACCTTCATATTATTCATAACTATCTACTGTATCCCAAGCAGATCTGTATTGAAGCAGTTAGCAGGAGACATACCATACTCTGAGTGACCTCATGTGTACAGAGCTAACTGACAAAATTTTATTGATTCATGCTAATAGAATAACCTTTAGAATATAGCCCTAGTAATATGATAAGATATAATACCGCTAGTACAACTCCAGAATTTATTACATTGTTCTGATTAGAACTAACAGTCCATGAAGAGGAGATGGCTTAATGTTTGGAAGCACAGTTATAAAATGTTGGACTAAGGATATATTAAAATCATGGCTTCCATATTATGCTGCATTTATTGTATATGTATAAACAGTATACTGTCTTGTAATTAACTAAGCTGAAGATATGACAAATTAGTTATGTTCAGTTCTGCATTCTCATTCTCTCTCTCTCTCTCTCTCTCTCTCTCTCTCTCTCTCCTTTCTCTCTTACATTTTATGTTTCTTTGTGTTTCTCCCTCCCTCCCTTCCTTCCTTCTTTCCTTCCTTCTTTCCTTCCTTCCTTCCTTCCTTCCTTCCTTCCTTCCTTCCTCCCTCCCTCCCTCCATCCCCCACTTTCTTTCTTCCTTCCTTCCTTCCTTCCTTTCTTTCTCTTTCTTCCTTCCTTCCTTCCTTCCTTCCTTCCTTTCTTTCTTTCTTTCTTTCTTTCTTTCTTTCTTTCTTTCTTTCCTTCTTTCTTCTTTCCTCCTTGTAGACACCTATGACTAACAAAGTAGGGTCTCAGTGGGTACCTTTCTTTTGGTGCTTTCTTGTGTAGTATTAACTATTCAGTACTCATGAAAATGCTTCCTATACTTAGTGACTTCTGACCTCTTAAGGGCATACATCAAAAAACTAATAGAACCATGATAAATAGGAGAGGAATACTAATAAGAGCTTGAAAATATATTCCAAGAGCTAAGTTCAAGATAGCTACATGGAATGTATAATTGTATTCTAATTCTGTATTAAAATGCATCCACTCATTAACTTGTCTGACATTTTAGGAATCTGACTTCCCGACTTGCACCAGAACTTGTTTCCTTTTCTTAAAAAAACATATATAGATTAGTTTTGAGATTTTTGTGAGTTTATATCATATATATATTATTATTAATAATAATGTAAATGATTAAGTTTTCCCCTCCTTCGAGTTCATAGACAATCCTGTATATTTCATCTAACATTTATTTATTTTTAAATGAAATAAATAATTTTATTTTTAAAGAGGTCCTCCCTTTTCCTTTTTATTTATAAATAATTCCCTCTACATGTCTTAATGACTGGTTTTATTTGCAGAACAATAAAATTTGATATAAAATTCCTAGTATAATTCTATACTTCAATTGGAGAGTAATCTGAATCTAGAGTCTAACATCTAGTCAGTTTTCATAAATGTACCATAAATATTTTTGACATTGGAATCCATTTTATTTTTTTGTATTTTATATAAATTTAACCCAACCAAAATTTAGGTGCTCATGTAAGACCAAAAGAGAAGTGACTCCATTGCAAATAGCATTTGAATATGTAGAATTTCTCATAGAGTTCCATATCTGATGGCCATATTCATATTACTTGGGATTTGAGCTGGTGAACTATACCTACAGATTGGAACTGATGCAGATAACAGGTATGGTTATGTCTAACACTGTTGCCATACAGATTCACATTATGCTTATAGGTCATGTGATTAAAATGAGATTTTTATTCATTAGCAGAAAAATAAGCTGCCATAATGCATTACCTAAAGGATATGGGACATTTTTGCATTATCTTTTCCATATCACGTAACACCATAATGCATTTGGTTGCATAACATTCATAGTCATCCTCTTCCTTATTATGAAGATGTTGTATTGCTTTGTGAAATGATTTTAGCTATGATGTACAAATCATCTCATGAGGATCTTACTGGTGTATATTTATAATAATGTTTTGCCCATATAAAAGGAAAATTAAAAAAACACTATGAGGAATAACAAGTGAATTTTCATATTGTGAAATATTTTATAGTTTTTTCTATGTAAAAACTTGGTTTAAGTAAGGTAGGAAGTATTATAAATGCATGTTAATATACACAAAACTCAGATTATTGAGAAGTGATATTGACATCTTCATATGTGGGGATCAGATGACACATGTACAATAAGATGCCAGCATAAAATGCAAGCCATGGTATTTACATATCCTAAGGCCAACTTTTCATAATTGTGATGCCACCTTGAACCATCTCAATTTCCCAGACTGTTGGGTCTAATTAGCAACACAATGTAATAAAATGGATTTACAATGATGGTATTAAACCATATCATATCACTAGGTCTGTAAACTAAAGGTTAGAAACTATTAACATGACTCAACAAAAATTTTCCAGTTAGCTCTAGACAAACAAGATCAAAAGTTTTACATTCAAGTCTATGTTAAAATGCAATGCTCACTATTACACCAAATCAAATAACTTTTATCATTTATAACATATTTATGCTATTATAACTGCTATACATCGAGGCTTTATGATACACTATCTTAAAGTATCCTAAAATATGTTGTGTACTTTGGTACTGCAATAAATTTTGTTACTTGCCTGCTTTTCTGTTTGCTAAAACTCACTTGTTTTTTCTTCTTCTTTTGTATTCAGATGAAAATTTATAATTCCCAGAATATGTCGATTTCATCTGCCTCTAAAGACATTTGGCTCGGTAGTTGTTTGGACTCAACTCTGGTGCAGCCCATCCACCTTTCCCTCTGAATAGCCCTTTAAGAAACATAAGGACAAACTTTTACAATATGTAATGCAAACCTAGTTCTGATTGTTTATCAAGTATCTATTATATGAAACAAATCAGTTTTATAATATTTTCCAGAATATATCATACTCATTCACTAAACCAACTAAAGTGTGTCTGACAGCATCTGTGGTGTGTGCCACTTTCATTTAGGAGTTTTGCTAGCAAACACAGAGCTAGAGGATATCATTCTTTATGCTTATCTGCAATGTTATCATAATATTTAAATTGACATTGTAATTCTCAATACATAACTTTATCATAAATGTCATATCATTCTAGGCAGAAGTTTCAGAAGTTAGGATTACTGGTCTTTCTCCAGAAAGTCCTAAATTACACCTCCTGGCACCCACATAGTGGCTCATAACCATTTGTAATTCCAATCCTAGGGCAACTGCTGCCCTCTTCTGTCATTAGTGGGTAGGCATCAGATATCAGACATGCAGAACAAATTCCCATACACATAAAACAAACAAGTACTATTGGACTATAGCAATTATTGCTCTGAGTACTGCCTATTCTTCTAGAGGGCCAAAGGTCAAAGCCCACTACTCATATCACATTCTACAACCATAAGTATCTGCACTTTGAGGAAATCCTGCCATTGTATCTTGGAAGTTTGTTACTTTATGCTGTCTGGCAACTCTCAGACCCCAATATTAACTTCTGAGGTATGAAGAAACAGAATATGTGTGGGTGGTATTGCAAGATTTATCCTTTTATTTTATACTGCTTCAAAGCTAAGGTTTTTCCCTGAGTCTCAGACAAGACTTCAACTTATGTTTTGAATATTGTTAAAACTGGATCTTGTCTGCAGCTTCCCATCCAGCCGGTAGCAGGTCAGCCATACCTAGCCAGCCTGCCAGGTGCTGAGACCCTGCTGGTGGAACCAGGTACCAAAGACAGCCCGAGTTTAAGACCTCCGGGGACTCAGGTCTGGGGCAGGAACTGCGCACAGCCTAGCGGTTTGGAGTACAACGGCCATGCCTGCGCTCTGCACTCACAGGCCAGACCCGAACCCCCTGCAGGCAGCGCCATCTTGTCTGCAGCTTCCCATCCAGCCGGTAGCAGGTCAGCCATACCTAGCCAGCCTGCCAGGTGCTGAGACCCTGCTGGTGGAACCAGGTACCAAAGACAGCCCGAGTTTAAGACCTCCGGGGACTCAGGTCTGGGGCAGGAACTGCGCACAGCCTAGCGGTTTGGAGTACAGCGGCCATGCCTGCGCTCTGCGCTCGCAGGCCAGACCCCAAACCCCCTGCAGGCAGCTCCATCTTGTCTGCAGCTTCCCATCCAGCCGATAGCAGGTCAGCCAGACCTAGCCAGCTTGCCAGGTGCTCAGACCCTGCCCACGGAACCAGGATAAGCAACAATTCTTGGTTATTAAGAAGAGTGAGGACCAGCTATAGCGGCAGGCCTCCATATTGCAACCAGGACACAGCTGGAAAGGTGCAGATAGAGACTCCATCTGGGGCTAGAAGAGGGAGAGCTGCTAAGCTCTCGCCCAGGGGCGGGCCCAGGCGCCTAGGCTCTGCAGCACGTCCCTGCGAGCTTAGGCCATGCACCAAGGCAGCCGGTACCACCCAGCTCAACAGGAGCCCGGACCAGTGATAGCGGCAGGCCTCCATACTGCAACCAGAACACAGCTGGAAAGGAACAGGTAGACAGATTCCATCAGGGGCTACCACGTGGGGGGATCTGCTAGGCTCTCGCTACTAGGCAGGCCCAGCAGCACCTGCCGAGGCTCTGCTGCACTCCCCCACACTTCCCGGAGACCTCAGGCCGTGCACAAAGTCAGCGGGTGGCAGCCAGCTCGTGATCCCGTTGAGCAGCAATCACGCATAACAACCAGTAGAGAAACATCAGGTAAGCCCAGCCTCATAGGAGATTCAAACACCAGCCAGTGACAACAAGGTCAACTAACACCAGAAATAACCAGATGGCAAAAGGTAAACGAAGGAATGTCACTAACAGAAATCAAGACAACATGACAGCATCTGAACCCAGTTCGCCAACATCAGGAAGCCCTGGATACCCCAAAACACCAGAAAAACAAGACTTGGATATAAAATCACTGGTCAGGATGCTGGTAGCTGAACACATAGAAAAATCTCATAAAGAAATAGAAGAGAAAATGGATCAAAAGTTAGAAGCCTTTACAAGGCAAATACAAAAATCACTTCAAGAAATGCAGGAGAAGATGGATCAAAAAGAAGAAGACAATAAGGAGAAAAGACAAAAATCACTTAAAGAACTACAGAAGAACGTGGGCCAACAAGTAGAAGCTATGAAAGAGGAAACACAAAAATCTATTAAAGAAATACATGAAAACACAATCAAGCAAGCGAAAGATCTGAGCACATCCATCCAGGCACTAAAAACAGAAGTAGAAACAACTAAGAAATCGCAGAGGGAGACAACATTGGAGATAGAAAACCTTGGGAAGAAATCAGGAGCCATAGATGCAAATATCAACAATAGAATACAAGAGATAGAAGACAGAATATCAGAAGCCAAAGATACCATAGGAACCATTGATTCAACAGTCAAAGAAAATACTAAATGCAAAAAGGCTGTAACCCAAAACATCCAGGAAATCCAGGACACAATGAGAAGACCAAACCTAAGGATTATAGGTATAGACGAGAATGAAGATGTACAAGTTAAAGGGCCAGCAAATATCTTCTACAAAATTATGGAAGAAAACTTCCCCAACCTAAAGAGAGAGATGCCCATGAATATACAAGAAGCATACAGAACCCCAAACAGACTGGATCAGAACAGAAATACATCCCGTCACATAATAATCAAAACTCCAAATGTACTAAACAAAGAAAGAATATTAAAGGCAGCAAGAGAAAAAGGCCAAGTAACTTATAAAGGAAGACCTATCAGAATAACACCAGACATCTCACCTGAGACCATGAAAGCTAGAAGATCCTGGGCAGATATCATGCAAACTCTAAGAGAACACAAACTTCAGCCAAAAATACTTTACCCAGCAAAGTTCTCAATCACCATAGATGGAGACATCAAGGTATTCCATGACAAAACCAAATTTGCACGATATCTTTCCACAAATCCAGCCCTACAAAGGATAATAGGGGGAAAACACCAAGACAAGGATGGAAACTACACCCGGGAAGAAGCAAGATAGAAACCTCCTCTCATCAAACCCAAAAGAAGGTAACCTCTCGAATATAAAAAATAAATAAAATAAATAAATATAATTTCAAAAATGTCTGGAGGAAATAATTACTATTCCTTAATATCTCTTAACATCAATGGACTCAATTCCCCAATAAAAAGACATAGATTAACAGACTGGATACGGAAACAGGACCCTACATTTTGCTGCATACAGGAAACACATCTCAGTGTCAAAGACAAACACTGCCTTAGAGTAAAAGGCTGGAAGACAATTTTACAAGCAAATGGTCTCAGGAAACAAGCTGGAGTAGCCATTCTAATATCAGATAAAATTGACTTCCAACCTAAAATCATCAAAAGAGACTCAGAAGGTCACTTCTTGCTGGCCAAAGGGAAAATCCACCAAGAAGAGCTCTCAATACTGAACATCTATGCTCCAAATGCAAGGGCAGCCTCATTCGTAAAAGAAACCTTACTAAAGCTTAAAGCACACATTACACCTAACACAATAATTGTGGGTGACTTCAACACTCCACTCTCCTCAATGGACCGATCAGGAAAGCAGAAACTAAACAGGGACACAGTGAAACTAATTGAAACTCTGGACCAATTGGATTTAACAGATATATATAGAACATTCCATCCTAAAGCTAAAGAATATACCTTTTTCTCAGCTCCACATGGGACCTTCTCCAAAATAGACCATATAATTGGTCACAAGACAGATGTCAACAAATACAAGAAGATCTAGCTAATCCCATGCCTTCTATCAGATCACCATGGAGTAAGAGTGGTCTTCAATAACAACAAAAACAACAGAAAGCCCACATACACATGGAAACTGAACAATACTCTACTCAATGACACCTTGGTCAAGGAAGAAATAAAAAAAGAAATCAAAGACTTTTTAGAATTCAATGAAAATGAAGGTACAACCTACCCAAATCTATGGGACACAATGAAAGCAGTGCTAAGAGGAAAACTCATAGCTCTAAGTGCATCCAAAAAGAAACTGGAGAGAGCATATACTAGCAGCTTAATGGCACACCTTAAAGCCCTGGAAGAAAAACAAGTTAATTAACCCAGGAGGAGTAGAAGACAAGAAATCATCAAACTCAGGGCTGAAATCAATCAAATAGAAACAAAGAGAACCATACAAAGAATCAACAAGACCAGGAGCTGGTTCTTTGATAAAATCAACAAGATAGATAAACCCTTAGCCGGACTAACCAAAGGACACAGAGACAGTATACAAATTAACAAAATTAGAAATGAAAAGGGAGACATAACAACAGAAACTGAGGAAATTCAAAAGATCATCAGATCCTACTACAAAGGTCTATACTCAAAACAACTGGAGAATCTGGAGGAAATGGACAATTTCCTAGACAGATATCAAATACCAAAATTAAATCAGCATCAAGTAGATCAGCTAAATAGTCCCATAACCCCTAAAGAAATAGAAGGGGTTATAGAAAGCCTCCCAACCAAAAAAAGTACAGGACCAGATGGTTTTAGTGCAGAATTCTACCAGACCTTCAAAGAAGACTTAACACCAATACTCTCCAAACTATTCCACAAAATAGAGACAGAAGGGACACTGCCCAACTCATTCTTCGAAGCCACAATTACGCTAATACCTAAACCACAAAAAGATCCAACCAAGAAAGAGAACTACAGGCCAATTTCTCTTATGAATATAGATGCAAAAATACTAAATAAAATTCTTGCTAACCGAATCCAAGAGCACATCAAAACGATCATCCAGCATGATCAAGTAGGCTTCATCCCAGGGATGCAGGGATGGTTCAATATACGGAAATCCATCAATGTAATCCACTACATAAACAAACTGAAAGAAAAAAACCACATGGTCATCTCATTAGATGCTGAAAAAGCATTCGACAAAATTCAGCATCCTTTCATGCTAAAAGTCTTGGAAAGAGCAGGAATTCAAGGCCCATACGTAAACATAGTAAAAGCAATCTACAGCAAACCAGTAGCCAACATCAAAATAAATGGAGAGAAACTTGAAGCATTCCCACTAAAATCAGGGACTAGACAAGGCTGCCCTCTCTCTCCATATCTTTTCAATATAGTACTTGAAGTTCTAGCAAGAGCAATTAGACAACATAAGGAAGTCAAAGGGATACAAATTGGAAAGGAAGAAGTGAAACTATCATTATTTGCAGACGATATGATAGTTTACCTAAGCGACCCAAAAAACTCCACCAGAGAACTTCTACAGCTGATAAACAACTTCAGCAAAGTGGCAGGTTATAAAATTAACTCAAGCAAGTCAGTGGCCTTCTTGTACTCAAAGGACAAGCAGGCAGAGAAAGAAATTAGGGAAATAACACCCTTCACAATAGCCACAAACAACATAAAATATCTTGGCGTAACTCTAACCAAACAAGCGAAAGATCTGTACAACAGGAACTTCAAGTCCTTGAAGAAAGAAATCGAAGAAGACCTCAGAAGATGGAAAAATATTTCTTGCTCCTGGATTGGCAGGATCAATATAGTAAAAATGGCCATCTTGCCAAAAGCAATATACAGATTCAATGCGATCCCCATCAAAATCCCAAATCAATTCTTCATAGATCTAGAAAGAGCAATTCTCAAATTCATCTGGAGCAACAAAAAACCCAGGATAGCTAAAACTATTCTCAACAATAAAAGGACTTCTGGGGGAATCAATATCCCTGACCTCAAGCAGTACTACAGAGCAATTGTGTTAAAAACTGCATGGTATTGGTATAGCAACAGGCAAGCAGATCAATGGAACAGGATTGAAGACCCAGAGGTTAACCCACAGACTTATGGTCACTTGATCTTTGATAAAGGAGCCACAACCATCCGGTGGAATAAAGATAGCCTTTTTAACAAATGGTGCTGGTTCAACTGGAAGTCAACATGCAGAAGAATGCGAATTGATCCAATCTTATCTCTTTGCACTAAGATCAACTCCAAGTGGATCAAGGACCTCCACATAAAACCAGACACACTGAAACTATTAGAAAAGAAACTTGGGAAGACCCTGGAGGACTTGGGCACAGGGGAAAAGTTCCTGAACAGAACACCAATAGCTTATGCTCTAAGATCAAGAATCGACAAATGGGACCTCATAAAATTACAAAGTTTCTGCAAAGCAAAGGACACTGTCAGAAGGACAAAACGGCAACCAACAAAGTGGGAAAAGATCTTCACCAACTCCACATCCGACAGAGGGCTAATATCCAATATATACAAAGAACTCAAGAAGTTAGACCGCAAAGAAACAAATAACCCTATCAAAAAATGGGGCACAGAGCTAAACAAAGAATTTTCACCAGAAGAAATTCGGATGGCCGAGAAACACCTTAAAAGATGTTCAACATCATTAGTCATCAGGGAAATGCAAATCAAAACAACCCTGAGATTCCACCTCACACCAGTCAGAATGGCTAAGATTAAAAACTCAAGAGACAACAAGTGCTGGCGAGGATGTGGAGAAAGAGGAACACTCCTCCACTGTTGGTGGGATTGCAAAATGGTAAAACCGCTCTGGAAATCAGTTTGGCGGTTCCTCAGAAAATTGGGCATGTCACTTCCAGAGGACCCTGGCATACCACTCCTGGGCATATACCCAGAGGATTCCCCTGCATGCAATAAGGACACATGCTCCACTATGTTTATAGCAGCCTTGTTTATAATCGCCAGAAATTGGAAGGAGCCCAAATATCCCTCAAAGGAGGAATGGATACAGAAAATGTGGTATATTTATACAATGGAATACTACTCAGCAATTAAAAATAATGAATTCATGCAATTTGTAGGTAAATGGTTAGACCTGGAAAATATCATCCTGAGTGAATTAACCCAATCACAAAAGAATGCACATGAAATGCAATCACTGATAAGTGGATATTAATGAGCCCAGAAGCCCTAAATACTCAAGACACAAATAGCAAGTCAAATGATTCCCAAGAAGAAGAAAGGAGAGGACCCTGGGCCTGTAAAGATTGCATCCAGTTTAGTAAAGAAACCGAGGGGGGAGGGGGAATTATTGGGGAACAGATGGGGGGGAGAGGAACTATGGGAACTATGGTGGGTGGGAACTGGGAAAGGGGAAAGCCTTTGGAATGTAAACATAGAATATAGAAAATAAAATAAAAAATAAAAAAAAAACTGTTGGAACTATGGATGGTGTTGGAGAACAACTTGATTCATTCTCCATTACTAAAGTGACATTCCACAATGCTTAGAGTTAGCACATTATAGTTGAAGATGTGTTTAATACTAAATTAATGAGAGATACACTTGTAGTACTTAATGTTTTATCTTGATTGTAAATTTGACCAGATTGAGAAGTGCCCAAGAAACCAGCAAATTATACTGATAGACACTGCAAAGGAGGTCTAACTGAAGGAAGGGTATACTCAAAGCTGATTTTGGAGACCATAATTTTTCGGATTGGGAATATAAATATGACTTAAAACAGATGATAATGCAGAAATTCTTTGTTCGTGGCCAAAGTAACTTGAGCAGCTCTCTTCTGCCACACCTTCCCCAGCATAATGTAGTGAAGTTCTGATATTATAACACCATGCTGATTCAATTTTATTGAAAATGGAAAACACTTAAGTCTTACTACTGATTTGATAGATTGGAAATCACAGAGATTGTGTTACTGTGATTGAGACTTGTAATCAAGCTCCACATGAGTGAAGATGCAGTTTGTACTTCCAGTCTCCCTTAATGGATCAGGCCTATGACTCCACACGAGAGTTGAGGAGAGTACAAGAAACCTCCCCATGAATCCTAAGAGGGCTTGTGGAGTTCACCTTCATATGGCATAAGATATTCAGAACTTCACATGATATATGCTAGACAGGACCTAGGATGTCATATGGCCTGTATGAAATAGAACATCATATTTTATAAAATTCCAGGTGGGATATTATCATCACACGTTCTATCACAGATGTGATAGACAAGAAAATATCAGATTAATTGGGGGGGGGTGCAATAACTCAATGTTCAAATCCTCAAACAAATCTTCAGACAGGAAAAGAAAGGAGAGAGACTCCAGGTAGAAAAAAGACAGCAACTATTATCAATGTAGGAAGAGAGGACATGCAAGACAAATGCGTTGTCTTAAAAATACAAGAGAAATTCATGTTCTTCAGACTTTGGTGAGGATTATAATTAATGTGAATGCATTTGTCATTGGGAACTGCAATTATTGAGTAGATGTGGCGATTAGAGTCTCTGTACTTGCTTGCTTTTCTGCCTTTTTATGTTTTCAGTGAGTATTGCATTAGGACACATCCATTTTGGCAATGTGCCCAGATTCTTGCTAAATTATAACCACTTTTTATTTTAGTCTCATGTTTTGTAAAACCACAAGGTATGAACAGGAGAGGTATAAATAAATACCCAAGCAGAGGAAATATTTGCTTGGTTTTTGCAAAAGGAAAATGTTTAGTGGCTAAGTGTATACACATCTTCAGGCATTATTCACTTCCTAAATGTGACCTGCTCTTATTTGCACACAATTGTCATTTAAGATAGTGCTATTAAAATATTCAGGTGGGTAACAGGAAGAACTACCAACGGAAATGTTAAGTTTCATTTATTTTATGACAAGTAAGAGTTGTCCTAATAATAAAGCATAAAAATTATGCACAAAACTGGATAAGTTTAAATCAAATTGTAAAAATTTCCATCCATGCTAGTATATGTATTGTGTTTAGCCACTCAGATTTAGACACTTATGGTCCTGATACTTCATGGTGAATATAAAGTTAAATATTTAGAATGCAGTTAGGTATTCATGATGAGACTATAGGTCACTATATTCCTGTAATTTTTTCTCTAGAGGTGGGCCCCTTGAAATTGAGTACTGATCTTCTGTTCTTGTTTTTGTAGCCATCTATTAGAATATCACAGAAACTTGCTGGTATTCTATCTTTAACAAACTTTTCATCCCTTTTCCATAATGCTCCTTGGGCCAGAGATGCAGGAGCTTTGCTGCAACACTTATGATCTACAGCAACAACCAGCATGTCAAGGTATCTAAATAAAGGTGAACTAACTGGCTCTCAGAAGTTCTTGGTAACCAAGAGCTGCCCAATTACGTTTAAGTCTTTCTTAGAAGGGGAGAAACAAGGTTAATACTAGAAACATAACCTGAGGCTGGTGAGGTCAGGAGCATAGAAAGGAACCTATTATTGCCACTCTTCTACACCAGTATAATTCTCTTCTACACTCTAAAATGTTATTTTTTATAGATAAAGCCAGCATCTGTATGGGTGTAAAATTAAGAAAGAGTACCACCCAACCATAGACTCTATAAAAGGTCAGAGTCCTGTGCTCCCACGCAACACCTGGTAAAGCCTGACTCAAAAACTTAGTTAACCAAATATATTTATGAATACAAAATTCCCAATTACATAATGCCAGTTTACAATGATAAAGTCTTATCCCCGTATTTCTAACCTCTCCAAAACACCAGAAATATGTCTGATGACATTTGAATATCTGTGTCTCTTCCTCTCCACTTGTGAGTACCCCAAACTTCCCTCTCTCTTCCCCTCACTTCTTTTAGCTCCTCCTCTTCCTCTTTCCCCTCCAATCACTGGCCTCTCACTGCCTCAATGTGAGTGAACTGAAAATAATCTTGCAACATTTCATCAATACCCGCTCAAAGGAAACACTCTGCAGAACATGGTGATGATCTCAAAACCAAACCAAAACAAAGCAAAAAATTCAAATGGATTCATGCCAGAGATCAACGATTTTAAGGGATTCCAGCACCAATGCCACATTTTCCTATTAGAGGTCCTATCTCATTGATCAATATGGACCTGTTTAAAATATTTATTTCATCTTAGTTTTATTTTGGTAGATTGTATATACATAGAAGTACATGTATTTCTTGAAGAATTATTTCCTATTTAACATAATAAAAAATTTCTGTGAATTATATTATTTTTAAATTTTTCAGTAGAAATAATTATTTTAAATTATTAAAATAAATAAGTTAAAATTATTAAAAATAATTTTACTGATTTGGGGCTTGAGAACTAGGCAACACTGTCTGGGCAATTGGTACCACACGTGGGTTACAGCTTTAAGGAGAGCTTCAATTCCAATCATTGGGGTAGGGAGCTACATAGAGCTCCTGGAGTACATCACTGGAGCATGTTTTGAAAGTTCACAGCTTAGGCCCACTGTCCGCTCATTCTCTCTGCTTTCAATATGTGGTTGAGATGTGATGAGTGAGCTTTCTCCTCTTACTATCTACTGCCCTGCCTTCCCACCATTCCAAGGATCTGTAAACTCAATTCAAAATAAACTCTTCTGCTTTTCCCTTGAGATACTTTTGGTCAGTGCACTTTATTATAGCAACAATATAGTAAATAATACATATTCTAATCCTATTTCTCCCTGATTTTAACAGCTTTAAATTTTCACCTTGCAAACTCTGAAATTTTTTTCTACTCAACAGAAGAACCTTGTTCTTTATTAACATTTAATACTTGAAAGTATAGTTTAAACAACATTTTCTATAACATATGGAGGATACAGCCTTGTTTTTGTTTGTCACAATTGGCTGTCTTTCGATAGTCAAAGCATACTACATACGTATTAATTCAGAATATTCATTGCTTGTACCTGAAGTACATGAATTATTTAATGTACTTTTTATAGAATGAAATTTGATAACTTTATTGTTGCTAATAACTTCTGTGGAGTTTACATCTCCATATTATTTAATTCTAATATTTGAAATAAACCACCCTTTTCCTCAGACTAAAAATATTAAGACTACTTCAGAAAAACCACACACACACACACACACACACACACACACACACGTATTTAGAGTGTCTGAGTAATTTTTGTCATCTTTCTTTTGGAAATATATGACAACTGTACAATTGGTCTTGAAGATAAAGAGAAATGGAAAATATATAAATATTGGAAGGATAATTCTTTGATTCTTTTTTTTAAACAGGTATATTTATTTTTTCTTTATTTTCTATATTCTTTGTTTACATTCCAAAGGCTTTCCTCTTTCCCAGTTCCCCCCTCACCATATGTCCCATAAGTCCTCTTCCCTCCACTCATTCCCCAACCCCCCCCCCATTTCTCTGTTCTGATACTCTCCTACAAATCTGGATCCAGACTTTTCAGGACCAGGTTGGATCTGGAAAATATCATCCTAAGTGAGTTAACCCAATCACAAAAGAATACACATGAAATGCAATCACTGATAAGTGGATATTAATGAGCCCAAAAGCTCTGAATTCTTTGATTCTTAAACCTATGTCAAGTAAATCTTTATTTTCCATATGTTTCTACACATGCAAGTTGTTTTACCTTAAATACTTTGAAAGTTAAAATAAATGATAGGATTCTTTGATAACATATCATTAGCCACAGAATTATATGTCTTTTTACATGTTACTAAGTTACAAAGATGCGCTCCTGTAAAGTGATAAGTGAGTGTTTAGAAGGTGGTTCATAACATAGAATGATGCTTAAATTTTATTCATGTAGTGCATTATCAATGAGCACTACTCATTCTTCATTTTCTTTTCCTTCTTTACAAAGAATCAGTAAACAAACAAGAAGCACTTTACATTAAGGACTACAATGACTGCCACTCAGGTGAGCAGGAGTCCAATCACATCCAGAGAGTGGTACTGGTACCAGGTGAGGTTGTGTCCAAGTGGTCTCAGGTGCTTGGCCCATTTGTGGCGCATGACAAACTCAATCCAGAAGACTGCTCTGTCCAGGGGCTTCATAGGCTGTTCATGGTGAATGGTTGACAACCACATAGCATTCTTTCTATAGCTATAATAGATAAAATGGTAATAAAAATCACGGAATGAATGAAAAACATACAGTTATCAATTTTTGTGTAGATAGTAAAGATGATATACAAAAATTAGAAGAAAAATTGTTTTATATTCATGCCTAAAAAGAAGTTAGTAAGAATGTCTAAACTTCTCTAGTAAACAAGATAGAAGCACATAAATAGAAATTTTGGAAAAGGTCAAATATTTTAAATTAGAGTTTATAGACAGTTAAACCATTAATGCAAAAAATATCAAAATGAGATATTTTTATTTGAGTATATGAAACTTTGATCATCTAGTATCAGAATATGGTTCAAGAACAGAATCTTGTGATGAGATTTGTAACCGTTTGTGAGAAAACTCTATTGAAAACAACAGTCTTGGAAAATCATTTTTTTCAATAACAGACGTGTTTGTGGATTTTGCCTTTGTGCCCCCTCCAAGTGTAGCCAACAGGCTTAACTTTACCTCAGGTTATTCATTAAATTAGAGTATTTTTATTTGTTCATATGCCTCTGTGAAAAATCACTTTTCACTGTGTATGGTTTACCTGCCATGTATAGCTTGCTCTTGTGATTGTTATGATCTTTGTTTTTGGTTAGCATTGTCATTTTAAAAGTAAGAGTCTTTGTTGCAAGCAAGTGCTTGCTGACAGGAGCCTGATATAGGTGTCTCCTGAGTGGCTCTACCAGTACCTGACAAATACAGAGGTGGGTTCTCCTAGCCAACCATTGGACTGAGCACAAAGTCCCCAAATGGAGGAGCTAGAGTAAGGACCCAAGGAGCTGAAGGAGCTGTCAGCCCCATAGGAAGAACAACATTATAAACTATCCAGTACCCCCAGAGCTCCCAGGGACTAAACTACCAACCTAAGACTACATATGGAGGGACCCAGTCTCCAGATGCATATGTAACAGAGGATGGTCTTGATGGACACCTTGGTCCTGAGAAAGCTCCATGCCCCAGTATAGGGGAATACTTGGACAGGGAAGCAGGGGTGGGTGAGTTGGTGGGCAGGGGGGAGGGGAGGATGGGATAGGGTGTTTTTGGAGGGGAAACCAGAAAGGGGATTATATTTGAAATGTAAATAAAGAAAATATCCAGTGTAGGGGAATACCAGGACAGGGAATCTGGAAAGGGTTGATTGGGGAAGGGGAGATGGCTCATGGGATTTTCTGGGGAGGGAGGAACCAGAAAAGGGGACATTTGCACCAGGGAGCCAGGAGACTCCACAGCCATCTGTGCACAGCACACCAGGAGAAAGTGATCTCCCAGCATTGCTTTCACTTTTGAGCACAGAGGTGAGATCTCCACCTTGTCTCTGGAGGGGACCAGCTAGGAGCACACAGGGCATAAGATCAGTGGAACAGATGGGATGGAAGTCTTCCCACCACCATTTATACCAGAAAGCTGGGAGACTCCACTGCCTTCTGTGCATAGCCCACCAGGAGAGAGATCTCCCAGCAGTGCTTTCATTTCTGAGCTCAGATGAGTAAGGACACAGGCTTACAGGCCCACAGGAGGAACAAACTCCAGCCAGAGACAACAATACCAACTAGCACCAGAGAAAATGAGATGGCAAAAGAACCCTACCAACAGGAACCAAGGCCACAAGGCAACATCAGAAAGTCACAGATACCCTAACACAACAGAAAAGCAAGAGTTGGATTTCAAATCGTATCTCATGATGTTGATAGAGGGCTTCAAGAAAGACTTACATAACTCCCTTAAAGAAATACAGGAGAACATCGGTCAACAGGTAAAAGCCCTTAAAGAGAAAACACAAAAATCCCTTAAAGAAATACAGGAGATCATGGGTCACCAGGCAGAAGCCCTTAAAGAAGAAACACAAAAATCCCTTAAAGAATTACAAGTAAAGACAATCAAGTGAGGGAACTGAACAAAGCCATCCAGGATCTAAAAATGGAAGTAGAAACAATAAAGAAATCACAAAATGACACATCTCTGGAGATAGAAAACCTTGGTAAGAATTCAGGAGTCATAGATGCAAGCATCAACAACAGAAATCAAGAGATAGAAGAAAGAACCTCAGGTGCTGAGGATACCATACAAAACAGACATAACAATAAAAGAAAATGCAAAAATATTCTCATGTAAATCTTCAATTTTATCAGAAAATGTTTGTATTTCCCCTTTTAATTAATTTAGTAATTTTTTAAGGTCTATCATTTTATCTGCATTATTGTTCATGATAATCTTCAATTTTAATATCTTTCTATATATTGCCTCTATTTTATCAGAGATGTTTCGAATGTAAATCTTTGATTTTTATCACAAGTATTTCTAATTCTACCTTCAATTAATTTAGAAAGAGTTTTTATATCCACCATTTTATATGTAAAAATTTCTATAAAATCATCAATTTTAACATGTTTGTTTATATATTTCTTCAATTTTACCAGAAATATTTTCCATGTAAATCTTCAATTTTATCTGAAAATGTTTATAATTCCACCTTCAATCAACTTAGAATTTCCTTTATGCCCATCATTTTATCTGTATAATTTCCATGATACTCTTTAATTTTAACATGTTTTCTATATATTTCTTCAATTTTATCTGAAATATTTTCCATGTAAACCTTCAAGTTTATCACAAAATGTTTATAATTCCACTTTCAATCAACTTAGCAATATGTTTATGCTTACCATTATTATATTTATATAAAATTTTCCATGATAATCTTCAATTCTACCATGTTTTTCTGCATTTTTCTAAAACTTTATCAGAAATATTTTCCACGTAAATCTTCAGTTCTATCACAAAATGTTTCTATTCCATATTTCAATTAATTTAGCATTGTTTTACATGTCTACCACTTTACTCTTTAATTTTCCATGAAAATTGTCAATTTTAGAGTGTTTTTCTGAAATATTTTCCATGTAAATCTTTAATTTTATCATCAAGTTTTTAATTTCCTTTTCAATTAAAAAAATAAAAGAAAAAGAAAAGAAAAGGGGATGACATTTGAAATGTAAATAAAATATATCCAATTTAAAAAGGGCTTTTTAAAAATCAAAGCACAAACAAAAATGTAAGAGTGCTTCTGCATCTCCACTTGAAACCCTGCTCCCCACCATTAGGACCCCACAAGCCTCACAGAAAGTCTGCCCTAACCTGGGACTCAGGTAGGACCCCTACCTCAATGCCCATGCCAGCTGAGACCTCCCACAGAGCCCTAAGATGTAGGATCTACCCTCCTCTGCCAGAGTTTCATCCCCCTTCAGGTTTGTACTTCCACCTGAACCCATGCCTGATCAGTTTGCCTGTACCTCCATAAGACTCCACAACCTAACTGTCTCCCAGGAGCTCTGCCTTAACCAGGAAGAAAGATCAGTGTGCTACTACTAGGGACCCAAAGCCGGCCTGTCTCTCAGGAGGTCTGACCTAATAAGGGACACAGGGATACCGGAGGCCTGCTCTACCCAAGGACATAGGAGGCCTGCCCTAAGAAGAAACAGTACTGTCTGCCTCACAGAAGGACTGCTCTAATCCACTTCACACTGATCTATATGTTTCCAAGGAGGTCTGCTCCAGTCATAGACACCCAGGTCAGTTAACCCCCAAAATAACCAGATTGTAAAATTTGAGCACAAGAATATAAGCAGCAATAGTCAATGCAATTTGAAACCACCAGAACCCAGTTGTTCCACTACAGCAAGCCCTGGGTATCCTACCACACCTAAAGAGCAAGATTCTGACTGAAGATCCCATCTCATGAAGATGATAGAGGCCTTTAAGGAGGATTTAAAAGAACTCCCTTAGAACAATACATAAAAACACAGGCAAACGGGTAAAAGCCCTTAAAGAGGGAAAAAAAAACTTAAAGAAATACAGGAAAATAAATTCAATCAGGTAGAAGATTTTAACAAAACACTCCAAGACTTTAAAAAGAGATTAGAAACAATAAAGAAATTACAGAGACAGCCCTAGAGATAGAAAAACTAGAAAAAAGATCAGGCACTACAGATGCAAGCATGACCAACAGAAAAGAAGAGATGGAGGAGAGAATCTCAGGCATAGAAGATATGATAGAAGACATTGAGATATCAGTTAAAGAAAATACAAAGTATAAAAAGTTTCTACCCAAAACATCCAGGAAATTTGGACACACTGAAAAGGTGAGACCTAAGGACAATAGGAATAGAAGAGGATGAAGATTCCCAGTTCAAAGTGCCAGAAAACAGCTTCAACAAAATCATAGGAGAAAACTTTCTTAACCTAAAGAAAGAGATGGCCATCAACATACAAAAAGCCTACAAAATACCAAATAGATCAGACCAGAAAAGAAAATCCTTCTGCCACATAATACTCAAAACATTAAATGTACAGAACAGAGAAAATCTTAAAAGCTACAAGGAAAAATGGCCAAGTAACATATAAAGTCAGACTTATCAGAATTATACCAGAGATGCTAAAAGAGAGAAGGTCCTCCTGGACAGATGTCAGGCAGACATTTCGAGACCAGAGATGTTAGACAAATATACCCAGGAAAACCCTCAATCACCACAGATGGAGAAACCAAGATATTCAATGACAAAAACAAAATTCAAACAATACCTTTTTACTAGTACAGCCAAACTATAAGGAAAACTCTAAAAGGAGGAGGTAACTATACCCAAGAAAACATAAGAAATTAATCATCTCACAACAAACACAAGAGAAGAGATATGGGTTCACATAATAGCATATCCAACAAAGAAAATAACAGTAACTAACAATTAGTTATCTTTAATATATGTCTACACCAGCGGACTCAATTACCCAATCCATAAACATAGGCTAACATTGATAGGCAAACTGGATCCATAATTTTGCTACATATAAGAGACATACCTCAGCAACAACAATAACATTTCCTCAGAATATAATGCTGGAAACAAATTTTCCAAGCAATTGGTCTGAAGTAACAAGCTAGAGTAGCCATTCTAATATCCAAAGAAAAAGACTTTCTATGAAAAGCAATCAAATAACATGGGGAAGGACACTTAACACTCATCAAAGGAAAAATCCACCAAGATTAAGTCTCATTTCTGAACATATATGCCCCAAATGCAAAGGCACCTACATTCATAAAAGAAACATTACCAAAGCTCAAAACACACTATTTTATGTGTATGGGTTTTTGTCTACATGTACATGTGCCATATGTGTGTAGTGAGTGCCCCAAGAGGCCAGAAGTCATCAGATCCCTTGGAACTGATGCTGCCATGTGGGTGGTGGGAATCGAACCCAGGTCCTCTGCAAGAACAAGTACTCTAAGCAGCTGAACCATCTTCCCAGCCCCTATGATTTCTTTTCTTGATTTTAAAGGTCACTATAGGCAGAGTGTGTGACCTTTACCAATGGACAAGTCATTGAAACACAAACTAAACAAAGACACAGTGAAAGTAACAGAAGATATGAACAAAATGAATTTAACAGATATCTACAAAACACTCGTCCAAAAACAAAAGAATATGCTTTTTTCAGCATCTCATAGAATCTTCTTCAAAACTGACCATAAATCAGACACAAAACAAGCCTCAATAGATACAAGATGATTGAAATAATCCCATGCATTCTAAAAGATCACCAAGGATTCAGGCTAGAACAAAATAACAACAAAAACAACAGAAAACTCATATATATAGGGCAACTGAATATCTCTCTTCTCAATGATAACATAGGGAAAAATATAGAAATAAAAAACTTTATAGAATTCAATGAATTTGACCCTTAGCCAAACTAACTAAAGAGCACAGAGAAAGTATCCAAATTTACAATATCAGAAGTGAAAAGGGAGACATAACAACAGAAACTGAAGAGATTAAAAAAAATCTTCAGATCCTAATACAAAAGCCTACACTCCACAAAACTTGAAAATCTAGACTAAATGGTATCTTTTAGACAGATACCAGGTACCAGGATCAAATAAACCGTCTAAACCATCCCATAACACTGAAGGAAATAAAAGCAGTCATATACAGTCTCCCAATCACAAAAATCCCAGGGACAGATTTTTTTCTTTGAGGAAGAGCTATTACCAACACTCCTCCAATGATTCCACAAAAAAGGAACAGAAGGTACACAACCTAATTCATTCTGTGAAGCCACAATTGCTCTGAAACCTAAACCACACAAGGATTCAACAAATCAAGAGAACTTTAGACCAATTATGCTTCTAAAAACTCAATAAAATGATCACAAACAGAATCCAAGAACAAATCAAAAACATTCATCATGGTCAAGTAGGCTTCATTCCACAATGAGTTCACATAGTCTACTATGTGAACAAACTCAAAGAAAAAATAGCATGATAATCCCATTAATTGCTAAAAATAACTTTGAAAAGAATCAATCAACCATTAATGTTAAAAGTCTTGGAGAAATAAGGTATATAGCATATACCTAAACATAATAAATGCAACGTACAACAAACCAACAGCCAACATCAAATTAAATGGAGAGAACGTGAAGCCCTCAAAAGTCTGGGACAAGACAAGGTTGCTCACTCCCTATCTTCTCAATATACTACTTGAAGTTTTAGCTAGAGCAATTAGACAACAAAAGGAGATCAATTTGGAAAGGAAAAAGTCAGGCTATCAATGTTTGCAGATGATATAATAGTATACATAAGCGACACCCAAAATGCTGCCAGAAAACTCCTACAGCTGATAAATAACTTCATCAAAGTGGCTGTGTATACAATGAACTCAAACACATCAGTAGCCTTCCTTTATAAAAAAATGATAAATGGACTGAGAAAGAAAGTAGTAAAAAACACTGGTCACAATAGTGACCAATCATATGACCATATGGTATTGGTACAGAGACAGGCAGGTCGATCAATGGAATAGAATTGAAGACACAGAAATAAACCCACACACCTTGGACCTTTGGTCTTTGACAAAGAAGCAAAAACATGCAGTGGAAAAAAGAAAGCATCTACAAGAAATGGTGCTGGTCTAACTGGCAATATACATGTAGAAGAATGCAAATTGATCTACATTTATTACCATGCACAAAGCACAGTCCAAATGGATAAAGGACCTCAAAATAAAGCCAGATACATTGAATCTAATAGATGAGAAAATGGGAAAGAACCTTGAACTCATTGGCTTGGGGGAAACTTTACCAAACAGAACTCCAATGGCTTAGGGTCTAAGATCAAGAACTGACAAATAAGACCCCATGAAACCAAAAGCCTTCTGTAAGTCAAAGAAATACTGTCAATAGGATAAAAGAACAACCTACAGATTGGGAAAAATAATCTTCACTAGCCCTACATCTGATAGTAGGCTAATACCTGAAATATATAAAGAATTTAAGAAGATAGACTCCAAAAAACCAAACATCCCAATTTAAAATGTGGTAAAGAGCTAAACAAAGAATCTTTAACAGAGGAAGTTTGAATGACTGAGAACCACTTAAAGAGATGTTCAACATTAAAATGTAAATTAAAATGCAATTTAATACATGTTAAAATGACCTGTGATTCTACCTCACCAATCAGAATGGCTAACATCAAAATTTGATTATTTAAAGTAAAGACTAGACATATATGCTTGATATAATCTTAGAAAATATTGTAACTAATATATATATACAAAGAAAGAGAACTACAGACCAGTTTCCATTATGAATATCGATGCAAAAATACTAAATGAAATTCTTGCCAACCGAATCCAAGAGCACATCAAAATGATCATTCACCATGATCAAGTAAGCTTCATCCCAGGGATGCAGGGATGGTTCAATATACGGAAATCTATCAATGTAATCCACTATATAAACAAACTAAAAGAAAAAACCACATGGTCATCTCATTAGATGCTGAAAAAGCATTTGACAAAATTCAGCATCCTTTCATGCCAAAAGTCTTGGAAAGAGCAGGAATTCAAGGCCCATATCTAAACATAGTAAAAGCAATATACAACAAACCAGTAGCCAACATCAAACTAAATGGAGAGAAACTTGAAGCAATCCCACTAAAATCAGGGACTAAACATGGCTGCCCTCTCTCTCTATATCTTTTCAATATATTATTTGAAGTTCTAGCGAGAGCAATTAGACAACATAAGGAAGTCAAAGGGATACAAATTGGAAAGGAAGAAGTCAAACTATCACTATTTGCAGATGATATGATAGTATACATAAGTGACACACATACACAAAACTCCACCAGAGAACTCCTGCAGGTGATAAACAACTTCAGCAAAGTGGCTGGTTATAAAATCAACTCAAACAAATCAGTAGCCTTCCTGTACTCCAAGGCCAAGCAGGCAGAGAAAGAAGTTAGGAAAATAGCACCCTACACAATAGCTACAAACAATATAAAGTATCTTGGCATGATTCTAACCAAACAAGTGAAAGATCTGTATGACAGGAACTTCAAGTCCTTGAAGAAAGAAATCGATGAAGACCTCAGAAGATGGAAAAATATTTCATGCTCTTGGATTGCCAAAAGCAATCTACAGATTCAATGCAATCCACATCAAAATCCCAAATCAATTCTTCATAGATTTAGAAAGAACAATTCTTAAATTCATCTGGAATAACAAAAATCCCAGGATAGGTAAAACTATTCTCAACAATAAAAGGACTTATCAGGGAATCAATATCCCTGACCTCAAGCAGTACTACAGAGCAATTGTGTTAAAAACTGCATGGTATTGGTACAGCAACATGCAAGTAGATCAATGGAATAGAATTGAAGACACAAAAAATGAACCCAGAGTTATGGTTACTTGATCTTTGATAAAGGAGTTACAACCATCCAGTGGAGAAGAGATAGCCTTTTCAACAAATGGTGCTGGTTCAACTGGAGGTCAACATGCAGAAGAATGCGGATTGACCCACTTTTATCTCCTTGTACTAAGATCAACTCCAAGTGGATCAAGGACCTCCACATAAAACCAGACTCACTGAAACTAATAGAAAAGAAACTGGGGAAGACCCTGGAGGACATGGGCACAGGGCAAAATTCCTGAACAGAACACCAATAGTTTATGCTCTAAGATCAAGAATTGACAAATGGGACCTCATAAAATTACAAAGTTTCTGTAAGGCAAAGGACACCATCAGAAGGACAAAATGGCAACCAACAAATTGGGAAAAGATCTTCACCATCCCCACATCCAACAGAGGGCTAATATCCAATATATACAAAGAACTCAAGAAGTTAGACCCCAAAGAACCAAATAACCCTATGAAAAAAATGGGGTACAGAGCTAAGCAAAGAATTTTCACCTGAAGAAATTCAGATGCCTGAGAAGCACCTTAAGAGATGTTCATCATCATTAGTCATCAAGGAAGTGCAAATCAAAACAACCCTGAGATTCCACCTCACAACAGTCAGAATGGCTAAGATTAAAAATTGAAGAGACAACAGGTGCTGGCGAGGATGTGGAGAAATAATGAATTCATGCAATTTGTAGGCAAATGGTTGGATCTTGAAAATATCATCCTAAGTGAGCTAACCTAATCACAAAAGAATACACATGAAATGCAATCATAAGTGGATATTAATGAGCCCAGAAGCTCTGAATGCTCAAGGCACTATTAACAAATCAAATGATTCCCAAGAAGGAAGGAAGGAGAGGACCCTGGTACTGAAAAGCCTGGGCCCAGTTTTGTAGGAGAGTATAAGATCAGAGAAATGGTAGGGGAGGGGTGATTGGGGAATGGGCGGAGGGAAGAGGACTTATGGGATATATAGTGAGGGGGGGGAAATGGGAAAGGGGAAAGCCTTTGGAATGTAAACAAACAATATAGAATTTAAAAAAAGAAAAAAAATAAAAGAAAAAGAAATAAAGAGAATGATACAAAAAATGAACAAAGCCAAAAGGTGGTTCTTTGCGAAAATCTCTAAACTAGAAAAACCCTTAGCCAAGCTAACTGAAGGACACAGAGTCAGTATCTAGATTAATAACCTCAGAAATGTAAAGGGAGAGATAACAACAAAAACTGACAAATTAAAAAGAAAAACATTAGATTTTATTACAGAAGCCTGCACCCAACAAAACTATAAAATCCAGGTGAAATGAATGACTTCCTAAACAGATACCAGGTACTAAAGTTAAATCACGAATAAGTAAACTCTTTAATCAGCTCCATATCCAATAAGGAAATAGAAGAAGTCATCAAAAATCACTTAACAAGAAATGTCCAAAACCAGATGGTTTAGCACAGAATTCTACCTCAGACCTTCAAATGGTCAATACAAACATTCCTCAAACTATTCCATACAATAGAAATAGAAGGAATAGTACTAAATTCATTCTATTAAGATACAGTTACACCAATACTTAAACCAACAAAAATCTATCAAAGAAAGAGAACTTGAGACCAATTTTGCTTAGGAATATCAATGCAAAAATTATCATTAAAATTTTCACAACCAGAATCCAAAAACCCATTAAAACTATCATTCACCAAGATCAAGTAGACTTCATCCCAGGGATGCAGGGATGGTTCAATATATGAAAATCCATTAACATAATTCACTATATAAACAAACAAAAATTATATGTTCATCTCATTTGATGCTGAGAAAGACTTTGAAAATACAGCATTCTTTCATGTTAAGAGTCTTGGAGAGATGAGAAATTCAAGGCTTATATCTACACATTATAAAACCACCACACAATATACCAACAATCAATGTCAAATTAAATGGAGAGATATTTGAAGCAATCCCACTAAAATCAGGGACAACACAAGACTGCCCACACTCGTTGTATCTATTCAATATAGGATTCGACGTTCTAGCTAAAGTCATAATAAGACAGAAATAGGTCAAGGGGATACAAATTGCAAAAGAAGAAGTTAGGGTACCACTATTTGTGGAAGATATGGTAGGATACATTAGTGATCTCAAAACTATTATCAGGGAATTTCTACAGCTGATAAACAACTTCTGCAAAGTAGCTGAATATAAAATTAATTCAAATAAATCAGTATTCTTAGTAGACACTTAGTAGACACTGTCAGTAGAATGAATCCACAACCTACAGATTTGGAAATAGTCCTCACTAACTTCATATCCAATAGAGGGCAAATATCCAAAATATATAAATACTCAAGAAAATAATCTCCACAAAACCAAATGACTGAATTTAAAAATGAGGTACAGAGCTAAGCAGAGAGTTCACAATAGAGGACTTTCAAATGGCCGAGAAGCACTTAAATCAAACTTAATCATCATGGAAAAGCAAAGCAAAATGACCTGGGGATTCCACCTTAAACCAGTCAAGATATCTATGATCAAAAATATAGAAGACAGTACATGCTGGCGAGGATGTGGAGAAAGAGGGCCACTCTTCCATTGCTGGTGGGATTACAAACCTATGAAACCACTCTGGAAATCATTCTCGGGTTCCTCAGAAAATTGGAAATAGATCTACTTGGCAACCCAGCTATACCACTCTTGGGCATATATCCAAAAGATGTCCCACCATGTCACAGCAATGTGAGTACCACTGTGTACATTGTGGCCTTGTTTGTAATAGCCAGAAGCTGAAAACAACTCAGATGTTCCTCAGTAGAAGAATAGATATAGAAAATGTGGTTCACTTACACAATGGAATACTATTCGCCTATTTTAAGAAAGAGGATAACATGAGTTTTTCAGGTTAATGGATGGAGCTACAAAATATCATCCTGATTGAGGTAACCCAGACCCAAAAGGACATATACTGTATGTATTCATTAATAAGAGGATACTAGCCAAAATGTACAGAATATCTAGGATACAACCCACAGAACTTAAGAAGGTTAAAAAGCAGAAAGGCCCAAGTGAAAGTGCTTCAATCCCCCCTTGGAAAGGGGAATAAAATAGTCATTGGAGAAAGAAGGAGTGAAGAATTTGGGTGGGAAAGTAAAAGGGGAGGTGAAAATGGGATAGGTAAGGGGTAAGGGACAGAAGAAAAGCCCAGAGGGCCATCAAAATGAATGGACATATGAACCCTTGGGGGTTGGGAGGTGTCGGGACCCTCTAGAAAGAACCAGAGATCCAGGAAGTGAGAGACTATCAGGACTCAATGGGATTGACCTTAGATGAAAAGCCAAACAGTAGAAAGAGGGAACTCAAAGAATCACCTTCAGTAGATAGACAGGGCATCAAGTGGAGGGATGGAGTTACCAAGCCACAGTCAAATATCTGACACAGAAGTTTTCCTATCTAAAAGGACTACAGGAACAAAAATGGAGAAGAGACTGAGGGAAAGTCAGTCCAGTGACATGCCCAACTTGGGATACATCTCATGTGGAGGCACCAAGGCCTGTCTCTATTTATGATAGAATGCATACAGGGAATTTCTCAACAGCAATATAGGCTAGATTAGAATCTTGGCAGCCCTGATCAATTATGATTCTGTGTTCTTATTAATTCAGTAATTGCAGATACACTTGAATAAAAGGTAAATGTAATCAAATAGTTGGTTCACTTTACATGGTCCTTAGTAGTTAATTTCAGTTCTAAGTGGTAAAATGTTAGTTCTATATAAACCAAAGGAAAGTGCTCAAATTAATGTGATCACTATTCAGTCTTTAAAGATAGCCATAAACCTATAGAATTTCTACAGTAGATAATCTTCAGTTTCTCTCATTCCATTATTTTCTTGTCTGCACACTCAAGTAAAAAACTTTAAAACAAAGGAAGCTGTAGCAGTTCAACTGGAACAATTGGCTGCTGAGATGCAAACTCTGAATGATACCACTGTAGACTAATTCACAGACCAAATAAAGCTCAAGGAAAAGGAAGACCAAATTATGGATACTTTGGTCCTTCATAGAAGAAGAATAAAATACCCATGGAAGGAGATAGAGAAAATATAGAGCAGAGACTGAAGGAAAGACCATCCAGAGACTGCCCCACCTGGGGATCCATCCCACATACAGTCACCAAACCCAGACACTATTGTGGATGCCAACAAGCACTTGCTGACAGGAGCCTGATATAGCTGTCTCCTGAGAGGTTCTGCCATTACCTGACACATACAGAAGTGGGTGCTCTCAGCCAACCACTGGACTGGGCGCAAGGTCCCCTATGGAGGAATTAAGAAAGGACTGAAGTAGCTGAAGGAGCTTGCAGTTCCATACGAGAACAAACAATATGAACCAGTCAGTACCACCAAAGCACCCAGGAAATAAACCACCAACCAAAGAGAGACCCACGGCTCCAGCTGCATATGTACCAGAGGATAACTTTGTTGGACATCAAAGGGAGGAGAGGTCCTTGGCCCTGTAAAGGCTTGATGCCCCTATATAGAGGAATGCCAGGACAGGGAATTTAGAGTGGGTGGATTGGTGAGAAGGGGGAGGAGGGATGGGATAGTGTGTTTTCAGAGGGAAAACCAGGAAAGGGTATAATATTTGAAATGTAAATACAGAGAACATCTAATTGAAAAATAAAAATTAAATACTTGCACATAAACTACACAGAGACCTGTCTTTATTATCCTGGAAACAGGATTTCCCTATGTAGCCCTGATTGTCCTGGAATTCACTCTGTAGACCATATTGGCTTCAAACTCAAGAGATCCACCTGCCTCTGACTCCCAAGTGTAGAGGTTAAAAACAGCCACCATACCTGGCTCCAGAGACCTGTCTTTATCAAGTACTTCTTTACAGTCTGCTGGAAACTCTGAACACTGGGATATCAGAAGATACACTGAAATATTCTTTATTTTTGACATTATTAAGAACATCTTTATTTTCCACATTTTTCTACATTTTTTTTTACATTAAGTTGTTTGTAAATTAAAAAGGATGGGATTTTTGACAACATATCAGTATTCACAGAATTATATGTCTTCTAACATGGTACAAATTTCCAAAAAAAATCTGCCTTGATTAAAAAACATTAGACAGTGTTTGAAGGTGGTTCATAAATTAGAATGAAGCTGGAAGTTCATTCATGTAGTACATTGTCAACAAGCTCTACTCATTCTTCATTTTCTTTTCTTTCTTTACAAAGAGTTGGTATACAAACAAGAGGCACTTTACAGCAAGAGCTGCAGTGGCTGCCACACAGGCAAGCAGGAATCCAATCACATCCAGAGAGTGGTACTGGTACCAGGTAAGTTATGTCTAAGTGGTCTCAGGTGCTTGGCCCTTTTGTGGCTCATGACAAACTCAATCCAGAAGACTGCTCTGTCCAGGGGCTTCGTAAGCTGGTCATGGTGAACGGTTGACAACCACATAGCATTCTTTTTATAGCTGTAAGACATAGAATGCCATCAATATATCAAATGAATGCAACCAAAAATCCTGCTTTTACCCACTGAACTGTCCTTTGAGCCTAATTTTTAATATTGTTGGTCATCTTCATTTTTTTTTTAACATTCCAATGTTAGAAAAGTAGTTCAAATTTCACAGAGAAGCATGCCAGTGCACCTGATTCTATTGTTGAAAAGAGAGTGAAGTAAAGGCTACCCCAAAACTGCCCTACCTGGGGATTCATCCTATAAACAGTCACCAAACCACAATACTTTTATGGATGACAAGAAGTGCATACTAAAAGAAGCATGCCATGGTTGTCTCCGGAGGGGCCTGCCAGAACCTTACAAATACAGAGGCAAATGCTAGCAACCAAATATTGGACTGGGTATGGGGTCCCCAATAGAGGAGCTGGAGGATAGTCCAGAGGAGCTGAAGGGGTTTACAGCCCCATGGGAAGAACAATGATTTAGGCCACCCAGATGCCCCAAGACTCCCTGGGACTGAACCATCAACCAAGGGGCACACATGGTTCCAGTCAAAAATGTGGCAGAGGAAGACCTTGTTGGGCATCAGTAGGAGGAATGGTCCTTGGTCAGGTAAAGGCTCAACAGAGGCCCCAACAAAGGGAAACTGAGGGAGGGAGGTGGGAGTGTATTGGGTGGAGAGGCATATATGTGGAGGCAGGGGAAAAGAGGAGGAGGAGGAGTTGGGTGTCTTAGGGGAGGGGGGATATCAGGAAAGGTTTTACCATTGGCAATGTAAATGAAGACAATATTCAATAAAAAAGAAAAGATTATTTATTAGGATATAATGGAGAAGGGTAACTTAGAGACATGAGTCACCAGCCCTAAATATCAGTTTGATGTAGCACAACAGGTAGGAATTAGAGTGATGGTAACTTACCCTCCTACTATTTACAAATTACAATAGCAAAATTGTGGGTTTTTTTTCATTAAAACATCCTCATTTCTTAGTATGCTATTACAGTTGTTTACAATTTAGAATTCAACTTATCTGATAACAGAATAGGTAGAGCAGATGCTCCTTAGAGATGGGGGTTAGTTAATACAGAAAAAGATGTGAAGAGTGTAAAGGGAGACACCAGAATTTAAGGGATCTGGTAAGGGAAATGGGAAGAGTGGAAGAGTGAGGGAAATAAGAAGAGGAGGGAAAAAAAGAAAATAACAAGAAGAATGCCTGAAAAACAAAAAGAATTATACTATTAACTATGCCCTACATCCAATTCTATGTATAAACATACATATATAGTTTGATGAACATTTCTCATCTGAAATGATGGTCCCCCCTCCAATAGCCAAACTCTTCCTACCAAAAAGCCACACACTAGATATGATAGCCTTCTTCTGAAGTCAAAATCTTTCTTGGCCAAGCAGTGTGGAGGATGAAGCAGAAAGGTTACATATTTAGGACCATCCTGATTTACATAGGGAAGAAACATAAAGCATAACAAGAATTTGAAAACGAAAAAGTAAAGGGAGAATAATGTGTATACTGAATCATGTCCTAATTTATCTCCGTTCCTATCATTACCATTACCTTCAGGATAATTCTTGTTTGTTTGGCTTTCAGTAAGAAGACAATGAATGTAAGAAGGAAAGAAAAAAGAAAGAAAGAAAGAAAGAAAGAAAGAAAGAAAGAAAAGAAAGGAAGGAAGGAAGAATAAAACACATTTTAAAAGGTTTGACTCACAAAGGATTGTCTATGACTTCCTCCAGTGCACTGAACAAATCTTTCCTTGACATTGTTCTGATATTCAGTATAACAATGACTCCTTTGGCCACCATGTGGGCAATGTTATCCTCTTGTTCTCTAAACAAAGGAATACCAATCATAGGGATTCCATGATAGATCGCCTCATAGACACCGTTGACTCCACCATGAGATACAAAGGCTTTAGTTTTTGGATGACCTAGAATAAGACAAATTCAGGGTAACATTAACTAGCAGATTTAGCCATGAAAAGAGATATGCATACTATGAGGAACTGAAAAGAGATTTTCTTCATGAAGATTGTTATACTCATAACCTCACTGAAATATTTTTTCTGTCTCAGAACTAGAAAAAGCTAAATTTACAGAAAACTATTTTTTCATATTTACATGTGACTAGAGACTTGAAACATGAAATACTCATTTCCCATTGAACACGTGAAGTCTATAGTAGATGAAAAAGAAAGAAAGAAAAGAAAAGAAAGAAAGAAAGAAAGAAAGGAAGGAAGGAAGAAAGAAAAAGAAAAAAATGAGTGGTAAGAAAAGACCAAATCCATGTCAGACCTTGTCATCCTAAATAAACAATCCATGAAGTCAGTGTAATATAAAAGTTGTGAAGTCAAAAGGAATAGATATAGGAATCAGGACTCAGTAATGATTTTAAATTTGTTTTCCATAATCTTACCAAGAAGATCATTCTGGGAAAACCACATGTATTGGGTTCTAAGGTTGCTGGGGTTTTGCCATCCAATTTCCAAAGAACCTCTTAAATGTTAGACAATCTTTATTGGTAGAGGCATATTTTACTTTGTAAAGACTGAACAGGATATATTTAGGAATATAAATGTAGAGACATATTCATATGTGTATGTATCAACAATTAATTAAAAGAAGAGGTCATGAGTTTGAAAGAGAACAAGGGGGCATGTTTATGTGAGTGTTTGGAGCGAGGAATGGAAAGGGAGAAATTATGTAATTATAATTTCCAAAAGAGAAATAATTATTAAATGTTATCTTCTTTTTTTTCAGTGTAGAGAAAACTGATCTGAAGACCTCTGAGAGGATAGATGAGAAACTCAGAAGAGGTGAGCAATGAGAACTCTTTAAAGACTGAGTGAAGAGTGTGCCAGCAGTTTTTTGTGTTTATTTTTATACTCAGACAGGTTGAACATAATCATCACTTTCCACAAAGAGATATGTAGACAAATGAGACAGTGATACATGAAAGTAGTATATTACATTGACATGATGACATAATTCAACTGCAAAGAATATTGGAAAATTACTAATAATTTAAATTTTATATAAATTATATTCCAGTTTTAATATAGTAATAAAAATACATTTTTAATAGTTTAGAGTTTATGTTTAGAGCTATGTTATTTTCAGTGAATTTCAATTTTTCTGTCTATTTTTTAATTAAACACTTTCTTTATTCACATTTCAAATGTTATTCCCTTTCCCCTCCTCAAACCCCTGTATCCCATACTCCCTTCCCTGCTCACTAACCAACCCAATCCTGCTTCCCTCTTCAGGAAATTTTGATTGTGTATTCTTAATTGCTTCCCATCCAGAATTATCCCTGCCCAGGAGTACTTAGAAATAAGTGCTAATCTGTTGGGCAATAGAAAATGGAATCATCTGACCCACCTGGAAGAACCCTTGCATATTGTAGTGTTGGAACAGTCCAGGAATGGGGTCATGTGAGGAGAATCTTAGTACACAGAGAATACTCCAATAAAACAGGACAAGAGTCTTGTTACCTCTGTTTGTTAAAAACACAATACTTCTCTTGGCATGTGTCTATGTCATCTTACCTTGTGTACCAGATAGGAGCTGAGTCTACATGTTATTACCTTGACTGATCTCACAGACTCTGGAGCTGTGACAAGTGCCACTGAAGGGGGACTTAAAGTTTTCATTTCAAGAGGAGATTTGAGACCCTCACAGAAAGAGGTGAATGAGACTGAGCACACAGAATACAGAGAAAGCTATGCCTTATGTGAGCTTATACATCATTTTGTCAAAGGAGGAGCACACCTATCAAAGTCAGAACTATCAGGCTGCTTGCAAGTTGCTTGTGATTAAAATCCCTAGTTAACAGAAGATGGCACTTTAGATGAAGAAGTACAGGAGAGTGTCTGAATGAATATGGCAAAAGCATATAAACAAGGAGAAAAAGATCTCCTTTTAATCTTTGGTAATGTGGGCATTGATTTAGACTGTTATCAAAAATAAAAAAGAAACTTCACAAAGATAAGTAGGTTAATAATCACAAGGACGTAATGCCCAAGTCCTTGCATAAATATAAAGAGGATGATGATATAGTATAATTGCTTTATAAAAGATAAGAAGATTGCCTAGTATAGGCAAAATGGCAAGGAAAATCAGCACCACTGACAATTATGCAGGTGTTCTAATCTTGAGTTCTTTCCTTGTTTGATGAGGATTTAAGAGAGTTTACAGAAAGGCTAATATTACAACCAAGGCAAGCTAGGGCAATGCAAGCAAAAGAAATTAATTCATCAATTGCTCCCTGGCCGATTACTTGTGCTTGGTGTTTCCTGTAGTTTCAATAATTTCAAAATGTTTATTAGGAATGAAACATGGATATTCTGAAAGATTTTTAAAAGGTTTGTGCTTCCTTTATACCTACTGCTTTAGATGGTTATGAATATCTTTCTGGTTGGAGAAATAACACACAATGTTTGCCACATGGTTTCCATGTAATTGCTAAAATTGTTTTTCACCCTTTCCAATTTCCTCATTGGCAGATGTAACTTGAAAAAAAGTCCATGAAAAGTTGGGCAGCTAGGACTGAGGAGTAATCCTAGAAATATCATAAAGAAATGCTGACAGGGATTTGTATCAACAGATTACCAATTTCATGATATATCTTCTTCTTCTTTGCCACACAACTCCAGTAGAATCTGTGTGACAAGATCCACAGACTGAGACACTAGACTTCAAAAGAAGGAGATCTCCTGGAACCAGTTGTGGAGCTCTATGCAGGAGCAAACATATTGAGCCATAGTTCTCATGGCAATTTTCTGTTTTGTTCTCTTTCATTCCTTTTCTTAGTTATAGGTTCCTGGGGGCCTAGACCATGATCTTAAGCAAGAATAATGGGTAAGAAGACACCCATTGAGATGGGATCACTAACATGACCTTATCTCTGGGGAAACGAATGCTTTACTTTTTAAATCATTTACAAAATTATTATGATAGAAAAAACTTTCCCAACAAAAAAATTTCATATGGCTACACCTGTGTCATTCGAGGTGGGTTTTGGTATATGGCAAGGAAAGCCTTAATTAGAAAGAATTAAAATAGTTGAAACTTATGTGTTAAAGATTTATAAAAAAATCAGGCATTAGATGTTAAATAATAATTAACCAAATGGGTCTGGAAAGTTATCTCAGCGGTTAAGAGCACTGACCATAAAGATTTATTAACCTGTTCTTGGGAATATGCCACTAGCCTTGGACGACCACCCTATTGAATACCTTCTTTTGGCATTTTTATATTTAGATGATTTATATTATTAATAATGATGTTACCTGTTCTGTTTATGATTCACTGAACATATAGTTTCAGAGTTGTAATGCTCAGATGACTTTTGTATGTTATTGCACCAAATGATTTTGTTGGTATTAGTGATGGTTTCACTGGATGCGGTTTCTTAGAGTTGTCGTTTGGTTTTTATTGTATAATATCTGTAACTTTAGAGCTGCAAAATACACTCAGATTCAAACTGCCTCTGTGTTTGTTTCTGTTTGACACTGCTGAAACCTTATCCACCTGGACTTCAAGAACCATCATCCCTGGGAACCTCATACCTGACTGGGGTGGTCCTTGGCACTCTTTTAGTGCCCTAGAAATGCTGCTATGGCTGCCTGCATGAAAACTGATATGGGGCCATCTTGCCTCGGGACACAGCACGGAATTCTAGCAGCTGGAGTCAGGGGCTTGGACTGAGAGCTAACGTAGTCCAGCATTGACAACACCGCCAGGCTCTAGCCCACACCCAGAGCCAGAAGAGATCGGCAGAGCTGGGTACCAACAGCTCAGCCAAGGTCACTGTCTCCTGTGGACAGGCTCGCTGTGCTTTCAGTGGGGCTGCCATCTACAATAAGACCAACTAACTCCAGAGATAGAGATGGCAAAAGGCAAACATAGGAACGTTATTAACAGAAATCAAAGCAATATGGCACCATCTGAACCCAATTCGCCAACCACAGCAAGTCCTGGATACCCCAGCACACCAGAAAAACAAGAGTTATATATAAAAGCACAGGTCATGATGCTCCTAGAGGAACACAAAAAAGACATAAACAAATCTCTTCAAGAAATGCAGGGGAACATCAATAGGGTAGAAGCTCTTACAATCAAAACACAAAAAACACTTAAATAACTCCAGGAGAATATGGGACAACAGACAGAAACCAATAAAGGGGAAATGAGAAAATCAGTTAAAGAAATGCAGGAGAACTTGAAACAACATGCAGAAGTCATGAAAGAGGGAGCACAAAAATATATTAAAGAATTACATGAAAACACAAACAAACAAATGAAGGAACTGAGCAAAACCATCCAAGATCTGAACACAGAGGTAGAAACAACTAAGAAATCACAAAAGGAGGCAACTTTGGAGATAGAAAACCTTGGGAAGAAATCAGGGGTCGTAGATGCAAACATCAACAACAGAATACAAGAGATAGAGATAAGAATCTCAGATGCTGAAGATAACATAGTAACCATTGACTCCACAGTCAAAGAAAACGCAAAATCCAAAAGGCTTGTAACCCAAAACATCAAGGAAATCCAGGACACAATGAGAAGACCAAACCTAAGGATTATAGGGATAGAGGAGAGTGAAGATCTACAACTTAAAGGGCCAGCAAATATCTTTAACAAAATTATGGAAGAAAACTTCCCTAACTTAAAGAGAGAGATGCCCATGAATGTACAAGAAGCCTACAGAACTCCAAACAGACTGGACCAGAACAGAAACACCTCCTGTCACATAATAATCAAAACCCCAAATGTACTAAACAAAGAAAGAATATTAAAGGCAGTAAGAGAAAAGGGCCAAGTAACATATAAAGGAAGACCTATCAGAATCACACCAGACTTCTCTCCAGAAACCATGAAAGCTAGAAGATCCTGGGCAGACCTCATGCAGACACTAAGAGAACACAAATGTCAGCCAAGACTACTATACCCAGCAAAACTCTCAATCAACATAGATGGAGAAATCAAAATATTCCATGACAGGACCAAATTTACACAATATCTTTCCACTAACCCAGCTCTACAAAGGATAATAGGAGGAAAACTCCAATTCACGGAAGGAAACTGCACCCAAGAAAAAGCAAGACAGTAACCTTCTTCCATCAAACTCAAAGGAAGATAACTACTCAAAAACAAAAATAACATCAAAAATGTCAGGAAGTAATAATCTCTATTCTTTAATATCTCTTAACATCAATGGACTCAATTCCTCAATAAAAAGACATAGACTAACAGACTGGATACGGAAACAGGACCCGACATCTTGCTGCTTACAGAAAACACACCTCAGAGTCAAAGACAAACACTACCTTAGAGTAAAAGGATTGAAGACAATTTTGCAAGCAAATGGTCACAGGAAGCAAGCTGGAATAGCCATTTTAATATGAGATAAAATTGACTTTCAACCCAAAGTCATCAAAAGAGACACAGAAGGTCACTTCTTGCTAGTCAAAGGAAGAATCCACCAAGAAGAACTCACAATTCTAAACATCTACGCTCCAAATGTAAGGGCACTCTCATTCGTAAAGGAAACTTTACTAAAGCTCAAAGCACACATTGCATCTAACACAATGATTGTGGGGGACCTCAATACTCCACTATCCACAGTGGACTGACCAGGAAAACAGAAACTAAACAGGGACACGGAGAAACTCATCGAAACTTTGGAGCAATTGGATTTAACATATATATATATATATATATATATATATATATATATATATGTAACATTTCACCTTAAAGCAAAAGACTATACCTTTTTCTCAGCCCATCATGGTACCTTCTCCAAAATTGACCATATAATTGGACACAAGACAGATCTCAACAAATATAAAAAGATCAAACTAATCCCATGCCTCTTATCAGATCACCATGGAGTAAGAGTGTTCTTCAATAGCAACAAAAACAACAGAAAATCCTCATACACGTGGAAGCTGAACAATATTCTACTCAATGATACCTTAGTCCAGGAAGAAATAAAGAAAGAAATCAAAGAATTCTTAGAATTTAATGAAAATGAAGGTACAACATACCCAAATCTATGGGACACAATGAAAGCAGTGCTTAGAGGAAAACTCATAGCCCTGAGTGTCTCAAAAAAAAAAAACCAAAAACAACAGCAACAACAACAACAACAACAACAAAAAAAAAAACAGGAGAGAGCATATACTAGCAACTTAATGGCGCACTTGAAAGCTCTGGAACAAAAAGAAGCAATTTCACCCAGGAGGAGTAGAAGACAGGAAATCATCAAACTCAGGGCTGAAATCAATCAAGTTGAAGCAAAGAGAACCATACAAAGAATCACCAAAACCAGGAGATGGTTCTTTGAGAAAAATCAACAAGATAGATAAACCCCTAGCCAGACTTACCAAAGGGCACAGAGACAGTATTCAAATTAACAAAATTAGAAATGAAAAGGGAGATATAACAACAAAAACTGAGGAAATTCAAAAATCATCAGATCCTACTACAAAAACCTATACTCAACACAACTGGAGAATCTGGAGGAAATGGATAATTTCCTAGACAGTTACCAAACACCAAAATTAAACCAGGATCAAATAGATCATCTAAACAGACCCATAACCCCCAAAGAAATAGAAGGGGTCATAGAAAGTCTTCCAACCAAAAAAAGCACAGGACCAAATGGTTTTAGTGCAGAATTCTATCAGACCTTCAAAGAAGTCCTGATACCAATACTCTTCAAACTATTCCACAAAATAGAAACAGAAGGAACACTACCCTACTCATTCTATGAAGCCACAATTACCCTGATACCAAAACCACACAAAGTTCCAACTAAGAAAGAGAACTACAGGCCAATTTCTCTTATGAATATCGATGCAAAAATACTAAACAAATACTTGCCAACCGAATCCAAGAACACATCAAAACGATCATTCACCATGATCAAGTTGGCTTCATCCCAGGGATGCAGGGATGGTTCAATATACGGAAATCTATCAACGTAATCCACTAGATAAACAAACTCAAAGAAAAAAAAACCACACGGTTATCTCATTGGATGCTGAAAAAGCATTTGACAAAATTCAGCATCCTTTCATGCTAAAGGGCTTGGAAAGAGCAGGAATTCAAGGCCCATATCTAAACATAGTAAAAGCAATATACAGCAGACCAGTAGCCAACATCAAGGTAAACGGAGAAAAACTTGAAGCAATCCCACTAAAATCAGGGACTAGACAAGGCTGCCCCCTCTCACCATATCTCTTCAATGTAGTACTTGAGGTACTAGCTAGAGCAATTCGACAACAGAGGGAAGTCAAAGGGATACAAATCGGAAAGGAAGAAGTCAAACTATCACTATTCGCAGATGATATGATAGTATACTTAAGTGACCAAAAAACCTCCACCAGAGAACTCCTGCAACTGATAAACAACTTCAGCAAAGTGGCTGACTATAAAATCAACTCAAGCAAATCAGTAGCCTTCCTATACGTGAAGGATAAGCAGGCCGAGAAAGTAATTAGGGAAATGACACCCTTCACAATAGCCACAAATGATATAAAGTATCTTGGAACGACGCTAACCAAACATGTGAAAGATTTATATGACAAAAACTTCAGGTCTCTGAAGAGCAAAATTGAAGAAGACATCAGAAAATGGGAAAATCTTCCATGCTCGTGGGTTGGCAGGACTAATATAGTCAAAATGGCAATCTTGCCCAAAGCAATATACAGATTCAACGCCATCCCCATCAAAATCCCAGCTCAGTTCTTCATAGAGTTAGAAAGAGCAATTCTCAAATTCATCTGGAATAACAAAAAACCCAGGATAGCTAAAACTATCATCAACAGCAAAAGAACTTCTGGGGGAATCAATATCCCAGACCTCAAGCAATATTACAGAGCAGTAGCATTAAAAACTGCATGGTATTGGTTCAGTGACAGGGAGGTGGATCAATGGAATAGGATCGAAGACCCAGAATTGAACCCGCACAACTATAGCCAATTGATCTTTGACAAAGGAGCTGAAAACATCCAGTGGGAAAAAGATAGCCTTTTCAACAGATGGTGCTGGCTCAACTGGAGGTCAACATGCAGAAGAATGAGAATTGATCCACTCTTATCTCCTTGCACTAAGCTCAACTCCAAGTGGATCAAGGGCCTCTACATAAAACCAGACACACTAAAACAAATAGAAAAGAAACTGGGGAAGACCCTTGAGGACATTGGCTCAGGGGAAAAATTCCTGAACAGAACACCAATTGCTTATGCTCTAAGAGCAAGAATAGACAAATGGGACCTCATAAAATTACAAAGTTTCAGTAAGGCAAAAGACTGTCAACAGGATAAATCAGCAACCAACTAATTGGGAAAAGATCTTCACCAACCCCACATCCGACAGAGGGCTAATATCCAATGGCAACCAACAAATTGGGAAAAGATCTTCACCAACCCCACATCCGACAGAGGGCTAATATCCAATGTATACAAAGAACTCAAGAGGTTAGACCCCAGAAAACCAAATAACCCTATCCAAAATGGGGCACAGAGCTAAACAGAGACTTTTCACCTGAAGAAATTCGGATGGCTGAGAAACACCTTAAAAAATGTTCAACATCATTAGTCATTAGGGAAATGCAAATCAAAACAACCCTGAGATTTCACCTCACACCAGTCAGAATGGCTAAGATTAAAAACTCAGAAGAAATCAGGTGTTGGCGAGGATGTGGAGAAAGAGGAACACTCCTCCACTGCTGGTGGGAATGCAAGCTGGTACAACCACTCTGGAAATCAGTATGGCAGTTCCTCAGAAAACTGGACGTGATACTTCCGGAGGACCCAGCCATACCACTCCTGGGAATATACCCAGAAGATTCACCAGCATGCAATAAGGATACATGCTCCACTATGTTCATAGCAGCCTTATATATAATAGCCAGAAGCTGGAAAGAACCCAGATGTCCCTCAACAGAGGAATGGATACAAAAAATGTGGTATATATACACAATGGAGTACTATTCAGCCATTAGAAACAATGAATTCATGAAATTCTTAGAGAAATGGATGGAGCAGGAGAACGTCATACTAAGTGAGGTGACCCAGTCTCAAAAGAATACCCATGGTATGCAGTCACTGATAAGTGGATATTAGCCTAGAAGCTTGGAACACCAAAGACATAAATCACATACCAAGTGATGTCTCACAAGAAGAAAGGAGTGGACACTGGTGCTAGAATGGACCAAAACATCATTGTGGGGGAGTACAAGAACAGTGAGGTGGGAGGGGGTGGATGAGGGAGCAGGGGGAGAGAAAAGGACATGTGGGTCCTTTGGGGGTGGGGAAGCAGAAAAAGAGAAATGAATTGTTAATATAGAATATATCCAATAACAAACAACAACAACAACAACAACAACAACAAAACTTATATGGAATCAGACTTGGGGTCTAGTAATATACAATATATATATATAAGGTCCCACTGAGCCTTATGCTGATTTCAGAGGGAGACTTGGCGATGCTATTGAAAAACAAGTAAACGGGAAACAAATTTAAGAGTTCTTATAAAACAGTTACTTTTGATAATGACAATGAAGATTGCCAAGAATTAATCAAGTCTCAAAGAGATATAAAATATGCTATGGACTTTCTGAAGTTATATAGAAATGTAGGGACTTACAAACCTAGAGCAAAATTAAGTCTTTTAGGAATGTTTGCTCTACAAAAATGATGTCGGCTAAGTGTCCACTTTAAGAAGCAAAGTAAATTACCCTTATAACAGTTCAATGCTCAGAATCAAGGAGATCCTGATTTATGCTCTCTATGCAAAAAGGGAAAACAGTGGGATAAGAAATGATGAAATAAATATGAGGAGGATGGCAATATATTACCTGGCCAAAAATAAAAATCAACCCAAAAAAGCAATTGAGAAACCTGATGAGGGAACCCTAAAGACTCCACATGTAAGTATTTTATTCTAAAAGCCATAGCACTTTTGTCAACTTCAGATTGTAACCAATCTATTCTTTTGTCACAAACTACTACTCAAGCAAGCATTGCTCTTGATATTGCTTGTTCTAAAGTATTGCCATTACAGACTTCAATGTCCCATTAAGTGACACACAGGTTATTGGGGGACCAATCAATCTGGAATAGTTGTATTATGCTTTTGGATCACAGTAGTTAGAAAAAGCCATCCTCTGCTACCTAAGTATCTCAGGCATGGATCTTTCCCTGTACACTCTTTAGTTGGTGGTCTAGTCCCTGGGTTGACTGGGTGGTCCAGCCAGCAGATGTTGTTCTTCCTATGGGGTTGCAATTCCACTCAGCTCCTCTAGTCCTTCTGCCAGTCCCCCACCAGGGTCCCTGAGCACAGTCTGATGGTTTGCTCCAAGCAGCCACAACTGCCCCCTACCGACATACACCCTGCCTCACTGCCCTAGCATTCCTCCACACTGAGACATTGGGCCTTCACAGGACCAAAGGCCTGTCTTCCCACTGATACCAGATAAGGCAATCCTCTGCTACATATGCAGCGGGAGCAATAGGTCCTTCCATGTGTAATTTTGTTCGGTTGTTTAGTCCCTGGGAGCTCTGGGGTAGGGTGTCTGGTTGGTTGATACTGTTGTTCTTGCGATGGGATTTCAAACCCCTTCAGCTTCTTTAGTCCTTCCTCTAGCTCATCCATTGGGGACCCTGTGCTCAGTCCGAGGATTAGCTGCAAGTACCTGCATCTGTATTGGTCAGGCTCCACCAAAGCCTCTCAGCAGAGAGCTATAGCAGGCTCCTATCAGCAAGAACTTCTTGGCATCAGCAATAGTGTCTACTTCTTGTGTCTGCATATGGAATGGATCCCTAGGTGGGACAATCTCTGGATAGCCTTTCCTTCAGTCTCTGCTCCACTCTTAATGTTGAGTCTTTTTAAATTGTCCTTTTCATGGATACTAACAGGAGTTCTAGTTACTAGTTGCACCAGATATTACGCAGAGTCTGATATTTGTAAATTTTCATGTGTAATAATCAGTCCATATTTATGTAGCACACCCTGAGTCATGTCAGATTCATATTATAAGTCTTTCTTTTTGGAGGTGACTAGCAGGTTATAATCTAGATAACCAATACAATAAGCCTGAAAGAAGGCCTGCCTCACAGTCTCTAAAACCTTTCCAGCATGGATTTGACACATAATAGTGGAGTTTTTGCCATGTCTTGAGTAATACAGCCCATTGATATCAAAGGTGGGGTTCTTTAGGATTCAGTGAGGAAACAGGAAAGGCTTCATATATCTTATTATCAAGATGAATAAGTAAAGTGTAAAGACAGTTGCTCAAATCCATAACAACTGAAGGTTAATCTTTAGCAATAGCTGTTAGGGTAGATAATTCAGGCTGTAAAGCTCGAATTGACCATACGGTGGCAGTAAGATTTCAGAAGTCAACCAACCATTTCCATTTACCATATTTTTTAATTACCAAAAACTTAAAATTCCAGTGAGAAAAAGCCATATATATGTTCCTTTCTAGTCTCCTACTGTTGTCTGACTACTGGTGAGGAACCTAAAACGTTCATTTAGAATTGGCCTTTGAGATGTTCAGACAAGCTTAAGTTTGATGTTGCTTTTGGTCACTATGTAAAACCCAATCCCTGTGGGAATAGAGGTTCCAAAACCCCTTGTTACCCTTAACCCCTTTGATATCCCAATCTTTACCTTAGTGATTTAGATTATGAAGAATAGGTAGCATTAGCATTAGGAATGTAGGTCTCTGCATAAGATTGTTGTAGAAAGTAAGTTCACAAAAGAATAATAACATGTATAGCACAAGACTATAGGACTTATTTATGCCTTCTGAATTTATGCATTGTAATTTTGGCTAATCTTAATAGAGTTCATAGTTTATAACTCTGTACTTCTATAATATGTCATTAAGGTGGTCACTGTTCAATAACTATAAAAGAAACATCAGTTCTAGAATCAATTAATCTGAAAAAAGTTCCTCTTATTTTTAAATCCACTAATTATTGATTGTTTTCCTTTATTGGAGGGCTTAACTTATAGCCTTATTTGTACTACAGAATCCTCCCTCATGAAACACATTTTCTTCATGAAGTGACTATATAGGCAATAATAATAACTGTATAAATTTACCTATAGCTTTTAAAAGTCAATTAGTAGGTACTGTAATCGGGACCACAATTTCTCCTCTATAACTTACATCAGTGACTACTGTAAGAAACACCATTCCTTTCATGGATAAACTATTGTTTTTCCATGGGAGGGTAGGCCCTTGGTCCTGTGGAGGCTTGATATCCCAGCATTGGAGGATGCTAGAGAGGTGGGGCAGGAGAGGATGGGTGGGTAGGGAAGTAGCCTCATAGAGGCAAAGGGGAGGGAGGGGAGGGAGGTTGTGGGTTGGGGGGCTTGTTGGAGAGTAACCAGGAATTGGGATATCATTTAAGATGTAAATGAATGGAATAATTAAAAAAAGCAGGGGGGATGAGGGTTGGGATAGCAGGATTCCAGAGGGGATATGGGGAAGGAGACTAACATTTGAAAAGGAAATAAATAAAATAACCAATAAAAAAATAGAAACACCCAGCAAATTTCTAAATTATTTGGAAATACTAATCGTTCACATTCTTCAGCTCAGTACTAAAGTGATACATGCAATGCCAGAAGACTCAATTTTTTATGTGGGCACTGGGTTTCAAACTCACATCCTCATTGTTCTTGGGTAAAGACTTTACCCAATGGCTCATCAGACCAGTACAGTTCCTACATAACTTAACTCACTGATATGAATATTTTCCATGTCTGTCATATTCTTTGCTGAGTTTATTGTGTTCCTACTTAGCAGGACTCTTATTTCTATTTCCCATATATCTCTATCATTAGGAGAAAAAGGTGATGACAGATGTAGAATCACTTTCACCAGAAATGAAATGAATTGAAAAAGATATAAAGAGATATTTACCTTAGGCAAGGGTTTAGCACGCTTGCATTGGAGTCCTCTAACATAGTCAACATTTGATAAGTTTGGGTGAGGAAAATCCAAATCCCAGTAGGATCTAATAGCCACATTTCTGATTTGCCCATTGTCTCAGCTAAGGCGGTGGGCCTTCCTAGACGGGAAAATGAGCAAATGAGACCGCAAAAAGGTGACAGAACTGTCTTCTGAGCATAAAAATATTTTCCTTAAAAATGTTGAACAAATTTGTACTTGATGTAGAACATGTGCATTTAAAATGTAATATAACATATCAATAATTGATTTGTGAATCATGTAAATACATGTTAATTTGTGTTTACTTTTAAAACAAGATATAAGACTTACTTCCTGTATCATTGGTAATTTAAAGCCATAAATAATTACAGAAATAATTCACTAAGCAACTATATGAAAAAGCATACATTTTTTTCTCTCCAAATCTTAAAAAAAAAAAAAAACTGTGTAAATATAAACACACATTCCATGACCAAAACTCCCATCATGCTGTGTGCCCTGGCCAGAATTACCAGGATCATGATAGTTTATAGCTAGTTTTTATTCCTTACAGGAAGCTGTAAAGTTTATAAATGGTTGAATTTGTAGTTATTGTTTTATATTCTGATATTTAATAGTACTTACACTAAAAAACAATCACAATACATTCAGAATTATGAGAATAAGAATTTTTGGCTTGTCTTACCTGTGGTACATTTTAAAGAGAAAAAACTTGACTTTAAAAGATATAGCATGCTTCTGTAGAAATTAGGCATTTGTTCATGCTTCTGTAGAACTTAGGCATTTGCAATCAAATTTAGGAAAGAATCCAATAAAGTAATGTGCGGCTGATAGAAATATCAGTTCCACTTTTAAGCTTGGGAAATAACAATGGTTTTCAAGATTAGGGAGAATTTTTGTAAAATTCAAATAAAATATTTTATGTTTTGCCTTTTCATTTATGCATATGAGTATCTGCATGAGTACGTGTTAAGTTTATGCCAGTGCCTGTGGATGCCATAAAAGGGCAGCAGCTCCCTCAAAGCTGAAGTTACAGGGTGTTGTGAGCCAACTGGACCTGAGTGGGGCCAAGAAGAGAGCTCTGGTACTAAAACTGTACACAAACTGTCTTATCCCTTTGGCCATGTTTTCTGACCCTACATTTTCCTTTTAAATAAAGACTGGCCCAGTCAAGAGAAAGTAATTTTTTCAATGTTATAAATATGTTGATATTATAAAATATGTCATTCTTAAATCTTCAATAATCAAGATTAATTGGTATCTGATTAAGGACTTGTTAAAGTAGAGGAAAACGCTTTGGTAAATGAGTAAAGACTTATTTACGGACCATCTAACTTCATCTCTTTGTAACTGTATAGCTAACCAAAATGTCTTGGATCAGGACTGCTACCTTCTTCTATTTGATCAATTGTATGGGCTTTTACAAGAGTTTGTGAGTTTGATAGCTAATATCATTACACATTTGATCCCTTATTAAAGACTACTTCACTTTGTATTTCATGGGCATAAAGTTTTACATACACCCGAAACTTATGTTTTTAAGCTACTTAGAAAAAATGTAGCTTACCCAAATATTCACTGTAAAACGAATCCCATTTCTTGCCATTAAACATCTGGAACCAAAAGACAAAATAAAGCATGCATATCATATTTTTTGACCCTCTCTAAGAATTATTTGGCCACCTGATCCTGACAGAATTACAGGTACATAAGAGGGAGGGAGTAGAAATCTTCCACTGGACTTTTCAATTGTAGAGCCTGGAGAGCTGCGAAGACTGTAAAAAGGAATCTGGAGCAGTTCAGCTATCAGTTCGCCACAGGCAACAACAGGATCTGACAAAAGGACATCAAACTTGGTTTCCTGTAGTTTTGTCATGAGCTGTTTGTTTGAAACAATGTCTTTACAAAGACTTAGATAATAATCAGAAAATTCATCCATTATATTTTGCAGTAAAGGAGAATATGACAAACATGTATCTTGGAATCTCATAAGTCCAGATATCCACAAGCTTTATGAAATAATTTTCCAGGTCATCTTTACTGACAGATGTAGGAAAAGTTTCAAACTTAAGCCTAGGTCATTTTTTTTGGATCAAGAACATAGTAAACTGAAGGTCTCAAAAGAGTGACTTCATGGCCCCTCTGTACAAGTTCATCCAGTATTGTTTTTATGTTCATTCAATGACTGAATTCCACGGGCCACACCAACACCTTCCAGCCGTTTGCAGATCTAAAGCAGTAACTTATCTGCAGCAGGAGTAGAGCAGAAATCCTCTTGATAGACATCCTGAAAATCAAAGTTCTTTTGTTCATGGTATGTTCCCATCTGTCATTGTTTCACCTTTTATCTAAAAAGCTTTAGCCCAGAGGTTACAATATAACTTGCATTGCTCAAAGCTGACAAGTAAGTGACCGTTACTATGGTGATAGGGAAAAATAGCAAAGAATGAATTTAATTATTCTCTATGACATGAGAATGCTTAATGTCTCTTTTATGATGGAGTACATTCAATAAGCCAAGAAGTAATGACTTCTTTTTCAATTATTACTGGTACATAGATATTAGAATGTTCTAAAATATGTCACAAAGCTAATGACATCATAATGTGGCTGGTCTGTGAATTCTCCTTTATTTGGAATTAAAAGTATATTAATTTCATAGCTGATCATAATTTCTTCCACATAATGGATAAAAAGTTTTTGTATCTTTGTTGATCAATATAGTCATGTAATCCAATATATTTCACCAATATGAGTGTATGACAAATATTTTGTTGTATACTTGCAGTAAATTGCCTGACAACAAGTTTCCAAGAATTTCATGACACAGAGTTACTCATTTTCTGTATCCATTCTTCTATTGAGGAACATCTGGGTTATCTACAGCTTCTGGCTTTTGTAAATAAGGCTGCTATGAACATAATGAAGAATGTGTCCTTGTTATATGTTGAAGCATCTTTTGGGTATATGCCCAGGCATGGTATAGCTCAGTGTTCCAGTAGAACTATTTCCAGTTTTCTGAGGAACCACCAGACTGATTTCCAGAGTGGTTGTACCAGTTTATAATCCCACCAGCAATGGAGGAGTGTTCCTCTTTCTCTAAATCCTCACCAGCCTCTGCTGTCACCTGAGTTTTTGATCTTAGCCATTCTAACTGGTGTGAGGTGGAATCTCAGTGTTGTTTTGATATGCATTTTCCTGAGTACTAAGGATATTGAACATTTCCTTAAGTGCTTCTCATCCATCAAGATTTCTTCGTTGAGAATTCTGTTTAGCTCTGAACCTATAACTGCCAGCAGTTAATGTCAAATAGGTTACTGGGTTACATGGAAGGAAACCTGGGGATAGAACAGGGTGGCAAGAGAAACATGAAGCAAGACAAATTTCCTGATCAAGGCTCAGTTTAATGGGGGTCTCCAAATATATATAGGCAGGGGAAGACCCTTCCCCCAAAGGCTGGAAACTCTCACAGAAGCTGTTCACTTAGTCTGCAGGTGGCTAGTGTCAGGTGGCTAGTGCCTCTCAAGAAACTGCAGGTCCTTGGAGAACAATGGGCTTTACCTTGGATAAGCCTTACCTTGGATAGCTTATGGATAACATAAGAATTCCTGCTCAAATGCTGGGAGAGGAACTTCACCTTGGTCAATGTCAAGTTCCTGCCAGGTGGCATGACACCCCAATATGGCTCTCCACATGTACCCCATTTGTTAATAGGTTTGTTTGTTTCTCTGGAGTCCAATATCTTGAGTTCTTTGCATATTTTGGGTATTAACATTCTATTAGATGTAGGGTTAGTAATGATCTTTTACCAATCTGTGGGTTACTGGTTTGTCCTACTTACAGTGTCCTTTGCCTTTCAGAAGTTTGGCATTTTTTATTATTTATTCTATATTCTTTGTTTACATTCCAAAGGCTTTCCTCTTTTCCAGTTCCCCCCTCACCTTTTGACCCATATCTCCCCCCCACCTATTCCTCAATTACCGCCCCCCCCCCCCATTTCTCTATTCAGGTACTCTCCTACAAAACTGGATCCAGTCTTTTCAGACCCAGGGTCCTCTCCTTCCTTCTTCTTGGGAATCTTTTGACTTGCTAATTGTGCCGTGAGTATTCAGAGCTTCTGGGCTCATTAATATCCACTTATCAGTGATTGCATGTCATGTGTATTCTTTTGTGATTGGGTTAACTCGCTTAGGATGATATTTTCCAGATCCAACCATTTGCCTACAAATTGCATGAATTCATTATTTTAAATTGTTGAGTAGTATTCCATTGTATAAATATACCACATTTTCTGTATCCATTCCTCCTTTGAGGTACATCTGGGCTCCTTTCCACCTTCTGTCTATTATAAATAAGGCTGCTATGAACATTGTTTCTGTAAGGCAAAGGACATTGTCAGAAGGACAAAACAGCAACCAACAAATTGGGAAAAGATCTTCACCAACCCCACATCCGACAGAGGGCTAATATCCAATATATACAAAGAACTCAAGAAGTTAGACCCCAAAGAACCAAATAACCCTATTAAAATGGGGTACAGAGCTAAACAAAGAATCTTCACCAGAAGAAATTCGGATGGCTGAGAAGCACCTTAAGAGATGTTCAACATCATTAGTCATCAGGGAAATGCAAATCAAAACAACCCTGAGATTCCACCTCACACCAGTCAGAATGGCTACGATTAAAAACTCAGGAGACAACAGGTGCTGGCGAGGATGTGGAGAAAGAGGAACACTCGTCCACTGTTGGTGGGATTGCAAGATTGTACAACTGCTCTGGAAATCAGTCTGGTGGTTCCTTAGAAAATTGGGCATGACACTTCCAGAGGACCCTGTCATACCACTCCTGGGCATATACCCAGAGGATTCCCCTGCATACAATAAAGACACATGCTCCACTATGTTCATAGCAGCCTTATTATTTTTTTTTTTTATTTTTGAGACAGAGTTTCTCTGTGTAGCCTTGGCTGCCCTGGAACTCACTCTGTAGACCAGGCTGGCCTCGAACTCAGAAATCTGCCTGTCTCTGCCTCCCATGTGCTGGGATTACAGGAGTATGCCACCACCGCCCAGCTAAGTTTGGCAATTTTATGAGGTCCCAAACATCAATTATTGGTCTTAGAGCATAACCCATTGATGTTCTGTTCAGGAAGTTTTTCCCTGTGCCAATGTATTCGAGGTTCTTCCTCACTTTCTCTTCTATTGGTTCAAGCATATCTTGTTTTATGTGAAGGTCCATGATCCACTTAGACTTCAACTTTGCACAAGGAGATAAGGATGGATCAATTTGTATTCTTCTACATGTAGCCCAACAGTTGAACCAGCACCATTAGTTGAAAATGCTGTCTTTTCCACTGGATGGTTTTTACCTCCTTTGTCAAAGGCCAAGTGACCATGCGTGTGTAGGTTCATTTCTTGGTCTCAATTCTGTTCCATTAATTTACTTGCCTGTCTTTGTGCCAATTCCATGCAGCGGTTTCAATATTGATCTATACTATAGCTTGAGATCAGGGATGGAGATTCCCCTGGAAGTTCTTTTATTTTTGACAATTGTTTTCACTATCCTGGGATTTTTGTTATTACAAGTGAATTTGAGAATTGCTCTTTCTTACTTTCTAACTCTAAGAAGAATTGAATTGGAATTTGGATGGGGATTGCGTTGAATCTGTAGATTGCTTTCGGCAAGGTGGCAATTTTCACTATATTAATCCTGCTAATTCATGAGCATGGAAGAATTTTACATCTTCTGAGATATTCAATTTCTTTCTTTAGGGCTTTGCAATCCTTGTCATACAGATCTTTTAGCTGCTTGTTTAGAGTCACACCAAACTTATACATTTTCTCTCTTTTTATTTTGGTTCTTTGACAAGAGACTTTTAATGCAATATATTCTGACTATGGTTACCCCTCCCCCAATCCCTCTCTCTGTCCTCTCCCTCTTTAATTAAATAGCTCCCTTCCCCATAAAGCATAGCTGTTTCCTATGCTGGTCTCCTGAGGGTGGGGTGTATTCCATCTCTGACTCACTCTATAAAATCTTTCTGTTTTGTCAGTTTATCTGCCCCTGTCAAATGTGGCTGATTCTTTGCACAATCTAATTTTAACTAAAAGGTGTCTACTAAGGTTGTGTCTGCATACCAGTCAGATTACAGATTTTAAAGACTTGCAATATGATCTCTTCCCTGAGAAGTAATGTTTGCTACCTTAAAATTCCTCTGATAGATAGGAATTCATCAAACCCAATTCTACCTGTGAGACTTAGCCTGTTAGTTCTGATATATGGCAGATATTGGGGACTTGTTCTTTAGGTGTGCATTGGCTTCAAAAGTGTCACAATAGACAAGGGACTAGTCTAAGTAATAAGAGTCATTGCATGTGAACTAATTCATGTATCAGTAACAAGTAGCTATATTAAATTTGGGAAATAAAAGCTGTCATAAATATATATTGGAAAAACAAAATAAATGTATATATTTGTGACTTGGGTTGAAAGTTGAACTGATAGTATAGTCACACATTTTTTAATTCCTTCTACTTGACATCCCTGGGCCTAACATTGGTTAAGTTGTAGTTCATTAACTATTAAGGTGGCATGCTGAAACTTGGATGAAAACAAGAATAAATGCAGAAGTGTGGAGCATATTTGCATCCTTGCTGAAGTTTTTCTTCATGGTTCCCATCAATCATCCTCTGGCCTGGCACCTACACAATGGGTTTTTCTCTCTATTCTTTCTTGATCTCTTCTCATTTCTACCATGAATAACTAGATATTTGCCCAACAGAATAAGAGGCCAGCTTAACCTTAACAGGTTCTTTGCAGAAATAAAGGAAAGGGACCGGTAATATTGGGCTCCAACACTCTTTTGTACAAGAATGACCTTCTAGGTAAGCAACAAGACACAACTAAGACATGAGGAGTGCCCAGTCAGGATGGTATAAGTCAGCACTAATGCACTTACTACAAATGTGATATTGTCTTGTCAAAAATGGGTAAAGAATAGAAATGGCTCTCTGTTAATTTTCAAGATAGAAGCCTCTCTGAATCCATTTTAATAGCATCCGGAATTGTTGTTGTCCACCCTGAATGGCAAAAGTCCTTACCCTTTCCCTCAAGTTAACAATATCCCTTTTTGCCATTCTTCATTTGCAACTATCTTATCCTAGACATTTTGTGGATGAAAATGTCTGCATTCAATTCTGAATCAAAATGTTTTTCTGCCCTAGTAAGTGTGTCCCCTTGAGGTAAATTAAAAAAAATTAAGTATGAATAAAGCTTGATGAACAAGTGTTCTAAAGGTACTTCCCTTTTACTCTCTAAAGAAATATCTCCTTGCAAAGTCATAAACAAATTATGTAACTGTTGAGTAGGTGTATGTAAAGACAGACATAACAAATTAATATTTCCCAATTATTGCTCAAAATCATGTAAAGTTTTCAGACTATTTTTAACTGCATTTTCTGTGGACACACATACTGCCTAGGTACAGCATCTCCTAAATAGTTAAACAAGCTGTTATTTTAAATCTTTTGAAGTGCTATTACTAACCTAAATGGTTTAAATGCTTGTGATAAAATTTGCAAGATATTTTCTAACTCTGCCATGTTAGGTCTTGGGAAAAGACTATCATGGATAAAATGAGAAATACATAAATGAGCATAACTGTCAAATAGGATGTAAAGCCTTATCTAAATTAATATGAATACTGTAGGGAAATTCATCATTCTTCCTGGGAGTTCTATCCATTGATATCTTTGGTGACCCCCCCATTATTTACATAAGGTGTTCAAAAAGCAAAAATATTTTCTAGCGCTTTTATTGGATATTTTATTTGTTTACATTACAAATATTATCCCCTTTCTTGGATTCTACTTTACAAACCCCCATCCCATTCCTGTTACCTGCTTTTATGAGAATGTTCCCACACCTGCCCCTCCACTCCTGCCTCATCACCCTAGAATTCCTCTACACAGGGGCATCAAGCCTTCAAAGGACCAAGATCCTCTCCTCCCATTGATGTCAGATAAGCCCCCTTCAGCTCCTTCAATCCACCCCAACTCCTCCATTGGGGTCTCTGTGCTTAGTCCAATAGTTAACTCTGAGCATCTGCTTCTGTAACAGATTCTGGTAGACCCTCTCAGGAGACAGCTATATCAGGCTCCTGTCAGCAAGTACTTCGTGGCTTCAGCAATACTGTCTAGATTTTGTGTCTGCATGTGGGATGGATCCTCAGGTGGGGCAGTCTCTGGGTGCCCTTTCCTTTAGTCTCTGCCCCAATCTTTGTCCCTATATTTCATTTAGACAAAAGCAATTTTGGGTTAAAATTATGGAGCTGGTTGGGTGGCCCCATCCCTAAACAGGAGTGAGAGGGGCTGTCTAACCTCTGGATATGGTCTCTACAGGTTCTCCCTCCTTTTGGGGGATATTTCAGCTAATGTCATCCCCATGATGTCCTGGGAGGCTCTTGCTTTCTTGGCATCTGGAACTTTCTGGTTGCTACCCCCAGTCCCCCATCCTCTATTGCTACACACCTCTGTTCAATATACCAACCCTCTATAGCGCGCCTCCAACTCCTCCAGCACCTGTTCTGTACCATTTTCCCCTCCCCCTCCACTCTTCCTCTCAAGACCCTCCCACCTTCTACTTCCCTGATTATATTTTTCCCTCTTCTAAGTAGCACTGAAACATCAACACTTTGGTCTTCATTCCTCTTGAGCATCATATGATTCATGAGATGATTCATGATTATTCCACACTTGTTGCCCACTTATCAGTGAGTACATACCATGTGTAGTCTTCTGTGACTCAGTTACTTCACTCAGGATATTTTCTAGATCCATCCATTTGCCTGCTAATTTCCTGAAGTCATTGTATTTAATATCTGAGTAGTACTCCATTGTGTAAATGTACTACATTTTCAGTTTCCATTCTTCTATGGAAGGATATCTGGGCTCTTTCCAGTTTCTGGCTATTATAAATAGGCTACTATGAAGCATATGTGCTTATTACATGTTGGAACATCTTCTGGGTATATGCCCAGAAATGGTATAGCTGGGTCCTCGGGTAGTAATATGTCCAATTTTCTGCCAGACTGATTTCCAGAGTGGTTGTATCAGCTTGCAATCCCACCAGGAATGGAGGAAGGTTCCTCTTTCTCCACATCCTCACAAGAATCTGCTGTCCCCAGAGTTTTTAACCTTAGTCATTCACTGGTGTGAAGTGGAATCTCAGAGTCGTTTTGAATCACATTTCTCTGATGACTAAGGATGTTGAAACTTTCTTTAGGTGCTTTTCGGCTATTTGAGTTTCCTCAGTTGACAATTTTCTGTTTATCCCTGTTCTCCAATTTTTGATAGGGTTATTTGGTTCTCCGGAGTCTAACTTCTTGAGTTCTTTATATATATTGTATTTAAGCCCTCTATCAAATGTAGGATTGGTAAAGTACTTTTCTCAGTCTATTGTTTGCCATTTTGTAAGTAGCAAAATGCTGGGTTGTGTTTATGTATCCAGTCTGTTAGCCTATGTCATTTTATTGGGGAATCGAGTCCATTGGTGTTAGGAGACATTAAGGAACAGTGATTATTGCTTCCTGTTATTTTTGTTGTTTGAGGTAGAATTATGTTTTTGTGGCTATCTTCTATTGGGTTTTTTCAAAGGAGATTACTTTCTTGCTTTTTCCAGGGTGTAGTTTTCTTCCTTGTATTGCCGTGTTCCATCTATTATCCTTTGTAGGGTTGGATTTGTGGAGAGATATTGTGTAAATTTGATTTTGTCCTGGACTATCTTGGTTTCTCTATCTAATCTAATTGAGAGTTTTGCTGGGTACAGTAGGCTGGGCTAACATTTGTGTTCCCTGAAGGTCTTTATGAGGTCTGCCCAGGATCTTCTAGCTTTCATAGTCTCTGGTAAGAAGTGTGCTGTAATTCAGATAGGTCTGTCTATATATGTTACTTAACTGTAACTGTTTCCCTTACTGCTTTTAATATTCTTTCTTTGTTTTGTGCATTTGGTGTTTTGACTATTATGTGACCTGAGGAATTTCTTTTCTGGTCCAATCTATTTGAAGTTCTGTAAGCTTCGTTTATGTTTATGGACATATCTTTCTTTAGGTTAGGGAAGTTTTCTTCTATAATTTCATTGAAGATATTTATTGGCCCTTTAAGTTGAGAGTCTTCACTCTCTTTTATACCTATTATCCTTAGTTTGGTCTTCTCATTGTGTCCTGGATTTTCTGGATGTTTTAGTTAGGAGCTTTTTGCACTTTGCATTTTCTTCCACTGTTGTGTCAATGTTTTCTATGGTTCACCTGAGATTCTCTATTCTAATTCTTGTATTCTGTTGGTGATGCTAGTATCTATGACACCAGATCACTTTCACAGGTTTTCTACCTCCACGGTTGTCTCCCTTCATGATTTCTTTATTGTTTTGATTTCCATTTTTAGCTCCTGGATGATTTTGTTCAGTTCCTTCACTTGTTTGGTTGTGTTTTCCTCTAATTCTTTTAGGAATTTTTGTGTTTTCTCTTTAAGGCCTTCTACCTGTTTACCTGTGTTCTCCTGAATTTCTTTAAGTGAGTTATTTATGGCCTTCTTAAAGTCCTCTATCATCAGCATGAGATGCAATTTTTAAAAATTTTTATTAGATATTTGCTTACTTTACATTTGAAATGGTATCCCCTTTTCCCATTACCCCTCCAGAAACCCCATTTCCCATCTGCCCTTTCCCTGCTCATTCGCCCCACACACCATTTCCTGACTTGTGTTCCCTTATTCTGGAGAATCAACCCTTCACAGGATCAATGGCCTCTCCTCTCATTGATGTCTGCAATGGTCATCTTCTGCTACACATGTAGCTGGAGCCATAGGTCCTTCCATGCGTACTCTTTGGTTGGTGTTTTAGTCCCTGGTAGCTCTGGGGGGTACTAGTTGGTACATATTATTGTTCCTCATGCAGGGCAGCAAATCTCTTTGGGTCCTCTCTCTAGTTGCTCCATTAGGGACCCTGTGCTCATGCAATTGGTTGGTTGGCTGTGACCCATGGGTGTTTTGATCCACCTTCCAAAAGTATCAAAGTATCCACACTTTGTTCTTCCTTCTTCTTGAGCTTCATGTGGTCTGTGAGTTGTATCTTGGGTATTCCAAGCTTCTAGGCTAATATCCACTTATCAGCAAGTGCATGCCTTGTATACTTTGTGATTGGGTTATCTCACTCAGGATGATATTTTCTACATCCACCCATTTGCCTAAGAATGTCATGAACTCATTGTTTTTAATATCTGAGTAGTATTCCATTGTGTAAATATACCACATTTTTTGTATCCATTCCTCTGTTGAGGGACACGGGGGTTCTTTTCAGCTTCAGGCTACTATAAATAAAGCTGCTATGAACATAGTGGAGCATGTGTCCTTGTTGGACATATGGTGGAGCATCTTCTGGGTATATGCCCAGGAGTGTTATAGCTAGCTGGGTCTTCATCTAGTGCTATGTCCAATTTTCTGAAGAATTGCCAAACTGAATTCCAGAGTAGTTGTAATACCACCAGCAATGGAGGAATGTACCTCTTTCTCTACATCCTCTCCAGTATTTGCTGTCTCCTGAGTTTTTGATCTTGGCCATTCTAACTGGTGTGAGGTGGAATCTCAAAGTTGTTTTGATTTGCATTTCGCTGGTGATTAAAGATGTTGAACATTTCATTAGGTGTTTCTAAGCCATCCAGTATTCCTCAGTTGGGAATTCTTTGTTTAGCTCTGAACCCCATGTTTTAATATGGTAATTTGGTTCTCTGGAGTCTAACTTCTTGAATTCTTTGTATATATTGGATATTACCCTCTATTGGATATAGGATTGGGAAAGAACTTTTCCCAATCTGTTGGTTGCTGCTTTGTCCTATTGACAATGTCCTTTGCCTTATAGAAGCTTTGCAATTTTATGAGGTCCCATTTGTCAATTCTAGATCTTAGAGCATAAAATATTGGTGTTCTATACAGGATATTTTCCCCTGTGCCCATGTGCTCCAGGTTCTTCCCACATTTTCACCTATTAGATTGAGTGTATCTAGTTTTAAGTGGAGGTCCTTGATCCACTTGGACTTGAGCTTTACACAAAAAGATAAGAATGGATCAATTTGCATGTTTCTACATGTGGACTGCCAGATGACCCAGCACCATTTGTTGAAAATGCTGTCTTTTTTCCACTGGATAGTTTTAGCTCTTTTGTCAAAGATCAAGTGACCATAGGTGTACAGATTCATTTCTATGTCTTCAATTCTATTCCATTGATCTATCTTGCTGTACTAGGTACGACTGTACCAACATCATACAGTTTTTATCACTATTGTTCTGTAGAATAGCTTGAGGTCAGTGATGGTGATTGCACCAGAAGTTTTTTAATTGTGAATTTTTTCGCTGTCCTGGGTTACTTGTTATTCCAAATGAATCTAGAAATTGCTCTTTCTAACTCTATGAAGAATTGTGTTGGGATTTTGATGGGGATTGCATTGAATCTGTAGATTGCTTTAGGCAAGATGGCCATTTTTACTATATTAATCCTACCAATCCATGAGCATGGGAGATCTTTCCATCTTCTGAGATCTTAGATTTCTTTCTTCAGAGATTTAAAGTTCTTGTCATACAGACCATTGACTTGCTTGGTTAGGGTCACAGCAAGGTATTTTAAATTATTTGTGGCTATTGTGAAGGGTGTCATTTCCCTAATTTTTTTCTTAGTATCTTTATCCTTTGTGTTTAGGAAAGCTATTGATTTGTTTTAGTTAATTTTATATCCAGCCACTTTGCTGAAGTTGTTTATCAGGTTTAGGAGTTCTCTGGTGGAATTTTTGGGTTCACTTAAGCATACTATCATATCATCTGCAAATAGTGATACTTTGACTTCTTCCTTTCCAATGTGAACCTCTTTGACCTCCTTTCGTTGTCTAATTGCTCTGGCTAGGACTTTGAGTACTATATTGAACAGGTAGGAAGAGAGAGGACAGGCTTGTCTAGTCCCTGATTTCAGTTGGATTGCTTCAAGTTTCTCTCTATTTAGTTTGATATTGGCTACTGGTTTGCTGTATATTGCTTTTACTATGTTTTTCTATGGACCTTGAATTCCTGATCTTTCCAAGACTTTTATCATGAAAAGATGTTGGATTTTGTTAAATGATTTCCAGCATCAAATGAAATGACCATGTGGTTATTTTCTTTGAGTTTGTTTATGTAGTGAATCACAATGATGGATAGAACCATCCCTGCATCCCTGGAATGAAGCCTACTTGATCCTTGATCATGGTAGATGATCATTTGGCAAGAGTTTTATTAAATATTTTTGCATCAATATTCATAAGGATAATTGGTCTAAAGTTCTCTTTCTTTGTTGGGTCTTTGTGTGGCTTAGATATCAAAGTAATTGTGGCTTCATAAATTAATTGGGACGTATTCATCTGTTTCTATTTTATGGAATAGGTTAAAGAGTATTGGTATTAGGTCTTCTTTGAAGGTCTGATAGAACTCTGCATTGAACCTGTCTGGTCCTGAACTTTTTGTGGTTGGGAGATGATTTTTTTTATTGGATATAATCTTCATTTACATTTCAAATGCTAAAACCTTTCCTGGTTCCCCCACCTCCTATCCCCAAAACCCCCAACCCTTCCTCCCACCCCCTGCCTCCAAGTATATGCCCCTCACTCCACTTGACCCACTCCCAACTCCCCTGCCCCCAGATTTCCCTTTGTTGGAGCATCTATTGAGCCTTCACCTGACTAAGGACCACTCTTCCCACTGATGGCTGACAAGGCATTCCTCTCCCACATTTTTCGCTGGAACCATGTGTACCCCTTGGTTGATGGTTTAGTCCCTGGGATTCCTGGGACATCTGGGTGGCCAACATCATTGTTCTTTGGTTGGGAGACTATTAATGACTGCTTCTATTTCTTTAGCAGTTATGAGATCCTGATTTAACTTTGGTACCTGGTATCTGTCTAGGAAATTGTCCATTTCATCTAGATTTTCTACTTTTGTTGAGTATAGGCTTTTGTAGTAGGATCTGATGAGTTTTTGGAATTTCCTCAGTATCTGTTGTTATGTCTCCCTTTTCATTTCTGATTTTGCTGATTTGGATACTGTCTCTGTGCTCTCTGGTTAGTTTGGCTAAGGTTTTGATGGATCTTACTGGTTTTTTTCAAAGAACCAGCTCCTGGTTTGGTTGATTCTTTGAATAGTTCAAAAACTTGGTTGATTTCAGCCCTGACTTTGATGATTTCCTGCCATCTACTCCTCTTGAGTGTATTTGCTTCCTTTTGTTCTAGAGCCTTAAGCTGTGCTGTCAAGCTGTTAGTGTATGCTCTTTCCAGTTTCTTTTTAAGGTACTCAGAGCTATGAGTTTTCCTCTTAGCACTACTTTCATTGTGTTCCATAAGTTTGGGTATGTTTTGCGTTTATTTTCAATGCAGAAGAATGCGAATTGACCCACTCTTACCTCCTTGCACTAAGATCAACTCCAAGTGGATCAAGGACCTCCACATAAAACCAGACACACTGAAACTATTAGAAAAGAAACTTCGGAAGACCCTGGAGGACATGGGCACAGGGGGAAAGTTCCTGAACAGAACACCAATAGCTTACACACTAAAATCAAGGATTGACAAATGGGACCTCATAAAATTACAAAGTTTCTGCAAGGCAAAGGACACTGTCAGAAGGACAAAACGGCAACCAACAAAGTGGGAAAAGATCTTCACCAACCCCACATCCGACAGAAGGCTAATATCCAATATATACAAAGAACTCAAGAAGTTAGACCGCAAAGAAACAAATAACCCTATCAAAAAATGGGGCACAGAGCTAAACAAAGAATTTTCACCAGAAGAAATTCGGATGGCTGAGAAACACCTTAAAAGATGTTCAACATCATTAGTCATGAGGGAAATGCAAATCAAAACAACCCTGAGATTTCACCTCACACCAGTCAGAATGGCTAAGATTAAAAACTCAAGAGACAACAAGTGCTGGCGAGGATGTGGAGAAAGAGGAACACTCCTCCACTGTTGGTGGGATTGCAAAATGGTAAAACCGCTCTGGAAATCAGTTTGGCTGTTCCTCAGAAAATTGGGCATGTCACTTCCAGAGGACCCTGGCATACCACTCCTGGGCATATGCCCAGAGGATTCCCCTGCATACAATAAGGACACATGCTCCACTATGTTTATAGCAGCCTTGTTTATAATAGCCAGAAATTGGAAGGAGCCCAAATATTTCTCAAAGGAGGAAAGGATACAGAAAATGTGGTATATTTATACAATGGAATACTACTCAGCAATTAAAAAATAATGAATTCATGCAATTTGTAGGTAAATGGTTAGACCTGGAAAATATCATCCTGAGTGAGTTAACCCAATCACAAAAGAATACACATGAAATGCAATCACTGATAAGTGGATATTAATGAGCCCAGAAGCCCTAAATACTCAAGGCACAATTAGCAAGTCAAATGATTCCCAAGAAGAAGAAAGGAGAGGACCCTGGGCCTGTAAAAATTGGATCTAGTTTTGTAGACCCAGAACAGAGAAACCGTGGGGGTAGAGGGAATGATTGGGGAATAGTTGGGGGGGGGAAGGAATTATGGGACGTATGGTGGGGGGGAACTGGGAAAGGGGAAAGTCTTTGGAATGTAAACATAGAATATAGAAAATAAAGAAAAAAGAAAAAAAAGTCTTTAATTTCTTCCTTTATTTCTTCCTTGACCAAGTTATAATTGGGTAGAATGTTGTTCATTTACCATGTGTATGTGGGCTTTCTGTTGTTTTTGTTGTTATTGAAGACCAACCTTAGTCTGTGGTGATCTGGTAGTGTTCATGAAATTATTTCAATCTTCTTTTATCTGTTGAGGTATGTTTTGTGAGTGAGTATACGTTCAATTTTGGAGAAGGTACCGTGAGGTGCTGAGAAGAAGGTATATTCTTTTGTTTTAGGCTAAAATGTTTTATAGATATCTGTTAAATTCATTTGGTTCATTCACTGTTGCTCTGTTTAGTTCGTGTTTCCTGGATCTGTTCATTGATGAGAGTAGGGTATTGAAGGCTCCTACTATTATTGTGTGGGGTGCAATGTGTGCTTTTAGCTTTAGTAAACTTTCTTTCATGAATATGGCTGCCCTTGCATTAGGAGCATAGATGTCCAGCATTGAAAGTTCATCTTGGCAGATTTTTCCTTTGACCAATATGAAGTGTCCCTCCTTATCTTTTTTTGACAATTTTCGTTCTGGTGAGAAGTCTGGTGTAATTCTGATAGGTCTATCTTTATATGTGATGTGACCCTTTTCCCTTATGGCTTTGTCTTTCCACAAATCCAGCTCTACAGTAGATAATAGAAGGGAATTCCAACACAAGAAGGGAAACTACACTCTGAATAAAGCTAGTAAGTACTCTTCTCACAATAAGCCCAAAAGAAGAGAACTACACAAACATAATTCCTCATCTAACAACAAAAATTATAGGAAGCAACAATTGTTGGTCCTTAATACCACTTAATATCAATGGACTCAATTCCCCCAAAAAAAGATATAGACTTACAGCCTACATACTTAAGCAGGACACAGCATTTTGCTGTATGCAGAAAACACACTTCAGACAAAGACAAACTCTACCTCAAATAAAAGTCTGGAAAAACATTTCCAAACAAATTGTTCCAAGAAACAAGCTAGAGCAGCCATTCTAATATCAAATACAATCAACCAAAAGTTATCAAAAAAGATGAGGAAGGACACTACATACTCATCAAAGCAAAAATCCACCAAGACGAACTCTCAGTTCTGAACATCTATGCCCCAAATACAAGGGCACCCACATTTGTAGAAGAAACATTACCTAAGCTCAAAGCAAAAATTGAACCTCATACAATAATAGTAGGACATTTCAATATCCCATTCTCAATAATGAACAGATCATGGAAACAGAAAGTAAACAGAGACACAGTGAAAGTAACAGAATTTACAAACCAAAGGGATTCAACAGATATCTACAGAATATTTCAACACAAAACAAAAGAACATATCTTCTTCTCAGCACATGGTGGGACTTTCTCCTAAACTGACCATATAAATGACACAAAACAAGCTTCAAAAGATACCAGAGGATTAAAATAATCCCACGCATATCATCAGATCACCAAAAGCTAAAGCTGGATCTTCATCAAGAAAAACAACACAAAGACCACATATACATAGAAGCTGAACAGCAATCAACTAAATGATAACTTTGTCAAGGAAAAAATAAAGAAATAATTAAAGACATTTTAGAATTTAACAAAAATGAAGGCAGAATATACCCAAACTTATAGAACACAATGAAAGCAATGCTAAAAGGAAAATGCATGGCATTAAGTGTCTCCAAAAAGAAACTGGAGAAATCCCATACAAGCAAATTAATAGCACACCTGAAAACTCTAGAATAGAAAGAAGTAAACACATCCAAGAGGAGTAGACCACGGATAATGGTCAAACTGAGGGCTGAAATCAATCAATCAGAAACAAAGAGAACTATACAAAGAATCAACAAAACCAAGAGTTGATATTTTGAGAAAATCAATAAAATAGATAAACCCTTAGCCAAACTAACTAAAGGGCACAGAGACAGAATCCAAATTAACAAAAGCAGAAATGAAAAGAGACATAACAACAGAAACTGAGGGAAATCAAAAAAATCATCAGAACCTACTACAAAAACCTATAGTATACAAATCTGGAAAATCCAGATGAAATGGCTAACTTTCTAGACAGATACCATGTACCAAAGCAAAATTAAGATTAGGTAAACTATCTAAATAATCCCATAACCATTAAAAATTAGAAATAATCACCAAAAACCACTCAACCAAAATTAACCCAGGGCCAGAAGGTTTTAGGACAGAATTCTAGAAACTCTTCAACAAAAAACTAATATTCCTCAAAAACTTCCACAAAATAGAAAGAGGAGGAAAACTTCCCAATTCATTCTAGGAAGCCACAATTACTCTAACATCTAAACCATACAAGGACCCAACAAAGAGAACCCCACATCAATGCCACAGGGATGCAGGAACAGTACAACATGTGAAAATCCATCAATGTATTACACTATATAAACAAGCTCAAGGAAAAATAACCACATAATCATCTCATTAAACAAAATATAACACCACTTCATGTTAAAAGTCCTGGAGAGATCAGGAATTAATAGAAAATAACTATACAAAATAAAAAACAATTTATAGTAAACAGCCAACATGAAATTAAATGTAGAGAAACTTGAAGCAATCCCACTAAAATCAGGGACAAGACAAGGTTGCCCACTCTCTCCTTATCTATGCAATGTAGTACTCCAAGTTCGAACTAGAGCTATTAGACAACAAAAGGAGATCAAGGGAATACAAATGGAAAGGAACAAGGCAGATTCACAATTTGCAGATGATACGACAGTATACATAAACAACCCCAAAAATTTTGCCAGAGAACAACTACAGCTGATAAACAACTTCAGCAAAGTGGCTGGACATAAAATTAACTCAAACAAATCAGTAGCCTTTCTGTATACAAATGATAAACAGAAAGAAATTAGTGAAAAAAACAACCCTTCATAATAACCACAAATAGTATAAAATATCTAGGTGTAACTCTTACCAAACAAGTGACAAGAACTTCAAATATATGACAAGAACTTCAAATCCCTGTTTAAAAAAAAAACTGAAGGAGACCTCAGAAGATGGATAGATCTTCCATACTCATGGATTGGTAGAATTAACATAGTGAAAATGGCCATCTTACCAAAAGCAATCTACAATTTCAATGCAATCCCCACCAAAATTTTAACACAATTCTTCACAGACATGGAAAGAACAGTTCTCAACTTCAGATGTAAAAAACAAACAAACAAACAAACAAAAAAGGTTAGCCAAAACAATTCTCAACAATAAAAGAACTTCCATGGAAATCACCATTTATGACCTCAAGAGGTACTACAAAGCAATAGTGATAAAAGCCACATGGTATTAGTAGACAGACAGAGAGCTCAATCCATGGAACAGAATCAAAGACCTAGAAGTAACCTCACTCACCTATGAATTCTTGAATTTTAACAAAGAAGCCAAAAATATACAGAGGAAAAAGGCCTCTGTAGTAAATGGTCTAACTATTTACTACAGAGTTCTAGACAGAACTCTGTAGAGGAATGCAAATAGATCCATATTGATCACCTTGAACAAACTAGAGTCGAAGTGGATCTAGGACCTTGACATAAAACCAGATAAACTGAAGCTAATAGAAGAAAAATTGAGAAAGGGTTTCAAACTCATTGGCAAAGGTAGAAATTTCCTGAAGAGAAATCAATGGCTCAGATTCTAAAATCAACAAATGACAATGAAACAGTATTAAACTTTAAAGTTTCTATACAGCAAAAGATACCTTCATGAGGACAAATCAACAACCTACAGATTGGGGAAAAATATCTTCACTAACCCTAAATCTGACAGAGGTCTAATATCCAAAATATATAAAGAACTCAAAAAGTTAACCTCCAAATAATCCAATAACCTAATTAAAAAATGGGGTATAGAGCAAAACAGAATTCGCAAGAAAGGAATCACAAATGGCCAAGAAACTCTTAAAGAAATGTTCAGTGTCTTTAGTCATCAGAGAAATGCAAAACAAAATGACCTTGAATAGCAACGATCAAAAAGTCATGTGAAAGCACATGCTGGCAAGGATGTGTATAAAGAGTAACATTCCACCATTGCTGAAGATATTGAAAACTGGTATAACTATTCTGGATATCAATAGTGTGAGTCCTCATATAATTGGAAATAGTTCTACCTGAAGACCCAGTGATACCAGCCTTGGGCATTTATTCAAAAGATGCCCCACTATACTACAAAGATAAGCACTCTACATTGTTCACAGCAGCCTTAGTTTGTAATAGAAGCAGGAAAGAAACAAGATTTTCCTCAACCAAAGAATGGATACAGAAAATGTAGTTCATTTACACAGTGAAATACTATTCAGCTATTAAAAACAAGAACATCATGAGTTTTGCAGGCAAATGGATGGATCTAGAAAATATCATCCTGAATGAGGTTACTCAGACCCACCCCAAAAGGACATAAATGAACTACAGGGACAAAAATGGAGGAGAGACTGAAGGAAAGGTGGTTCAATGACTGGCCCAACTTGGGATCCTGCTCATCTTGGGACTCCAAGGTCTGACACTATTACTGATGTTATGATCTGCTAACATATTGGAACATGGCATGGCTATCCTCAGAGAGGCCATACCAGCAACTGAGACAGACACAGTACTTATACCCAACCACTGACATGATGTTAGGGACCTCTACAGTTGAAGTAGGGGAAGTATTAAAGAAACTGAAAAGAAGAGTGACCCCATAGTAAGACTGGCAGACTCAACTAACCTGGACCCCGGGGAGCTCCTAGAAACTGAGTCACCTGCCAGGAGCATACATGGGCTGGTCTGAAGCTCTGGAGTATATATAGTAAGGCTACGTGGTCTGGCCTCAGTGGGAGAAGAGCTTAATCCTGGACAGACTTGAGGCCCCAGGGAAAAGGAAGGCCTGATTTTGGGGGGCACCTTCTGGGCAGCAAGGAGAAGGAGGAAGAAGATGAGGAACTTTGGAAGGGGGAACAACAACTGGAATGTAAATAAACTAACTTTAAAACCAAAATAAAAAATATTTAGAAGAAAAATTAATAATTGTCTTCTAGGAGTACATTAGACCATTAGGACTACAGTACATACTGTGATAGTAAATTGATATGAAGTAATCCACACACTGGCCACCTCCACACATACATGTTCCACGAGTGACTTCTCAGCCATTTTAACACTTAGACAAATATTGTCACTAGGTACTAACCACAAGGTGTCTGGACTATCTAGCCACCAACATTTTCCATGCACTGTAATATGCCACAACTATTTTTTACTACACACATAAAAATATTTTTAAAAATGATAAAGCTTGGTTTGATCAAATAAAATGAAATTTTACAGTTCTATAGATTTACATTCAACTGTAACATTTGAAATCATGAGGTCTATGCTATGTACATTTATATTACCAGAAAATTTATGTCTGTTTTAACCAGACAGATACATTTTTATTCAGTTCCATTATTTTATCTTTATATTTCTAAGAGAAGGAGAGGGAAAGCAAAGTGGTTATGATGTTGAAATAGAAAGGGGATAGGAAATGAACCTTGATGGCCTCCAGGTCATCAGAGTTCTATGGCATCCTAATCAAAAACCATGGTATTGATTTACAAGAAAACATAACGTTTAACTTCTTGTTTGCTTTGTCCTTAGGGTGAACCAGAAAGAACAGGAAAATTTGGCAGAAGCATTCAGGTTGCAACAAGACACTTGATTTTTGTAAATCACTACTTGTGCCTTTTGATCAGGTGTACATCTGATGACATAGAACTCCGATGACCTGGAGGAAGTAGACATCAGTTCTGCTAACACCTACCACAGCATTGGTTCTCTCCTTCTGCCACATGTTTATGTAGGATTGGATTCAGGTCATAGGGCTGGTGTTAAATGTCAAGCAGAGAAATCTTACTGATGTTAGTCAATGTTTATTAATTGTATATTTCCATTAATTAAAAGATAAAGTGAGAGGCTTTGAAAGGTGGCTCAGCAGTCAAGAGCTTGGACTGTTCTTACAGGACACAGGTTTCCCCATGCAATGGCTCACACTCTTCTCTGGTGACAGTCCCAGGAGTTCGACGACCTCTACTTTCCTCCCCAGGAGCCTGACACAAGAGTGGTGCACAGACATTCATTAGGGCCAAACACTCACACATGTAAAATAAATTAAATTTAAAAGAATGTGTGAAGGAATTAAACTTCCTACACTGGCTGTTGCTCATGTTTCCCAAGCCCACCAGAAACATTTCTACATTTTCAGGCCTGGCACTTACCACAGAGCTCCTGAACAGACTTTCCTAGGTGAATGTCACCAGAAGGAAGGCCAACCCAGGATCTCAACACTTCTACACCAAGCTCCTAATATGTAATGAGTGCTTCGGTTGGGGACTTCAACAGAACCTTGTCCTTCAAAAACACCCCCAAACTCCAAGGCTAGAGCTACTGAAGAAGCCCAATGAAACTGACTAGATTATTAAATCAGAAAGAAAACAGAAAATTCAAAATGGTATCTCCATACTATCATACATACATAGGACTATCACCATAGTCCTATGGAAAGGTTTTCCAGTGAAAACTCCTGAACTGAATCACAGCACACTGCCACAGACAGCTAGGAAACACTGCTTCATTGCTCCCTCAATTGGCAGGTCTCTTAATATTCTTAAAGTCCCCTGCAGGAAGGGGATTACTGGTGGTCACATTCAAGTACAATCATCTAAGTTCTGTGTCACTTTCTGAAAAGATAGGCCAGTGTATGAAAGAGAATTGTCCATTGTTAATTTTTAATGTTTTGTAGGAGTCTAAAATAGCAAAACTAAGTGCTAAGTCATCTAAATTCATTAATAATAAAATTTTTAATTTTTAAATTATGACTGCAATATTAAAAGGGTAATCCAATTTTTTCTTTAATAAACAGACGATTTAGCATTTTATTATGTATAACCGAAGGCAGAGTATGATTCATATAATACACAATAAAAGAAAGAGGAATGAAAGGGGATAGCAACTAGACTGTAAAAAAGATTAAAGGATAATTAAATAATTAAATTTATTAAATAATAATAAAAAGCAAGAGGAAACTATTTTCTTTTGTTCTCCTAAAAGCAATAGTAACAAACTTTTGACATAAATTTGGGCTATTGATCAAAGTTTAATTCTTTTTTCTTTATTGAATGACTGCCCTTGGAGAGCCAGAGTTAAACCCTTGAGTATATGAAGGCCCAGTATTGGCACAGAGACAGTTGCAATTAAAATATCTATTTTCTTTCAAAACAGTTGGATGGTAGTATGGAATTCTGCATTAGCATTTACATACACCACTTCCTTAGCAATAAGTAAGTCTCCCCATCAACCATCAGGAGACTGACTGGAAAAGAGAAGAAACAAAATTTTGATAAGGCTCATCAGGCACCTATCTAATTTTTGATGTTTCTCTTTTTCTCCTAATCTGATAATTTATGCCATGCCTGTAAACCAAACCCTTGATTTGTCTGTGAACCTCAGAAGAATGTGTGATCTATTATTGAGCATGACTATGCATGAATTCACCTCGTAAGATTTTAAAAGTCATGGACACATTATTTTGTTAATAGCTTGGCACTGAAATCATAGTGAATATACAGTCTTCTACACTAAATAGTCACCTTAAAATTTGCTAAGATCCTTCATTCAGGGAAGAAAACTTCCCCCCAAATAGAATCAAATAGAAACACTGTAAAAGGAGTAGTTGGCCCATACTCAGCTCAAACTTGCTTAAGGTCCTTAAAAGTCTTAAAAAAATGGGTGTAGTTCTAACTCTTTGTCCTGGGTTATTATGATCATGTGTGTTAACTCATTCAGAAAAGAGAAATTCCTCTCATTTTTTCTATTAACTCCTGGGCATGAAAGACAGCTTCCTATATTGAGGACATGTACCCTAACATAGAAGAAATACATTCTCTAATATGGTATGAGAAACCTCCTTAACAATCTCAGTGACATTTGGAGTAAAGCAGTGAAAAATATCTTCATGCTATCAGGAACTGCACTTATAGATAGCATTTAGGAGTAGAGGTAATTGGATCTGGTGATGGGGCAACAAAATCTGTACAAGGAGGAGGAAAACCCTCAACCTCATCACAAACATTACATATTATATTTTAATGTTCTAAATTTTCTTTGATGCCCCCTTTCCTTATAACTTTCATTTCTAATTTTAACTGTCATTTTATCAATGACTATATTTTTTTCCAAGCAGAAAAAAATCACTAAGGTTTTTCTGGTCCCCTTGCATTTAATTATTCCTGAATTGTGCTTCATAATGGGAAACAAATTCTGGGATCCAGGGGTCCCTCTTCAGGGAAAGAAGGCTGAAACTCACTAATGAATTGCAGGAGTTTTATCAACTGATGGTCTTCTGCTTTAACTTCTGAGTCCAGTTACGAAATTCACAACTTCTGCCATCAAATGTCTTGCCTTTGAACCTGGCTCTCCTATATTTGTATCTTCAAAGAAAGTTCTGTCTTTTTATACTTGTGTGACTATGATTCTCAGCAGTTTCTTGAGTCTAACTTTTATATTTTTCCAATTTTCTTCTTTAAATCACCACATTTCAGATCCCAGTTTCTGGCAGTACCTGTAAGTACTCACACTTACAGTTTGGGCCATAGATAGACAATATGGCTGCAAGGAACAAAACCAAGTCCAATGGAGAATCACAGAAAAACTTAAGCTATGTCAATTTTAATGAGAGCAATGATACTGTTTATACTTTTACATAAACCGAATATAATGCCAATTGCCTGTATCAATAGAGTTGTAGTTGCCAGGATACAAGATTAATGTCTAAGACTAATTAAATTGTCCTGTAAAGATTTTATGATTTCTTCACTATAAAAGGAACATAAAAAGAGGCATAAGTGAAAGCTGCACTGACTGAGGAAGGGTATCAATCTCTCAGAAACTGTAAGGCACAATGCCCCAGGAGCCATGAACTCTAACATGAAAAAAAAAAAAAAAAAGCCTGTGATGTCAAGTCAGCTAGGTCATGCCAATTCCATGGTTCCCTGACATTTTTAGAATTGGGTCCTACCCTGAGCCCTTTAGTGGCAACAAATGGCTGCAGATGTAGTCCTTAGGAAAGTTGGGAAATCACTTGGACTACCTGACCAACCATTGGAAAAGAGGTCTTAGTTATGGTTTCTATTGCTATCATGAAATATCATGATCAAAAGCAAGTAGGGAAGACATAGTTTATGGGGCTTATATGTCTATATCAGTGTTCATTACTGAAGAAAGTCAGGATGGGAATTCCAATAATGCAGGAACCTGGAGGCAGGAGTTGATTAAGAGGCCACTGATGGATGCTGCTTACTGGTCTGCTCCCCATGGCTTGCTCAGTTTGCTTTCTTAAAGAACACAGGGCCATCAGCAGAAAGATGACACCACCCAAAACACGCTGGGCCCTCTGTCCATTAATCACTAATTAAGAAAATGGCCTAGAGTCGGATTTTTTTTTTAATTTTATTTTCTATATTCTTTGTTTACATTACAAAGGCTTTCCCCTTTCCCAGTCCACCCCACCATACATCCCATAAGTCCTCTCCCCCCCCAACTATTCCCCAATCACACTCCCCCCCCACCATTTCTCTGTTCTAGATCTACAAAACTGGATCCAATCTTTTCAGGACCAGGGTCGTCTCCTTCCTTCTTCTTGGGAATCATTTGACTTGCTAATTGTGCCTTGACTATTTAGGGCTTCTGGGCTCATTAATATCCACTTATCAGTGATTGCATGTCATGTGTATTCTTTTGTGATTGGGTTAACTCGCTTAGGATGATAATTTCCAGATCTAACCATTTGCCTACAAATTGCATGAATTCATTATTTTTAATTACTGAGTAGTATTCCATTGTATAAATATACCACATTTTCTGTATCCATTCCTCCTTTGAGGAATATCTGGGCTCCTTCCAACTTCTGGCTATTATAAACAAGGCTGCTATGAACATAGTTGAGCATGTGTCTTTATTGTATGCAGGGGAATCCTCTGGGTATATGCCCACGAGTGGTATGCCAGGGTCCTCTGGAAGTGACATGCCCAATTTTCTGAGGAACCGCCAAACTAATTTCCAGAGCTGTTTTACCATCTTGCAATCCCACCAACAGTAGAGGAGTGTTCCTCTTTCTCCACATCCTCACCAGCAACTGTTGTCTCTTGAGTTTTTAATCTTAGCCATTCTGACTGGTATAAGGTGCAATCTCAGGGTTGTTTTGATTTGCATTTCCCTGATGACTAATGATGTTGAACATCTCTTAAGGCGTTTCTAGGCCATCCAATGTTCTTCTGGTGAAAATTCTTTGTTTAGTTCTGTCCCCCAGTTTTAGATAGTGTTATTTGGTTATTTGGGGTCTAACTTTTTGAGTTCTTTGTATATATTGGATATTAGCCCTCTGTCAGATGTGGGGTTGGTGAAGATCATTTCCCACTTTGTTGGTTGTCATTTTGTCCTTCTGACAGTGTCCTTTGCCTTACAGAAACTTTGTAATTTTAAGAGGTCCCATTTGTCAATTCTTGATCTTAGAGCATAAGCTATTGGTGTTCTGTTCAGGAACTTTCCCCCTGTGCCCATGTCCTCCAGGGTCTTCCCAAGTTTCTTTTCTAGTAGTTTCAGTGTGTCTGGTTTTATGTGGAGGTCCTTGATCCACTTGGAGTTGACCTTAGTACAAGGAGATAAGAGTGGGTCGATTCGCATTCTTCTACATGTTGATCTCCAGTTGAAACAGCACCATTTGTTGAAAAGGCTGTCTTTTTTCCACTGGATGGTTGTGGCTCCTTTATCAAAGATCAAGTGACCATAAGTCTGTGGGTTCATTTCTGGGTCTTCAATCCTATTTCATTGGTCTACTTGCCTGTTGCTGTACCAATAACATGCAGTTTTTTTTCACACAATTGCTTTGTAGTACTGCTTGAGGTCAGGGATATTGATTCCCCCAGAAGTTCTTTTATTGTTGAGAATAGTTTTAGCTATCCTGGGTTTTTTGTTACTCCAGATGAATTTGAGAATTGCTCTTTCTAGATCTATGAAGAATTGTGTTGGGATTTTGATGGGGATCGCATTGAATCTGTATATTGCTTTTGGCAATATGGCCATTTTTACTATATTGATCCTGCCAATCCAGGAGCAAGAAATATTTTTCCATCTTCTGAGGTCTTTTTCGATTTCTTTCTTCAAGGACTTGAAGTTCCTGTCGTACAGATCTTTTGCTTGTTTTGTTAGAGTTACGCCAAGTTACTTTATGTTGTTTATGGCTATTGTGAAGGGTGTTATTTCCCTAACTTCTTTCTCAGCCTCCTTGTCCTTTGAGTACAGGAATGCTACTGATTTGCTTGAGTTAATTTTATAACCAACCACTTTGCTGAAGTTTTTATCAGCTGTAGAAGTTTTCTGGTGAAGTTTGTTGGGTCGCTTAAGTAAACTATCATATCTTCTGCAAATAATGATAGTTTGACTTCTTCCTTTCCAATTTGTATCCCTTTGACTTCCTTATGTTGTCTAATTGCTCTTGCTAGAACTTCAATTACTATATTGAAAAGATATGGAGAGAGAGGGCAACCTTGACTAGTCTCTGATTTTAGTGGGATTGCTTCAAGTTTCTCTCCATTTATTTTGATGTTGGCTACTGGTCTGCTGTATACTGCTTTTACTATATTTAGGTATGGGCCTTGAATTCCTGTTATTTCCAGGACTTTTAGGATGAAAGGATGCTGAATTTCGTCAAATGCTTTTTCAGCATCCAATGAGATGATCATGTGTTTATTTTCTTTTAGTTTGTTTATGAAGTGGATTACATTGATGGATTTTCATATAATGAACCATCCCTGCATCCCTGGGATGAAACATACTTGATCAAGGTGAATGATCGCTTTGATGTGCTCTTGGATTCAGTTGGCAAGAATTTTATTTAGTATTTTTGTATCGATATTCATAAGGGAAATTGTCCTGTAGTTCTCTTTCTTTGTTGGATCTTTGTGTGGTTTTGGTATCAGCATAATTGTGGCTTTGAAGAATGAGTTGGGCAGTGTCCCTTCTGTTTCTATTTTGTGGAATAGTTTGAAGAGTATTGGTGTTAAGTCTTGTTTGAATGTCTGGTAGAATTCTGCACTAAAACCATCTGGTCCCGTACTTTTTTGGTTGGGAGGCTTTCTATAACCCCTTCTGTTACTTTAGGGGTTATGGGACTATTTAGCTGATCTAATTGATCCTGATTTAATGGTATTTTATATCTGTCTAGGAAATTGTCCATTTCCTCCAGATTCTCCAGTTGTGTTGAGTATAGACCTTTCTAGTAGGATCTGATGATCTTCTGAATTTCCACAGTTTCCGTTGTTATGTCCCCCTTTTCATTTCTAATTTTGTTAATTTGTATACTGTCTCTGTGTCCTTTGGTTAGTCTGGCTAAGGGTTTATCTATGTTGTTGATTTTCTCAAAGAACCAGCTCCTGGTTTTATTCATTCTTTGTATGGATTTCTTTGTTTCTACTTGATTGATTTCAGCCCTGAGTTTGATGATTTCCTGTCTTCTACTCTTCCTGGGTGAATTAACTTCTTTTTCTTCCAGGGCTTTAAGGTGTGCCGTTAAGCTGCTAGTGTATGCTCTCTCCAGTTTTGTTTTTTGTTTTTTGTTTTTTGTTTTGTTTTTTGTTTTTGGATGCACTTAGAGCTATGAGTTTTCCTCTTAGCACTGCTTTCATTGTATAGGTTGTACCTTCATTTCCATTGAATTCTAAAAAGTTTTTTATTTCTTTTTTTTATTCCTTCCTTGACCAAGGTGTCATTAAGTAATGTATTGTTCAGTTTCCATGTGTATGTGGGCTTTCTGTTGTTTTTGTTACTATTGAAGACCATTCTTACTCCATGTGATCTGATAGGAGGCATGGGATTAGCTTGATCTTCTTGTACTTGTTGACATCTGTCTTGTGACCAATTATATGATCAATTTTGGAGAAGGTACCATGTGGTGCTGAGAAAAAGGTATATTCTTTTGATTTAGGATGAAATGTTCTATATGTATATATCTGTTAAATCCAATTGGTCCAAAGTTTCGATTAGTTTCACTGTGTCCCTGTTTAGTTTCTGCTTTCCTGATTGGTCCATTGAGGAGAGTAGAGTGTTGAAGTCACCCACAATTATTGTTTTAGGTGCAATGTGTGCTTTAAGCTTTAGTAAGTTTTTTTTTTAACGAATGAGGGTGCCCTTGCATTTGGAGCACAGATGTTCAGTATTGAGAGCTCTTCTTGGTGGATTTTCCCTTTGACCAGCAAGAAGTGACCTTCCAAGTCTCTTTTGATGACTTTAGGTTGAAAGTCAAATTTATCTGATATTAGAATGGCTACTCCAGCTTGTTTCCTGAGACCATTTGCTTGTAAAATTGTCTTCCATCCTTTTACTCTAAGACAGTGTTTGTCTTTAACACTGAGATGTCTTTCCTGTATGCAGCAAAATGTAGAGTCCTGTTCCCGTATCCAGTCTGTTATTCTATGTCTTTTTATTGGGGAATTGAGTCCATTGATGTTAACAGATATTAAGGAATAGTAATTATTACCTCCCGACATTTTTGAAATTATTTTTTTTTATATTTGAGAGGTTATCTTCTTTTGGATTTGATGAGATTAGGTTTCTCCCTTGATTCTTCTGGGGTGTGCTTTCCCTCCTTGTGTTGGTGTTTTTCCCCTATTATCCTTTGTTCGGCTGGGTTTGTGGAAAGATAATGTGCAAATTTGGTTTTGTCATGGAATACCTTGGTTTCTCCATCTATGGCGATTGAGAGTTTTGCTGGGTATAGTAGTTTTGGCTGAAGTTTGTGTTCTCTTAGAGTCTGCATGATATCTGCCCAGGATCTTCTAGCTTTCATGGTCTCAGGTGAGAAGTCTGGTGTAATCCTAATAGGTCTTCCTTTATATGTTACTTGACCTTTTTCTCTTGCTGCCCTTAATATTCTTTCTTTGTTTAGAACGTTTGTGGTTTTGATCATTATGTGATGGGAGGTATTTCTGTTCTGGTCCAGTCTGTTTGGAGTTCTGTAGGCTTCTTTTATATTCATGGGCATCTCTCTCTTTAGGTTGGGGAAGTTTTCTCCCATAATTTTGTAGAAGATATTTACTGACCCTTTAAGTTGTATATCTTCTCTCTCATCTATGCCTATAATCTTTAGGTTTGGTCTTCTCATTGTGTCCTGGATTTCCTGGATGTTTTGGGTTACAAGCTTTTTGCATTTTGTATTTTCTTGGACTGTTGAATAAATGGTTCCTATGGTATCTTCGGCATCTGAGATTCTTTCTTTTATCTCTTGTATCCTATTGTTGATATTTGCATCTATGGCCCCTGATTGATTCCCAATGTTTTCTATCTCCAAAGTTGTCTTCCTTTGTGATTTCTTAGTTGTTTCCACTTCTGTTTTTAGATCCTGGATGGTTTTGCTCAGATCTTCCACTTGTTTGTTTGTATTTTCATGTATTTCTTTAAGAGTTTTTTGTGTTTCTTCTTTCATGACTTCTACTTGTTGGCCCATGTTCTCCTTTATTTCTTTAAGTGATTTTTGTACTTCTTCCTTATCGACTCCTAATTTTTGATCCATATTCTCCTGAATTTCTTTAAGTGATTTTTGTGTTTGCCTTGAAAGGGCGTCATATTTTTGATCCATTTTCTCCTGTATTTCTTTAAGAGATTTGTCTATGTGTTCTGCTATCAGCATCCTGACCAGTGATTTTTAGATCCAAATCTTTTTTTTTCTGGTGTGGTGGGGTTTTCGGGATTTACTGCTGTCAGGGTGTTGGGTTCAGATGCTGCCATATTATCTTGATTTCTGTTAATAACGTTCCTACGTTTGCCTTTTGCCATCTGGTTATCTCTGGCCTTAGATGGTCTTGTAGTCACTAGCTGGTGCTTGAACTTCCTGTGGGCTTGTAAGGCTATTTCCCCACCACTGGATGACTGGGTTTCCCCTGGCACAGATTGCTGATGTTTTGTTCTCCTCCTGGGTGCTGTTGGACCCCTGGTATATCTTGCTCCAAGCAATGTTATATTCGGTTATCACTGTGGACCTGATGTTGCTTGTTCTCTCTGGATCTGTTTGCTTAGTTCAGTCAGCAGCAAGGATGTTGTCTGAGGCCTCGCGGAGTGGGGAGTGTAGAGTGTGGAGTGCAGGGACTCCCAGAGGGCCGGGAATCCAAACCCTGCTGGAACATAGGAACTGCTGCTCTGCCAAGCTTCAGTTCTTAGAGGACTGGCTGGTGACCCAGGTCCCTGAGATCTTAAGCTTGGGATATCTCGGGTATCTGGTCCTGTCTGCTCAGTCTAAGCACCCACCACCAAGATGGCCTTGTATGAGCAGAGTGCAGGGTTCCCCTCAGAGTGCAGAGCCCATGACCGGTTAGGGCCCAGGAACCCCGCTCTGCCCTCTTTGCTACCAGGCGGTCTTGCTTCTCCAAAGATTCCAAGTTCTGTGTATCACAGGTACCTGGCTCAGCTCTCCTTAGTCCGGACCGCTGCAAGGATGCCAGCAGTGGCTGCTGGATGTGGTGAGTGCAGCTTTCCGACCCCCAAAGGTCTTAAACTCAGGATATCTTGGGTACCTGGTTTTGCAGGCTGGATAGGAACACCTGGGAAGCTGGCAGAGGCTGCAGGGAGTGCGAAGTCTGCCTTCAGGGCACAGAGCCCAGGCTTGGCTAGTGTCCGCCATACCGCTGCTCTGTGTGCAGTTCCTGCTCAAGGCCTGAGTCCCCAAAGGTCTTAAACTCGGGATATCTCGGGTACCTGGTTCCGCAGGCTGGATCAGAATACCTGGGAAGTTGGTGGAGGCTGGTTCCTCCAGCTGGATGGAAACAGCTGGGAAGATGGCAGAGGCCGCAGGGAGTGTGTGTGTGTGTGTGTGTGGGGGGTCCGCCTTCAGGGCACAGAGCCCAGGCTTGGCTGCGCCCGCCCCTCCCCCCAACCACTGCTCTGTGCGCAGCTCCTACTCAAGGCCTGAGTCCCCAAAGGTCTTAAACTCGGGATATCTTGGTTACCTGGTTCCGCAGGCTGGATCAGAACAGCTGGGAAGATGGTGGAGGCTGCAGGGAGTGTGTGTGGGGGGTTGTGGGGGGGGTCCGCCTTCAGGGCACAGAGCCCAGGCTTGACTGGTGTCCCCCAAACCACTGCTCTGTGCACAGCTTAGAGTTGGATCTTATCCAGGCATTATTCACGTGAAGCTCTCTCCTTTCAGATAACTGTGGTTTATCTGTCAAGTAGACATAAGACCACCCAGTACAGAGGTGTATATATATATATATATATATATATATATATATATATATATATACACACTATATATATATATTGCTGCAGGAAAAGCATGACTTGTACTGAACACATAGTCAGCTTTGGGGCTACTGACACCATTGACCTCAGAAATAAATCTACTACTTTAACTTTTCTAAAGCAGCATGCTTTCTTCCTACATTTTAAATCTTATAACCATAGATATGTGTCTTATCAGTGTTCTACTTCTTTAAAGTGAAACTGTGACCATGGAAATTCTTATGAAGGAGAGCATTTAACTGAGACTTGCTTACAGTTCACAAGTTTAGACCAATGCTGTCATAGCAGGATGCATGGTGGCTTGCAGGCAGACATGGTGCTGGAGAGTATCTGACAGTTCTATATCTGGATTCACAGATAGGAAGAAGAGAGAGAGACTCTGGGCCTGCCTTGAGCACTTGAAACACCAAAGCCCACCCTAAGTATCACACTACCTCCAACAAGAGCACAACTACTACAAAAAGCCACACACCCCTAATATTGCCATTCGCTGGTGGCCAAGCATTCAAATATATGAGACTTTGGGGTGGTTTCCAATTGAAATCATTACAACATGGCTTCCATACATTATTAGAATCTTCACAATAGATATCCATCATGGAAGAGCACAGCCTGACACAGTGCAGATATCAAAAGGGTCAGAAAATCCTGCCCCAGTAGATACACCTATATCACAGTTCCTATACCTATAGTTCATGGGGTATGATGAAAGAGGGACCACAATGAATGTAAGATTCAGAATACTATGAAGTGAAAGTTCATACTAAAGCATGCTCTCCTGATATGGCTGGCATATGCAAGCCTGGAACAGTGTCAGTAGCCATGAACATATTAATATAGAAGTGAGGAAATTTTGCTTGTTCCCCAAGATCGCTATAGAAAACCAAAACATCATTTCTATCTAGTCTTCCTTTTTTCCACTTTTCCTTCCAAATTAGAGACTAGTGAGGAAAAGAGCATCATATGTTCTATGTTTATGTATGTGTGTGTATGTGTGTGCATGTCTGTGTTTGTGGTGTAATATCCTTATAAAAGGAAGTTCTTTACAAGCCAGCAGCTGAGTTTCAGTTGGATTAACATAATCTACAACAATCATACAAAGTACCCATCCTAGAATAACCTTTGATTTTATCTGTATCTGTAACTCTTTGGGATACAATTATGTAAGATGATTTTTCCTAGAAATGCAAGAACTAATGTCTATTAAAATCAGGAGAGGCAGAGAAAGAGAGAGAGAGAGAGAGAGAGAGAGAGAGAGAGAGAGAGAGAGAGAGAGAGAGAAAGGGAGGGAGAAAGGGAGGGAGAAAGGGAGGGAGAGAGGGAGGGAGGGAGGAAGGAAGGAAGGAAGGAAGGAAGGAAGGAAGGAAGGAAGGAAGACCACAACAGCAACAACTGAAAATACAGATGAATGGTTCCACTCAGGTGTGACATGATGAGCCAAGGAATTTATTGATTTGTTTGCAAGAGCATGGTGGAGGAGTTACTTACAGGAGCATGGAAGCATTACAAGCAGATATATCTGCTAAAGGACTCCATCATGGTGAAATCCTAGAAGTATTTCACTGGAGTTTCCTTTGTCATTTTATATTGGTGAGTTTTTAGTTAACTCGATACAAAATAATGCCATCTTAGAGGAGGGAATCTTACCACATAAAATGCTTAAAACAGGCCGGGTGGTGGTGGTGCACGCCTGTAATCCCAGCACTTGGGAGGCAGAGGTAGGTGGATTTCTGAGTTTGAGGCCAGCATGGTCTACAGAGTGAGTTCCAGGACAGCCGGGGCTACATAGAGAAACACTGTCAAAAAAAAAAAAAAAAGCTTAAAACATTTTCTTCTTTTCCAAATGCTGTAGAAAACCCTATCTCACTGTGACTGTTGGCATCAATAGGATTGTTATCCTGGATGTAAGAGAGAAAACTAAGAGAGTCATCAGGATAACCAGCATTGTTCATCTATGGCCTCTATGTCAGTTCCTACCCCCAAGTTGCTCCCTTGAATTCTTGCCCTTACTGCCCTTCATTATGTAATACAACTCTCAGCAAAAAGAACTTCCATACTCTCCACATTCCTTTTAATAATGATTTTTCTCATGACAAAAAGAACCTTAAAAAGGACACACTTGAAGACATGTCCACTAAAAAATATCCAGGACCCAAGTAACTGTGTGTGATATAGTAGAAGAGAAATACTGTAAGATTTCTTCCTTTCCTTAACATTATAAGTTCACCACTCTGGAAATCAGTTTGGCAGTTCCTCAGAATATTAAACATAGTACTACCTGAGGACCCAGATATACCATTCCTGGGCATATACCCAGAAGATATTCCAACATGTAATAAGGACACATGCTCCATTATGTTCATAGCAGCCTGATTTATAATAATAGCCAGAAGCTAGAGTGAACACAGGTGTCCTTCAACAGAGGAATGGATACAAAAATGTTGTATATCTACACAATGGAGCACTTTCAGCTATTAAAAACAATGAATTCATGAAATTCTTCGGCAAATGGATGGAACTAGAAAGTGTCATCCTGAGTGAGGTTATCCAATCACAGAAGAACACACATGGTATGCCCTCACTGATAAGTGGATGATAGCCCAAAAGTTCAAAATAAACAAGTTACGATTCACAGACCACAGGAAGCTCAAGAAGGAAGATCAAAGTGAGGGTGCTTTGGTTTTGCTGAGAAAGGGAATAAAAAGTGTGGAGCAGAGACTGAAGGAAAGGCCACACAGAGACTGTCTTACCTGGGGATTCATCCTATAAACAGTCCCCAAAACCTGACATTATTATGGATGACAAGAAGTGCTTGCTGAAAGGAGCCTGATATGGTTGTCTCTGGAGGGGTCCTGCCAGAGCCTTACACATACAGAGGCAGATGCTAGCAGCCAACCATTGGACTGAGCATGGGGTTAGCAATGGGGGAGTTGGAGGCTGGACTGGAGGAGCTAAAGGGATTTGTAGCCCCATGGGAAGAACGATGATGATGGCCAACCAGATACCCCAGGGCTGCCAGAGACTAAGACATCAACCAAGGGGTACACATGGGTCCACAAGTATGGCATAGGAATGCCTTGTCAGGCATCAGTGGGAGGAGTGGTTCTAGGTCCTATGAAGGCTCAATAGATGCCCCAACAAAGGGAAATCAAGGGGGAGATAGGTGGGAGTGAGTTGGGTGGAGGGGCATATTCTTGGGGGCAGGGGGTGGGAGGTTGTGTTGGGGGTTTTCTGGGAGGGAGGAAACTGGGAAAGGGTATAACATTTGAAATGTAAATGAAGAATATATTCAATTAAAAAAAGAAAGAAAGAAAATATTATAGGTTCACCTCCACCTTATGGGAGGAAATATGGCAATTTCATGAGCCAAGCAACATAACAATGAATTATACATATCAAAAATTTTGAAAGACACCAAGGTCTAAGAAATGTTGATTCACCCAGACCCTTGATGTTAAGTACACTTAGGAAATACAAGCTTTTTATCTGTGACTCCTTACATACGTTATATTCAAGGCTCAATACCTGCTTATAAGAAGGGAATCAATAGGTCCCTTGGTTCAATAGCATCAGGGACAACAAAAAGCAAACAAACTTTGTTGACTTTGAGGTCATGTTCCAATGTGTGTATTTACACAGGACATTACAGCATCAGACTCATTTATTTGGAAATAGGATTGAAGTTATGTGTTAATTCTGGATTGGTAGAACTTCCATAAAAGCGAGAAAATCAGTGAAGAAAGACAGATTTCAACAGCATTCCATTTCAGCAAGATGTCTATGAAGCAGACTTCAGTTTTGCTATTAATACAGCTCATATGCTACTTTAGACCTGGAGCCTGTGGGAAAGTGCTGGTGTGGCCGACAGAATACAGCCATTGGATAAATATAAAGATAATTCTGGATGAACTTGTCCAGAGAGGTCATGAAGTCACCGTACTTGTATCCTCTGCTTCAATCCTCATTGAGCCTAGCAATGAATCTTCTATTAATTTTGAGATTTACTCTGTACCCTTGAGTAATGAAGATCTTGAACATGTTTTTGAAAACTGGGTAGGTGAATGGATGCACGATTTTAAAAAACATTCACTTTGGACATTTTATTCAAAAATGCAAAAACTCTTCAGTGAATATTCAGATCTCATTGAAAGTTTCTGCAAAGCAGTAGTTTGGAACAAGACTCTTATGAAAAAACTCCAAGGATCTAAGTTTGATGTCATTCTCGCAGATGCCATAGGTCCCTGTGGTGAGCTGCTAGCAGAACTGCTTGAGACACCTTTAGTGTACAGTCTCCGCTTCTGTCCTGGGTACACATATGAAAAGTACAGCGGGGGCCTTCCTCTCCCCCCTTCCTATGTGCCTGTGGTTCTGTCAGAATTAAGTGACCGCATGACGTTTGTGGAAAGGGTGAAGAATATGCTGCAGATGCTGTATTTTGACTTTTGGTTTCAAACATTTAATGAGAAGACCTGGAGTCAGCTTTACAGTGATGTTCTAGGTAAAGTGTGCCTTTCATTGTTACTGTGAAATCCTGACTTGATGTTTCTGTGAATGTTAATGTGGATATAAAGGCATAGAATGAGATTCATAATTGTGAGCTGATAAAGTAAAAATAGAAAACAATCAGCTTCAAAACAAGGCAAAATACTGTAGAGTAACTATTTAGAACACTGCAGGAAAAGTGAGACAAGGAAAATTTCTCTTGGTAATCATTTGATTTGCTTGATGTTTGTCTCAGTAAAAAACACTCCACATTTCATTGAGTGCTGTAAAGACTATAGATGAGAACACTGGAGACTCATGATTTACTACCCCAACTATCTGTGTAGCACTGAAGAAAACACATTCCCTTACAAAAGTTACTCATTAATAAATTAAAAAATCTATCAAGAATATCATGTAAGTTTTCATAATGAAATAGTATCACTAAAACCAGAAACAACCAATGCAACTTTATTTTCTTAGAGTTTCAGATGTCAAAAAAAATTTAAAAAAAGAATTTCAGATGTCTCACATCAATAAAACTTATATCTTAAAGCTTTAAATCTTGCTACAAAATGCATACTTTTAATTTATTTTTAAAATACCTTTCCATTAAATAAAATATTATCTAAATTAATAGGACAGAGTTTAAATGTTAACTACTCATAGAAATATCTAGCTATAACTTTGACATATACAACTAAATAAGTAATACTAGTCTTCTGTAATGGACATAGTACAGCAGTGATAAAAGAAATTTAGTCATACCTTACTGATTATCACGTGAATTTCAAGAATCAGAAATCAAGAAAATAGCTGCTAAATGTATAAAATAGACAAGTAATCTATGAAAGCTCTTTTTCCAAGCATTCTCAAGCTTTTTTACATGAGTCAAATTATTTCAAATGAATGGGTGTAGCTTTGGAAATCAATGTAATTTTCACACAATTAATATTTATGTTACTACAATTATACCAGAAATCATAATTGGAACATTTTTAAATTGCTTGTCAACATGACCTCAACTCATGACCTGAAATCGCATGCTATATTCCAGACAAACTGCTTTCACCATTGTGTTTTTACGTGTTTTGGGGTGCAGGGAGACCCACAACATTAACAGAGATGATGGGGAAGGCAGACATATGGCTCATCCGAACCTTCTGGGACTTGGAATTTCCTCGCCCTTTCTTGCCCAATTTTGACTTTGTTGGAGGACTCCATTGCAAACCTGCCAAACCACTGCCTAAGGTAACCCTGTATTGATTCCCTTGATAAACCGTTTTTCCTGTTTCATGGAAATAATACTTCATCACTATTTCCAGATGTTTGGTTTCATGATACATATATAAAGTGGAATAGAACTCTCTGACAATTGACATATACGTTATTTCCTTATATCTCTGGGTCTCATTACTTAACAGTGTCAAATCGCTTTAGAATGTGGTCAGTGATCGAAGGGTGTTTAGGGAACTCATAAAAGAGAATTTATATTCTCTTCAAAACATATAGTAAATGCCAGAGACATGTTGAACATCTAAAGAAACAAAGAGTCAATTTCTTCACTAAAGAGAAATTATATTTTATTTGAAAATATTATAGTGAAAAAGAACTGTTATATACAGTGTGATAAATGTTATATTTGTGTTATTACAGGTAGATAAATAGGTTGAAGAAATATCCAACAGAGGTCAGAGGTAATGTCCTACAATGTGAAGTTCCAGTGACCTGGCCAATGTACAGGGTTAGATTAATGAATGAAAAGAAGAGAGAGAAAAACAGAAAATTGTAAGAACCGTTGCCAAGACTTACCTAAGCAGGACTATGACATGGCATGCAGGCAGTGTTAGACAGCTTCATGTATGCATGTTCCACACACACTTCCCTTTTAATCTTTCCACTTCATTGTAATCTTTCTACATTTAAGTTTTACAAGTATTTTGCTTTTTGTTTTTTGTTTTTGTAGTTTCCACATACAAAAGAAAACAACACTATTTCTGTGTCTGGCTCTCCTGTTCTCTAAACAATAGCTATTTTCCTAAATTATATAATAATAATATTTTTCTATCTGAGTAAAACACAGTTATGTATATTTACCAACACGTGGTTACACATTTATCAGTTGAACAATATCTTAGCTAATTCTGTATTAGAGGGATTGCGAATAGTGATGTAATAAGCATTATTATGTGGATTTTTCCCTTGTAATTATTTCTGTCAGATATCACCAAAGAGTGGTATAGGTTAACTGTACATATCATATCAATGGTACTTATATGAAGAAGCTTATTTATGTTTTCTATATCATTTTACATTCCCAACTACAATAAATGCATAAATGTTCAATTTCCATATTATCTGTGGGAACATATATATATATTACTTAAATTTTTGTGCCATTCATGATGAGTGGATTATGATGGAATATTGATATATTTTGAATTGAATTTTTCTGATAGCTAAAATTATTGAAAGATTTTTCAGATAATTGTAGAATATTTGCATCTGAGGGAACAACTGCTTTGGATCATTTGCCTAAGTTCATTTAATTCTCTTTTCTTATGAGGTTAGAGAGCTTTTTAATTAATACACTCTGAACAATTTACAAACATTATCCAACTCTTTAGAAGGTCTCTTAATTTTGATATTTTTCTGATGTATTACTGTAAGTTACTCTTATTTTTCAATTCCCAACTTATTTCCAGGGCTCCTGGGGTTATTGTTGTGTGTGTGTGTGTGTGTGTGTGTGTGTGTGTGTGTGTGATAGTTTTTTTTTCTTTTCTTTGTTTGGAAGTAGAATATCTTTTTTTGTTTAAAATGTACTACAGATAATTTTTTTCATTTCAATGTAAGAATACAATAAGAATTTAATTAATTAATTTATTTATATCCCAAATGCTGCCTACCTCCTCGTCCCCCATCTCAGAGCTCCTCTCTATCTCTCCCTGCCTCCCTTCCTGTCTTCTTCTCCACCCCTCCTTCACTGTGCCTCCCTCTCATTTCTTTCAAAGAAATCACAAAAAAAATCAAAGAAATGAATTTTAAAAAAATAAGACCAAAATTACTCAACCAAAGCAAAAGGAAAGAAAAAAAGCACGCAAAACATTTTTAAAATATGGCATTTATTTTTGGTGGGGTAACCATTCCTGCCCTGGTGGTATGCTCTGATATATGATTGGTTTATACAGTCACTCAATATTAGGGAGAATTGATTTTCCTCTTTGTTATCAGATCTCAATTGCCAATTGCTTCTTAGTTAGAAGTAGAAGCACATGACCATTTTATACTCTCAGTGCTGGAATTACATGACCATTTTCTACTGTCAGTGCTGGAATTCATCTGGCTTGAACCTGGACAGGTCATAGACATGCTGCTACAGCCTGTGAGTTTACAGGAGCACCAGTCTTATTGTACCTGGTAGACACTGAGATGTCATTCACCCCCTCTGGCTCTTATAATCTTTCTCCCTTCTCTTCAAGTTGTTTTTAAAATACCTCCTAATGATCCTCTAAATTTCATTGACATCTCTAATAGCAACATTTTTTCCTCAAATTTTCTTATTTTGGTCAATTGTGCTATAGTACAAATGCACTCTCCATGAACACTTAAGCCCTGAGGCAATGGATATTGTAGTCTCCCTAAAATAATTCCTGTAATTGCATGATTCCCTATGGTCATGTTTGTCTCAGTCCTTTAGACAATGCCTCCCATGCAGCCATTCATTTTGTGATGTCACAACTCTCTTTGTAGGAAATGGAAGAATTTGCTCAGAGCTCTGGAGAACATGGTATCATAGTGTTTTCTCTGGGATCAATAGTTAAAAACATGGCGGATGAAAAGGCCAATATAATTGCTTCTGCTCTTGCCCAGATTCCACAGAAGGTGAGATAAAGAGTCCACTAGGTGGACAAATGTATTATAAGTCTATTGTCCTCTGATTGGATTACAGTAGGGAAAATTATTGTGAATGTAAGGTAATGGGCTCTTTCCTATCCATCTCAAACAATATTTTAAAAAGAAAACTATGAATAGTAGAAGATAAAATATTAATCTAATACTCATTCACATTATGACCTGAAAGATGATACTTAGATCCAGCATGGCTGTGCATACCTGACATGTTGGCACTTAGAGATCTGAGGCAGATCTTTTTCTTCATATTTACAACCAGTTTCCTCTTCATGATGATTCTCAAGCTTTTCTGGTCTATTCAGTGTGTCAGTGTCTCAAAAGTAGTGAGAAGAGGAGAGAAGAGAAGAGAAGAGAAGAGAAGAGAAGAGAAGAGAAGAGAAGAGAAGAGAAGAGAAGTAAAAGAAAGAAAGGATGGAAGGAAGGAGAAACAGAAAGAGGAAATGAAATAATGAGGAATTTAACGCTGGGGCTGGAAAAATGACTCTGTGATGCATTAAGAGCACAGGCTGATCGTCCAGAGGAACTGGGCTTGATTGCTAGGACTTATGTAGTAGCTCACAAGTATCCCCAGCTCAACTGCCAGGAAATTTCATGTGTGCACCTTAGGGACCCCAAATAGAACACTCACAGTGCATGGAATTACATACAGGAAAACCACCCACATACATAAAATGAAACGAAAATATCTGTAAGAAAGAGAAAAATATCTTCTTCCCAATGACTAATGTGGGAAAATATAAGAGAAAAGATAAAATAGGCACTGAATCTGAAGTGAGCTCAAGATTATAAAATTATTAATTCATCAGCAGGAACTCTGCTTCTAGCACATCAGATGAACATGTTTTTCTGGATGGTGAAAGAGGCTGTAATTTAAGATGGAGTTTTATGTAAGCAAGGATAATATAGGAAGAATCCAGTATTTCACAACTCAAATGAATTGTTATTGAATTACTTTCTAAAAGCCACAATCTTTTGATGTTTGTAAACTGCATCTATTCTATTACTTGATACTGGTTTCTCCAATTACGGAGATAATTTTTTATTTTACTAAGCACAAAGCACACAGAAAGGAAAGACCAACAGTTCGTATTCCAGTTTGTGAGGATTGCTTTTACTTAGAACTCATTTTGATACTAGACATGAAATGTATTTAGGACAATAGAAAGTGTATTTTAAATTTTCCTACTGACATTCTTCCATGGATAGTCCCTAATAAATTTTATCTGAAATGAAGTAAATATACTTCCTGGTAAGAAAAATTATTTTTGGAAATGGTAAATTGTATCATATGATATATTATGAATCAAATTAAACCTAAGTACAATGAATAGCCAAAAGAACATGAAAAAATAGGTAAAACAGTGTGCCTATGACTTAAAAAGATGTAATATTGGGATTATATGATATGTATATATATCCTATATATACATCAGTTTACATATAAAATATACATAATCATATACTGTTACTAATTGACCATAGTTTTCCCAATAAGGATTATATTAACTGTCTAAAAAGTTTGTGTATACTCTAATTTGTCACTAATTATCAGACATATAAAATTAGTATAATTAAGTGTAATGTTAAGTTATTATGAAGCAATGTACAGAAAAATGTGTTATTTATTTCAGTCTTTCAAGATCTTATACTATTTTAGAATTCCCCTCTCTTAAAATTCATTGTCTATCAGCTGGACAATTTTCAACTGAGTAATCTCAATTCTCCATAATGAAAATATAAAAAAGCCTTGGGATTTCTGCAATTAAATAGGGTTTTGTCTGTGTAACAGGTTCTGTGGAGATTTGATGGTAAGAAACCAGACACCTTAGGATCCAATACTCGGCTGTACAAGTGGATTCCCCAGAATGACCTTCTTGGTAAGGCAAAGTTTCACTACAGGTCTGTGGCTATAGTAATGTACTTTCTTGATAACAGTTCCCTTCTGAGCCTTCATATTTTCCCTCTCTTCAGTATTAAGATCACTAATTGTGTAAAATCTCTTCTCACTGCAGGTCATCCAAAAACCAAAGCTTTTATAGCTCATGGTGGAACCAATGGCATCTACGAAGCAATCTATCATGGCATTCCTATTGTGGGTATTCCCTTGTTTGCAGATCAACCTGATAATATTAATCACATGGTAGCCAAGGGAGCAGCTGTTAGAGTAGACTTTGACACACTGTCAACTACAGACCTTCTCACTGCCTTGAAGACTGTCATTAATGACCCTTTGTGAGTGTATTTCTTCTTTGTTTCATTGTTCAAAGTTTGTTTTGTTTAAAGGTTGGGTTTTCTTCTTTTCTTTTTTGTTTCTTACTATATATGACCACAACACTAACCATGAACTCATGTAAGTCTGCCTGCTTCAGCCTCCTGAGTGCTGGGATTGAAAATATGTGCATTCATGGTTGGTATTAAAATTATTGATAGATTCAAATCATTAGATTGACTTTTATCCTATTTGAAGGAGAATAATTTGGAATAATATTGTGATATTGCATATCAGAAATATGTGCTTATTTTAACAATAAAGTTATTCTAAATTTATATTTCAATGAATGAGACATGATTAGTCTGAAACTATTCTATATACATAAATAATATAACAAAAATATATCTTATTTGTAGCAAGGACACTATTTCAAAATGTAGTAGATTGTATATAATAATCATGACCCTTAATCTTAATGAAAGATTTATCATTTACTGATATTTTCTGAAGCTATAAAAGTTTTGGTAAAACTTTTATTTCTATAATGATATGTGATATTGCATAACCAGTACTGAAGAAATGAGAGACAGTATTAAATTCTTCCTATACCCAGAGAACACTATTTGCAATTTCAAGGTTTTCCAGTAGATAAATGTACCTAATGAGACCCTCCAGAGGCCAAATGACAGGAGAAAGTGCAACTGGTTCTTACATACATAGTCTCCTAGTCCAGAAACAGAATTGCATTAGTTTTAACTGAAACTAGAGAGGAGATATCCAGTATAACATACTGCCCCTGGATTCTTAAGAGAATTCAATGTCTACTTCACTCCTTGTTCTTAAATCTTACACACACACACACACACACACACACACACACACACAATTTGACTCTTCATACTTTCTCTTGCCAATGTTTAAAATATTGCTCAACTGCAAAAATTAAAATTAAAACTAAATATTCTATGGGGAATAAAACAAAAACAGAGCTAGTATATGCCACTGACATGCTGTTATACACTATTAAACTCATTAGTTGGAGGTGGAAGCAGGAGTTCATTAAGAACTTAAAGACCAGTGTCAGCTACACAGCAAGTTCAGGAAAAAAAACCTGTGCTGTACAGACTGTTTCATTAACTTCCCTGTCATTCAATTCTCCTCCATGCCACTTCATAAAACACAGTAGTTGTGTGGGAAATTTATGTGATTCATTATGAGTCACTTGTGGGACTTTTCCCCAAACCAATAAATGTTATGTTAATCAACAAATTAGCTTCTCTTTAATTTTGGTTGTATACATTCTCCCTTCAGCTATAAAGAGAATGCCATGAGATTATCCAGAATCCACCATGATCAGCCAATGAAGCCCTTGGACCGAGCTGTCTTCTGGATTGAGTATGTCATGCGCAACAAAGGAGCCAAGCACCTTCGCCCAGCTCTGCATAATCTTAGCTGGTTCCAGTACCACTCTCTGGATGTGATTGGGTTCCTATTGGTCTGTGTGGTAACTGTGGTATTCATCATCACAAAATGTTGCCTCCTTTGCTGCCATAAGGCTGGTAACATGCGAAAGAAGAAAAAGGAATAGCTTCATAAAGGCTGAAGCAGAGTCCTGAGAGATGAGCCTCTGCCAGCTGCTTCCAGCAGGAACCTGGTGTCACAACAGGTGCCTTCCCTCTGAAACATGACATTGTCAGGATGTCATTGAAGATGGCCCTCATGGATTCACTATATTTTGAAGGCATGCAAGGGTTCATGCCAGATATACACTTAGGGCTCTGAAAACAACATCCTATCTTCACTTTAGGATGTTTTGATGTAACTGAAAATTATTGTCTGATTAAAGGAGGGTAGCCTCCATCACCGGCCCTTTAGGGAATATTTGATGGAAGTTTGGTATACCCAAAGATAACCAGAAACAATGTCTACCCTCCTTTTTCAAACAATAATTTTGAAACAATTCTTACAGCTCCTGACATAAATTCAAGTACTTGGAAGTTCTCTGACTTGACAAGATTATTAATTTACTTTCCTTTTTATCTCTTACCCATAACTTACCTGAACACTGTCACTCTCATTTTGCCTTTTTGGGTAGACTTAATCTACCAAATGTTCCATTTTCTCTCACTTTGAAAGTACACATCCAAGAGAAGGTCATATTTTTTAAGTCACAGCATCACCTAACTCATGCTATATTTTGAATCTGAAACATCCCCCCACAATCTGCTTTGCTAATTTTGTTTAATTCATTCATACAGAATTTCTTACTTTGATTCAATAGAATATTAAAAACTTTCCTTATGTTCACCTTCCTGCTTCCCACTGGCCTCTCAGTATGCCCCATGCCAGTTTTGTGTCTTATTATCTGATTTTTAATAAACCAGTAAGTTCAATTTGTGCTGTGTATATACATGCAGACATCCCAGGACCACAAAACATTGTATCAACAGCCACCTCTCTCAATAACAATAATTTATCATCTCAATGAATCTATGACAGCCAATAGGTCTTTACTTATATGTGGAGTATTAAGAGATCCTCATCATTCATTCTGGAATTTTGGCTACTTTATCTTATACAAGTCATGGGCAGGTCACACTTGTTTTGAGTTTATGGATACAATAACCATGGTATATCCAGAAGAAAGGGTTTCTTCACATGTCTCCTCATCACCAGGTGCTTATATTCTTCTTTTTAAATCCTAAGAAATAATCATTTCATTAGAATGAAAATCACATAGATGTTCTCAGGTTCAGTTTACTTAATTTGCTTCTAGGTTTTTTTCTTTGTTATTTTGGATTTTTTTGCTATAAAAATAATATGCTGAAATCTTAGACAATGATATAAGAGAGTTGTAATGTTAAAACGCCAATGAGTAATTGTAAATGTTCTTTAAACAGAACCCAAACCAAAAAAACCCAACAAGAAAGTAGAGGATTAAAAAGAAGACACAAATCACATCTTAGGTTCCTATATTCTTTTCCCATACTTTTGCAGTATCCCCTGAACCTTAGTATGGCACCTTACCGTTTTTCTCAGCCTTTTGACCAATTGTCTCCCAGTTGATTGGTGCTCACTATAACAAAGGACTCCCTGACAAAGGCTTAGAACATTTCACATCTATGATTATTAACAAATCATATGAATGTCATTGGTCAATGTGATCATTTACCAAAATAGCAATAGTAGGTGTCAAGCTAGATTTTCTTTCTTGACTTTTAACCAGGTTTACAGTATTAAGTATTAATTCCTTCCAGTAGAACATGTCACAAGTCCAGTTAGAAAATATTTGTTATCCATCTGTGTTACCTTCAGTTGCTAACTTGACAAAACTTATGAGTCATCTGAGAGGAATGTCTGGCCTATGGTCAAGTTTACTGGGATGATTTAAATAATATGGAGCAGTGATGGGGGTTTGGTGGGGCTTAGCCTGCTGTGGACATGATCATTCTTTGTAAATGGACCCTGGATTGAACAAGAAAGCTAAATAAGGATTTAACTTAGAGTCACAACACAAAAGAGGAAATATCCCCAACAACTATCACTGAGCTGAACTGTGGTTCCCCAAATTTTCATGGGCACAAAGCCTTTGCAAATCACCTCTAAATATCAATATACCTTTACAAATGCCAGGCCTGCTCTGACTTTATTCGGTCGATTGTTTTTCTTCCTTACTTATTTTTTTTCTTTCACTGCTCATAAATAATAATGTTCATTTGTCACACTTTTGAAATATACTCACTTTTCCATCTTTATAAGGAAAGTCATTGTTTCTGGTTATTTTAAAGAACCCAGACCTGACTCAACTCCAACTTTATATGCCAGTTATAACAGTTACTACTCTTTTATAGCCAATATATTTCATTTCTATTCATGTTGGTAAAAATCCCAGGTTCCTAAACATCAGGAATAAAACATCAAATGGCATAGGAGTGGTTGGAACACTCATTTGCTCTTTCACTGACAGCTTACACTGCACTATATTAAGTTTCATTTGGACAGATACCATGCCTTAGTCATCTTTATGTCTTTACGACTTAGAGCAATGTAATACTTAGGGCATGGTTTTTGAATGAATCCATGAATCTACTTCTATAATCCTGGTGTACATTTTGAGTTGCTCGTGGGTAGGATACAATTCTAAATCTAAAATGAGATCTGTTCTAATCTGTTATCCTAGCTAATTCAGACACAGCTTGATAGTGCTGTTCTAGAATTGGGAAGAATGATTCTAGCCACAGTGTGATTTCTGCGTGCTGATGAAATGCTCTTTATTATTATTATTATTATTATTATTATTATTATTATTATTATTATCATCATCATCATCATCATCATCATCATCATCAACAACAACAACAACAACAACAACAAAACCCAAGATATTCTATCTTATGACACTGAGTTGGCAGAATCACAGGATGTAGATAACCTTTATGACAGCAAAATAAGGAGGAGAGCTAAAGCTGGCAAAGAGTTCTGTGGATTTAGAAACAGACTATGCCAAAAAGCAGGTACAGGACCTAGCTATAAAGGAAACATTGGCCAAACAAAATCTTTGCAAAAAAGGGTTAACAGAGTACTTTTTTCAAAGGGAGTAGCTTAAGTTACAACAGAAGCAGGCTTTGGCTTTTGCCAATACTTGGAAGCAAAACAATCCTGAGCTGAAACCAAAGTTCACCTTATCTGAGATCAAATGGGTTCCTGCCCATTTCAAGGTTCACTTTAAGACCCCCTTCCTGCTTTAATTGCCACGTAATTCAAGGCTCTGTTTATCTGGAATTTAAAGGCATATTGCCACATTAATTTCCATACTATGGTTTTTATTCTAAAGAAATATCTTCATAAAAGCTCCTAATCTTCCAAGCCTACTTGTGCAGAATTACATTTGAGATACCAATTTTTAAATCTTATTAATGTTCTCACAACATGTATGCATGCCTGTACTACATGCATGCTTTGTACATAGAGTATGGCATAGGATACCCCTGAACTAGAATTACAGATGTCTATGAATCCTGGGAATCTAACTGGGTCTTCTGGAAACACAGCCAGTGCTCTTGTCTGTTGACTGTTGAGTCAACACTCTAGCCTCAGCATACAAAATAAAACTTGTTCCTTTATCTCTTACTTCTCCTTCATTTGTATATCTTCATGTTTGTTGATTTATATATTTGAAATAATCTTACCAGTACTCTGGTTGTCTTCAAATTCTCATTGCAAGCCAGGATAGCCTTGAACTCACAGAAATCTACTTGCATCTGCCTCCAGAGGGCTGGTATCAAAGATGAGTGCATCTTACCTGCCTGACTTAAACTTCTTTTGTAATTTTTTATGCAAAAAATATAAATAAAATAGAATAGTACCCAGGCACGGTGGCTGGTCTACAGAGCAAGTTCCAGGATAGCCAGACCTATACAGAAAATCTCAGTGTCGAAAACAATAAAATAAATAATTGTATGTAATATGTGTACGAATATGTGCATATATGAGTGATATATGTATGGTGTGTGTGTATGCCTGTGTGTTTATCTCTACACCACCTGCATCTCTGGTACCCATGAGGTCTGAACTAGAGGGACCATGTGTAATTGAATTCATGTTCTCTGAAAATGCAGCCAGTGCTCTTACCCACTGAGTCCTCTCTTCAGCACTAAGTTGGGAAATTTGCATAATATGTTTTGATTACATTTAACTCTTTAACCAACTCCTCCAAGATCCATCCCTGTTCCCTAGGGACTGAACATTGTATTCCTTTTTTCATATCCACCACGTTCAATGTGTACTTCCCCTATATCATAAATATGCAGCCTTACACTAGAGTATGATAGAGTTACTACAAATAATATTTTTAAAACAAAAACATATGACTCTCCTTCTCCCAACAGTATCAATCGCTAATAGCTCCCCCACTAGGGGAACTCTGTGGTCACCTGTCCTTTCCACACAGAGATTTTTCTCTGCCTTGAGCTAGTATGGAGCTTTTTACATGCTATCACCATCCCTGTGAGTCTATATGCACAGATGATGCTGTAGTAAACATTTAATCTCAATCAGGTGTTTCTATTCTGCCATGAATCATTCAGTTTCCACATAAAATACATGCAACTTTTATGTTTATAATAAACCTTAGTCAGCACTAAAGCTGGGCAGATATCTACCATCTAAGCTATTAGTGTCTATTTCCCTATCCGTAACCCTGACTTATATCTCAACATCTTCCATCTGGGATATTCTTAACTTTAATTAGCTAGCCTTCTTGGCCATGTTTTCATGACTCACCTACCCCATGGTGTCTGTTTTTCTCTGATCTTCTTTTCTCTTCCTTCAAACCTTGGAACTAAAAAATTCATCGCTCTTCTGCACAGTTACAGGATGGAGGCATATTTATTCACCAAATGGTGGTAACTTGAATAGCAAGGTTACAGTCATGTGGGCCCATGTACTGATTCTCTCATCCCTGGGAGCAACCTTGGGGTGCCAGTACTTAGCTTTACTATACATAGCAAAAGACCAATCCTTAACAGATGACTGCTGAATATGAAAGCAAAAGCTTGCTTATAGTTATCCACAACCTCTGTCTTTTACAAGCTTTCTCTTACAAGCTCTGTCTATTAAAAGCTTGGAAGGATACTGTGCATATACATGTTCCATTTATGGCTTAGTGTTTTCTTATGTTCTGCACCTTGGCCAGTTGTGAGTCTCTACGTCAATAACTATTGCAAAAGATTTTCTGATGAGAGGTCAGAGATGCCTTCATCTTTGGGTATAAGTAATTAGAAGTAATTTTCATACAAGGCTCATTTATTAGAATATAGCAATATGTTCTCATTTACATTGTATATCCTGTTTGGAACAAATTCATGACCCAACATTGGTGTCAGGCATCAGCTTCTCTTCTGAGTCAAAGAAAGGATAGTTTCTAAGAACCAAGTACTTCAGTACCTACCCAATGACCATTTGGACTATAAGAATCATAGTAATGTTAGATTCCTTATAAGGAAAATTATACTTCATGGACCTAGTGTTAAGAGGTTGAATGCAAAATACACATGGAAGCAGCTAAAGGCGCTGACCTAATATATTTGGTTATTTATTATTTTTCATTTAAATACTGTAGCTTCTCTGTCAAAGAAATGGTTTTTATATAACTTGGTTGACATTAAACTGTTTTTGACATAATATAGACATCAGGTTCAAAACCTTGGAATAGAAAATTCTAGTTTTCCTTAATTAAAAAAAAACAATGACAAAACCCACTGTCATCGATATTTACAAATCATACTATGCCTTGAAGTGACCTTGCCATTTCTAGAATTACACTATCAAGTTCTGTCTCAAAAAGCTATGATATCAGAGGATAACAGTTCTGTTTTTACATTTAGAATTATATTCTACTCTTAAGCGTGAATAGAGAACTAAACTCATGGATTCATTCAAATATTGTTCACTAAGTATTACTTTGTTCTATATAAAGATGAATGTCATGGTCTCTGTGCAGGAAAAAGAGCCAAATTATTAATGAAATGCAGAAGAAAGGTATATTCAGTGTGATCACTTTAGGAAGAGAGGCAAAAGGGACCAGTCACCCCTTCCCACCTCCATCTTTGACATTCTTCCAAGACATATGCATAACTCAGCATTCCAGGTATTTCATGGGACCTTACTCACCATTATCTTAGCTCCTAGGCTCCAGAAATGTTAGCCTCCCCTTGCTTGTAAATGGCCCTTCTCAGAAACCAATTCCTCCTCTGGGTATCCCCAGAGATCAAACATTTATTCTCCCTAAAGAAGGTTACTGTGGAAAGTCTTTCAATAGTCTGAGTCAAGGTGAAAAACAGAAATATCTCCTTATATGTTCACTCCTGCCAACTGACTGCTTACATGAATTAGATTCATGATAGGGTAGAGCTGGATCCAATGGAAAGGCTAAAGAACAGGGCTTCTATCTAGATTACAATATGCTCTCTATATGAATGCAGTGTGTGTAATTCTGAGATTATACTGTGGACTTCTGAGCCATACACATAAAATAATTAAACAGTATGGTAAATGATTGGTGTTGCCAATATTCATATGACAAAACACTGAAGTATGGTATTTATATAAATGTGTCTGAACAGTTATGCCTTTGCTTCAGGTTCTTTAACCAAAGATGCAACATTAGGAGAAAGAGAGTGGAAGGGAGGTAAAGAGAGCTCTTATTTTTTGCTGTTCTCCAAATATAGTATACACTCAAGATCACTGAGAAACAGGAGTCCTTCCCACCTTCACATGTGTCCAGGTTTTGGCATTTGTCCTCCAGAGGCTGTGACTATCCCATTTCTATTTGCTTTGGTGTGTACACATAATACTTTAACTAACTGATTATTACTCTTTCTATATCTGCAAGAGCTGAGCAATGACCCTTTGGAGGGCAGGTCTGAAGTTAACCAAGATGTCTGTGACAATGACAGCAGCACTGCTCCTGCTCCTGATGCAGCTGAGTGGCTTCTTTGGATCTGGTCCTGGAGGGAAGGTGCAGGTATGGCCAATGGAATTCAGCCACTGGCTCAACTTAAGGATAATCCTAAGGGCCTGCTGCTATGTCAGAATTGAGTGATAGAATGACCTTCATGGAGAGGGTGAGAAATTTCATCTATGTGCTGAGTTTTGACTTTTGGTTTCAAACATTTAATGAGAAGAAGTGGAATCAGCTTTACAGTGATGTTTTAGGTAACTGCCCTGTTCAGTTGGAAATGTCGTATTCTCAATTTGCTGTGTCATTGAAGGTGAATGCCAAAGAACAGAATTGACAGAGGAATGATTTGCCTCTCCTAAGTAAAATGATGGAAAACCTAGAAAATTACCTGTCAGATTCAAACATTGTAGGGAAGTTTGTGTTTCAGTGTTAGTTGCAAAACCTTGTCAGCCACACTTCTGAAAGGCACGCACACACATAACAAAATTTTGATTCTTTCTCTAAGAAATTACATGGCATAGTCATTGTCACCTGACATTTGCCACATCTTATACCTTCACTGCTCTGATTCCTCTTCAGGAAAACCCACAACACTCTCAGAGACTATGGCAAAGGCAGACATATGGATCATTAGGACCTACTGAGATTTGGAATTTCCTTACCCTGTCTTACCAAATTTTGATTTTGTTGGTGGACTCCACTGCAGACCTGCCAAGCCCCTGCCTAAGGTAAATATATTCCTATTTTCTTGCTTCTGGTGCCTTGCACTTGCAACACAAGTAATTATATTTTATTTCTTCAGAATCCTTGTGTCAAACTCAGAGAGTCACAAGAATTTAGGTAAAGAGACCATCCAGTAAAAAGGCCTGTATCTGTTCTATCACAAGAGTCTGCATTTCCTTATGGACCCTGTTGACAGGGACATTTAGAATCCTGCTCAGCACAGAGAAAATATAAGTAATTAAAGCAGAACACGCAGATAACTGACATTTGCACCCCAGAGGTAAACATACAGAGAACATACAGGGAAACAGAGTGTGTACAGGCTTACCCAGAAACACCAACAGTTCTACTTTGAAGTTTCACTGTGAAGAAGAAACTGAATAGTGTAATGTTACAGTGAGGGAAGACCAGGTTGTTTGGTAGTATAAGAAGAGTCAAGATATGGGGCAAGATAAGGCACATAGCTTTGCTCTTTTAACACAGCTCAGTGTCTCCCTGGTCTCTAAATCCTGCTCTGAGATAATGTGTATAAATGAACTCTATATGCACCTTGCAGGGACAGAGAAATGTGATGTGATTTTAACTCACATTAACACTTCACCATGCAAAGAAAGTAAAACACTTTCTACCCTTGGAAGAGATATTTCTGGAGAACCCTCCTTTAGTTATGCAATGACAGTAAAATCAGGTGATGTTACACAGAAGATGGCATGCCTGTTTTAAAATATGATTGGGATGTGTATAGTTACTGAGAACTCTAAAAGGAAAGGAAATATTCCTACGTTCTGTGCAGGTCAACAGTGTTTACAGTAGACTCCATCTTTATAGTAAGGGAATGGAAATGCCAACAGGAGCAGAAGGTACAGAATGAGAGCATGAAGGGTGTGCTGAAGCTGAGGTCAGTAGGGGAGAGCTGGCCCAACAGGCCCAGTGTTGCTGAAGGGAAACAGAAGAGAGGGGCCAGAGGGAAGTCAGTGCATGGTAAATGAGAATAATGGAGAGTGGACTGATGTTACAGAAACCAATGTTCAGCCATAATCAATTACTGTTGATTCTTTTTCTTCTTGTGGTGGAATTATTGTTCTGCTAAACCAACTGCTTCATATTATTAGATAGTCATATACTTCTGTGCAGTTCAAACAATACATATTTGACAAAGCACATCAGGAGTGCAAAAAAAATCTACACTTTAAAATTTGTTGTGTATTTCAGAGCAGCTAAAAGAGAATTATGATACATTCTCAAAATAAAGAACTGATAATCATTTAAGTGGGTGAATATACTATTACCTTGATTTACTACTCCAAGAAAAATGAAAACAAATTTCATGAACTTAGTAAGTGCATGAGAATGGACTATTCCTAAGAAAATTAAAATATATTAAAGGTCCATGAATTCCATTCCCTAGGATGCATGTAGAGAAAGTGAATGAAGGATCTCAATAAGAAAGTAACACAAGGATGATCAGAACATCACTCTTCCTCAAGGAAGGGGGAAGGTTTGCAGGACAAGGGCCCCCATAGGCTCTTATTTGAATGCATGGTTCCCAGTTGGTGAACTATGGAAGAAGGATTAGGGGGTGTGGCTTTGTTGGAGAAAATGTGTCACTGGAGATGGGCTTTGAGGTTTCAAAAGCCTAAGCCATGCTTGATCTCTTTCTCTCTATCTGTAACATATAGAGATCTGGGGCTTTTATACCAGTGACCTGCCTGCCTGCCTGCCTGACATGGTTTTAACCAACATTAAGTTCATAGATTAAAACCCTAAAACTGGAAGCAAGCCTCCAATTAAATACTTTCTTTTATACCTTGATTTAATTATGCTGTTTTCACCCAATATTACAATAGTAAATAAGAAAGAGGGATGCACAGACCAAACAAAGCTCAAGAAGAAGGAAACCCAAAGAATGGATACTCTGGTCCTTCTTAGAAGGGGAAACAAAATACCCACAGGTATACACACAGACAAAGTGTGAGCTGAGACTGAAGGAAAGACTATCCAGAGACTGCCCCCACATGGGGATCCATCCCATATACAGTTACCAAAACCAGACACTATTGCAGATGCCAACAAGTACTTGCTGACAAGAGTCTGATATAGCTGTCTCCTGAGAAACTCTGACAGAGCCTGACAAATACAGAGGTGGATGCTCTCAGCCAACCATTGACCTGAGCACAGGGTCCCTAATGGAGGAGCTAGAAAGAGGACTCATGAAGCTGAAGGGATTTGCTGCCCCTGTAATCTCTAAGAAAATAAAGAGAAAAAAGGGATGTGGATTTGGATGGAAAGAGAGGGAAGTAAAGCAGTATCTAGAAAGGATTTGTTGGGGATAGGGGCAACCATAATCAGAACACATGGCATTAAAAATCTCTTTTTAAAGAAGCAAAATAGAAAAGAGAAAAAAAACATGTAAATTTTTAAAATGGTGTTGTACCATAGATTCATGTACGTTTAGGGTATTTTCGTTTTGTTTTGTTTGTATTAATCATTTTATTTGTTTTGTTGTTGTTTTCAGTTCTTTTTTATTTTTTTATTTGCATTTTTATTTTTTATTTATCATTCCATTCGTTTACATCTCAAGTGATCTCCTACTTCCTTGTTACCCCTTCACCATCTTCCTACCCTATCTCTTTCTCTTTTGCATCTAAGAGGGTGCTCCCACACCCACTAACTCACTCCTGCCTCAGCCCTCTAGAATCCCTCTTCTCTGGGGCATCAAGCCTCCCTCCCGCTGATGCCAGATGAGGCTACCCTCTGCTAAAAGTGTAGCTGGAACCATGGACCAAGCCCATGTGCACTCTTTGGTTGGTGGTTTAGTTCCTGGGAGCTCTGGGGTGTCCAGCTAGTTGATAATGTTGTTCTTCCTATGGGGTTGCAATCCCCTTCAGCTCCTTCAGCCTTTCCCTAACTCTTCTATTTGGTTCCCCGTGCTAGTACAATATTTGGCTTTGAGTATCTGCAACTGTCTTAGTCTGGTGATGGCAGAGCCTCTCAGAGGATAGCCAAACCAGGCTATTGTCTGTAAGCACATCTTGGCACCTGCAATGATATCTGGGTTTGATGTCTGCAAATGGAATGGATCACAGTGGGGCAATCTCTGGATGGCCTTTCCTTCAGGCTCTGCTCCATTTTTGTCCCTGCATTTTCTTTAGACAAGCAAAATTCTGGGTTAAAATTTTTTAGGTGGGTGGGTGACCACATCCCTGCACTAGGTGCCATGTCTATCTACTAGAGGCAGTCTCTTAGATTCTATCTCCCTGCAGTGGGGTATTTCAACTAATGTCATTCCCATAGGGTCCTGGGAGCCTCACACTTTTATGACATGTCTAGTGGTTCCCCAAGTTCTCCAACCTCCCCTCCCCACCAGTGCTACTTACTCTATTCATTCTTCTGGCACTCTGGACTTCTCTCAGATCTCTTCCCATACCTGCCCCTGGCCCCCTTTTCCCTTCCCCTCCCCCTCCCCTCACACACCCAGTTCTGAACCTCTCATGAGTATTTTGTTCCCCTTTCTGACTGGAATTGAAGCATCCACAAATAGTGATATCTTGACTCCTTTCTTTCCAATTTGCATCCCTTTGATCTCCTTTTGATGTCTAAAGGCTCTGGCTAAAACTTTGAGTACTATATTGAATAGATAGGGGGAGAGTGGGCAGCCTTGTCTTGTCCCTGGTTTTAGTGGGATTGCTTCAAGTTTCTCTCCATTTAATTTAATGTTGGCTGTTGGTTTGCTGTATGTTGCTTTTATTATATTTAGGTATGGACAATGAATTCCTGAATTTTCCAAGTCTTTCAACATGAAGGGTGTTATATTTTGTCAAAGGCTTTTTCAGGATCTCATGAGATGATCATGTAGTTCTTTGAGTTTGTTTATATAAAAGATTACATTGATGGATTTCCATACATTGAACCTTCATCCCTGCATCCCTGGGATGAAGCCTACTTGATTGTGGGGGATGATGGTTTTGATGTGTTATTGGATTTGGTTTCTAAGAATTTTATTGAGTATTTTTCATCAATATTCATGAGCAAAATTGGTCTAAAGTTTTCTTTCTTTTTTTCTTTCTTTCTCTCTCTCTGTTTTTTGTTTTATTTTGTTTTTTGTTTGTTTGTTTGTTTGTTTGTTTGTTTTGAGACAGGGTTTCTCTATATAGCCCTGTCTGTCCTGGAATTCACTCTGTAGACCAGGCTGGCCTCGAACTCAGAAATCTGTCATCCTCTGCCTCCCAAGTGCTGGGCTTACAGGCATACGCCACTGCCCAGTCAAAGTTTTCTTTCTTTGTTGGGTCTTTGTGTGGCTTAATTATCAATGTAGCTGTGGCTTCATAGAATTAATTAGGTAATAATTCTTCTGTTTCTATTTTGTAAAATAGTTTGAGAGGGCATTGGTATTAGGTCTTCTTTGAAGGTCTGAAACAATTCTGCATTAAAACCATCTGGCGCTGAGCTATTTTTGGTTGGGAGACTTTTAATGACTCTATTTCCTTAGGGGTTATGGGACAATTTAGATAGTTTATCTGGTTCTGATTTAACTTTGATACCTGGTGTCTGTCTAGAAAATTATCCATTTCATCTAGATTTTCCAGTTTTGTTAAGTATAGGCTTTTGAAGTAGGATCTGATGATTTCTTTTTCCATTTCCTCAGTTTCTGTTGTTATGTCTCTCTTTCCTTTTCTGATTTTGTTAATTTGTATACTCTATTAGAGTCCTTTAGTTAGTTTGGCTGAGGGTTTATCTATCTTGATGATTTTCTCAAAGAACCAGCTCTTAGTTTTGTTGATTCTTTATATCAATCCCTTTGTGTCTAATTAGTTGATTTCAGCTCTGAGTTTATTTCCTACCCTCTACTACTTTTGTGTATGTTTGCTTCTTTCTGTTCTAGAGCTTTTAGATGTGCTGTCAAGTTGCTATTATAAGATCTCCCCAATTTCTTTTTTTTTCTCAATTATTTGATTTTTTTTTTAAATGTTTACAACATTCTGCCAGCAGGTATGAAAGAATGGACAGAAGAGGGCAGTAGAGCTCAATACAGATGACTGTGAGTCATCATGTGGCTAACAGCTTATTTTAGCTTCTATTAGAGACTACTTGATTCTGTGAGGACCCCACTTTGGCTGCCTAATGGGAAAATGTGCTAATCTGGACACTCATGATCCCTGGCAGCTCATGTCACTTCTCCAGAATTTTCATTGAAGATAAAATTTAAGGTAAAGTTATCTGGCTATGGGACTCTATATGCTAATTCTGATTTTTTCAGAAAATCAAATCAACAATGTGGGCCATATATAAAGTAATCGTTTATTATATGCTAAATGCAGACCAAGAGATGGACCTTCTTCAGGAGCATACCCCAGAATTTGCCAGTTGGAAGGGGCTGGTCACAAGTTCCACTGGCTTATAAAAAATGAATTAGAACAACATATATTCCAATTAGGATTCCTTATTTCCATAGATCTACAGATCCCAAAATTCCAGGGTCTAACCTAGTTCCTAGGGTTGTAAGGCATATAAGTCAATTTTTCTCCCCAATTTCTTAATGAAGTTACTCAGTGCTATGAATTTTCCAGTGCTATGCCTTCAATTTCATTAAACTCTAGAAAGTCTTTAACTAATTCTTTCCTTCCCAATAATTTCTTCCCTGACCAAGTAATTATTGAGTACAGAGTTATTCAATTTCAATTAGTATGTGGGCTTTCTGTTGTTTTTGTTGTTTTGAAGATGAGCACTAGTCTGTGGTGATCTGAAAGAATGCATGGGATTATTTCAATCTTCTTGCATTTGTTGAGAATTATTTTGTTTCCATTTTGGTCAGTTTTGTAGAAGGTACCATGAGGAGCTGAGAAGAAGGTATATTCTATTGTTTTAGGGTGAAATGTTCTGTAGATATTTAATCCATTGGGTTCATGACTTCTTTTAGTTTCACTGTGTCTCTGTTTAGTTTCTGTTTCCATTATATGCTCATTGGTGAGATTGGGTGTTGAAGGTTGTCCTAATTATTGTGTGAGAATCAATTTGTGCTTTGAGCTTTATTAATGTTTATCTTACAAACGTGTGTGCCCTATTATTTGGGGTATAGTTGTTCAGAATTGAGAGTTCATCTTGGTGAATGTTTACTTACATGAGTATGAAGTGTCCTTCCCCATCTCTTTTGATAACTTTTGGTAGAAAGTCTATTTTATGGAATATTATAATGGCTACTACAGCTTGTGTTTTAGGACCACTTGCTTGGAAAGTTTTTTCCAGACTTTTAGACTAAGGTTGTGTCTATCTTTGTCACTGATATGTATTTCCTGTGTGCAAGAAAATACTGGGTCCTGTTTATGTATTCAGTTTATTAATCTATTGTCTTTTATTGGGGAATTGAGTCCACTGATGATGAGAGATGTTAAAACCATGATTGTTGGTTCCTGTTATTTTTGTTGTTAGTGGTGTTACTATGTTTGTATGATTCTCCTTTTTTTTTTTTATACAAAGAACTCAAGAAGTTAGACCCCAAAGAACCAAATAACCCTATCAAAAAATGGAGGCAACTTTTCAAGTGTTTAAATTTGTAAGGCTGTATAATTTTCTAATTTTATGAAAAGGTTTAATATTTTAATATTAATATTAATGTGTGATCTTGGGGTGAAAGGAATGGAAAGGATAAGATTTAACACTGATATGTTTGTAGGTCAAGTTCTCTAGCTTTCCGTTATGCTGGCTAGTTTTTTATCAACTTGATACAAGTTATAGTCTTCTGAGAGGAGAGTCTCATTTGAGAAAAATGCCTCCATAAGACAGAGCTGTAGGCAGGCCTGTAGGGAATTTTTTTAATTAGTGATTGCTGTGGATCAACCCATTGTGGGTGGTATCATCCTGGACTGTATTTTTGAATTCTATAAGAAATCAGGCAGATCAAGCCATAAGGAACAACTCAGTAAATAGCATCCTTCTGTTCTGTTAGATCTTTTTTTGTTGTTGTTGTGAGATGATTAATTTCTTGGTTTTTCCCTCTTTGTTTTGGAGTTTTCCTTCTATTATCCTCTGTAGGGCTGGATTAGTAGAAAGTTATTGTTTAAATTTTAGTTTGTTATGGAATATCTTGGTTTTTCCATCTTTGGTGATAGAGAATTTTGCTGAGTATAGTCTGGGCTGGCATTTGTGTTCTTTTAGGATCTGTATGACATTTGTCAAAAATCTTCTGGCTTTTAGAGTCTCTCTTAAGAAGTCTGGTGTAATTCTGGTAGGTCTCCCTTTATATGTAACTTGGCCTTTTTCGCTTACCATTTTAACATTCTAGGTTTTTTTGAAAGATTCATTTATTCATGTATTTGTGTATTTTTTTCTTTCTTTCTTTCTTTCTTTCTTTCTATTTATTTATTTATTTATTTATTTATTTATTTATAGTATGTGTATGAGTACACTATAGCTATCTTCAGACACACCAGAAGAGAACATCAGATCACATTTAATTTTTTATTCCATATATTCTTCATTTATATTTTAAATGATTTCCCTTTTCCTGGATCCCCCTCCCCAAAATTCCTAAAAGCCCTCTTCCCTGCCCCTGTCCCTAACCCACCCCTTCCCAATTCCCTGTCCTCGTACTCCCCTACACTATTGCACTGAGTCTTTCTAGGATCAGGGGCCACTCCTTCCTTGGGCACCATTAGATATGTGAATTCTGTCTTGGGTATTCCAAGTTTCTAGACTAATACCTGATCATCAGTGAGTACAGATCATAAGTGTACTTTTGAGACTGGGTTACCTCACTTAGGATGATATTCTCCAGTTCCATTCATTTGTCTAAGAATTTCATGAATTCATTGTTTCTAATGGCTGAATAGTATATATATATATATATATATATATATATATATATATATATATATATATATACTGAATAGTATATATATATATATTCAGCCATATATACTATATATATAGTATATATATACTATATATTATATATAATAGTATATATATATATATATATAATAGTGTATATATATATATATATATATATATATATATATCACATTTTCTGTATCCATTCCTCTGTTGAGGAACATCTGGATTTTTTCCAGCTTCTGGCTATTATAAATAGGGATGCTATGAGCATAGTGGAGCATGTATCCATATTACTTGCTGGAGAATCCTCTGGGTATATTCCCAGGAGTAGTATAACAGGGTCCTCAGTAGTATTATTCCCAGTTTTCTGACAAACCGCCAGACTGATTTCCAGAGTGGTGGTACTAGCTTGCAACCCCACCAGCAGTCGAGGCGTGTTCCTCTTTCCCCCTCATCCTTACCAGCACCTGTTTTCTCATGAGTTTTTGATCTTTGCCACTCTGACTAGTGTGAGGTGAAATCTCAGGGTTGTTTTGATTTGCATTTCCCTGTTCAGCATCCCTAATGATGTTGAACATTTCTTTAAGTGCTTCTCAGCCAGTCAATATTCCTCAGGTGAAAATTCTTTGTTTAGTTATGTACCCCATTTTTAAGGGGGTTATTTGGCTCTCTGAAGTCTACCTTCTTGAATTCTTTGTATATCTTGGATATAAGCCCTCTTTCTGATATAGTGTTGGTAAAGACCTTTTCCCAATATGTTGGTTGTTGTTTTGTTCTTTTGACAATGCCTTTGCTTTACAGAAACTTTGTAATTTTATGAGGTTCCATTTGTTACTCCTTGATCTTAGAGCATAAACTATTGGTGTTCTGTTGAGGAAATTTTTCCCTTTTCCCATGTCCTCAAGGGTCTTCCCCAGTTTCTTTCTTATTAGTTTCAGTGTGTCTGGTTTTATGTGGAGGTTCTTGATCCACTTTGACTTGAACTTAGTACAAGGAGATAAGAATGGATCAATTTGGATTCTTTTGCATGCTGATCTCCACTTGAACCAGCACCATTTGTTGAAAAGACTGTTTTTTTCCACTGGATGGTTATAGTTCTCTTGTCAAAGATCAAGTGACCATAATTGTGTGGGGTGATTCCTGGGTCTTCAATTCTAGTCAATTGATCAACTTGCCTGTCACTGTACCACCACCATGCAATTTTTAACATAATTGTTCTGTAGTACTGCTTGAGGTCATGGATACTGATTCCCCCAGAAGTTCTATTACTGTTGAGAATAGTTTTAGCTATCTTGGGTTTTTTGTTATTCCAGATGAATTTGAGAATTGCTCTTTCTATGTCTATGAAGAATTGAATTGGGATTTTGATGGGGATTGCACTGAATCTGTACATTGTTTTTGGCAAGATAGCCACTTTTACTATATTTTTTATTTTCTATATTCTTTGTTTATATTCCAAAGGTTTTCCCCTTTCCCAATTCCCACTTCACCATATGTCCCATAAGTCCTCTTCCCTCTGCCCATTCCCCAATCACACCCCACCCCCATTTCTCTGTTCTGATACTCTCCTACAAATCTGGATCCAGTCTTTTCAGGATCAGGGTACTTTCCTTCCTTCTTCTTGGGAATCTTTTGACTTGCTAATTGTGCCTTGAGTATTCAGAGCTTCTGGGCTCATTAATATCCACTTATCAGCGATTGCATTTCATGTGTATTCTTTTGTGATTGGGTTAACTCACTTAGGATGATATTTTCCAGATCCAACCATTTGCCTACAAATTGCATGAATTCATTATTTTTAATTGTTCAGTAGTATTCCATTGCATAAATATACCACATTTTCTGTATCCATTTCTCCTTTGAGGGACATCTGGGCTCCTTCCAAATTCTGGCTATTATAAATAAGGCTGCCATGAACATAGTGGAGCATGTGTCTTTATTGCATGCTGGGGAATCCTCTGGGTATATGCCCTTGAGTGGTATGACAGGGTCCTCTAGAATTGCCATGCCCAATTTTCTGAGGAAACGCCATACTGATTTCCAGAGCGGTGGTACCATTTTACAATCCCACCAGCAGTGGAGGAGTGTTCCTCTTTCTCCACATCCTCACCAGCACCTGTTGTCTCTTGAGTTTTTAATCTTATCCATTCTGACTGGTATGAGGTGGAATCTCAGGGTTGTTTAAATTTGAATTTCCCTGATGACTAATGATGTTGAACATCTCTTAAGGTGCATCTCAGCCATCTGAATTTCTTCTGGTGAAAGTCTTTGTTTAGCTCTGTACCCCATTTTTAATTTGGTTCTTTGGGGTCTAACTTCTTGAGTTCTTTGTATATATTGGATATTAGCCCTCTGTCGGATGTGGGGTTGGTGAAGATCTTTTCCCAATTTGTTGGTTACCATTTTGTCCTTCTGACAGTGTCCTTTGCCTTACAGAAACGTTGCAATTTTATGAGGTCCCATTTGTCAATTCTTGATCTTAGAGCATAAGCTATTGGAGTTCTGTTCAGGAACATCCCCCCTCTGCCCATGTCCTCCAGGGTCTTCCCCAGTTTCTTTTCTATTAGTTTCAGTGTGTCTGGTTTTATGTGGAGGTCCTTGATCCACTTGGAGTTGATCTTAGTACAAGGAGATAAGAGTGGGTCAATTCGCATTCTTCTGCATGTTGACCTCCCGTTCAACCAGCACCATTTGTTGAAAAGGCTATCTTTTTTTCCACTGGATGGTTGTAGCTCCTTCATCAAAGATCAAGTAACGATAAGTCTGTAGGTTCATTTCCGGGTCTTCAATTCTATTCCACTGATCTACTTGCCTGTTGCTGTACCAATATCATGAAGTTTTCAACACAAATGCTCTGTAGTACTGTTTGAGTTCAGGGATATTGATTCCCCCAGAAGTCTTTTATTGTTCAGAATAGTTTTAGTTATCCAGGTTTTTTGTTACTCCAGGTGAATTTGAGAATTGCTCTTTCTAGATCTCTGAAGAATTGATTTGGGATTTTGATGGGGATTGCATTGAATCTGTAGATTGCTTTTGGAAAGATGGCCATTTTTACTATATTGATCTTGCCAATCCAAGAGCATGAAATATTTTTCCATCTTCTGAGGTCTTCTTCTATTTCTTTCTTCAAGGACTTGAAGTTCCTGTCATACAGATCTTTCACTTGTTTGGTTAGAGTCACACCAAGATACTTTATATTGTTTGTGGCTATTGTGAAGAGTATCATTTCCCTAATTTCTTTCTCAGCCTGTTTATCCTTTGAATATAGGAAGGATACTGATTTGCTTGAGGTAATTTTATTTCCAGACACTTTGCTGAAGCTGTTTATCTGCTATAGTTGTTCTCTGGTGGAATTTTTTGGGTCAATTAAGTATACTATCATATCATCTGCAAATAGTGATAATTTGACATATTCCTTTCCAATTTGTATCCCTTTGACCTCCTTTTGTTGTCTAATTGATCTTGCTAGAACTTCAAGTACTATATTGAAAAGATATGGAGAGAGGGGACAGCCTTGTCTATTCCCTGATTTTAGTGGGATTCTTTCAACTTTCTCTCCGTTTAGTTTGATGTTGGCTACTGGTTTGCTGTATATTGCTGTTATTGTTTAAGTATGGGCCTTGAATTCCTGTTCTTTCCCACACCTTTATCATGAAAGGATGTTGAATTTTGTCAAATGCTTTTTCAGCATCTAATGAAATGACCATGTGTTTTTTCTTTGAGTTTGTTTATGTACTGGATTACAATGATAGGTTTCTGTATATCGAACCATCCCTACATCCCTGGGTTGAAGCCTAATTGATCATGCTGAATGATCATTTTGATGTGTTCTTGGATTCAGTTGGCAAGAATTTTATTGATTATTTTTGCATGGATATTCATAAGGAAAATTGTTCCAAGGTTCTCTTTTTCATTGGATCTTTGTGTGGTTTTGGTATCAGCGAAATTGTGGCTTTATAGAATAAGTTGGGTAATGTTTCTTCTGTTTCTATTTTGTGGAATAGTTTAAAGAGTATTGGTATCTGGTCTCCTTTGAATGTCTGATAGAATTCTGCACTAAAGCCTTCTGGTCCTGTTCTTTTTTCATTTTTCATTTTTTTTTTTTTTTTGGTTGGGAGACTGTCAATGACCACTTCTATTACTTTAGGGGTTATGTCACCATTTAGATGGTCTATTTGATCCTGATTAAATTTTGGTATTTGGTATCTGTCTAGGAAATTGTCCATTTCATCCAGATTTTCCAGTTGTGTTGAGTATAGGGTTTTGGATACTAGGATATGATGTGATAATTTTTTTTAATTTCTTCAGTATCTGTTGTTAATTCACCCTTTCCATTTTTGATTTTGTTAATTTATATACTGTCTCTGTGCCCTCTGCTTAGTCTGGCTAAAAGTTTATCTATCTTGTTGACTTTCTCAAAGAACCAGCTCCTGCTTTTGTTGATTCTTTGTATAGTTCTTTTTGTCTCAACTTGGTTGATTTCACCCCTGAGTTTGATGATTTCCTGCCTTCTACTCTTTTTGGGTATATTAGATTTTTTTTGTTCTAAAGCTTTCAGGTGTGCTGTTAAGCTGCTAGTGTATGCTCTCTCCAGCTTCTTTTTGTAGGCACTCAGAGCTGTGAGTTTTCCTCTTATTACTGCTTTCATTGTGTCCCAAAATTTGCATATGCTGTGCCTTCATTTTCATTAAATTCTAAAAAGTCTTTGATTTCTTTCCTTATTTCTTCCCTGACCAAGGTATCATTGTGTAGAGCATTGTTCAGCTTCCATGTGTATGTGGGCTTTCTGTTGTTTTTGTTGCTATTGAAGACTACTTTTATTCCATAGTTATCTCATAGGAGGCATGGAATTAGCTCGGTCATCTTATATCTGTTGAGATCTGTTTTGTGAGATCAGTTTTGGAGAAGGTACCATGAGGTGCTAAGAAGGTATATTCTTTTGATTTAGGATGAAATGTTCTATAGATATCTATCAAACCTATTTGGTCCAAAACTTCTGTTAGTTTCACTGTCACTCTGATTAGTTTGTGTTTCCCTGATATGTCCATTGAAGAGAGTGGGGTGTTTAAGTCCCCAAAAATTATTGAGTGGGGTGTGATATATACTTTAAGCTTTAGGAAGGTTTCCTTGATGAATGTCAGTGCTCTTGTATTTGGGGTCTAGATGTTCAAAATTGAGAATTCTTCCTGGTAGATTTTTCCTTTGATGAGTATAAAGTGTCATTCTGTGTCTTTTTTGAAGACTTTTAGTTGAAAGTCTATTTTATCAGAAATTAGAATGGTTACTCCAGGTTGTTTCCTGGGACCATTTGCTTGGAGAACCGTTTTCCAGCCTTTTACTCTGAGGTAGTGTTTGTTATTCACACTAAAATGCATTTCCTCTATGCAGCAAAATGTTGGGTCTTTTTGCAAATTCAGTCTGTTAGTCTATGTCTTTTTTATTGGGGAGGTGAGTCCCTTGATGTTAAGAGATATTAATGAATAGTGATTGTTGCTTCCTGCTATTTTAATGTAATTTTTATGTTTATGTGGTTATCTTCTTTGGGGTTTGTTGAAAGAAGATTACTTTCTTTTTCTTGTGTGTAGTTTCCCTCCTTTTGTTGGTGTTTTCCATTCATTATCCTTTGAAGGGCTGGATTTGTGGAAAGATACTGTGTAAATTTGTTTTTGTTATGAAAAACCTTGGTTTCTCCATTTACGGTAATTGAGAGATTTGCTGGATATAGCAATTTGAGTTCGCACTTTTCTTCCCTTAGTGTCTGCATGACATCTGCCCAGGCTTTTCTGGCTTTCATAGTCTCTAATGAGAAATCCAGTGTATTTCTGATAGGTCTACCTTTATATGTTACTTAATCTTTTTCCCTTACTGCTTTTAATATTCTTTCTCTGTGTAGTACACTTGGTGTTTTAGTTATTATGTGACAGGAGGAATTTCTTTTCTGGTCATATCTATGTGAAGTTCTGTAGGCTTCTTGTATATCCATGGGCATCTCTTTAGGTTAGGGAAGTTTTCTTCTATAATTTTGTTGAAGACATTTACTAGCCCTTTAAGTTGGAAATCTTCACTTTCTTCTATACCTATAATCCTTAGGTTTGGTCTTCTCATTTTGTACTGGATTTCCTGGATATTTTGGTTCAGGATCTTTTTGCATTTTTCTTTTTTTTTTTGACTATTGTATCAATGCTTTCTATGGTATCTTCTGCACCTGAGGTTCTCCTATCTCTTGTATTCTGTTGTTGATTATTGGATCCATGACTCCTGACTTCTTTCCTAGGTTTTCTATGTCCCAAGTTGTCTCACTTTGTGATTTCATTATTGTTTCTACCTCCTTCTTTAGATCCTGGATGGCTTTAATTCCTTCACCTGTTTTGTTGTGTTTTCCCTTAGTTCTTCAAGGGCTTCTCCCTGTTTACTTGTATTCTCCTGTATTTCTTTAAGAGAATTATTTATGTCCTTCTTGAAGCCCTCCATGAATCCCTCCATCAGCATCTTGACCTGTAATTTTAAATCCAAATCTTGCTTTCCTGGTGTGTTGGGGTATCCAGGACTTGCTGTTGTGGAAGAATTGGGTTCAGATGGTGCCATATTGCCTTGATTTCTGTTAGCACTGCTTCCATGTTTGCCTTTTGCCATCTGTCTCTGGTGTTAGTTGGGCCTGCTGTCACTGGATGGAGCTTGCCCCTCCTGTGTGCATGTAGGCCTATCTCAGCAACCCTGGGTGACCTGTTTTCCCCTGGCACAAATTGCTGTGGTGCTGCCGAGTTCCTGGGTGTGTCCCAAGCAATCTTCTACTCTGGTGAACCCTGCCTACCAATCTGTTACACAGACACAGGAACAAAGATGGTGGCGGAGACTCACTCTCTTTTAGTTGTATTTGGGTAAGTAGCTCTGTGGCCCTGATCAACTCTGGAAGCAGGCTCTGGTGACTCTCTCCTCCATGCTGATCAGATCACATTTAAATGGCTGTGAGTCACCATGAGGTTTCTGGGAATTGAATTTAGGACCTTTGAAAGAGCAGTCGGTGCTCTTAACCACTGAATTATCTCACCAGCCCCCTGTTTTTAATATTCTTTCTTTGTTCTGTGCATTTCGTGTTTTGATTATTATGTGGTAAGAGGATTTTCTTTTCTGGTCAAACATATTTGGTGTTCTGTAGGTTTCTTGTATGTTTATGACCATCTCTTTCTTTAGTTTAGGGAAGTTTTCTTCTATGATTTTGCTGAAGATTTTTTCCAAGACAGGGTTTCTCTGTATAGCTCTGACTGTCCTGGAACTCACTCTGTAGATCAGGCTGGCCTCTAACTCAGAAATCTATCTGCTTTTGCCTCCCAAGTGATGGGATTACAGCATGTGCCACCACTGCCCAGCATTAACATTATAAGTACAGTCATAAGTGAACTAGTTCAAATATCAGTGACAATAGCTATGCTAAATTTGGAAGATAAAAACTGTCCTAAATATATATTAGAAAAAGTAAATCAAGGTATATATTTGTAACTTTGGTAGAATGCCAAAGAACTGAGATTATAACAACACATTTCTTAAATGCGTTCTGCTTAACATCCCTAGACCTAGCTTTGGCTAAGTTGCCATTGATTAGCTATTAAGGTGGCATGCTGAAACATGGATGAGAAGAAGAATAAATGCAGAAGAGGGAAGCATATTTGCATTCTTGCTGTAGTTGTTCCTCCATTGTTTTTTAATCTTTTCTGAATGATTAATTTCTTCTAGCATGAGTAACTTGACATTTCCCCAAAGGAATAAAAAATTAGATTTACCTTAACCAGTACTTTGGAGATTTGAAGGCAAGAAACCAGAATCTTTGGGCTCTAACACTCATCTGTACAAATGGATCCCTCAGAATGACCTTCTAGGTAAGCATCAGGACATAACTGTGACATAAAGAGTGGCCAGTAAGGAAGATAAATGTCTCCACTAATGCATTTGCAACAGATGTGATATAGTCCTGACAAAAATGTGCAAAGAATTTATATGACTATTTTGCTAACTTTCAAAATGTGCAGAAACCATTTTGATTTCTGCTTTAATTATTTTCAGATATATTTACATAACTTCTTCATGTTACTCTCTACTTTCTATTTCTACAGTGTTACAGCTACAATTCCTGCTACTGTAGGGTAATTTCAAATTCCAAGGAAAATGGCATTCTTTCATAATCGACTCTTCATTTACAAGGCTCGCCTCAAAACACCACATAGAGAAATGGTACCCCATGTAACAAAGTGTGCTCAGTCTGATTCCTATACCATGAGTACACAAACCCTACTGGTTGACAAAAATCCATCATGGACAGGGACTTCTCTCTCTCTTTAGGAGAACATATTCTCATGAACCACAACCTGAGCTTGCTCCACTTGGGAGGTCTGCCTTTTTTGTCCCTTGCACAAAATCTTTCTACTAACACAACACATCTCCTCTGTGTGACCTTCATTTAAAACTCCATAGACTTGCAGTGCTCCTTGCCCTAAAACTTCATAGGAATGGTAAAGTCACTTAGTTATGGTAATGTATTCTAGAACACATTTTACCAAGTCTTCCCTTTAGTCTCTGCCTCTCATTTTCTTTCTCAGGCTTATGGTTAATAATATTTTAATTACATTTCTGCCCATCCTAGGTTACCCCAAAACCAGACCTTTCATAACTCATGGTGGCACCAATGACATCTATGAAGCCATCTACCATGTAGTTCGTATTCCTTTGTTTGGAGACCAACATGACAATATTGTTCACTTGAAGACCAAAGGATCAGCTGTTAGTGTGGAATTTCTCACAATGTCCAGTAGAGATTGGCACACTGCACTGAAGACAGTCATTAATGACCCTTCATGAGTACTGAGCTTTTGTGAAATCATTAGTCATTGAGAGAAGTTCTCTCAAAGGTAATAAAAGCTTTCCTCTAATCTTTAGTCTGTTGGTAAAAACAATAACAATAAATGTAAAACTTATTTAACCATTGTAAAAAGAGCTTTAAGTGTCCATTAAGACTGCAAACAGCACCCATGACTTATTGCAAGAGTTCAATTTGATGCTGGAAATTTTCTTCTCTTGCTAAATGAAAGGACACAATCTCTGCAAATAGGATAAATCAAGAAACAGGATAATGAAGCTAAAAAATATAAAAAGAAATTTCAATTCAGTGACTCAAATTTTCTAAAACTCTTATTTTTTGTTTCAATGCTCTTTACTTATTGCCCAAAGTAGAATAATCATGCATATATAGATATATTATATGTAATGCCAAATATGGATACTTACAAATTCCAGCTCTTTAAACATTCATAATATCAGTTTTAATCAACGCTGAAAGTCGCCCCTTCCAATGTCCTCTAATTACAATAAGATATATAACTTGTAATTCAACCACTGACCTTGACTGAATTCTATACAGATTGATCCTGCTGTCCAGAGGCAAGATGCATATGTTAGCTGAACTCTGTATCCCCACTCACTCTCTCCTTTCTAGACCCCAGTCACCAATGATCTGATCATACTTGTATACAATGGGCTCTGCTAGGTTCCATACAATAGTGAGAGAGTGCAGTGTTTTCCTTTAGGGCATAGTTTATGTGATTTAGTAAAAATTCTTGAGTTTGTAAAGAAAAGATGTCATTCTTTATAATCATTGAATAAATATTCAACCATATTTCACACCACATGGGGTACCAGTCTGTCAGCTCTCTTATATCAGATAGCTGCAAGGAGAGATGCCTGAACCCATTGGGTCTCTCCAGGGCTGAGCAGGATGGTGAGTGTTGGTGACCCACAAAGGACCACACAGGGCCAGGAGTCTTGTTGAAGCAGGAGCTCGACTTTATTGCATCAACCTCTCGCTTATGTATGTTTGGAGTATAGGGTAGGGAATTTTTGGTGGGGTGAGTTGGGGAAGGATGACAGAGGGTATGGGGTGACTGACAGGGATAATGGCAAAGCTTCGCATCAGCAGTAACAAGGCAAAGGTCGGAACAAACAGGGCTTGCTGAGTCACTCCAATATGGAAGTTACTGAGACAGGTCTGAAACTCAAACCAGGCTTAAGTTCTCCCACAAGGCCACAGACCCAGGTTTGACATGGCCCAACATCACTACATTTTCCTCATCCATCACCCAACAATGGGCATCTCAGTCAATTCCTCTAATTACCTGTCATGACTAGAGCTTCATAAACTATGGACATTAAACTATCTTTCAATATGCTGTTTACTCTTTCTTTGAATAGATTCCTAATAGTCAGAAAACTAAACACTGGGGTAATTCTGTTTCCAATATATTCTGAAAATACATGCTCTTTTTGTAGTTGCTGTATTAAATTGCACTACAGCATTTGTTTATGTCAATAATAACTCCACACCCTGATGTCATTGGTCAGCCTGACATCTTGATGTCTATCTGGTTGTATATTCTAAAGTCAGAGAATAGATGCCCACAAATTTCCGCTAACCTCATCTAACCTATTGTGCTTGTGTCTCTGTAAACAATATGTGTTGAATTCAGGCCCTTGTGAATTTTAGACAAATTATCAAGTAGTTGCGTACCATCCATTTCTCTTCAGTTCCCAAATTTTAATGCTCAGTACTGATTTTCACCATAATTTCAAAGAAGTTTGACACCATTTGTTGCAAGGTTTTCAATACAATCGTCTCCAAATTATATTGAACCACCTCACTTAAAACTCTAGAACTTAGTGCTTAGAACACTTCACAAGCATCCTCTACTGAAAAGGTTAGCTACTAGAAATCGTTTTCCATTTCCCATTTGGAAAGAATTTCTCAGAAAATGCCATGCAACATGCAAACTTTCAAACATGTCCACAATCAAATCTACACTGCACCTAGTGCTCGACTACAGAATTTATGGAGTCTCATGATACTTTCCATGAAACTATTATGGGCTATATGCACTAAGAAATTAATAGGTTTTCAATGTTTTTGTCTTTAGCCTAAGGAGAATGCCATGTGTTTCTCAAGAATTCACCATGATCAGCCACTGAAGCCCTGGACAGAGCTGTCTTCTGGATTGAGTATGTCATGTGCAACAAAGGAACCAAGCACCTTCGTGTTGCAGTGCATGACCTCAGCTGGGTCCAGTACCACTCTCTGGATGTGTTTGGGTTCCTGCTAGTCAGTGTGGTGTCTGTGATGTTCCTCCTCACAAAGTGTTGCCTCTTTTGTTGTCAGAACTTTTCTAAAGCTAGAAGGAGGAAGAAAGGGGAGTAACTGAACTGGGCAGGACTGAAAATGGCTTTCTCCAGTGTGTCACAGTTAGGAAGACAATGATGGTAGGGTCCTTCATTCTGTGACAAAATAGTTCTTCAATAATTACTTATCAAATCTGAAGATGTTTTTATTTTTCTCCCAGAGAATTAATAGTTCTTTTGGAATTAGTAGTATTTCCGGCAAAGGTAAAATTGAAAGGGAAACACAGTAAAATTAGCACAGTCAACATGAGTGCACACAGAAATTTGACAATTTCATTTCTCCAGCATAAAACTTAAACCAAAGAATGTTTTGGCTGAAGACTTGCCTTCACAGTCTAATCATTTGTCAAGCATGATTTTCTCCTGTATTTTGGAGGAACTCATATAAAATCCATATCCAGTAGCATCTATAACTCTAGTATAAGAAAATCAAGAGATGTGAAATAGCCAGGACAATTACCTGAAGCTCTCAGTACAAGAAGCCTGGCTTTCAGCAAGAAAGACTGCCTCAAAGACTATGGAAGGAAACACTGAAAGCTGTGCTTTGACATCCACACATGTGTGCCCCACTCACAGAGTCATAAGCAAAAACATGTAATTATACACATGTTTACAGGCTTTAAATACACTTATGACCCATTGGTGACTCATAGTTTGTTTCTGGATACACCATGAGTAAGAAGCCCACAATGATTTGTATATGGTTTTGCAAATATTGAACAAGCTTCAACATTTTTTGCAGACCTTGCAAGATAAATTTTTAGGTAATATGTTCAGGATTGGAGCTGTGTGAAATATGTACCCCTACATTTGTCTTTAGGAGATGAGTACTGTTGCAGACTCTCATGTGATACATTGAGCCTCTGAATGACCTCTTCCTTAAAGGACCTACAAAGATTGGGCTTGGGGCTGGGGAGGTGGCTCAGCATTTATTAACTAGGTCCTTTTCTAGAGAAACCACATTCCATTCTTAACACTCATATAGTGATGATTCAGGAGCAGCAATAACTCAAGTGTCCTGGGACCTTCTACCCTCTTCTGGCCTCTCCTGGCACTGCAGACACATGCAAAGGAGACCCACATACACATAAAATAAAATTAAAGATTAAAGAAAAGTTTTGTTTACATTCCAAAGGCTTTCCCCTTTCCCAGTTCCCCCCTCACCATATGTCCCATAAGTCCTCTTCCTCCCACTCATTCCCCAATCACCCCCCCACCACCACCACCATTTTTCTCTTCTGGTACTCTCCTACAAAACTGGATCTAGTCTTTTCAGGACCAGGGTCCTCTCCTTCCTTTTTCTTGGGAACCTTTTGATTTTCTAATTGTACCTTGAGCATTCAGAGCTTCTGGACTCATTAATATCCACTTATCAGTGATTGCAATTCACCTGTATTTTTTTTGTGTGTGTGTGTGATTGGGTTAATTCACTTAGGATGATATTTTCCAGATTCAACCATTTGCCTACAAATTGCATGAATTCATTATTTTTAATTGCTGAGTAGTATTCCATTGTATAAATATACCACATTTTCTGTAACCATTCCTCCTTTGAAGGACATCTGGGCTCCTTCCAGCTTCTTGTTATTATAAATAAGGCTGCTATGAACATAGTAGAGCATGTGTCTTTATTGCATGGAGGGGAATCCTCTGGGTATATGCCCAGGAGTGGTATGACAGGGCCCTCTGGAAGTGTCATGCCCAATTTTCTAAGGAACTGCCAGACTGATTTCTAGAGCAGTTGTACCATCTTTCAATCCCACCAACAGTGGAGGAGTGTTCCTCTTTCTTCACATTCTCGCCAACACCTGTTGTTTCTTGAGATTTTAATCTTAGCCATTCTGACTGGTGTAAGGTGGAATCTCATGGTTGTTTTGATTTGCATTTCCCTGATGACTACTGATGTTGAACATCTCTTAAGGTATTTCTCAGCCATCCGAATTTCTTCTGGTGAAAATTCTTTGTTTAGCTCTGTATCCCATTTTTAATAGGGTTATTTGTTCTTTGGGGTCTAACTTCTTGAGTTCTTTGTATATACTGGGTATTAGTCCTCTGTCAGATGTGGGGTTGGTGAAGATCTTTTCCAAATTAGTTGGTTGCTGTTTTGTCCTTCTGACAGTGTCCTTTTCCTTACAGAAACTTTGTAATTTTATGAGGTCCCATTTGTCAATTCTTGATCTTAGAGCATAAGCTATTGGTGTTCTGTTCAGAAACTTTCCCCCTGTGCCCATGTCCTCCAGGGTCTTCCCAAGTTTCTTTTCTATTAGTTTCAGTGTATCTAATTTTATGTGGAGGTCCTTGATCCACTTGGAATTGATCTTCGTACAAGGAGATAAGAGTGGGTCAACTCGCATTCTTCTGCATGTTGACCTCTGGTGAGGGCAGAACTGGGAAAGGGAAAAGCCTTTGGAATGTAAACAAAGCAAATAGAAAATAAAAAAAATTAAAAAAAGAAAAAAGAAGTTTTAGTCACTCACTATTGAGTATGATGCTCAATGTTAGTTTTTATATGTAGGTTTTATTATGTTGATAGGATCCTAGTTTGTTGAATGTTTTTAATTATGAAAGTTGTTTAACTTAGTTAAACTTTTTCTAAACCTTTTCCTCCCTTTATCATGTTTATATGACATATTATATTCCTCATTTTTATGTTTATTTACATTTTATGTTTATTATATCTATATATATTAGTCTGTATGTTTTGGGAAAAATTCCACTTATTCTCTACGTATAATCCTTTTAATATATTTTAAAATTTAACTTGTAAGGATTTTGTTGAGAATATTTGTGTCAATGTTTGCAGAGATGGTAGTATATAGTTTCTATCTTGCTTTGGTTTTCTAATTCTGATCTTCCGCTCATTGGAAAGGTTTGACCAGTGTGTTAGTTCTTCTTTAACATTTTGTATAGTTCTCCAGTGAAGCCACTATATACAGGGCTTATTTTTTTCAAATTAAGAAGTATGTAGAGATTTTAAATTATTGACTCTGTACTTGCTACTTATAGATCTACCCATATTTTATATTTTGTCATGATTTAGTGCTGGTAACTTTTGAATTGTTATGAATTTTTCTTTTTAATATATTATCCAATTTGTTTATAATTTTTCATAACAATCTTATAAACTTTTAAATTTCTTTAGAATGAAAAAATAGTATAAGGAGAAAAAAAAGAAAAATTTTGGTTTCATGAAATGAATTCTATTTCTGTTCAACCCTTCACAAAGAATAATGAGATTTCTTCATTTTCATAATTAGCCTTTGGTAGATCTAAGATTTCAACTTATGTTTTGATAATGCAGAACAAAGACTTCAAAAAAGTTGTTCTCACACAGTTGCAGGATGTGTGTATATATGTGGTATGAGTCCCTTTTTGTAAAACAGAATGTAATTTACCTATATTCTTTATATTTATGCTGTGACTTCAATATTTTTTATAAAGAATAAATGTTTTGAAATTATAATTTTGGCTCCAAATGGCTGAATGATTAAGAATGCTTCTTCTTCCAGAATGAGAACTGGAATAAAATTTCATCATAACACCTCAGGTAGGCAATCCACATCAGCCAATCACAAGGCATTCAAGCACTGGGACCTCTGAGGTGGGAGGAAAACACAGCTTGGACCTTGGAGGGCATGAAGGTTTGGGTTACAGTGGAGACCAAGGCTCCCTCGGTGTGAGTCAGTGGGTGTTTGAAATCAGTAACACAAAGGAAGCATCCCTGTTTGAAAAAGATTACTTATTAAAAGAATTATCCCCAAATCTTTCCAGCCATGTTTGAAATGGAAGCATGTACTGTAACATTTAGCACAAAGGTTTACTGTTATTTGGATACAAGATCAGTGGAGCAGCTGGAACAGGAATCTTCCAGCCGTCATTTACTCCAGAGAACCAGGTGCCTCCACAGACTTCTGTGCACAATCCCTGCCAGAAGACAGTTGGTCTCCCAGGAGTACAGACACAGGCTTACAGTCCCACAGGAGGGACAAGCTCCAGCTGGAGACAAAAAACAAGCAAAGGAACTGAACAAAACAATCCAGGATCTAAAAATGGAAGTAGAAACAATGAAGTAATCACAAAGGGAGACAACTCTGGAGATCGAAAACCTTGGAAAGAAATCACGAGTCATTGATGCAAGCATCAACAACAAGATACAAGAGATAGAAGAAAGAATCTCAGTTGCTGAAGATAGCATAGAAAACATTGACTCAACCGTCAAAGAAAATGAAAAATGGAAAAGGCTTGTAACCCAAAAATCTAGGAAATCCAGGACACACTGAGAAGACCAAACCTAAGGATTATAGGTATAGAAGAGAGTGAAGATTTCCAACTTAAAGGGCCAGTAAATATCTTCAACAAAATTATAGAAGAAAACTTTCCTAACCTAAAGAAATATGCCCAGACCAAGATGAAGAGACAAGGCATTGGCATTTGGCACTGTGGTTCCTGCATGAAAACAGTGGTGGGCGGGGCCTGGACACAACACTACCTCTGCAGTCACAGTGAAGTTCGCCATCAGAAGACTGAAGTAGCTGAAAGACCAGTAGAATCCCTGCTGTCTGAGACTCACCTAGACTGCAATAAATGGGTTATTTACAGAAAAAAGAAAGAAAAGAAAAGAAAAGAAAAGAAAAGAAAAGAAAAGAAAAGAAGAGAAAAGAAAAGAAAAGAAAAAAAGAGAAAAGAATAGAAAAGAACATACAAGAAGCCTATAGAACTCCAAACAGACTGGAACATACCAGAAAGTCCTCCTGGCACATAATAGTCAAAACACCAAATGCACTAAACAAAGAATATTAAAAGCATTAAGGGAAAAAGGGCAAATAACTTATAAAGGCAGACCTATCAGAAATACACCAAACTTCTCGCCAGAGAAGATGAAAGCTAAAAGATCCTAGGCGGATCTCATGCAGACCCTAAGAGAACACAAATGCCAGCCCAGACTACTATACCCAGCAAAACTCTCAATCACCATATATGAAGAAACCAAGATATTCCATGATAAAGCCAAATTTACAAAATACCTTTCCACAAATCCAGCCCAAAGGATAATAGATGGAAAACACCAACACAAGGAGGGAAACCACACCCTAGAAAAACCTGACAGGAAACATTTGCCCTTGGACATTAGTTTTATGTGTACTGTGTAGCTTGTAAATGTCATTGTGTCCTGATTACTACTATTGTAGTGAACCTAGCAGTAATCTCCCAACAAACCCAAAAAAAGGTAACCATACAATCATAAAAATAACATCAAAAATAACAGGAAGCAACAATCACTATTCCTAAATATCTCTTAACATCAATGGACTCAATTCCCCAATAAAAAGACATAGACTAACAGAAATATTTTTCATATAAGACTTCAATTTTATCAGAAAATGTTTATTATTCCTCTTTCAATTAATTTAGTAATGTTTTTGTGTCTACCATTTTATCTATTATTTTCCATGATAATCTTCAATTTTAACATGTTTTTCTATATATTTCTTCAATTTTATTAGAAATATGTTCCAAATAAATCTTCAATTTTTCAGAAAATGTTTATAATTCCACTTTCAATCAACTTAGAAATATATTTATGCCTACCATTTTATCTGTATAATTATCCATGAAATATTCTATTTTAATGTGTTTTTCTATATACTTCATGAGTTTTATCATAACTATTTTCCATGTAAATCTTCAACTTTATTAGAAAGTTTATAATTCCATTTTCAATCAACATAGAAATATTTTTATGCCTACCATCTTATCTGTATAATTTTCCATGATAATCTTGAATTTTAACATTTTTTACTATATATTTCTTCAATATTATCATAAGTATTTTCCATGTAAATCCAGTTTTATCAGAAAATATTTATAATAATTCCACTTTCAATCAACTTAGAAATATTTTTATGCCAACCATCTTATCTGTATAATTTTCCATGATAATCTTCAATTTTAACATGTTTTTCTCTATTTTGCTACAATTGTATCAGAAAATTTTCCACATAAATCTTCAATTCTATCACAAAATGTTTCTACATCCTTTTTCAGTTAGGTTAGCCATTTTTATGTCTACCATTTTGCTCCGTAATTTTCCATGAAAATTGTCAATTTTAACGTGTTTTTCTATATATTTTTTCAATTTTATCAGAAATATTTTCCATGTAAGCCATCAATTTTATCATAAAATGTTTTTACTTCCTTTTTCAATAAAAAATTTCATCAAAGTGTAGAAATGATGCATGATTAGAAATGATACACCATAAGTTCTGGGGGGGAGGGTAAGAGAGGTGGAGAAATAATTTAGGCTTTAGGCAGCCTAAGAGAAGTCACAAAGTTCAGGTTCAGTGATAGGTCCTTTCTCAAGTGAATATGATAGAGTATGAGAGAGCACATAAAATATCCTCTGTCTTCTGCACTCAGATGCATTACTACACACTCACACATATACAACACTCTCTCAAAGTGGCACATATAACATACACAGGAATAACATATATAGACCCACATTCATAGAGAGAATGGGAGAAATGATCATTAATCCATAATCTATAATTATCAAATAAACTGTCTAATTATATAATTATTATAATATACATATTAAATCAAGTATTATATAATATATATATTTTTTAAATGTCATGAAAAGCAGGATAGACAAGCTGATAAAAGTGCATTCCACCAGCTCTAGTCACAGGAGTTCAATTCCTGGAATGACATGCAGTAAGGAGACCATGTAATCCCACGTTACCCTACTCTCCTGAATAACACTGTAGTAAGTTCAAACATACAAGCGTGTGTGTGCACATGAAAATACATTCACACACATCATTTTTAAACCTTTTAAAGAGATGCACTTCCCACTAGTTATCACTATGGCCTCTTTCAGCCATTTCTCCTAGCCCATAATCATTCTTCCATGAATTCCCATATTCCTGCAGAAAAACTCTTTACCTGGGACTCCACACATTTGGCTTAGATCCAGGTAGACTACCTAGCCCAGCCCTGATCCATTAAGAACTTTTCAGAGTATTCTGAGACTTACATGCTTACTTCCTGGAAACTTTTCCTATACCACTTCTACCCTGTACAAACTCACTGCCATTCTTAGGCAAATCCACTATTAGTGGATAAATAGTGGATAACCACTATTTCTTCCACTGTTGACCTTTATAGAGCCAGGCTCCCAATCATGATTCAGAGAAATTAAGCATCAGTTCTGTTCCCCTTCTGATAGCCTATCACACATATCATGGAGTTGGCCTGGTCTAGCTGCCTTGAGAGGTATGCTTCAAAGGTTTACTTGTCAGAATCCAGGGCTCCTTGGTTACTATGCCTTTCACTTCCTGAGAAGCTGGGGCACTCACTCAGGCAGTGAAGTATTCAGGCCTCTTTGTATTTCTCTGTATTTCTTAGAAGTCAATGAAATATAAAAACCTGACAGGAAACATTTGCCCTTGGACATTACTTTTATGTATCCTGTTTAGCTTGTAAGTGTCATTGTGTCCTGATAACTACTATTGTAGTGAACCTAGCAGTCAATATTATATTCTGTTTCTGATAAAGGTGTAAAAGGTTTGAGTGCTTGAATAAATTTGTCTCAGCCAAAGTCTTCCTGAGACACCTCTACTCAGATCTGGTTAGGATTTATGTCTCATGAGCCATATCAGGTAACCTGGCCTCGTAAGTAAGTGGAGGTGCTAACAATGAACCCCACCTACCGCATCTTGGACTGGTTGGTCTTAAAGCAAATATTCAACCAGAATTTAAGATTCAATTCATAGTTCAGACTATGAACCCTAAAACACAGAGTAACTCCAAGATGGAAATCCATCATGGTTCATCTGACCTGCAACTAGTCATATTGGTCACCAGAAACTCAATACCTGAGTTCCCACTCACCAAAAGTATGACCAGACATTTGTAACAAGAAACTGTATAAACATCATGACACCAGATGTCTAGAACACAGCACAAAAAATGACAAACACTAACTACCAATACAACTTCTCCAAAAGTCAGAAAACCTATCATAATATGCCACGAGGAAACAGTTAACTGAATCACAAAACTGACATTTTCAAATGTCAACTATGAATATGTCTAAGGATCCTAGTAGGGATGTGAATAATGACTTTAATGAAAGACAGTGAAAACAGAAACAGTTGAATGAAATTAGGAAAATTGCTGAGGACCATCCTTAGTCATTTTGGGGTTCTCAAGAATGGTAAGATTAGATTGGCACAAAATCAGAATATCAGTCTGTTTGGGTTTCTGTAGGCTTCTTATATATTCATGGGTTTCTCTCTCTTTAGGTTGTGGAAGTTTTCTTCCATAATTTTGTAGAAGACATATGGTGAGGGAGGAACTGGGAAAGGGGAAAGCCTTTGGAATGTAAACAAAGAATATAGAAAATAAAAATAAATCAGAATATCAGGCAATGATGCAGGTGCAAGCTGACTGGAGACTCATTGCTGGTCAGAAGCTGCACTCTGAGACAGCTTGAAGTTTCTCTCTCTCTCTCTCTCTCTCTCTCTCTCTCTCTCTCACACACACACACACACACACACACACACACACACACATTTCTTCTTTCTGAATTCACCTCAGTATTTTATTAGCTACACACTTCCTTGTGATACAATAATACATAATGAAAATCCTTTTTATGTAACTATGCCACCAGAAAACACAAAGCACATACAAGGTCACAATACAGTGTCTGCTAAAGCAAGTTAACTTTTAACTCTCAGAAAAACCTCCAAAATCAAAGGTCACTGGGTATAAACTCGAGGTTACAGAATTAACATAAAAACAAAAAAGTACTAAACAAGTCAGGATAATATTTATATTTTTAGTTTCTCTAAATTTGAAGAATCTCTTTAAGATTTAAGCCCATCCAAATATTTATTTGTACAAGGCTTTTCAAAGTCTTTTCCATATGCAGTATTAATTCTGATTGTAGCTTTCCCCAGGACTCATTTACAAGCCTAAACTCTCTCTCTTAAAACTTGTATCCTAAATTCCTTAGGCAGACAATGTCAAGGCTGCAAATCAGTACATTCCCCTATTTCCAGTTCACTAATCCAACAAACCCCTCACAGAGTCCAAACTCTTCTATCTGTCTTGCTCTTTTTGCATTATACACATCTCTTCTGATGTTCCCAACAATATTTCTAAATCAAACTTTCCATTACTTGAGATCTCCCCTTATGGGTGGGGTCTCTCATCACTGCTCAATAAACTCTTAGATGCAGGTATTTCTTCCTCTATCTTACTCCTTGTATTTTCTATTGAGTCCCTGTCCTACCTATGCCCAGTACAACTTTTCTGTGGGGGACTTCGATTTTCTTAACTACTAAACCTTTAGGCTTCTCAAAAACATTTCCTGCTTCAAATATTTCCTGGCACAACTTAACATCATGAGTTGGCTAAAATTTCTCAGAAAATAATTGCCATCTGCCTCCACAACCAGAATGCTTGTCCTGTTATACCTAGGTTGGCTGCTTGAATGGCCAGAGCCAGAGCAGTTACTGCTGGCTTTTGACATCAGAGCCATTGTCCTTCTCTAATAATGCCCTCAATCCCTTTCCAAGAAATTTTTACAAAATTTATAGCTGAGGATAAATATGGTATCAAAAAAGGCAAATCAGACAAGCATACAGGAAAGAGCAGCAGCATCTGTATTCTAGGAACCCAGAGATGCATTATTCAGGTTGACAGTGCTCCTGCAGCCAGAACTCTGTCATGCAACCACCTTGCAGAAAATATTTCAAGATCTTAAAGTAGAATTTGACAAAGAAATATAATCACCAAAGAAAAGTAAAACTAATTGTTATATCCAGATCTTGAAGTTTCCACAGACCACCAAACACCACCAAAAATCCAACTCCTATGCAAAAGTAAAGAGTCTTTATTCAAGGTCAAGCACAGACCCTCTCACCTCTCCAATAGAGTTGTGGAAGGCACCAAGTTGGTGATTCCTTGACTTTTATTACAGTTAAAGCATGGTAAGGGACTTTCCAAATTGGAGGTTACATGATTAGTTGATATTTGAAAATTGCAGCTTGGCACATTTCCATTAATGATTGGTATGAACAATAGTAGCTAGAAGAAAACCAGTAGCCATCATCAAAATAAATGGAGAGAAACTTGAAACAATCCCACTGAAATCAGGGACTAGACAAGTCTGTCCTCTTTCTCCATATCTTTTTAACATAGTACTTGAAGTTCTAGTGAGAATAATTAGACAACATAACGAAGTCAAAGGATACAAAATTGAAAGGAAGAAGTCAAACTATCATTATTTGCAGATGATATAATAGTATACTTAAGCGACCCCAAAAACTCCACCAGAGAACTCCTACAGCTGATAAACAACTTGAGCAAAGTGGTTGGTTATAAAATCAACTCAAGAAAATTAGTAGCCTTCCTGTAATCAAAGGACAAGGAGGCTGAGAAAGAAGTTAGGGAAATAACACCCTTCACAATAGCCACAAACAATATAAAGTATCTTGGCATGACTCTAACCAAAGAAGTGAAAGATCTGTATGACAGGAACTTCAAGTCCTTGAAGAAAGAAATTGAAGAAGACCTCAGAAGTTGGAAAAATATTTCATGCACTTGGATTGGCAGGATCAATACAGTAAAAATGGCCATCTTGCCAAAAGCAATCTACAGATTCAATGCAATCCCCATCAAAATCTCAAATCAATTCTTCAGAGATTTAGAAAGAGCAATTGTCAAATTCATCTGGAGTAATAAAAAACCCCAGGATAGCTAAAACTATTCTCAACAATAAAAGGACTTCTGTGGGAATCAAGATCCCTGACCTCAAGCAGTACTACAGAGTAATTGTGTTAAAAACTGCATGGTATTGGTACAGTGACAGGCAATTAGATCAATGGAATAGAATTGAAGACCCAGAAATGAACCCACAGAGTTATGGTCACTTGATCTTTGATAAAGGAGCTACAACCATCCAGTGGAAAGAAGATAGCCTTTTCAACAAATGGTGTTGGTTCATCTGAAGATGAACACGCAGAAGAATGTGAATTGACCCACTCTTATCACCTTATACTAAGATCAACTCCACATAAAACCAGTACACTGAAAATAATAGAAAAGAAACTGGGGAATACCCTTGAGGACATGGGCATAGGGGGAAAGTTTCTGAACAGAACACCAATAGCTTATGCTCTAAGATCAAGAATTGACAAATGGGACCTCATAAAATTACAAAGTTTCTGTAAGGAAAAGGACACTGTCAGAAGGACAAAACAGCAACCAACTATTTGGGAAAAGATCTTCACCAACTCCACATCTAACAGAGGGCGAATATCCAATATATACAAAGAACTCAAGATGTTAGACTCCAAAGAACCAAAGAACCCTATAAAAATGGGGTACAGAGCTAAACAAAGAATTTTCACCAGAAGAAATTCAGATGGCTGAGAAGCACCTGAAGCGATGTTCAACATCATTAGTCATCAGGGAAATGCAAATCAAAACAACCCTGAGATTCCTCCTCATACCAGTCAGAAGGGCTAAGATAAAAATCTCAAGAGACAACAGGTGCTGTCGAGGATGTGGAGAAAGAGGAACACTCCTCCACTGTTGGTGGGAATGCACGATGGTACAACTGCTCTGGAAATCAGTCTGGTAGTTCCTCATAAAATTGGGCATGACACTTCCAGAGGACCCCATCATACCACTCCTGGGCATATACCCAGAGGATTCCCCTGCATGCAATAAAGACACATGCTCCACTATGTTCATGGCAGCCTTATTTATAATAGTTGGAAGAAGTCCAGATGTCCCTCAAAGGAGGAATGGATACAGAAAATGTGGTATATTTATACAATGGAATACTACTCAGCAATTAAAAATAATGAATTCATTCAATATGTAGGCCAATGGTTCGATCTGAAAAACATCATCCTTAGTGAGCTAACCCACTCACAAAACAATACACATGAAATGCAATCACTGATAAGTGGATATTAATGAGCCCAGAAGCTCTGAATACTCAAGGCACAATTAGCAACTCAAAAGAGTACCAAGAAGAAGGAAGGAGAGTACCCTGGTCTGTAAAAGACTAGATCCAGTTTCGTAGGAGAGTACCAGAACAGAGAAATGGTGGCGGTGGGGGTGATTGGGGAATTGGTGGAGGGAAGAGAACTTATGGGACATATGGTGATGGGGAACCTGGAAATGGGAAATCCTTTGGAATGTAAACAAAGATTATAGACAAAAAGAGCTGAAGGGAATAGCAAGCCCACAGGAAGAACAACAGTATCAAATAACTTGGAACTCTCAGAGCTCTTAGAGACTAAGACACCAAGTAAAGATCATATATGGATAGGTCCATGACCCCAGGCACATGTGTAGTAGAGGACTGCATCATCTGGTTTTAGTTGGATAGGATGTGCCTAATCCTGTTGTGACTTGATACTTCATGGAATGAGGTTGTCTTGTTGGGATGAGAAGAGGCTGTGTTTGTGGGTGGTTCATGGTGGTTGCCTTCTCTCATAGGCAAAGGGAATGGGGGATGGGTTTAAGAACTATGGGTGTAGGGATTGGGAGGTAGGACATTTGGAATGTAAATAAAATAAATAATTTAAAAAATAAAATGCCAATTAAAAGGAAAAAATAAGAGTGGTCAAGATTTCACACTGAAGCATGGAGGTGTATTTGACTATATTGTTGAGAAGATTATTGATGATTATATAAAGTAGAAATGTGACTCAGAGACATGAGTCACAAGCCATATGTATCAGTTTATGTAGCACAACAGGTAGTAACTGCAATGGTGGTAGCTTACATTTCTACTGTTTACAAAGTACGATAGGAAACCTTTGCATTTCTTCTCATTAAATCATCCTCATTTCTTAGTATGCATATTTCAGCTATTTAAATTTAGGATTAAATGTATCTGATGAAGGAATGGGAAGAGAAGCTTCTTTAGAGATGGGGAGGGAAGTAAATACAGAAGAAGATGTAAAGACAGTGAAGGGAGATATCAGAATTCAACAGATCTGATAACGGATATGGGAAGAGGGAAAGGGGGCCAGAGAGGTTAACAAAAAGAGGAGGGATATGGAGAAAATAACAAGAAGAATTTTGATAAAGCCCAAAAGAATGATGCTATTAACTATCCAAATTATGTATAAACAATGATAGACATATTCATTTTATTTACTCTAATAGGTTTTCACTTTTATCCTAAAATACATGGTTGCACAGTTACACACCCAACGATATACTTAATTTTATATTTCTACTTATCATACTTCAATGATAAAAATTCTAACTGTCATAAATGTTTCATATCTATTTTATAACCTTTCAGGTTTCTCCATTGTATTGTTTTCCTCCAGCTTCTCTGTGCAATCCATCTGATAACAAACTTAGTGTTTCATTTGTTTTCATTCATTGGCTATTGATAGTAATATCTTTAAAACTCTGAACAATTTCTTTATTAAAAAAATTAAAAAGAAAAATTGGCCAGATTTGATGGCACATGACTCTTGATTTAGCAGTGTGGACTATAAAGCAGAAAAGTTTTGTATTTAAGATGGTGCTATTTACATAGCAAAGAAATGTAAAGGATAGCATGGAATTAAAACAATAAGGAAAGAATGACGTATACACAGAATTTTGTCTTAATTTATCTCTGTTTCTACCATTATTTTTACATTCAGGATAATTCTTGCTCATTTGTCCTTCGTGAAGAAGGACAATGTATGAATGAATAACTAACCAAATAAATAAATAAACAAACCAATCACACTTTCATAGGTTATACTTAAAAGGATTATCTATGACTTCCTCCAATGCACTGAGTAAATCTGACTTTGACATCATTTTGATATTCAATGTAACAGCTGCTCCTTTGTCCACCATGTGTGCAATGTTATCATGTTGTTCTCCAAACAAGGAATGCCAATCATAGGGATTCCATGATCGATTGCCTCATAGAGTCCGTTGGCTCCACCATGAGTTACAAAGGCTTTAGTTTTTGGATGACCTAAAAGAAGATTAATTCAAATTAGCATTTAACTAGCAGTCTTAAGAATGAAAAGAGACATTTATACTATGAGGAACTGAAAAGAGATTTTCTTCATGGTGATTGTTATACTCATAACTTCACTGAAATGCCTTTCTGTCTCAAAGCAAAAGGAAACTAAATTTTAAGAGAACTATTTTTGCAAGTTTGCATGTGACTTGAGACTTGGACTATAAAATATATATTTCCAGTGGAACACAGGAAGCCCATAGAAGATAAGATAAAAAAAATGAGAGTTTGTAAAGACAAAATGCATTTCAGAACATGTTTACTTAAATAAAAAAATCTATTCATTAGGTGTAATTTGGAAGATTTTTAAGTCAACAAGGATAAGTATAAGAATCAGAGAGTCAGTCATGATTAAGCATTTGTTTTGTAGGCTCTTACCAAGAAGATCATTTTGGGGAAGCCACTTGTAGACTCTAGTATTGGGTCCTAAGGTGGCTTTTTTTTGCCATCAAATCTCCAAAGAACCTGTTAAATGTTAGAAAATCTGTGTTTATGGAGAAAATGAGCCATTAGGATGACTGAGCATGTTTTATTCAGGAATATATATATTTATATATTTAAATATAAATATATGTGTGTGTGTGCGTGTGCATGTGTGTTTAACAATTAATAAAAAGTGATGCAGTGAATTTGAAAGAGAGCAAGTACATGGATATGAAAGTGTTCAGAGGGAGGAATGGAAATGGACAGAGGATGTCATATAGTTTCCAAAAGAGAAATAATTAAAAATGTTGCTTTTTAAAGGGAAAACTTTGCTAAATACCTCTCACAGGATAGATGAGAAATTCAGAAGAGGTGAGCAATGGGAATTCTTAAAAGACTGAGCAAGAGTGTGCTAACAGTTTCTGTGTTTATTTTTACATTTAGACAGGTTGAACATAATCATCACTTTCCAAGCAAAGCTATTTAGAAAAATGAAATAGTTAATAACACATTAAAATATTTAATTCATTGCTTTGGTAACATAATTCAGCTACAGAGAAAAGAGCCTCATTATTTATAATTTGTATTTTATATAAGTTAATTTGATAGCTCTAATATTCCAGTTTTAATGTCATTACATTTTCAAATATTTTAGAGTTTACTTTTTTTCACTTGTTCTGTATTATTTTTAATGAATTTCATATTTTTATTATTTTCTTATGGCAAATGTTCTCCATTCACAATCCTCTCTGAATGGAGTTCTTCAAAGCAATGTCATTGTGTTTGTCAATAGCAATATGGAATCATCTGGCCCATCCCAGGAGTGATGGTGCATAATGTAGTTGAACACTGTCTTGGAAGGGAGTCATGGCCATAGATTTCTGAAAACAGATTAAGTGTTGTGATCTCAGTTTATTCAAAACACAAGGTTGTCCTTGGTATTTGTATATGTCAACTTCCCAGGTGTACCAGATAGAAGTGAGTCTATATAGCATTGCTTGCTACTGCCATTCAGATAGTGTCTACACTGTCCTTCAGGTCCCTCTGTGGAAAACATGTTTTTGTCATACACATTCTGTTATTGTGAATGTATACAGTTTTAAATAATGTGATCTTTACTCATATGACATTTTTGAATTCTCAGAGTATTATTTGATTGTCTGAAAAAGTTGGCCATTTTTTGAGATTTTAGTCTGCTTCATTTATCAACTCCATTCTACCAGGTCTAGCTGTCTCTGGATCTGTGACAAGTGATACTGAAGGGGGCTTAAAGTTGTCTTTGTAATAGATTGAGGACCCTCACAGAAACAGCATGAGAATAATGGGGCCGAAAACTGGTAATGCTTTGTCTTATGTTGAACTTGTGCATTTTTTCTTTAAAGAAACTAGGAGCACATGTATCAAAGTCACAACTACTAGATTGATTTCAAATACTTGTGATTATAATCCTAAACCATAGTTTGCATAAGATGTCAGCTTAGGTGAAGTATGGGACAGAGTTTGAATGAATATGGAAAAAGCATATAAACAAGAGGGAAAGGATCCTCTTTCAATTTTGGGTCACATGGGCATTGCTTTAAAATCTTCTCAAAAAACTTAACAAAGATGAGGTGGTTAATGATCACGAGAAAGAGATGACTAAATCCTTGCATCAATATAAAATGGATGATCCTATCTTAAATTACTAAAAGAGGCAAGAAGATGACCTTGTATAGGCAAAACTCAAAAGTGAAAACAATGCCATTAATAACTATGAGGTGATGAATTCCTGAGTATCCTGAAGCATGGGATAATGAATTTGATCACCAATATAACTTTGAATTTCTCAACTTTTTGATGAGGATTTAGGAGAATCTATAAAAATGCTAACTTTACAACCAAGGCAATCAAGGGCATGGTAGGGAAAACAAACTCATTTATCAGTTCCTCCCTGGTCTCATGAGCTGCACTTATACTTCCCATGATATTTCAATAAAGCAAAATGTTTATCAGGAATTAAACATGGCTATATGAAGAATTTTAAGAAGCCCTGTGCTTCCTAAGGACATACTGATCCATATAGTTATGAATAACTTTTTGGTTGGAGCAATAATGTGCAATGTTTGCCATATGATTTTTATGTAATTGTTAAAGTAGTATTTAGCTTTTTCAAATCTCATCGCTAGCAAATGTGGCTTGCACATATGAAAAAGTTTGCTGGCTAGAACTGAGGGGTATTTTGAGAAATGTCACAATGAAATACTGGCAGGGATTGGTATATGGGTATCAACAGGTATTGTGAGATGCATAATATATCTTATTCAGCCTCCTGACATATTAGGGATACAGCTATGGCTACCTGCAAGAAAAATGATAAGGAATCTGCCTTGAGGTATAGTTATATATAAAATACACAAGGCTCCTTAGAGTCTTATGCTGATTTCACAGGAAGACTCAAAGATGCTGCTGAAAACAAAGTGGGAATAAATTCAAGAGTTCTTATTAAAACAGTTACTTTTGATAATGACAATGAAGATTGCCAAGAATTAATCAAGCCTCAAAGAGAGCTAGAAAATGTTATGGACTTTCAGAAGTTACATATAAATGGAGGGGCCTACAAACAAAGAAGAAAATGAACTTGAATAGAAATATTTGCTGGATCTCCATCAAAATCTCAAATCAATTTTTCTTCTTTTTTCTATTTCTTTTATTTTCTATATTCTTTGTTTACATTCCAAAGGCTTTCCCCTTTCCCAGATCCCCCCTCACCATATGTCCCATAAGTCCTCTTCCCTCCACCCATTCCCCAATCACTCCCCCCACCCGCGCCCATTTCTCTGTTCTGATACTCTCCTACAAAACTGGATCCAGTCTTTTCAGGACCAGGGTCCTTTCCTTCCTTCTTCTTGGGTCTTTTGATTTGATAATTGTGCCTTGAGTATTCAGATCTTTGGGGCTCATTAATTACTACTTATCAGTGATTTCATTTCATGTGTATTCTTTTGTGATTGGGTTAACTCACTTAGAATGATATTTTCCAGATCCAACCATTTGCCTACAAATTGCATGAAATCATTATTTTTAATTGCTGAGTAGTATTCCAATGTAAAAATATACCACATTTTCTGTATCCATTCCTCCTTTGAGGGACATCTGGGCTCCTTCCAACTTCTGGCTATTATAAATAAGGCTGCTATGAACATAGTGGAGCATGTGTCTTTATTGTATGCAGGGGATTCCATTGGGTATATGCCCAGGAGTGGAATGACAGGGTCCTCTGGAAGTGTCATGCCCAATTTTATGAGGAACCGCCAGACTGATTTCCAGAGCGGTCTTACCATTTTGCAATCCCACCAACAGTGGAGGAGTGTTCCTCTTTCTCCACATCCTCGCCAGCACCTGTTGTCTCTTGAGTTTTTAATCTTAGCTATTCTGTCTGGTGTGAGGTGGAATCTCAGGGTTGTTTTGATTTGTATTTCCCTGATGACTAATGATGTTGAACATCTCTTAAGGTGTTTCTCGGCCATCCGAATTTCTTCTGGTGAAAATTCTTTGTTTAGCTCTGTACCCCATTTTTTGATAGGGTTATTTGGTTCTTTGGGGTCTAACTTCTTGAGTTCTTTGTATATATTAGATATTAGCCCTCTGTCGGATGTGGGGTTGGTGAAGATCATTTCCCACTTTGTTGGTTGCCGTTTTGTCTTTCTGACAGTGTCCTTTGCCTTACAGAAACTTTGTAATTTTATGAGGTTCCATTTGTCAATTCTTGATCTTGGGTTTTTTGTTGCTCCAGATGAATTTGAGAATTGCTCTTTCTAGATCTATGAAGATTGATTTTCTGAGGAACCGCCACACTGATCTCCAGAGCGGTTTTACCATTTTGCAATCCCACCAACAGTGGAGGAGTGTTCCTCTTTCTCCACATCCTCGCCAGCACTTGTTGTCTCTTGAGTTTTTAATCTTAGCCATTCTGACTGCTATGAGGTGGAATCTCAGTGTTCTTTTGATTTGCATTTCCCTGATAACTAAGGCTGCTGAACATTTCTTTTGGTGCTTTAGAGCCATTCAAGTTTCCTCACTTGAGAATTCCCTATTTATCTCTGTACCCCATTTTTAATAGGGTTATTTGACTCTCTAGGGACTAACTTCTTGAGTTCTTTGTATAAACTGTATATTAGCCCTCTATTGGATGTAGGATTGGTAAAGTTCTTTTCCCAATTTGTTGGTTGCCATTTTATCCTATTGACCTTGTCCTTTGCCTTACAGAAGCTTTGCTGTTTTATGAGATCCCATTTATTGATTTTTTTTCTTAGAGCATAAGCCATTGGTGTTCTATTCAGGAAATTTTCCCGTGTGCCCAAGTGTCCAAGATTCTTCCCTACTTTCTCCTCTATAAGCTTCAGTGTGTTTGGTTTTATGTGAAGATCTACAACTTAAAGGGCCAGCTAACCCAATCACAAAAGAATACACATGAAATGCAATCACTGATAAGTGGATATTAATGAGCCCAGAAGCCCTAAATACTCAAGGCACAATTAGCAAGTCAAATGACTCCCAAGAAGAAGAAAGGAGAGGACCCTGGGCCTGTAAAGGTTGGATCCAATTTTGTAGACCAGAACAGAGAAATCGTGGGGGGGGGAATGATTGGGGAATAGTTGGGGGAGAGAAATTATGGGACATATGGTGGGGGGAACTGGGAAAGGGGAAAACCTTTGGTATGTAAACATAGAATATAGAAAATAAAAATTAAATAAAAAAATAAAAACATAAAAAATTATATGGTAAATGGAGGCTGATTGACTAATGAAATCTTAATGCCACCATGTGGCCAATAGGAGCTTTACAGCCTGGATTATCTACACTGGCAGCTATTGCTAAAGATTGGTCTTCAATTATTTTTGGATTTGGAAAACTGCTTTTTCACTATATTTTTTCATTTTGATAATAAGGTAGATGTAACTTTGTTTCTTCACTCAACATATCAAGCCTAAGTGTTGCTATCAATGGACTGTATTATGTCAAGGTACAGAAAAAATCCTCTACTATGTGCCAAGGCTGTGTAGGAAAGTTTTTAGAGCCTATGAGACAAGCTATCCCTCAGGCTTATAGTATTCATCATATGGGTGATATTCTGTTAGTCACCTCCAAAGAGAAAGAGTTATAATTTGTATATAGCAGTGGTTGTATAGTTTCATATAGAATTATATAAAAATGGTCCTATTATCATACGGAAAAGAAGAAATATCAGACGATATAATATCTGGCATACTTGGTAAGAAGAACACCTGTTAATAGCGATGAAAATATCAACCATACAAAAAGGACACTTAAAACACTTTCTTTTTCTTTTCTTTTTTTTTTTACTATATTATCATGCCTTTTATTGATACATTTCCTTCTATTGACATTATAACCACATGATTTTAGAATACCTCATTACTAAAGAAAACATCACCTAAGGAATTGAAGCATTGTTACTATTTTACTATCTATTTTCACTGTACCTCATTTGCTTATTTAGGTCAGTGAAACATCAACACACACATTAAATGGGACTATTTGTATATATTAAAAGCTGGGCCATTCCTTTAGGCAAAAATGAATCAAAAGCTTTTCATTTTCCATTTTTTCCAGTGTTTAAAGCTGTATGTCATGATTTCCATTCAGTATTGTTAATTTTTTTGTCTTCTTTCTTTTTTTAAATTTTCTATATTTTTTGCTTACATTCCAAATGATTTCCCCTTTCCCGGTTCACCCTCCCCCTGCCCCCATAAGTCCCATAAGCCCTCTTCCCTCTGCCCATTCCCCAATTAACCCCCTCCCACTTCTCTGTCTTGGCAATCCCCTACATTGCTGCATCATGCCTTTCCAGGACCAGAGCCTTCTCCTCCCTATTTCTTGGGAATCATTTGAGGTGTTATTGTGTCTTAGGTATTCAGAGCTTCTGGGTTAATATCCACTTATCAGTGATTGCATTCCATGTGTGTTCTTTTGTGATTGGCTTACCTCACTTAGGATGAGATTTTCCAGTTCCAAAAATTTGCCTAAGAATTTAATGAATTCATCATTTTTAATTGCTGAATAATTCCATTGTGTAAATATACCACATTTTCTGTATCCATTCCTTCACTGAGGGACATCTGGGTTCTTTCCAGATTCTGGCTATTATAAATAAGGCTGCTATGAACATAGTGGAACATGTGTCCTTATTGCATGCAGGGGAATCTTCTGGGTATATGCCCAGGAGTTGCATAACAGGGTCCTCTGGAAGTGTCATGCCTAGTTTTCTGAGAAATCACCAGACTGATTTCCAGAGTGGTTGTAGCAGCTTGCAATCCCACTAGCAGTGGAGGAGTGTTCCTTTTTTGCCACATCCTTGGTAACACCTGCTGACTCCTGAGTTCTTAATCTTAGCCATTCTGACAGGTGTGGGGTGAAATCTCAGGTTGTTTTGATTTGCATTTCCCTAATGACTAATAATGTTGAACATTTCTTAAGGCGCTTCTCAGCCATTCAAATTTCTTCAGGTGAATTCATGGTATAATATCTGGGATACTTGTTATAAGAACATCTGTTATAACCATGAAAATGTCAACAAGACAGGATATTTAAAACATTTTCAAAATGTGTTAGGGAGTGATAATTCCTTACATGCTATGATTAAAAGTGTATTCCTTTAGTTTTATGTGCATTAGTGTTCTACCTCTCTGTCTGTATGTTGTGTGTGTGTATGTGTGTGTGTGTGTGTGTGTGTGTGTGTCCCAGATCCTTCAAAACTGGAGATACAGACAGTTGTGAAAATGGCACATAGGTGTTGGGAATTGAAATCAGATTATCTGGAAATGCAGCCAGTGTTCTTGATTACTGAGCCATCTCTCCAGCCCCCCTCTCCCATACAACTTTAATAATGCACAATTAATCACTAGTCAATTGTATAAAACTCTGAAAGGACAGATCATATTGGATAATAGTTGATTTTATCTACAGAGACAAATGGATAATTTCAGTTCTTTGAATCCAAAGTAAAAGCTCCTTTACACTCTTTAAATTTACTTATTTTTCCCACTAAATTGTCTACTATAGGTATTATAACAGAAGAGAATAAATTTTTCCCACTAAATTGTCCATAGTGGTTGTACCATCTTGCAATCCCACCAACAGTGGAGGAGTGTTCCTCTTTCTCCACATCCTCACCAGTACTTGTTGTCTCTTGAGTTTTTAATCTTAGCCATTCTGACTGTTGTGAGGTGGAATCTCAGGGTTGTTTTGATTTGCATTTCCCTGATGACTAATGATGTTGAACATCTCTTAAGGTGCTTCTCAGATATTCAAATTTCTTCAGGTGAAAATTCTTTGTTTAGCTCTGTACCCCATTTTTAATAGGATTATTTGGTTCTTTTGGGTCTGATTTGTGGTTAAAGCTTGGTAAAGAAGTAGTTTCAAACAAACAACTTATGAGAAAATAAAGGAATCCAAGTTTGATTGGATCCGCATTTCTTTCCAATCCTATTGTTTCCTGTGGTGAGCTTATAGCTGCGCTACTGCAGTTACCTTTCTGTGTACAGTCTTCACATTGGTAATGGCTATGGAATAGAAAAGTACAGTGGGGGCCAACTCTTCCCTCCATCTTATGTACCTATTATTTTGTCAGGATTAAGTGGTCAAATGACATTCATGGAGAGAGTACAAAACATGTTATGTTTACTTTATTTTGACTTATGGTTCAAGACACTTCCTGCTGAGGATTGGGATCCATTTGTTTTTTTCAGTGAAATTTTAGATAAGTTGTCCACCTCATCAGTAGTGTGAGGGTCTATCTTTCACCACTCTTAAAAACATTCTTAGGAACAAATTTGTTTCTCATGCTGAAATGATTAAAAGAAATGCAATTCTGTCAAACAATTTTACTAAACCTGTGAGGGAGATTACATTTCTTATCAAGAAAGAGGTAACAGATCTGATTCACAGCACTTTAAGAAGTAATGCAGTTACAGGTTGAAGGGTGCAAGCTTTCTCTAAGAAATTCCATATTTATTTTATCATAATTTTCTTTGTTTTAAAAAGATAAGGTACAAAAGGATGCTGAATTTTGTCAAATGCTTTTTCAGTGGAATACCTAAGACCCAATCCACATATCAAGTGATGTCCAAGAAGAAGGAAGGAAGGGCCCCTTACTCTGGAAAGGCTTAATGCAGCAGTGTAGGGAAATACCAGAACAGGGAAGAGGGAAGGGGTGAATGGGGGAACAGGGGGAGGGAAGAGTGAAGGGGTGAATGGGGGAACAGGGGGAAGGAAGAGGGCTTATGAGAATTGCAGGGGGGAACCTGGAAAAGGGGAAATCATATGAAATGTAAATTAAGAATATATCAGATAAAAAAAAGGAGTTTTACCATCATGCTTGGGAATTGTGGTCTTCCTCTCTTTCTTGTAGATTTGACAAAGAGATCAAAGAAAAAAAGATAAGGTACTTTCTTAATATGTTGTGTGTTTTATACTTGTGTTCAGATTATGTGTAAGTGCACATACACATGTGTGCCTGTGAAAATAAAGACCATGGGTCAACATCCTTTGTCGACTTACATCCCTTCCTAATTTATTTAAAGAGACAAGGTCTTTCACTGAACCAGGACCTTAACAATTTGGCAGAGTGGCCTGGTAAATAGCTCCAGGGACCCACTCATCTCTACTCCATAAGCACAGGTGTTACAGGCATGCACCCTGTGTGCAGGTTTTAGGTACCTAAATAGGCATCCACATGCTGGCCCTGTTGCAGCTACAGCAAACATTTCACCAGCTGAACAATCTCCCATCCTAAGCCTTATAAATTTTAAAAAGGAATATATTTAATAGTATCTATGTTGTACAGCATTTGGGAGGTTGTTTTGGCTTGTTTGAGTCTTTTTTATTTTTTCACTTAAAATTAAAGTCGTTTAGGAGTTCCACCTAGGCTCTGCGGGACATCCCCGCGCCCTCTGGCGAGCACCAAGGCTGCTTTCTGCAACCAGCTCGCCGGCCCCTGGACCAGCGCGGCGGGCCTCCATATTGCAACCAGGACACAGCTGGAAAAGCCCAGGCTCTGTGGGACTTCCCCGCACCCTCTGGCGAGCACCTAGGCTGCTTTCTGCAACCAGCTCGCTGGCCCCTGGACCAGCGCGGCGGGCCGCCATATTGCAACCAGGACACAGCTGGAAAGGCCCAGGCTCTGTGGGACTTCCCCGCACCCTCTGGCGAGCACCGAGGCTGCTTTCTGCAACCAGCTCGCCGGCCCCTGGACCAGCAGAAGCGGCGGGCCTCCATATTGCAAACAGGACATAGCTGGAAAGGCCCAGGTAAACACCCCTTCCAGGGCTGCCCTCACGGGGGGGGGGGGGATCTGCTAGGGTCTCAGACCCAAGCAGGCTGAGTTCCGCCTAGGCTCTGCGGGGCATCCCCGTGCCCTCTGGCGAGCACCTAGGCTGCTTTCTGCAACCAGCTCGCTGGCCCCTGGACCAGCAGAAGCAGCAGGCCTCCATATTGCAACCAGGACACAGCTGGAAAGGCCCAGGTTCTGTGGGACTTCCCCGCACCCTCTGGCGAGCACCGAGGCTGCTTTCTGCAACCAGCTCGCCGGCCCCTGGACCAGCAGAAGTGGAGGGCCTCCATATTGCCACGAGGACATAGCTGGAAAGGCCCAGGACACAGCTGGAAAAGCCCAGGCTCTGTGGGACTTCCCCGCACCCTCTGGCGAGCACCTAGGCTGCATTCTGCAACCAGCTCACCGGCCCCTGGACCAGCGGTAGCTGCGGGCCTCCATATTGCAACCAGGACATAGCTGGAGAGGCCCAGGTAAACACCCCTTCCAGGGCTACCCGCACAGGGGGATCTGCTGGGGTCTCGGAACCAAGCAGGCCGAGTTCCTTGCAACCAGGACACAGCTGGAGAAGCCCAGGTAGACAGACTCCAACAGGGGCTACAATCGCATGGGTGGCAGCCAGCTTATGATCCCTTAAAGCAGCAGTCACACATATTTACCAGTAGAGAAACAACAGGTGAGCCCAGCCTCACAGGAGATTCAAACACCAGCCACTAACAACAAGGCCAACTAAAACCAGAAATAACCAGATGGCAAAAGGAAAACGAAGGAACGTTACTAACAAAAATCAAGGCAACATGACAGCATCTGAACCCAGTTCTCCAACAACAGGAATCCCTGGATACCCTAAAACACCAGAAAAACAAGACTTGGATATAAAATCACTGGTCAGGATGCTGGTAGCTGAACACATAGAAAAATCTCGTAAAGAAATAGAGGAGAAAATGGATCAAAAGTTAGAAGCCTTTACGAGGCAAATACAAAAATCACTTCAAGAAATTCAGGAGAAGATGGATCAAAGAGAAGAAGACAATAAGGAAGAAAGACAAAAGTCACTTAAAGAACTACAGAAGAACGTGGGCCAACAAGTAGAAGCTATGAAAGAGGAAGCACAAAAATCTATTAAAGAAATACATGAAAACACAATCAAGCAAACGAAAGATCTGAGCACATCCATCCAGATACTAAAAACAGATGTAGAAACAACTAAGAAATCACAGAGGGAGACAACATTGGAGATAGAAAACCTGGGGAAGAAATCAGGGGCCCTAGACGCAAGTATCAACAATAGAATACAAGAGATAGAAGACAGAATCTCAGAAGCCGAAGATACCATAGGAACCATTGATTCAACAGTCAAAGAAAACACTAAATGCAAAAAGGTGGTAACCCAAAACATCCAGGAAATCCAAGACACTATGAGAAGACCAAACCTAAGGATTATAGGTATAGACGAGAGTGAAGATTTACAAGTTAAAGGGCCAGCTAATATCTTCTATAAAATTATGGAAGAAAACTTCCCCAACCTAAGGAGAGAGATGCCCATGAATATACAAGAAGCCCATAGAACCCCAAACAGACTGGACCAGAACAGAAATACATCCCGTCACATAATAATCAAAACTCCAAATGTAATAAACAAAGAAAGAATACTAAAGGCAGCAAGAGAAAAAGGCCAAGTAACATATAAAGGAAAACCTATCAGAATAACACCAGACTTCTCACCTGAGACCATGAAAGCTAGAAGATCCTGGGAAGATATCATGCAAACTCTAAGAGAACACAAACTTCAGCCAAAACTACTTTACCCAGCAAAACTCTCAATTGCCATTGATGGAGACATCAAGGTATTCCATGACAAAACCAAATTTGCAAGATATCTCTCCACAAATCCAGCCCTACAAAGGATAATAGGGGGAAAACACCAAGACAAGGACGGAAACTACACCCGGGAAGAAGCAAGATAGAAACCTCCTCTCATCAAACCCAAAAGAAGATAACCTCTCGAATATAAAAAATAAATAAGATAAATAAATATAATTTCAAAAATGTCTGGAGGTAATAATTACTATTCCTTAATATCTCTTAACGTCAATGGACTCAATTCCCCAATAAAAAGACATAGACTAACGGACTGGATACGGAAACAGGACCCTACATTTTGCTGCATACAGGAAACACATCTCAGTGTTAAAGACAAACACTGCCTTAGAGTAAAAGGCTGGAGGACAATTTTACAAGCAAATGGTCTCAGGAAACAAGCTGGAGTAGCCATTCTAATATCAGATAAAATTGACTTTCAACCTAAAATCATCAAAAGCGACCCAGAAGGTCACTTCTTGCTGGCCAAAGGGAAAATCCACCAGGAAGAGCTCTCAATACTGAACATCTATGCTCCAAATGCAAGGGCACCCTCATTTGTAAAAGAAACCTTACTAAAGCTTAAAGCACACATTACACCTAACACAATAATTGTGGGTGACTTCAACACCCCACTCTCCTCAATGGACCGATCAGGAAAGCAGAAACTAAACAGGGACACAGTGAAACTAATTGAAACTCTGCACCAATTGGATTTAACAGATATATATAGAACATTTCATCCTAAAGCTAAAGAATATACCTTTTTCTCAGCACCGCATGGTACCTTCTCCAAAATAGACCATATAATCGGTCACAAGACAGATGTCAACAAATACAAGAAGATCGAGCTAATCCCATGCCTCCTATCAGATCACCATGGAGTAAGAGTGGTCTTCAATAGCAACAAAAACAACAGAAAGCCCACATACACATGGAAACTGAACAATACTCTACTCAATGACACCTTGGTCAAGGAAAAAATAAAAAAAGAAATCAAAGACTTTTTAGAATTCAATGAAAATGAAGGTACAACCTACCCAAATCTATGGGACACAATGAAAGCAGTGCTAAGAGGAAAACTCATAGCTCTAAGTGCATCCAAAAAGAAACTGGAGAGAGCATACACTAGCAGCTTAACAGCACACCTTAAAGTGCTAGAAGAAAAACAAGTTAACTCACCCAGGAGGAGTAGAAAACAAGAAATCATCAAACTCAGGGCTGAAATCAATCAAATAGAAACAAAGAGAACCATACAAAGAATCAACAAGACCAGGAGCTGGTTCTTTGAGAAAATCAACAAGATAGATAAACCCTTAGCCAGACTAACCAAAGGACACAGAGACAGTATACAAATTAACAAAATTAGAAATGAAAAGGGAGACACAACAACAGAAACTGAGGAAATTCAAAAGATCATCAGATCCTACTACAAAGGTCTATACTCAAAACAACTGGAGAATCTGGAGGAAATGGACGATTTCCTAGACAGATATCAAATACCAAAATTAAATCAGCATCAAGTAGACCAGCTAAATAGTCCCATAACCCCTAAAGAAATAGAAGGGGTTATAGAAAGCCTCCCAACCAAAAAAAAGTACGGGACCAGATGGTTTTAGTGCAGAATTCTACCAGACCTTCAAAGAAGACTTAACACCAATACTCTTCAAACTATTCCACAAAATAGAGACAGAAGGGACACTGCCCAACTCATTCTTCGAAGCCACAATTACGCTAATACCTAAACCACAAAAAGATCCAACAAAGAAAGAGAACTTCAGGCCAATTTCTCTTATGAATATAGATGCAAAAATACTAAATAAAATTCTTGCTAACCGAATCCAAGAGCACATCAAAACGATCATCCACCATGATCAAGTAGGCTTCATCCCAGGGATGCAGGGATGGTTCAATATACGGAAATCCATCAATGTAATCCACTACATAAACAAACTGAAAGAAAAAAACCACATGGTCATCTCATTAGATGCTGAAAAAGCATTCGACAAAATTCAGCATCCTTTCATGCTAAAAGTCTTGGAAAGAGCAGGAATTCAAGGCCCATACCTAAACATAGTAAAAGCAATCTACAGCAAACCAGTAGCCAACATCAAAATAAATGGAGAGAAACTTGAAGCATTCCCACTAAAATCAGGGACAAGACAAGGCTGCCCTCTCTCTCCATATCTTTTCAATATAGTACTTGAAGTTCTAGCAAGAGCAATTAGACAACATAAGGAAGTCAAAGGGATACAAATTGGAAAGGAAGAAGTGAAACTATCATTATTTGCAGACGATATGATAGTTTACCTAAGCGACCCCAAAAACTCCACCAGAGAACTTCTACAGCTGATAAACAACTTCAGCAAAGTGGCAGGTTATAAAATTAACTCAAGCAAGTCAGTGGCCTTCTTGTACTCAAAGGACAAGCAGGCTGAGAAAGAAATTAGGGAAATAACACCCTTCACAATAGCCACAAACAACATAAAGTATCTTGGTGTAACTCTAACCAAACAAGCGATAGATCTGTACAACAGGAACTTCAAGTCCTTGAAGAAAGAAATCGAAGAAGACCTCAGAAGATGGAAAAATATTTCTTGCTCCTGGATTGGCAGGATCAATATAGTAAAAATGGCCATCTTGCCAAAAGCAATATACAGATTCAATGCAATCCCCATCAAAATCCCAACTCAATTCTTCATAGATCTAGAAAGAGCAATTCTCAAATTCATCTGGAGCAACAAAAAACCCAGGATAGCTAAAACTATTCTCAACAATAAAAGGACTTCTGGGGGAATCAATATCCCTGACCTCAAGCAGTACTACAGAGCAATTGTGTTAAAAACTGCATGGTATTGGTATAGCAACAGGCAAGCAGATCAATGGAACAGGATTGAAGACCCAGAAATTAACCCACAGACTTATGGTCACTTGATCTTTGATAAAGGAGCCACAACCATCCGGTGGAATAAAGATAGCCTTTTCAACAAATGGTGCTGGTTCAACTGGAGGTCAACATGCAGAAGAATGCGAATTGACCCACTCTTATCTCTTTGCACTAAGATCAACTCCAAGTGGATCAAGGACCTCCACATAAAACCAGACACACGGAAACTATTAGAAAAGAAACTTGGGAAGACCCTGGAGGACTTGGGCACAGGGGAAAAGTTCCTGAACAGAACACCAATAGCGTACGCACTAAGATCAAGGATCGACAAATGGGACCTCATAAAATTACAAAGTTTCTGCAAAGCAAAGGACACTGTCAGAAGGACAAAACGGCAACCAACAAAGTGGGAAAAGATCTTCACCAACCCCACATCCGACAGAGGGCTAATATCCAATATATACAAAGAACTCAAGAAGTTAGACCCCAAAGAACCAAATAACCCTATCAAAAAATGGGGCACAGAGCTAAACAAAGAATTTTCACCAGAAGAAATTCGGATGGCCGAGAAACACCTTAAGAGATGTTCAACATCATTAGTCATCAGGGAAATGCAAATCAAAACAACCCTGAGATTCCACCTCACACCAGTCAGATTGGCTAAGATTAAAAACTCAAGAGACAACAAGTGCTGGCGAGGATGTGGAGAAAGAGGAACACTCCTCCACTGTTGGTGGGATTGCAAAATGGTAAAACCACTCTGGAAATCAGTTTGGCGGTTCCTCAGAAAATTGGGCATGTCACTTCCAGAGGACCCTGCCATACCACTCCTGGGCATATACCCAGAGGATTCCCCTACATGCAATAAAGACACATGCTCCACTATGTTTATAGCAGCCTTGTTTATAATAGCCAGAAATTGGAAGGAGCCCAAATATCCCTCAAAGGAGGAATGGATACAGAAAATGTGGTATATTTATACAATGGAATACTACTCAGCAATTAAAAATAATGAATTCATGCAATTTGTAGGTAAATGGTTAGACCTGGAAAATATCATCCTGAGTGAGCTAACCCAATCACAAAAGAATGCACTTGAAATGCAATCACTGATAAGTGGATATTAATGAGCCCAGAAGCACTAAATACTCAAGACACAAATAGCAAGTCAAATGATTCCCAAGAAGAAGAAAGGAGAGGACCCTGGGCATGTAAAGATTGCATCCAGTTTAGTAAAGAAACCGAGGGGGGAGGGGGAATGATTGGGGAATAGTTGGGGGGGGAGAAGAACTATGGGAACTATGGTGGGTGGGAACTGGGAAAGGGGAAAGCCTTTGAAATGTAAACATAGAATATAGAAAATAAAAATAACTAAAAAAAAAAAACTAAAAAAAAAAAAGAAAAGAAACTGAGGGGGGAGGGGGAATGATTGGGGAATAGTTTTGGGGGAGAGGAACTATGGGAACTATGGTGGGTGGGAACTGGGAAAGGGGAAAGCCCTTGGAATGTAAACATAGAATATAGAAAATAAAAATTAAAAAAAAATTAAAGTCGTTTAATTAATTAATTAATTAATTAGTTAATTAATTAGTTAATGTCATTTCCTTACTTTCTAAAGAATTCCATCTTTTAAGGCATACTGAGGCTCTAATCACATATTCACTCCTCAAGACCCACTCTACAGTATTACAGCCAAGTCTCCACTTAAAAGAATTAAAACTCCTGAAGCTTTGACCCAAATGAATCTAGTTTGTATAATCTGTAATTGTGGTCCCTTAGTTTAGGTAAGAAAGCCACAATTAAGCAAGAACACTTGGTCCTGTGAAGGTTCAATGCCCCAGAGTAGGGGGATGTCAGGGTGGGGGCCCTGAGTGGGTGGGGGAGCACCCTTATAGAAGCAGGGAGAGGGAGGATGGGATAGGGGGTTTCTAGAGGCAAAACAAGGAAAGGGGATTTATTTCCATAGCATTTACAATGTAAATAAACAAAAGAAAAAGTAAAGTAAAATAAAACTAAACTAAAATCAAATGTATCTATAAAAATATTAGATTCTCATAATTTCTGAAAACTTTTCAGGTAATATTTGTAATTTTTCTACAAAGAAATGAATAGTATAACCTTGCTAGTATGAAGGAAAAATAGGGTTAGGTGCCAGAATTCTTCCAGGCATTCTCATAATTCTCTTTGAAAACTGAGAGTCAAAAGATAGCTTGTTTGATGTAGAAAGTAACTTGATTCCTAGAAAGGCTGTGCCCATCATTATGAAGAGGTAGCTTGAATCTAGAACTAGAATGACGCTTATATTTGCATCTTTCTTTCTGAAGCTTTAGAAGAACAAAATACATGGCAAATACATAGAAGCTTACAAGATTAGATGAAAATAGGATTTCTGAATTACTGAGATGACATTAGCAGTTCATCTCAGTTTTCCTTTCAAGAGTATACATTAAGTAAACCAAAAATAAATTACACATAACTGCTGCATTAATATAAATAAATATAATTGTTTCATAAATGCACACTTTATTTCTTTGAGTAATATTAGTTCAGCACTTTTCAGACTGTATGTTATTCACATGGCAATACTTCTCTTATCATTTGGCTCTTCAATGCCCAATTCATTTCTCCGTTTAGGAAGACAAACTACTATGGTTGGCACCATGAAGAAAGCAGAGAAGTAGGCAGTGTTAGAACAAGGGAAATAAGACAAGAAAAACAGTGTGAAACAATCCAATAATCATCATTGGTAGTAATAATCGTAATTATCTTTCACAAGCAAGATTTTAACCTAAGTTATGTATTATAAACTATCATTCTGTGTTAAAATTTCTGTTTTCAGTCTCAAAAGAAGACTCAGCAGGCAAAGAACCAGACTAAAAGCCTAATAACCTGAGTTTCATCCGGGGAAATAAAAACAAACATGGAAGGATGCTGGGGGACATCCCCAGCAGTCAGACAGGACCCAGCAGAAGAGCTAAGGAACTGGCTGAGGGCATTATGGATGAAGGAGTCAGAGACTTCTCCCAGTTAGGGCTGGGAGAAACTGGCATCTCTGAGTAGCAACTAGGATGTTTCTTTATTCACACTGATTCCACAAAAGAGACAAATTTACAAATTTAAAAGAAATCCAAATCATATTCATCTTATCCCTGGACAAAGGTTAAAAGTAGAGAGAGTAGGTATTATAGTTCTCAAATCATTTTAGAGCACATGAGCATTTATGACATAGAACACCATATTGGACAGTAAAATAAAACACTAAAAAATGCAACACATAGAGATTAGCAACCCAGGATGAAAGTCAGCACAAATGTGAAAACAGCAATCAGCTGAGCTTTCTCCAACTATGAGATAGTTGTGTTGGGTTCATGACTCTCTCTTTTTTGAGTCAGTCTAGATGAGATCCTAAGCCCTGAACAATGCATAGTGGTTGAAATCCAACTTGTTAGTTGGCCATACTTAGAGTTTGAAAGCTTGCCCAGGCTGCATGTGTTTTTTTTCTTTTTACTTTTTATTGAATATCATCTTCACTTATATTGCCAATGGTTAAATCTTTCCTGATATCCCCCCTCCCCTAAGACCCCCCAACCCCTCCCCTTCCTCCTTCCCCCTGCCTCCATGTATATGCCTCTCCACCCAACACACTCCCACCTCCCCCCCCCCTTGGTTTCCCTTTGTTCGGGCCTCTGTTGAGCCTTTACATGGCCAAGGACCATTCCTCCCACTGATGCCCAACAAGGCCTTCATCTCCTACATTTTTGGCTGGAACCATGTGTGTCCCTTAGTTGATGGTTAAGTCCCTGGGAGTATTGGGGCATCTGGGTGGCCAAAATCATTGTTATTTCCATGGGGCTGTAAACTCTTTAAACTCCTCTGGACCATCCTCCAGCTCCTCCATTGGGGATCCCATGCCCAGTCCAATAGTTGGTTGTTAGCCATCTGCCTCTGTATTTGAAAAGCTCTGGCAGGGCGCCTCTGGAGACAACCATGGCATGCTCCTTTTGTTATACACTTCTTGTCCATAGTAGTGTCAGGGTTTGTTGACTGTTTATAGGATGAATCCCCAGGTAGGGCAGTCTCTGGGTGGCCTTTACTTCAGTCTCTGTTCCAGTCCCCCTTATTGCTCCTGCCAACAGAGGAGTGGATACAGAAGCTATGGTATATATACACAATGGAGTACTATTCAGCTATTAAAAACAATGAATTGGAGTTGAACTTAGTGCAAGGAGATAAGAGAGGATCAAGGACCTCCACATAAAACCAGACACACTAAAATTAATAGAAAAGAAACTGGGGAAGACCCTTGAGGACATTGGCTCAGGGGGAAAATTCCTGAACAGAACACCAATCGCTTATGCTCTAAGATCAAGAATAGACAAATGGGACCTCATAAAATTACAAAGTTTCTGTAAGGCAAAAGACACTGTCAAAAGGACAAATCGGCAACCAGCAAATTGGGAAAAGATCTTCACCAACCCCACATCCGACAGAGGCCTAATGTCCAATGTATACAAAGAACTCAAGAAGTTAGACCCCAGAAAACCAAATAACCCTATCCAAAAATGGGGTACAGAGCTAAACAAAGACTTTCCACCCGAAGAAATTTGGATGACTGAGAAACACCTTAAAAAATGTTCAACATCACTAGTCATTAGAGAAATGCAAATCAAAACAACCCTGAGATTTCACCTCACACCTGTCAGGATGGCTAAGATTAAAAACTCAGAAGACATCAGGTTTTGGCGAGAATGTGGAGAAAGAGGAACACTCCTCCACTGCTGGTGGGACTGAAAACTGGTACAACCACTCTGGAAATCAGTCTGGCGGTTCCTCAGAAAACTGTACATGATACTTCTGGAGGATCCAGCCATACCACTCCTGGGAATATACCCAGAAGATTCCCCATCATGCAATAAGGATACATGCTCCACTATGTCCATAGCAGCCTTATTTATAATAGCCAGAAGCTGGAAAGAACCAGATGTCCCTCAATGGAGGAATGGATACAAAAAATGTGGTATATATACATAATGGAATACTATTCAGCCATTAGAAACAATGAATTCATGAAATTCTTAGAGAAATGGATGGAGCTGGAGAACATCATACTAAGTGAGGTAACCCAGTCTCAAAAGAATACCCATGGTATGCAGTCACTGATAAGTGGATATTAGCCTAGAATCTTGGGACACCAAAGACACAATTCACATACCAAATGATGTCTGACAAGAAGAAAGGAATGGACACTAGTGCTGGAAAGGATCAAAGCATCAGTGTAGGGGAATATCAGAACAGGGAAGTGGGAAGGGGTGGATGAGGGAGCAGGGGGAGGGAAAAGGGCATGTGGGACCTTAGCGGGGTGGGGAAACAAAAAAAGGGAAATGAAATGTAAATATAGAATATATCCAATAAATTTTTTTGAAAAAAAAAAGAATTACTTAGTTACCATTCAGGAGACTTTGGAGAAAGGGAGATTAATATTCACCTTCACAGCCCCTTTATGCCATGTTTTTTAAAGAGAAACAAAAGGAAGGATCAGCCCTTCCAGAGACAACCTGCTGAAGTCTGAAATGGGAAGATATAAAAGAGAAGGTGGAATGGTTCCTGTTCTTCTTATGTTTAGCTAACCATACATGATCAAACATGATCCATAGGATGATCTTTCTAACAGAGTAGAGTAAAATGCCTCCTATTTATGTAGAAATGAGGAAATATAGATTCCAGCATAAACAAGCTTTATACCAGAAAAGGTCCAGGTGACTCTCTTCATAAAATATACAAACATAATTTACCACAGCTGAACTTTAATGCATCATGCCAATCTTGAAAATGAATGTGGACAAGGGTAACAAAGTCATATCCAGGTTAATGGTCAATGCAAATGCCTATCAGTCTTATTCCCAGGATGGTAGAGAAAGACAACTCGATTGTCTGATTTGCCATAACGACCCCTTTCTAGAAACTTCTGAACAGACAGATTAGTGGATAAGGTATACTTGCCAAAATTAATAATAAATAGTATTTTTTTCTTTTTAAAATTTATTTTCTATATTCTATGTTTACATTCCAAAGGCTTTCCCCTTTCCCAGTTCCCACCCACCATACTTCCCATAGTTCCTCTCCCCCCCAACTATTCCCCAATCATTCCCCCTCCCCCCTCGGTTTCTTTACTAAACTGGATGCAATCTTTACAGGCCCAGGGTCCTCTCCTTTCTTCTTCTTGGGAATCATTTGACTTGCTATTTGTGTCTTGAGTATTATTTTTTTAAAAAAATGCTAAACTCTTATAAAAGAACACATGGTCAGTGAGTATAAACTATGAAGTTATTTAATTTGGTATGAAATTAAAAATGGAAATTTAGAAGTATTATAATATATAAACAAACTTTTTTAAAATACATGCATGTTTCATTAGCTGTCTTATGTGTGCATATAACTGCACATGGCAAGCTTTGATTACATTCAACCTGACTAAATGTACACAGAAACACAAATGATGATAATACAGTTTGTGTCTCAGGTTTTTGACTGGTCTTAATGACTCTTTCCCTGATTTCCACACCTGTGCTATAGAAGGCACTTCCAGGAAAGCAGTGACTAACTTCAAAAATAGTATATTTTAAACTTTGAATCCTTACATAAATTATTGTCTAACATCTAACAGATTCTTTGGAGATTTGAGGGAAAGAAAATCAATACCTTAATACTAGGTTATTCAAGTGGATGCCCCAGAATGACCTTTTTGCTAAGATTCTGGGAATCAGTTTCTGAAAACACAAATCATAGAATCAGTGCTCATAAGGACTCAGAGACTGAGTTAATAATCAGGGAGTTGGCATGGGTCTAACCTGGGCCCTCTGAAAATGTTATAGTTGTGTAGTTTGTTTTTGTGGGACTCCTAATAGGAAGCAAGGGCTGTTTCTCCCTAGAGGTCTTCTATAGCAATTCCAATACTATGAAAATTCTTAGAGAAGTGGTGTCCAAGTCAGTTTCTTCTATTTATGTATGTATGTATGTATGTATGTATGTATGTATTTATTTATTTATTTTAGAGACAGGGTTTCTCTGTATAGCCTTGGCTGTCTTGGAAAGCACTCTGTAAACCAGGCTGGCCTGGAACTCAGAAATCCACCTGCCTCTGCCTCCCAAGTGCTGGGATTAAAGGTGTGCACCACCACCACCCAGAGTCCAAGTCTCATCTCAATTCCTTCAGGCACTATGTCTGAGGTATATTATGTCTTCAGCAATGAGGCAATCTGAGAGGCAATATTCAAGCTCTCACAGGCAATTGAGAAGGAAAGTTTATATTGTTTGGAGAAAGTCCTGGACAACCCACCTCCAGGCAACCCAACAAATATACACACCACCTCTCTGACCCAAAAACTCAAAGTGAAATTTCACTAATAGGTTTTTAGATAACAGTCTGTGGTTCCTGAGAACAGCAGTGTCACATCACTTTGCAAAATTCCATCCAAACTACACACACACACACACACACACAGAGAGAGAGAGAGAGAGAGAGAGAGAGAGAGAGAGAGAGAGAGAGAGATGGACAAATGGGCAGGTACACAGGCAAGTGGATGAACAGGCAGGCAGGCAGAGACAGAAAACAGAGTGTGTATGTACTAATAAACAAGCCTAGTATGGTTATTTCTCGATTGATTTCTCAAGCACATTTAGTGGAATTCCTTATCTTGGGAAGTGAGTATAATGGAAGAGTCAGAAAAGCAATGAGTGGCACTAAGAACATATGAACTCTTTCTGTCAACAAGTTATAACAAAAACATGCTGTTCTCAGCATTCATTTTCTCCATCCAATATGTACTTTATATATTCAACTGATATTCACTTTTCTTCACAAAACACATGCCAGGACACATACAAAATCTGTCATTCATCTCTCATCTAATTCTTCCATATACCATAGCTCCACAATAAAGAAAACCTAAGGTACAACTCTCTCACTTACCCTCCTATGCACTTAGGTACTTCTTGCTCTGAGATATTAAAGCAATTTAGGCAATTCAAATTAATATTTATATTAAAAAATATCCTGCCTCTTTGGGTACTTTATTACACACTTACATTAAAGACTTCTGATGAGTATATTTTCAGATGTTCTGATCTTGGTCATCCAAAAACTGAAGCTTTTGTAACTCATGGTGGAGCCAATGGCATCTATGAGTCGATCCATCACGGGGTCCCCATGGTCAGCATCCCTTTATTTGCAGAACAACATGACAACATTGCTCACATGGTAGCCAAAGGAACAGTACTTTCAGTAGACTTTCATACAATGTCAAGTGCAGATTTTCTCAAAGCACTGGAGGCAGTCATCAATGACCCTTCGTGAGTATAACAGTGTACTTATTTATTTATGTATTTATTATTTTATTTATTTATTTATTTATTTGTATTGTACTGGAACCCAGGACTTTAGACATGCATGTTGAGCAGGTGTTCTATCGCTGTGCTATGTCACAATTATTATAGATAATTTCTCATGGGAAGATCCAAGAAGCAGCAATTAACATGAAGAAAGAAATAATGGTGGGGACAAAAAGCTGTATTATACAGCAAAGGAATGTCTCTCTCTCTCTCTGTGTGTATGTGTGTGTGTGTGTGTGTGTGTGTGTGATTTATGTGTGTGTGTATGTGTGTGTGTGTGTGTAAATGTTTCATTGTTTTTGTTTGAGAATCTGAGTTTAACTTGACATATTTTTCATCCTGCAAAGCTCTGTAATAACAAAAGTATACCAATACCCAGGCCAAAGTACATTTCAGTTGTTTCACTAAAAAAAAAATGATCAGAGTTTTAGAATAATTCAGATTATTGAAATTGCATATATATTAGAAATAATCACTGAGGCTCATAACAGGAGAATTGTGGGGAAGCAACAGGTAAGTAGTGAAGTTATAATGGAAATATGTAACTTTTATGACTATACAGTTGGGATTCTCAGCATGAGAACTAGGTAGATTTTAATTTTAGAGTAAATACAGTTTTATAAGTTAAAATACCTACTGATAGTTGAAATTTTGGTAGAGTGGAACAATTGAAGATAGCTTCCATTTTTCTTTTTCTTTCAAAAGTCTCTTTAAATTTGCTTTTTGTTAGCCAGCAAGTTAATATTAGTGTCTAATTCCAATTATGATTAGTGCTTCCTTTTCTGTCTTCATCAATATTTTGATTCCATCATTGAGCCTTTGCTTTTTTACTCAATAAATAGAATTTGTAAAAGATGATTGTACTAATAAATATTGTGCATATTCTTAGGTTCTTAAGGCCGTGGTTGCCTTCTTGAAAGAATTGAAAATTTTTTAAATATCACTTTGAAAGAACTTAGCATATTGCTGTTTAATTGCCAAGTATCTAACACAATAATGGTTTACTTTCCAAATTACTTCAGAGCATGCATTTAGCTAAATTATGCTTCCTTGTCATATAATTTCATTCATCACAAATATCATAAATATTGTGTTTATGCCTAAAATACAAGCATTTTTTGGAAATACATTGGTAATATATAAGCAATTGTCAAATTTTATTATTTCCTTTTTTATTGGATATTTTCTTTTTTGTATTTCAAATGTTATTCTCTTTCCTGGTTTGCCCCCCCTACCGGAAACCCCCTATACCATCCTCCCTTCCCTTGCTTTTATGAGGTTGTTCCTCTACCCACTCTTCTCCTGCCTGCCTGCCCTCAATTTCCCTACACTGGGGCATCTATCAAGCCTTCATCGGACTAAGGACCTCTTCTCCCATTGATTCCTGAAAAGACAATCTTCTGCTGCATATTCAGCTGGAGCCATGTGTACTCCTTGGCAAGTTAACTCAATTTAAGTAGATTTTAATCATTCCAATATGCACACTGTGAAAGAAATTTTCTTGTAACAATATTTGGAAAATAATTTTTTTCTGTTTATTCTTGGTTATTTTGTTTACTTTTCAAATGTTGTCCCCCTTCCCAGTTTTCCCTTCTGCAAACCCCTACCTCATCCCCCATCTTTTCTTGATCATCAAATATAAAACTCTTGTATATATATACATATATATGGATACGTATTTTTGTCTACATTTCTAATATTTAATAGACATGATGATGACATTGGAAAATGGAGTCTATTTCTTAAATATGCCACACATTTTGAAAGCTTATGACACATTGAATTATTCTTTAGTAAACTGTTTAGTAAACATCCTTGTTACAGGCATCTCCTGTTCAATAATATTACTACTGCTGCCTCTTTCTCAAAAAACACTGTCTTCTCTCGGGGTATTTTATGGCTGCCTTTCTAGACTATATTATAAATAACAAGATGAGAAACTGCATCTATTGCCACTGGTTTTGTGTTGTGATACAGTGCAATAAGCATTAAAGTTGATCAGCAATGCCTATAAACAAATACTATTCCCATATCTACAGGCATGTTATCATATCATCACTATAATCAAATATCTCAACAATGTTTCAATGTTAACTATTAAGCATTCTCAATATTAAAAATTATGACACAGAAAAGAACAAACAGTAATAGCAAGAATTTACTCTGATTCCACTTTACAGGAAGACTAACTCAAAGTATTCCAAGAGCCAAAACACTTTTAGTAATAAAAGAAAGTATAGTTTTATTAATTATATTGAACAACATACAACCAGAAGGAGATATTTATTAAGGTACCAAGAAGTCAGCAAAGGTGCAATCACTATACATCTATAAGGACTGATATCTGATTGATACAAATTCCTCATCAATTCCAACTCCTTATCAGCTTTGTTCAGATATGCAGAACAGTGGAAATGGCATGGATTTGCCATGCATTTCCAAATTATTCTACTCTTCTTAACTCTATACACCAGCTACACTAATAATTGCTTTCTACGTGACTCATACTTCTATACTTCAAAACTAGTTCATTTTGATTTTGTTTATTTTGTTTTTGGATCGTAACCGATTCTAATCTATTATTTATTAATATTTGTTTTCTTCCAAACATTTCTGTTTATATATTTAAATCTCTGTGCCAAAGAAGTTTTAGCTTATAGATTATTTAATAAGATCTTGACTGTGATAAATGATTGAAATCATTTCCATATGCTTTCATGTTATCAACTTTATGATACATATAACTAAATACACATATATTTTCATGTTTATTCTGTAAGGGAATATCCACTGTATTTTCCTTTAGCTATAAAGAGAATGTAATGTGGTTGTAAACCATTCATCATGACAATTCTATGAAGCCTCTGGACAGAGCAGTCTTCTGGATTAAGTTTGTCATGTATCACAAAGGGGCTAAGCATCTGAGACCACTTGCTCATAACCTCACCTGGTACCAGTACCACTCTCTGGATGTGATTGGATTCCTACTTGCCTGTTTGGTGGCCAATGCTTTTCTTGCTGTAAAATGCTGTCTTTCTGATCACAGATTGCTTATAAAGATGGGAAAGAATAAAAGGGACTAGGGCTCATTAAGAAGCAAGGATTTGATCTGTGGTCATGATGGGGAAGACTACTCCATTCAATGCTAGCACTGTGTATCAGATATTTCTTGTTTTAGAAGGCATTGGGCTACTTGATTAATCTATATATTTTACTCCATAATTTGAGAAATTAAACCAGAGGATTCCCCAGCATGCAATAAGATCATATGCTCCACTTTGTTCATAGCAGCCTTATTTATAATAGCTAGAAGCTGAAAAGAAGCAAGATGTCTCTCAAGGGAGGAATGGATATTCATGAAATTCTTAGGCAAATGGTTGGAACTGGAAAATCTCATCCTAAGTGAGGTAACCCAATCACAAAAGAACACACATGGAATGAAGTCACTGATACGTAGATATTAGCCAAGATCCTCTGAGTACCCAACACACAATTCACATATCAAATAATTTCCAAGAAGAAGGAAGGAAAGGGCACTGGTCCTGGAAAGGCTTGATGCAGCAATGTAGGAGATTACTAGGACAAAGAAGTGGAAGGGGGTTGATTGGGGAATGGGCAAAGGGAAGAGGGCTATCGGACTTATGGGGAGGTGGGAACCAGGAAAGGGGAAATCCTTTGGAATGTAAACAAAGAATATAGAAAATTTTAAAAAAAGTTAAAAAAAGATTGAATGGATTATTTTGGTATCATAGCATAGTAACTGTTCTAGAGAGAATATTTTAAATAGTAAAATGTTCTCAAGATCTGACCTGTAATATCTACACTTAGATTTTTACATTCAGAGCATAGTCTTCAAAGCAGAACACAGAAGAGAGAATACAACTGAATAGCTCATCTGCTCAGGAAAACATTATAAAGTTTGGATGGGAGATGTAACTATCACTTTTGATACATGGAAAAGGTTTCTACAGTGCTTTACAATACAAAACTTGAATATTATCATTAATGATAGTAGCTATGATAATAATGTAGGAAATAAACACCCTCTCTCTAAAGTACATTTTAATCGTGTCTAGGGTTATTGCTCTCCAATGAGCTGTACCTCCAGTCTCTGCCGCATCTATATCCCTGCACATCTAGGCAGAAAAAAATTGGGGTTGAGGGATTTATAGGTGGTTTGATATACCCTTCTTCTACTTGAGGTCTTGTCTGGCAAAAAAAAAAGGTAACTACTGAGATTCTATCATGACCCAACAGAATGGCTAAGATCAAAAACGTAAGTGACAGCACATGCTGAAAAGTGTGTGGAGGAAGTGAAGCACTCTTACTTTGCTGGTAGGCGTGAAAACCTGTATGCCACTTAGAAAATGAATTTGGTGCTTTATTCAATAAATTGGGAATAGTTCTACTACAGGACACAGCTATCCCTCTCCTGGGCATATACCCAAAGGATGTCCCACCATACCACAGCAACACTGACCTAACTATTTACATAGTAGCTATATTCCTAATAGCCATAAACTCGAAACAAACTAGATGCCCTTCAACTGAAGAAAATGTGATACATCTACCCATTGGAATACTATTCTGCTATTAAAAACAAAGGCATCGTGAAATTTGCATGCCAACAGATGGAACTTGGGAATATCATCCTGAGTGAGGTTACCCAGATCCAGAAAGAAACATATGGGATGTACTCACATCAAGTGAAAAATAGCCATAAAGTTCAGGACAATCATGCTACAATCCACAGACCCAAATAAACTAGGTAATAAGGAAATAAGGGGAAATGTGTGGATCTTACTCAAAAATGTAAAATAAAATAATCATGGGGGAGGAAGGAGAGAGGGAACTGAGAGGGAAGGGGGTGAAAAGGGGAATGGAAGTGGTGATTAGGTGTGAGGGGACAGAGTTGAGGAATGGGGAGAGGGCTGGCAGTGAGAATAGAAATCCATAGGGGACATGTCTGAACCTAGTTCAAAATATGGGATGGGGAGTCTCCAGGAAGTCTATGGGGATGACCTTAGCTGAAAAAAAACATAATCTTAAAACCAACTAGAACTAGAAACATTACTGAAGAACAATGACGACTGCTCAATAGAACAAATGTGTCTTCCACAATGTCACTGAAATTCTACTAGTGATGAAACATTCAGCTGTCAGGGAAAAAGTAAAATGTCTATAGTCCCTGTTCAGTTGAACAACATAATTCCTAAATGATACACAAAATATCTGTATTTCATCTGCTAACACCCTAAGTACTGTTGTCTCCTTGAGTATTTGGGAATGTACAGATAATCATAAGTGGGAGTGCAGTATTCTCAGGAGATGAAGACATTGAACAAGAGATTGAATATGAGTATGGCAGAGGTGAGTTTAGGTATTCAGTAGTTCTCCATTTTGGTGGTAAACATTCACCTGATGTCCTAATATGTGAGCCATCTTAATGTTTTACAAAATATTTTGTGGGATTTGGCTCCATTTGTACTTACCTCTATCCTCTGCATCTAGTTATAAAGGACCAATATAGTTCGGCTCAGTTATATCTTCATACACAGTAGTTCTGAGAACACTCAAATGCCAGCACTTTGGTGGGCAAGTATGAGTTGCCTCAACTATCTTGTTCTAAATACAATGATTGAGAAAATAAGAGATTTTAAGTAGACAATCTCTTCTTAATGAACTGAATAATCATCTCCTTATTTTTATGATACATTCACATGCTTTTGTTTATATCCTATACTCATGTCCTGAGAGTATTTTCCTGTTGGGTCTGTTTTGTTATGAAGTTAGAATAACCTTGGCTTTGCTCAAGATGCTGACTCACAGTGACATTTCTCATACTCACACTCTGAGAAAGGAGATCAATTAATGTTTGATAAAATCGTAATAATTAACCATAAATTCTATGTCAGGTAAGGTGAGACCTGGGAATGATTAATTAATAATAGCAAATGCATGTTGATTGCAAGCATTAAAGCAGTTGTTTTTTTACTTCATTTCCATTGAGTTAGAAGAAGCTAAAGTTCAATCATGCTTAATGTTTTCTGGTTGTTGTTAAAAACACAAAACCACTGTACTGAATTAATAAGTATATTTTCACCTCTGGCCATCATGTTCTTCAGTTATTTGGTTTACAAACAAAACCTGAGCAGGAAGCTCAATCCCCAATTTTTGGAGGCTTCTCCATTTTTATTTCCATAGTGGGTGTACGAGTGTCTACGCCGACCAGCAATAGAAGTGTGTTCCCTTTACTGTATATCCTTGCCAGCATGAGCTGTCACCTCTTATTCATCTTAGCCATTTTGATAAGTTTAACATGGAATATCAATGTATTTTTGGTTTGGATTTCCTAGATGGCTAAGGATGTTGAAACCTTAAATGTTTCTCACCCATGTGAGTTTCCTCCATTGTGAATTCTCTAGTTACATCTGTACCCCATTTTTAATTCAGTTATTTGGGTATAGGATACCTTGTTTCTTTATATATATATATAAAGAAATATATATATATATATATATATATATTGGATATTAGTATTCAATCAAATATGCAGTAGGTGAAAAGTTCTCATTCTGTAGGCTGTTGCTTTTTCCAAATGATGGTGTCCTTTGCCTTGAAGCTTTTCAATTTCATGAAGTCCCATTTATTTTTTACTTATTCTAGGTTTTTTTATTCTGGGGATTGTAATATAATTACCACATTTCATCATTTCCTTTCATCTTTCCAAACTCTTTTATATAAACACAGGTCCCATTGTTCTTCTTTCCTGACCTATCACACAGCCCCTCCTCCTTCCCTCAAACACTTCTGCTCTGGGGTGTGGGGACTCCCTGGGTATACCACCACCCTTTCACATAAAGGTAATCCTTGATCTTAGTACTTGCACTATCACTGTTCTGTTCAGAAAGTTGTCTCCTGTGACAAAGAATTCACAGTTATTCTCTAATGTCCCTCCTGTCAGATTCATTGTGCCCAGTTTTATGTTGAAATCTCTGATCAACTTGGACTTGAGTTTTGTGCAGGGTGATAAATTTGGATCTACTTACATTTTTCTACATGCAGACATCCAGTTTGACTAGCACTGTTTGTTAAAGATATTGTCTTCTTCCCAGAGTATATTTCTGGTTTCACTATCAGAAATCAGGTGTCTATTTTCTGTGGAACTGGCAGTTATAGCTACCCACAGGGATCACAGATAAAATGTATTTGGGGGAATGTGGACCTAATACTTAGAAGAAAGGGTAGTCTAGGAGTGTGAAGGTTTTCACAGGATGCAGGAGAGCAGATTAGGATATGCTTATTTAGTCTGCTTGGAATGAGAGGAGACTGTGATGAGAAATCACTATAGGAGATCTGATAGATCTGGGGGTGAGACTGGGGGATTGGATCTGGAGGAGCAGAAGGACAGGTGAAGATCTGCAGGCAGCCTACCAGCTTCCTTGGCAGGAATGGCCCTTAGGTTAGCAGTGGCTGACTGCTGGAGTTGGGGCCAGGACAAAATAAGGATAGCAAAGGGAAATTAAGAAAGAGAGCTCTGTCTCCATTCCTCCTTTTAGAGACTTCTGGATTCTTTCCAACTTCTGGCTATTATAAATAAGGCTGCTATGAACATAGTGGAGCATGTGCCTTTGCTGCAGGGGAATCCTCTGGGTATATTCCCAGGAGTGGTATGACAGGGTCCTCTGGAAGTGTCATGCCCAATTTTCTGAGGAACTGCCAGACTGATTTCCAGAGTGGTTGTAGCTTCTTGCAATCCCAGCAACAGTGGAGGAGTGTTCCTCTTTCTCCACATCCTCGCCAGCACCTGTTGTCTCTTGAGTTTTTAATCTTAGCCATTCTGACTGAGGTGGAATCTCAGGGTTGTTTTGATTTGCATTTCCCTGATGACTAATGATGTTGAACATCTCTTAGGGTGCTTCTCAGCCATCCAAATTTCTTCAGGTGAAAAGTCTTTGTTTAGCTCTGCACCCCATTTTTTAAAGGGAAGAGGATTTATGGAACATATGGTGAGGGGGGGACTGGGAAAGGGGAAAGCCTTTGGAATGTAAGCAAAGAATACAGAAAATAAAAAAAGAAAGAAAGAAAGAAAGAAAGAAAGAAAGAAAGAAAGCTATCTCTGTGAGATTCACAGGAATGTGGGAATATAGCTGTCCAGCAGCCATGGGCAAAATGGGTTTACCTGAAGGGAGGCTGTAATTTAGATAGGGGAGCTAGGGAAGAATGAAGTAAAGGAAAAAGTTCTTATCAAGGCTCAAAGTTTAGTTTTCAGTTCTGCCTTTATAAAGACTCATCCTTAGTTTCAGCTGAGTTCTGGTTTTCAAAACAAGCTCAGCAGGCAGTCTTGTTTTTGCAGGAATACTGTGGATGTGATAAACAGGAGACTTGGACCTGGTCAGAAGACTCCATCCCAGATGGATTAGACAACTGCGACAAAACATGGTTGATTAGCCTGCTCAAGGCTGGGGGGAGGCTACATGGGAAGAGTAGGGAAATGGGGAGGAAGGCTACAGCAGGTGTTCTGTAACAGAGGGAGAGATGAGACTGGGTGAACAGATTTAAACTTGAGGAGAGAGCAGTGAAGACCTTCATTTGGCTTACCTGTTTTCCTAGCAGGTTCAGTTGTTGTGTTCCTAGTGATTAATTGCTGGTGTTGAAGGGTAGGATAATGTGATGAGTTGAGGGAAGGAAGGTTGGAGGTAAAGAAAGTTGTAATCCATTGAGAATGGGATCTGGAAAGAAAGGGAAACTGCATTAGGTGTTTTGCTACAGAGCTGAGGTTGAGATGGGGGTCTTTGAACATAAAGGAACAAAAGGAGACAAGAATATCTATAAGCAGTTTCTGGAACTGCCTTTAACATTCACAATTAGAAGTCAAATACTTATGAGGGATGTTGTATGAGTATTACCTGGACATTCCAAAATTCGATAGCTTATTTTGAAACTAGGCTTGAAAATGACTTTGTTGCAACAGTCCATAATAATCTTTGCTATACATTCTTTGCAATACATTGCAAAGAGTAAATAGTCAATTGAAAAGATTTTGGATTCATTATGAATGTGGACCTTTTCATTTCATTGTAAATTGTAATTTCCTTCCCTAATAATACTCTGAATTCATGTTGAAAATGCCCTTGCTATTTTTGTCAGGTTTAAAGAATAATAATTTATAGCGACTACAAGTCATATGCAAATCCCAAGAATAACTCACTTTTTCAGACAGCAAATTACATAGCTTCAAAAATAGTACATACTAGTCAAATAACTTATTGAATAAGTAAATATCATCAAGATCAAGCATTTAAGAGTGAGACTACTAGTAAGGAGGAAAAAATGAGGTGAAGCATGGTCAACAAATAAAATAAGTATTAATCATTATCAATTTGTTTCTATGCAGTAAAGTATGAAAATATAACTTTCTTAAATGCAAGCCTTGGGCATTTATTAGTCACTTTTCTGTGTTACTCTCTATTCCATGTCTTTCAATATTTCAGTAGTTATCACTATATCAACTCTCTTATCATTCCAATATATATTTCACAGACTTGAATCCTAGAGAATTTAAGTATACTATAACTTGACATTCAGCAGTTCTTTAGAAGTTTGAGAACGAGAAACCATATATAAAAGTTTTCTTGTATATAATACTTACATACAAAAGTAGAAGGTCCCAGAATGGCATTCATGGTAAAACTCTAGAGAATAACTAATGAAATATGAGTAGCAATAACTCAGTGCATAAGTTGTTTAGGACTTTGAGTCAAAAATGTGACAGAACCTGATGGAAGAGAGTCTGATTAGTCACAATTCTTGTCCATGACTAGCAGAATATAAAATATGAAAAGATAAGAGTCAAGATCACAATAAAATATTCAAGGGATTGACTCCACTTTTCCTACTTTGAACAATTTCCTAAATTTCCAAACTCTTCTAATTGGTTACCAGTACCACGGCAAAACATCTGTACACAGGCCATCAGGCAAGACTATGCAAACTGTAACAGGAGTATATTAGTAGGAATAATAATAAAAATGTACAACTCCAGGGATATGCTATTATTTTATGTACTGGCTGGTTTGGGGCTAAACTTGACACAAGCTCATCAGAAAGAAAAGAGTCTTGGTGGAGAAAATGCCTCTATTAGATCCAGTTGTAAAGTATTTGCTCAATTAGTGATCAAATGATGGAGGGCCCAAACCATTGTGTGTGCTGCCATCCCTGGGCTGGTGGTCCTAAGTTCTACAAGAAAGCAAGCTGAACAAGCCAGTGCAACCTGTGCATTGTCTCCTGTCTCCAGGTTCTTTCTGTTTGAGTTCCTGTCCTGAATTCCTTTGGCGATAAAAACAAAACAAAATAATAAACAAGTGCAAGCTGAATAAACCCTTTTCTCCCCAACTTGCTTTTCAGTCCTGGTGTTTTGTTGTAGCAATAGAAAACCTAAGACATTTACGAAAGATAATATGCTTGCCTACTTTTAATGATAAATTGTGTGAAATTTTTTGAATTTCAATGTTGACAAATAGCAGCTTTCTACCAGCTTTCTCCAAGCTTGCATGTCAACATTGCCATGTACTTGTTTGTGTCTGGAAATTTTTGTAGTATCTTGAACTGTATTCATGGTGGCCAACTTTGGACATCATGATCTTTAACATTTCCTTTTGGATTACTCAAACCTTACATTGATGACATGGTAATTTCTGTCCTTGTTGCCTTTAGTAATTACCTGATTGCAGCCTCTAGTTTTAACTATTTGGTCCACTAAATCTTCTCTAAATCCTTTGTTCAAAAGGCATCCCCTGGATGTCATACTCCTCTCCTGTCATGCACATAACCCCACCACCTTAGTCCTGATTCTGTTCCTCCCCCAGAACCTTGCACCAGGGGTGGGCTGCATGCACCAGGGAGACCCTCTGCCTCCCTGTCATCCCACACCTTTTCCCCAAAGCAAGCTGGGATGGGTCAAGAGAGGACAAGCATCAGGTAGGATCTGTGACTTTCCTCAACACTAATGGGGAACACTGGCTCCCCTTCCTCTTAGGTATTTCCCAACACCAGGCCTGATTATGGGACAGAGAGGACTCAAGGACAGACTGTCCCTCACTGTGGCTGCTTGGGACTCCTTGGGCCCAGGGGTTCTCTGGACCCCTCCCACCATCGCCCGGTGCTACTATGTCTCCAAATGTACCTTCCTGTCCCTCTTATTTGTCCCTGCACCTTAAGGCTGTGGCAGGTCAGACAAAGAGGGTCTGTACATTTTACAAACTGAGGAAACAAGGCCAAAAGGCTTAGAGAAACTGACTGTCTCTGACAAGCTCCATAATAACTGTCTTACTCCTACCCTGCTCTGCCTCTGTGGGTCCCCTCAGCCCAAGAGGTCATTCCAATAGAACAGTGCTCCTGTGAGCAGGTGAGGATCTTAGGACATATTTCCAGTCTGGCAGAACTTGTGGGTGTGTGTGCCTTCATGGAGTGTTTCGTTTAAAAACATGAAGATATTTTCCAGGTCTAACCATTTACCTACAAATTGCATGAATTCATTATTTTTAATTGCTGAGTAGTATTCCATTGTATAAATATACCACATTTTCTGTATCCATTCCTCCTTTGAGGGATATTTGGGCTTTTTCCAATTTCTGGCTATTATAAACAAGGCTGCTATAAACATAGTGGAGCATGTGTCTTTATTGTATGCAGGGGAATCCTCTGGGTATATGCCCAGGACCTGGAAAATATCATCCTGAGTGAGTTAACCCAATCACAAAAGAATACACATGAAATGCAATCACTGATAAGTGGATATTAATGAGCCCAGAAGCCCTAAATACTCAAGGCACAATTAGCAAGTCAAATGATTCCCAAGAAGAAGAAAGGAGAGGACCCTGGGCCTGTAAAGATTGGATCCAGTTTTGTAGAGAAACCGTGGTGGGAGGGGGAATGATTGGGAAATAGTTGGCAGGGAGAGGAATTATGGGATGTATGGTGGGGGGGAACTGGGAAAGGGGAAAGCCTTTGGAATGTAAACATAGAATATAGAAAATAAAATTTTAAAAAAATGAAGATAAAGAGGCAGCCAGACCGGGGTCTGCACCAAGGAGTAGGCTGGGAGACTACTACCCTTTTCCTATCCAATCCTAGGCAGGGCTCCCAGTCCCCACTCCCTGTACATAACTTTTTGAAACTGTAAGACTAGATCAGTCTTAACTTACGGACCCCCTGAGTGGACCATATGGAGAAGGAAATTGATGTAAAACACAAGAGAAATTTTTATTAAATCCAGCATGCTGGGCCCGCCCTGCACAGAGAGAGAAGGACCCACACTCTGGGTTGCAAGGGCCTTTTATACAATTCTAGGGCAGCCATAATTAGGCACAATTTGATTGGCAGAACGGTGTTATTTTAAACTAATTGTTTGTTAGGTGATGAGTTAGGTGGCCAGTGGTCAGTCCCTCAGAATGTGTCTCCACCCTTAGATCAGTGTCCCCCTCCCCTTTGTGGTCTGAAGAATATAACTTAGCCTCTGACCTTTTAAAGTTCCCGAGTTAGCCCTTTCATTCTTCCTTTTTATTTGTGCATGCTTCAATCCTGAAGCAATTGCTGGTATTGAGAACTCATATTCCTGATCTTCTGAATCTGGTTCTTTGTATCTCTGCTTTAAGATCATTAGGTGTACTGCACATAAGTGTTTCTTAACAATAGAGACAAAGCAATCAAAAATGTGGGGGCCAAAACTCAACTTTAGCTGGAGAACAATTAGGGGTTCTAAGAGGATTAACAACCCCGAATGGTCTATATAAGAGTAACACTCCTCAGCTAAGGCAGCACATAGCCCTACTATCCTGCAGTACTATTTCTGATAATGAAGTCAGTAATTATTGAAGGTGACTGATGGAAGTTTCTATTTTCTCTATATCTAAATCAATGGCTGTCCTCAGACTGTCATAATTTTCCCCTAATAAGACCAGAGTGGAAGTCCTGGTGGCTTCCCTGGACATCTCTAATCCCACCTGAAGCAGACAGTGAGTACCATAACAGGTTTGGTGAATGGGGACATAGGATGGGGGAAGAAATCAGAATCTAAGGGTACCACCAGTCAGTCATGATCAAGGTCAAGTGATTGACTATCTTCTGTACCATCCAGAAGGGTTCTGGAGAGTGGGATATCTGTAGGTTTTACATGGGAATCATATACCCAGGCCACAGTACTGTCTACCTTGAGGCCTGTGGGAGTGGCTAGTAGTACCAGGAAGGGTCCCTTTCATCACGGTTCCAGCACCTAGTCCCTGAAGCCTTCTTACATAGATTCAGTCACCAGTATGGAAGCAGTGAGGAGTCTCTGGCATCCCTGGAGCATTTAAGGCAGACAGTTTGGGCCAAATCTCATGTTGTGGGATACCTCCTGGGAGAGCCCAGTGGACAAAAAAGGAGTTGAGGTACCAAAGAGGATGTCAAAAGTGGTCAGGTTAAAATGGCAGGGGCTGTTCTGGGCTCAGAACAGGAGCAAGGAGAGGGGCACCACCCAGCCTGAGCCAGTCTACAAGATCAATTTAGTTAAGGTCTCTCATAGGGCTTTGTATATTTTCTCTACCTCCCTGAGCTCTGGGGATATATGCCCAATAATGCTTTCAATTAGTCCCCAATATCTCTGTCAATCTCTGACTTCTCTTAGAAACAACAACAGGACCATTGTCTGATCCAATTACCTTGGGTACTCTGAAACTCTGGAAAATTTCTTATAATCATTGCAGCTGTTTCCTGCTTGGTAGGGAAAGTTTCAACCTATCCAGGGGAAGTATCCACAAACATTACAAGGTATTTTTAACCATATTTTCCTTCCTTAAATTTTACAAAATCTCTCAATATATTCAAGACTGTTCTCTCCTAGGTCTTTTGCCCTGTTTACTCTTTGCTGCATAAACATTCACTTGCTGGCATACCTAACAATGTTATATTATCTCTCTGGCCAAAAACCTGAGTCATAAATATGTATTTTATGTCCCTTAACTACCTGGACAACTTTTATATCCCCTAAACTAGTCTATGTGTGCATTTGGCCTAGTAAGTCTTTTGTTTACTTTCTGGGGAGTATAGTTCTCCCTTCTTGTGTGCACCTTCTTTTGGTAATAGTTGGTAGGGTGGCTAGCAATCTGAGTCCTTTTTTCTTTAGCATATTCTAAGTGAGGCCATCTCTTAATTTAGTCTCATTTCCCAGTAGATGTCTCTTGCAGGCCCATAATCAGTATAGGCTCCTACATAGCCACTTCTGGAGCCACTTGATCTGTCTGGTTATTGTCCACTGAGTCTTTTCCCTTCTGACATCCAGGACAATGAATAATATTCAGAGTTGCTGGCTTAATTGGGTCATCCATGAGGTCCAGATTTCCTGTTTGCTTCTGATGTGAGCAGTCCTCCCTCTTAGCATATAGCCCTCTGGACATGGGCTGTGTCAGGGGCATACCTGCTTTCCACAAGGATGCTAATTTTCTTCCTGGCTTCACGTTCCAAGGTCTTGGTGAGGACAATTAGCTCCATTTTCTGCATCAAATGCCAGGGGTAGAGATTCCATCCAGATGACATTTGTGCTGTCCACCACAGCAACACCTGCTTGTCTCTGACCTTCATGGAGAAAACTGCTCCTGTCTGTAACTTCGACTTTCAGCAGTGGTCAATCTATCCTCTTGGTCCAGTTAGCTGTGATCTGTTGGGCAGGAAATGTATCTGGGCCCCCATTTTGGAGAGGATGTCTTGCTCCAACAGAGGATAGGGACAGTCTGTGGCAACCGTAAATGAATGGGCTAGCCATCCCATCCCTAGGTCCACTGTTCTTCAGTAGTTCCTGAGTATATTTTGGTACCAGTGGCTTCTTAGACTCAAAATCTTTTCTTGGAAACAGGGAGGGCCATTGGCTTGGAAGACCAAGTGTTGAGTCCCTGTGTCCACCAAGAACTGAGTGGGTTTCCTCTCCACTCTCAGAGTTACCCTGGGCTGGAAGAGGTGGTCAGAACGCCATCTTTCCTAGTCACTGTCTTCACCCAGGGCTAACACCTTTGCCATTTGGCAGCTTTTTTCCCCCAAGGCTTGGTAATTCCTGCTCCCAGTTTCCATTGGGGTATTTTTTTGTTGTTGTTGAGACAGGGTTTCTCTGTGTAGTTCTGGCTGTCCTGGAACTCACTCTATAGTCCTAGCTGGCCTCAAACTCAGAAATCTGCCTGCCTCTGCCTGCCAAGTGCTGGGATTTCAGGTGTGCACCACCATGCCCAGCAACCATTGGGGTACTCTTGGAGCCAGGGGCCTTTCTCCTTGTAGTATGTGCACTGGTCTTTATCTCTCTTCTCTGCTTTCCTGATTACCATAGCCAGGACTCTCTGTAGCTTCCTTCGCTATCATTTTTTTCTTCTTATTCTATGTTCCCTCCCCTCCTCTGTCTTCCTGTAATGGTAGACTTTCTCAGCAACTAAATCTCTCTATAGAATTATTCCTTCTTTTTCTTTGCTCCTTCTCCTCCTGTCTTCAAGTACTATATTGAATATATATAAGGAGAGTCTTGTCTTTTCCAAGATTATAGCAGGATTTCTTTAAGTATTTCTGCATTGAATTTGATATTGTTTGTTAGTTTGCTACATATTAATTTTATTATGCTTAGATATGGACCTTGAATTCCTTATCTCCCCAATACTTTAACATGAAGGGGTATTGTATTTTGTCAAAGGTTTTTTAACGTTTAATGAGATGCTAGTGGGTTTTTTATTTGAGTTTCTTTATATAGTGGGTTACATTAATATATTTTCATATATTAAATTAACCTTGAACCCTGGAATGAAGCCTACTTGATTATGGTGAATGATGGTTTTAATACATTCTTTGTTACAGTTTCCTAGAATTTTATTGAGTATGTTTGCACTGATATTCATTAGCAAATTCACTTGTAAGTTTTCTTTCTTTCTTGTGTCTTTGTGTGGTTTAGATAGCAGCATCACTCTAGGATTTGTTTTCTTTTTAAGAGCTTCTACCCATTTACCTGTGTTTCCCTATTTGTTTTTCAGGGGGTTATTTATATCCTCTTTGAAGGACTTGATTATGTTCATGAGGTAGGATTTTAGGTCTGTATCCTGATTTTCAGGTGTGTTCAGATATCCAGGGCTTGCTGTGGTGGCAGAACTGGGTTTGATGAAATATATTGGCTTGTGTTGCTTATAATCTTGTGCTTGGCTCTTGCCATCTGGTTATCTCTGGTGTTAACTAATCTAGGTTTCTCTGTCTGAATTATAACTTTTCTGTCACTAGGTTGCTGCAGGTCTCCTAGGAGACCTGTGTCTCTGGTTGTAGCAGATCTCCTGGGAGGCCTTCAGACTGTAATGTCTGTTGCCTAGTTACAGCAGATCTCCTGGAAAGCCTTCAGACTGTGGGGCATTTAGAGGAGCACACAAGCTGATGATCTGTTTCCCTGTGCAGCAGATCTTCTTGGAGGTCTTCAGACTAGAGAGCCTTCACAGAAACAGACAAGCTGATGGCTTGCCATGGTGGAAGGCTCAGGCTAGAAGGGAGGTGGAGTTTGAGTGGAAGGGATGGGTCCTGAGTCTGCTGGGCTCCTCAGTGTTCCCAGCTGCTACAACTATTTAGGAGGGTCACTTACCTGTTGGCTTGGGTACAGGAGATCACCTGGGAGGTGCTCAGTCTCTGGGATCTTCAGAGGGCCAGATAAGCTGATGTTTTCCAATCAACACTATAATAGTCATTTCCTTATCAGCTTTGAGTGATACAAGTTATATTTTAACTTTGTGGCTAATGCTTCTTGAATAGAAGCTCAAGAAGTGACAAAGGTATCACACTGAACAGAAGGACTTTGATTATCAGGATGCCAGGGAAGTGGATTTCTGTTCTGCTGATGCTGCAGATAAGTTGCTGCTTCAGATCTGCAAAGTGTGGGAAGGTGTTGGTGTGGCCAGTGGAATACAGTCACTGGATGAATATAAAGATAATACTGGATGAACTTGTACAGAAGGGCCATGAAGTCACTGTTCTGAGACCTTCATTTTCCATTTTTCTCGATCCCAAAAAATCACCTGGACTTAAATTTGAAACTTTTCCTACAACTTTCAGTAGTGATGATCTGGAAATGTTATTTACAAGGTTTGTGAATACATGGACTGAGATTCCAAGAGATACATGCTTATCATATTCTCCTTTATTTCAAAAACTGTTTGATGAATGCTTTGATTTTTGTCTAAGTTTTTGTAAGGACGCTGTTTTAAACAAAAATCTCATGAAAAAACTCCAGGAATCCAAGTTTGATGTCCTTTTAGCAGATGCCATTTGTCCCTGTGGGGAGCTCATAGCTGAACAGCTCCAGATACCTTTTCTGTATAGTCTTCGCTACTCTCCTGGAAACACAATTGAAAAGTACAGTGGAGGACTTCTATTCCCTCCCTCCAATGTACCTATAATTTTGTCAGGATTAGGTGGCCAAATGACATTCAAAGAGAAGGTAAAAAACATGATATGTATGCTTTATTTTGACTTTTGGTTCCAGACATTTAGGGAGAAAGAATGGGATCAGTTTTACAGTGAAACTTTGGGTAAGTTATGTTTCTCTTCATAGGCTTAATGATCTAAGATTCACATGATTGTAAAGAAGCATTTTCATTAAGTGCAAAGTGAAGTTGTCTTTTACAGGTGATCAAATGTAATTATATTAGCTAAGAAACTCTCTGTAAAAGCTCCTATTATTGAACAAACAGAAGAAGGTAGCAATCCTGATAAAAGACATTCTGGTTAGCTATACAGTTATATAGAGATATAAATACATAGTTCCTAAGTAATTTTTTAATCTGATTTACTATAAACATTTCCTCTGTTTCAATAAGACCCTAGCCAGTTACCCAAATCTTGATTCATTTAGATTCAACTATGACATATATATGTATATGTATATGTATATGTATATATACATATATATATATATACATATATATACACATAGGTATGTGTGTGTGTGTGTGTGTGTGTGTGTGTGTGTGTATGTGTAATATTGAAGAATTCTCTTGCCGAGGTAAGTGTCAATTTTTAAAATTAAGATGAGGGTGTGAGAACATGAGTAAAAGTTTAAGTGTGTTTTCTTCTCATTTATTTTGTAACTGAGCTCTGTTCCTAGTACCCACTTATGTCCAGTGTTCCAAAATTACCTGTAAGTTCACCTTCTGCAGACCTGCGGCCTTTTTATGGTATCCACAGGCACTGGTAGGAATTTAGCATACATTCATGCAGATAGATACACTTATACATAAATGAAAAGATAAATATTGTAATGTTCTCTTTGAATTTCTCAAGCTTAAATGTAAAACTGAGGTTTCTCAGCTCCATAGTTCTTCATTGTGTCATTTCATAGCATTGATTGCCCATGTCTAAACTCTACAGAAGCATGAATATGCATGTACTCTGTACTTTTTGATGTCATGTTTGTTGTCTTAAAAATATACCATACTTATACTGGCCAAAAATTCATATTGTCATAATTTTGAAAATATTGTTATTGTTTTTATAGAATAAGCACATTAAATGTGTTAGTAAGAAACAAGATTTGAACCACTAACCACAAATCCAGTCATTCATGAACTCCACATTTCTTTCCCTAGGCAAAAGAAGGAAGAAAGATTAGCAACAAACTAGTATGACCCCAGGTATCCTGGGCAGGGTACAAAGCACGCTATAACTTTTGCACCTAGAATGTGGGTTTATGTTTGCACATTTCCCTTTAAAGATTTAGAGAAGAGTAAAATATGTCCTTATTTATACAGGGGTTCAGTGGGTTATTTCATTAGCTATGGTGTTAATTTATTGAGGAAACACAAGGTAAGTGCTACTATTTCCTTTAAAAATAAAACCAAACATCAATTTACATATATTATATGAGCCACAAGTAAAATAGTGGTACAAGTTATATTACATATAGATGAATTTTATATTTTAAAGGCATATGTTCTAAGTCAAACACAATTTTTCCAACACTTTTAAGAAAATATATTTTATACACAGCATACAGTCCTGTCAACTCTTCTCTATCCCAACTGATCATTTTCTTCCTCTAGGTAGGCCTACCACCTTATTTGAGACAATGGGCAAAGCAGAAATCTGGCTCATTAGATCCTACTGGGACTTAGAGTTCCTTCATCCAACCTTGCCAAATGTTGACTATGTTGGAGGACTCCATTGTAAACCTGCTAAACCCTTGCCTAAGGTAAATACCCTTTTTATCTCTTTCTCATTTCATTTCACTGGGGAAAGTGACTCTACATCCCAATGATAGAGACATATGGGAAGTGGAATTAAGGGTCCTGCTAAGTAGGAGCTCAATAAACTCAGGAAAGAACATGATAGAACTAGAAAATCAGTGAGTTAAATTAAGTCATATAGGGGACTAGAATGATGAGCCATTGGTTAAAGTCACTACCAAGCCATGAGGTCATGAATTTGAATCCTAATGACTACAAAAGAAGTTGAGTGTCCTGGCATAGATGATTTACCAACTGAGGTTGCATAAACAGGTTAATACAGAAGCTTACTGCATATACACCAGATAAAAAATAATGAGGTTCATGTTCAATGACAGTCTCTAAAAACACATTAAATATTGATAGAGAGGACATCTGTTTTTAACTTTTGTCACCTATGTGCTAAAACAAAGGCAGGGAAGGCCACAGGTACACACACACACACACACACACACACACACATGCACAGGCACATGCACACATTCATAATCACAGGTTCAGAGACATGCACATGCACTTATGTATATAAACATACAAAGAGAGAAATTAATTCAGTTAAATTCAGCACATCAGAAAGTTTCAGTAATTCAAAAGCTGTGGTTACCATATATGAGGTAATTACTTTTTATCCATAGAAAAAACATTGACATAGTGTCTGTTACAAAGAATGGTTCTCCGGAGGTTATCTTTGAAACTACTCTTAATTATACACAATACAAGAAAATTATTGTGTACTATATGCATACTATGCAGTTATGATTATTTTATAAAGACTCAAACATTTAATTTGTTATGGTAGGAAATTTGTGTTAACTACCACATATGTACATACTACAACTTAGATATTCTTTCATCCAACACTAGATAATAATGTTAAATCAGCCATCATAGAAAAGAAATGAAACTGTAAGGAAAATTTATACTTTCTGAAATAGGATAAAAATGTAATAATGTTACGACTTCACAAATATTTCACATACTACACTTGTACTCCTGAACCTTTACTTCACCAGACGAAAATAGGAAGAACATTGGTCAAACATGTGTGAGTAGAATTTGTACTGCTGCCTGTAACATTCAAGGTGTTTAACTGTGACAGTTCTGTCTTCTGTATCTTTTAATACCATTTTCTAAAAACTCCTGAGAATAGTTCAGTTTTTATTCCTCTTAGGGTTTTTTTTTTTTTTTTGGTAAGAGTTTCATGAGTTATTTTTCTACTACTTTTATTGTGTGATAGAATAAATACTTTCTTCTAAGGAAATGGAAGACTTTGTCCAGAGCTCTGGAGAGCATGGTGTGGTGGTGTTTTCTCTTGGGTCAATGGTCAGAAACATGACAGAAGAAAAGGCCAACACAATTGCATGGGCCCTTGCACAGATTCCACAAAAGGTGAGGTAAAGTGCCCATGGGAGGCAACTGTATACTGTGTCTATAAAAGTCCTTGGAAGGTCTGATTCTAGAAATGACTGTATAGAACCAAAAGGTTTAGGTAAGCTCTAATCAACCTCAGCCATTTTAGAAACAGTTACACACAATATATATTGCAATACTACAGAAGGTGTTCTGGCTAAAGTACCTTTAATATGGACATTGTAATTACTGTGGACACATTCTGAAATACTGACATTATGAGGCCATCACTTTCAAGGCTGTATAGATATACCAAATTCTTCAGAGTTATTGTTCCATTTGTCAATTATTTAAGTCACTGCATAGGTAAGATTTTTCAGTGAATAGTTAGCTTGTATTTTTTTTATCTAGCACATATTTAAAATGTTTCAAATGTAACGTGTTTGCATTCTAACTGTGATGTAGGTCTGTTGGGTGTGCAGTTAAAAGGGTGGTTTAAAGAAAGAGGGAGTTCAAGACTTGAGTTCCCTTTTGGCTAACTGAGAGAAAGAGAATGTTTTTAAAAAGAAGGGGTACATTTCTAGGCTCCCTGCCAGTATTTGTAGAAGAAATATCAAATGGAAAGGGGGAGATGAGTGCTGCGATTCCAATCATCTCTGTGCATCAGAAGCCATGAAACATGTGTCTCTGCTTCTAACAAGTCTGAATTAAAATCAGACCATTCAAGGAAGAAATACAAAAATAAGGGAGAGTCCAAGAGAATCCGATGTGTAAAAAGTATCAGTATCAGATGAACAGTTCCACACAGCAAACTACAAAATGATACAATTTGAATATTTGAAAATTTATGTGTCTTAAGTTTTCTTTTGGAAATGTTTCTCCAAATTAATCACAATATAACTTTGGAATGATCCAATACTTAATTGATTCAGTCACAAAGAAAATCCAGTTTAGATGTGAAAATAATGGTCCATTTCATAAGACTGGTCTGAGAATTCTAGTACTAGCACCTATCATGGGAATGGGCTTGTAACTATTTTATCTGTCATAAAAAATTCTGCTCTCTGCAGTAAAACCTTTGAAAGTTGTCATAAGGACGAGATACACTTCAATAGGTCTAATGTTGTGTTGTTAGATTTTGGGAGGGTTTTCAATAGCCATATCACTTGTGATCTCAAATTGTTTACAACAGACTGCAAAAAGTTGTTGCACAGAGTAATATTCCCATCTGAATCAGTTTCAATTCAGGCCCCAGATAAGGTAAGAATTTCAGAATTCCCAGACAAATCCCATAGGATGGAGGTTAACATATATGATATATTTGCTATAATTAGTGAGTGTCTAAGTTACAGAGATGGCTCAGTGCATAAAATATTTTCAATGCACTGTGAGCAGTTCAGTTTGAATCCCCCTAATCCACATGAAGTCAGACATGGTATTGTATGACTCTGTGGAGATAGTACCTTCATAGAGAGAAGGCAGAAATAGAATTCCTGGTCCTTTGTGGGCCAGCAATAGAAAAAAATCAACAAACAAGAAATTCTGTCTAAACAGGAAAGACTTTCAATTGAACATCTGAGGTAGTCTTCTCCATGTCACACACTCACCTTGGTACACATAAACATGAATTTGAATACATCAAATGACTCTCCAGTGCTCCAACAAATATAGAACACACAGGGAGGGAGATAGACAAAAAGTTGGGGATGGAGAAAGAAAGATCTAGTCTTGGTGATAACTGCAGTAATGTGGATGCTCGATCAAACTTTATATGCAAACTGTCTAGCCCTTAGTCACTAGAGATTTACAGGTCTCCATTAATGTTCTTAAAATCCCAAAGCAAAATTGATTTCTCATGAAGAGATAAAATTATAGAATTTTGAATTCATGTGAATTAAAAGCAACATCTGGTTACTTTTGAAATCTGTGAAACCTGAAAACAGACCAAATCAGAGCATGGAGAGGAAGGAGTGAAGGGCACACAATCCACACAGAGCCATGGACTCCTGACAACTGTTGGCTTGTGAGAAGGGAAGAATGCAGCCCCTGAGAAGTCAACGATCTCTAGTAAAAGACCGCGTACACAAGTATATTTGGAATGCACAAATTGGTCTTGAAATTTTTGTTTTGTTGTTGTTTTGTTTTAATAATACTTAATTTGAAAGGAAAGGAGTGATTTAGGGAAGATTGTGGTAGGTAGGAACTAATTTTTAAAACACATTAGGAAATTCTTTGGTAAATTAATAAAAAAGAAATGTTTTTTCTCACTTGCTGTGGTCATAATTGTTATTTGGATAGAAGGTGGAAGTCCATTGAGCGTATGATGCAGACAAGTTCTGAACCATTGGTCCTCAGGAATTTCTGTACAAAAGGCATGTTTTTATTTGGGTACAGTTGATTTGGGTACAAGTTTAACATCTGATTTTAAAACCTACACTGTCAATGCTCCAGATGAAGAGAAAGACTGAAGCCTCATGCAATGGCTGACTTTATTCAGAGAAGCAGACATTATATACCCGGAAGTTTAAGAAAGGTCATATTCACACAGATCACATGATTTCATAAAGATGAGCTGCATGTGGTAAAAACCTGTGTTACCATAGAGAAACACAAAGGACACTTTAAAAACTCTCTAGATAATGGTACCAAGTAGAAGCCATTAACCAGCAGTAGACCCACTCCTATCACATATACTTGGGACAAGGGAAAACACACATCCTGAAAACAAGCTCTTGGTTTGAGGAAACTGAGGTCAAAGTCTCTTGTATTATATTTTTTCACTGTTCTCAGAAGCATTCAAAAATCAACTCATGTGACTCCATTACAGGTACACTTTTGGACATCTGTCTTTTTAAAATTTTTTTTACACAGAATATCCAGAGTGTTTTGTTTTGGTGTGTGTGTGTGTGTGTGTGTGTGTGTGTTTGTGTGTGTGTGTGTGTGTGTGTGTGTTGTTGTTGTTGTTGTTGTTTCTGTTTTTGTTTTTGTTTTACCTGTAGATATATTTAACTGTCTTTGAGTTGTGTTTATGCACAGACACAAAGGACAAACTAGCTAGAATCACCAGAAAGAGATTCTCAGGGGAAAAGGGTTCTGTGTAACTTCTCCCTTGGTATGTCTTTACCTGGTCTGAGGAGGGCAGACTTGATCTGATGGTTTGGTTGGTGGATAAATCCTTCTGCATTTCTAGCTGTGTTCACAATGTCTGCACTATTCCCTCCCCTTCTGCCTTTGTCCTTTATGGTCTAGGGCTGGAGGAGACTGAGAGGAGTTAATAATCTTTCAGTGGAAACATCTGCAATTCCAGATGCACATCCTTCCCCAAATTTCTTCAGTCAAATGAGCTTCCAAGTCTCAATTTGTTTAAACCTCACAGTCCTGTTTAAGACAGTGCAGAATGTTCTGGGGATAAATAGTTTTGAGTTCCTAAACATGATTCACTGTCAGGTAAACTTCAAAATCAGTGTAACTAAGGAAAGTGCTAGGACATACCATTGTGTCTCCCCCATTTTTATTTTTTAAACAATTGTTATTTTAATGTTATGTTTGCTCTTTCAATTATGCCCGACCTTAATGATTATGAAGAATTCTTACCATATTATTAGTATTCCATCATTTACAAAAGTTTTTAAATTTTCTTCAGCTACAGATTGGTTCCATGCCATTTTTTTATTGCAACAGGCACTCCCACACAAGAAAAAATTGGCAGCACTATCTCAGGACAGAGGTACAACCCCAAAAAATTTAGAGGATCAATGCATACATGCACTTATAGAATCCAAGGCAGAAGAGTTACATCTACTTTCCATAATTCACTATTGATCTCATCTCTTGGATGAACTCTAGGTATAGGACTGTGACAGTACAAGGAAGAACAAGAAAGACATTCTGTTTTGAAATAGATTTTATTTATATTTGAAATGTCATCCCCTTTCACCATTTCCCCTCTGAAAATCCCCTGTCCAAACCCTCTCTCCCTATTCTCCAACCCACCAACTCCCACTTTCCTGTCATGGCATTCCCCTACACTTGGGCACTGAGCCTTCACAGGAACAATTGTTCTCCTCCCACTGATTCCTGAAAAGGCCATCCTCTGTTACATTGTAACTGGAGCCATGAGTCTCTCTATGAGTACTCTTTGGTTAGTGGTTTAGCCCCTGTGAGCTCTGGAGATACTGTTTGGTTCATATTATTGTTCTTATTATGGGTCTGCAAATCCCTTCAGATTCTTGGGTCTTTTCTCTAGCTCCTCCATTGGGGATCCCATGCTCAGTCTATTGATTGACTGTGAGCATCTATTTCTGTATTTGTCAAGCACTGGCAGAGCCTCTCAAGAGACATGTATCAAGGGAGCACTTGTTGGCATCCACAATAGTGTCTGGGTTTGGAAACTATATGGGATGCATCCCCCAGTGGGGCAGTCACTGGATGTCCTTTCCTTCTGTTTCTGCTCCACACTTTTTAACTGAATCTCCTCCCATGGGATTTTGATCCCCCTTCTAAGAAGGACTGTAGTATCCAGACTTTGGTTTTTCTTCTTCTTTAGTTTCTTGTGGTCTGTGAATTGTATCTTGAGTATTCCGTGCTCTTTGGGCAAATATCCACTTAATGAGTATATACCATGTGTCCTTTTGTGATTGGGTTACCTCACTCAGGGTGATATTTTTCTTGTTCCATCTGTTTGCCTAAGAATTTCATGAATTCTTTTTTTAATAGCTGAGTAGTGCTCCATTGTGTAAATTTACCATATTTTCTGTATCCATTCTTCTGTTAAGGGACATCTGGGTTCTTTCCAGCTTCCCACTATTATAAATAAGACTGCTATGAACATGGTGAAACATGTGTCCTTACTGCCTTTTGGAGCATCTTCTCGGTATATGACCTGGAGCAGTATAGCTGGGACTTCAGGTATTAATATGTGCAATTTTCTGAGGAATGGCCAAACTGATTTCCAGAGTGGTTTTATCAGCTTTCAATCCCACCAACAGTGGAGGAGTATTTCTCTTTCTCCACATCCTCTCCAGCATCTGCTGTCCCCTGAGTTTTTGATCTTAGCCTTTCTTACTGGTGTGAGGTGGACTCTCAAGGGTGTTTTGATTGCATTTCCCTAATGATTAGCAATGTTGAACATTTCTTTAGGTGTTTCTCAGCCATTTGGTATTCCTCAATTGAGGGTTATTTAGTTCCCTGAAGTTGAACTTCTTGAGTTCTTGTATAGTTAATCTCACTTGTCTAAATGGGATATGGTATTATGCATGAACTCCAATAACATTAGGGTATAGGTGTTGATGTTTGTATCATGGCAAGGTAAAAATAATCACTTAACACATCCACTTGCTTATTTTGTTCTGCAATATAACCATGGAGTTTAGAATGTACAAAAGTGGGAGTAATAAACACTGGATGAGTGAAAGTTTAACCATTTGTTGTAGATACTGGAGTAATGGGAACATGGTAGGATGTGAAGATGAAGTTAAAAGTTTCCTATTCTACTATACCAATATGTGTTTGAAACTTGAAAACTCCATAGAGTTCTATAACTCTTTTTAAAACTGATTATTAGTTAGGTATAAAACAATACAGCAAGGAAAATATCCATATAATTGTTGACATTAGATCCTTCACTGATTTAATAATTGAGCAAGAAGAGAAAGACATCCAGTTGGCATTTTATGGCTCTTATTGTGTAAATAAATCCATTCCAAAGATTTATTCTCTCATGCTATAATACCTACAGTAGACATTTTAATGGGAAAAATAAGTAAATGCAAAGAGTATAAAGGAGCCATGTGAAACAAAAATGCCTTTTTTACTTTGAATTCAAAGAGCTGTAATTCTCCATATTTTTCTGTAGCTAAAGTAAAAAATTATCCAATGTGATCTGTCCTTTGAGGGCTTTAAACAATTGTCTAATGATTAATTGTGTATTCTTAAAGTAGTATGGAGGAAGGCTGGAGAGGTGACTAAGTGGCTAAGAGCACAGGCTGCTTTTCCAGAACTTCTGATTTAAATTCCCAGCACCTATGTGCCATTTTCACAACTGTCTGTATGTCCATTTCTAATGGATATGGGACATGCAAACACACACACACACAAACACACACACCAAAGACAGACAGGTTGAAGACCAATGCACATAAAACTAAAAGTATACACATTTTAATAGTGCTATGTATGGAATTATCACTTCCTAATAAATTTTGAAAATGTTTTTAATATTCTGTCTAAGTGACATTTTCATGGGTATTCACAGGTGTTCTTGTTAAAAAGTTTCCCAGATATTATACCATATCTGATCTCTGCATTTTTCCATATGATGATAGGAAGGTTTTTAATGAAGCTAAACATAAAACTATACACACATTGCTACATGCACATTGTTGCAATTTTTCTTTGGCAGTGACTAACAGACTATCATCTATATAATGAATACTATAAGCCTGAGAGATGGCCTGCCTCACAAGCTCTGAAAACTTTCCTACATGCTATTGGAACATAGTTGAGGATTTTTGCCATTCCTGATGTAATTCAGTCCATTCATAGTGAATCTAGAGTTTTCTATGATTGAGTGAAGAAAAGTTGATATACCTACTTTATTATCAAAACAATGAGGTATAGTGAAAACACAGTTTTTCAAATCCAAAAAAATTGAAGACCAATCTTTAGCAATAGCTGTCAGTGTAAATCAAGGCTGTAAGGCTCCTATTGGCCACATGGTGGCATTAAGATTTCATAAGTCAGTCAATCTCTATTACCATATAATTTTTTAACTACAAAAGCAAGAGAATTACACAGAAAAAAAGATAGATCTTTGTTCACATTCTCCAACTGTTGTCTGATTACTGGTGAGGAGCCTATAATGTTCCTTTAGAAATGTGTCTTTGAGGTGTTCATACAAACAAACTAAATTTTATGTAACTTTTTGCTACAATGAAATACCAAATTCATGCTTGTGATATTTTTTATGTGAGAACATAGGTTCCATAATCACAATCTTTTCATTATTAATTGCAATTTTGAAAAATAGATAGCATTAGAGGTAGAAATATAGATTTCTGCATTTTATATGTTTGTACAAAGTCTCTACAACAAAAAAATAATAAGAATATGAGTAATAGAAGACTATGGGATTTGCATTATGCCTTCTAATTTATACACTGTAATTGTCTTTAATCTTGTTAGAGCTCATACTTCCCAGTTCTATCAGACTTGGGCTAATATGACATTCAGGTGGCCACTCTTCAGTGGCAATAATAGAAACATCAGTTCCAGAATCAATTAATTCTATAAATGCTTCTTTATTTTCTTTTAAACACAATAATGGTGTACAATTTTTCTTTAATAAAGTGCTTAAAATTACAGTTTTATTTGTAGTATAGAATCCTTGTGAGTGGTGCACTGTCTTTTTTTTCATGAAGAAATTATATAGATAATAATAATAATAATAATAATAATAATAGTGCAAATTTTCCTCTGTCTTTGAATTTCCAATCAGTAGGTACTGTGATCATGGCTGCTATTTTCCCTATATAACTTTCATCAATATCTCTATATTAATTACAATTCCTTTCATGAATAAACTACTGTGACCCAAATTGTCCAACTGCTCTGGACAAAGTAAATCCTCAAAAACCTGTGTGTCACTTAAAAGGACAGGGAAGAGGGGAAATGGCAATAGTATAGGACAAGGAATATCAATAGCAACACTTCCTAGAGTAGCTTGTAATAAAGAATTCATTAGTTACAATCTGAAGCTGACATAAATGCTATTGTTTTTGCATTTAAACACTTAAATTGTAACTTCAGAAGGTCCATAGCAATTTCTATCTCTCTTTGTGCCTTGATTTATTCTTGGCACTCTTCATTGTCATTATGAAAAGTAACTGTTTTCAAAAGAACTTTTGAATTTATCCCCACATTAATTACTTTCAGTAGCATCTTCGAGTCTTCCTGTGAAATCCCATAAAACTCTTAGGGAGTTTGTATATTTTGTATATAACTATACGTGAAGACAAATTCCTTATCAGTTTTCTTCCAGGCAGCCATAGCTACATTCCTAAAGTGTAAGGAGGCTGAAGAAGCTATATTATGCATCTGATAATACCTGTTGATACCCATATACCAATATGGGTATACCAATTGGTATACCCATAAACCAATGCCAGCATTTCATTCTGATGTTTCAAGAACATCAGTCTGCTCCTCAGTCCTAGGTGGCAAACTACTTCATGGTCTTTATCTGTAAGCCCCATTTGCCAGTGAAGAAATTGGAACTGGCTAAACATCACTTTAACAATTACATGAAAATCATATGACAAATATTATGCATTATTGTTCCAACCAAAAAGATATTCATAACTATATGGAACATTAAGTCATAGGAAGCACAGGCCTTCTTAAAATATTTGATAACATCCATGTACAATTCCTCATAAACATTTTGATTTTATTGAAATTTCTTGGGAAGCACAAGCACAGCTCATGAGGCCAGGGTGGAATTAATAAATGAATTTGTTTTCCATGCCACACCCTTGATTGCCTAGGTCTTAAAGTTAGCATTTTCTTAGGATCTCCTAAGTCCTCATCAAAAGTGGAGAAATTCAAGGTTAGATTGGTGATAAAAATCATATTTCAGGATAACCAGGAATCCTTCTCCTGCATAGTTATTAATGGTTCTGTTTTTACTTTTGATTTTGCCAATACTGAGAAGATCATCTTCTTGTCTTTTTTAATAATTTAAGGTAGGATAATCCAGTTTATATTCATGCAAGGAATCAGTCATATCTTCCTCATGATTATTAGCCTCCTTCCCTTGTTAAGTATTTTGAAAACAGTCTAAAGCAATGTGAACCAAAATTGAAAGAGGATCCTTTCCCTCTTGTTTATATCCTTTTTCAATATTCATTCAGACTCTGTCTCATACATCTTCATTTAAAGTGACATCTGCAAACTAGGAATTATAATCAGAAGCAATTTGAAATCAATCTAGTAGTTGTGACTTTGATACATGTGCTCCTGGTTTCTTTAAAAAAATAATTCACAATCTCAATGTAAGGGAATGGCTTCCCTGTTTTCGGCCCCATTATTCTCATTTACTCATTTCTGTGAGGGTCCTCAATCTCCCATTGAAGATAACTTTAAGTCCCCCTTCAGGACCACTTTCACAGCTCCAGAAACAGTGAGACCTAGTAGAATGGAGTTGATAAATGAAGCAGACTAAAATCTCACAGAATGGTGAGCTTTATTCAGACAATCAAATAATGCATACTCCAAGGGTTCACCAATGTCATCTAAGTAAAGATCACATGATTTAAAGCTGTACACAATCACAATGACAGAACACATATGACAAAAACATGTTTTCCATAGGGGGACACAAAGGACAGTTTAAACACTATCTGAATGACAGTAGCAAGCAGTGAGTACTGCTATATAGACTCACTCCTATCTGCTACCTTGAAAGTTGGCATATACATGTACCAAGGACAATCTTGTGTTTTGAATATACTGAGGTCACAGACTTAATCTGTTTTCAGAAATCTACTGTCATGACTACTTCCAAGACAGGGTTCCAACACTACACTATGCACAATTTCTCCCAGGATGGGCCAGATCATTCCATATTCCTATTGGCAAACACAATGACATCAGTTCTAAGAACTCCATTCCAAGAGAATTGTGAATGGAGAACATTGGCCATAATGAAATAATAAAAAGAAATTTAAATTTGTTAAAAATAATAACATAGAACGAGACAATAGAAGTAAACAGAAACTCTTGGCACATTCTTGTTGTGGATAGCACTGGGACTAATTGTATTTAATGCCAATTTTCTTCTCCTGTGAGGGGCTTTGAATAAGGTATGAGACAGCACTCAGGTGATTTCCTGAAAACCTTCCCACATTAATTTTTAAATAAAGGCTAGAGCCAGTGATTGGCCAGAAGGTGAATGTGGTTTGGGGTGAGAAGGAGAGAAAGAGAGAATGATCAAAAGGGGAAGAAGGTTTTGTGAGAGGGAAAGAGAAGAAGGTTTTCAGTGAGAAGAAGAGAAAGAGGAGGAGAAGAAGCAGGAGGAGGAGGAGGAAAAGGTTTTGGGTGAAAAGAGAAAGCAAGGAGGAGGAGAAGAAGGATTTGGGCGAGAAGGAGAGAAAGAGAGAATGAGGAGGAGAAGTTTTAGGTGAGAAGTAGAGAAAGAGAGAATGAGGAGGAGGTTTTAGGTGAGAGGAGAGAAAGAGTGGAGGAGGAGAAGAAAGTCTTGGGTGAGGAGAGAAAGAGAATGTGGAGGAAGATAAGAAGGTTTTGGGTGAGAAAGAGAGAAAGAGGAGAAGGTTGTGCGAGAGAAGGTTTTGGGAGAGAATGATTTGGGAGAGGGAGAGAGGAGAGAGAAGAGGAGAAAAGGGAGTTGGAGGTTTTGGGAGAGCAAAAGAAAAGCAGAAGCACACGGTTGGAGATACTTCTAGTCATAAAGAGTCTCATAGATGGGAAAGCTGGTGGTGTAGTGGTAAATCTGCCCAATCTTGACAAACAGCTTGTATTCATATTAATTGAATAGTGTTTTCATTGCTGGGGAATATTTGAATTGGAGATTTACCACAACACACACTTGCTCATTCTTTTAAGAATTCCCATTGATCACCTCTTCTGAATTGGTCATCTATCCTATGGGAGGTATTTAGCTAAGTTTTGCTTTTAAAAGCTACATTTTTAATTATTCCTCTTTTGGAAATTCCAATAACATCATTTCTCCTTTTCAATTCCTCCCTCCAAACGATCTCATATCTGTACCCTTGCTCTCTTTCAAATGCATGGTATCACTTATGATTAATTGCTGTTAGACACACACACACATACATACATAAAAACGTGTGTGTGTGTGTGTGTGTGAGTGTGTGTGTGTGTGAGTGTGTGTGTATTCCTAAATATAACCTGCTCAGTCTTTATAATGTCAAATTTGTCTCCATCAATGCAGATTTTCTAACATTTAACAGGTTCTTTGGAGATTTGAAGGCAAAAAACCAGCCACCTTAAGATCCAATACCAGACTTTACAAGTGGCTTCCCCAAAATGATCTTCTTGGTAAGACTCTGCAAAACAAATGCTTAATCATGACTGATTCTCTCTGATTCCTATCCTTGTCGACTTCAAAATTTGCATATTATACTTAGTGAATTGATTATTTATTTAAGAAAATAAGTTCTGAAATGCACTTCAAATTTTTAAACACCATTTTTTTTATCTTATCTACTGTGGGCTTCCTGTGTTTCACCGGAAGTCTATATTTCTTAGCTCAAATCTCAAGTCGCATGCAAACTTGCAAAAGTAGTTCTCTATAAATTTAGGTTTTTCTTGCTCTGAGAAAGAAAGGAATTTCAGTGAGATTATGAGTATAGCAATCCTAATAAAGAAAATCTCCTTTCAGTTCTTCATAGTATGCATCTCTCATTTCTAAGACTGCTCATTAATATTAATCTGAATTCATCTGCTTCTAGGTCATTCAAAAACCAAAGCCGTTGTAACTCATGGTGGAGCCAACGGACTCTATGAGGCAATCCATCATGGAATCCCTATGATTGGCATTCCTTTGTTTGCAGAACAACATGATAACATTGCCCACATGGTGGCCAAAGGAGCAGCTGTTACATTAAATATCAGAAAGTTGTCAAGGTCAGATTTGCTCAATGCACTGAAGGAGATCATAGACAATCCTTTGTGAGTATCACACACTTTGGAAGTGTTATTTATTTATTCGTTTATTTACTTGGTTAGTTATCCGTTCATTGCCCTTCTTCCTGGAGGACAAATGAGAAAGAATTATCCTAAATGAAAAAATAAAGGTAGAAACAGAGAGCAATTAGGGCAAGTTTCTGTGTATATGTTATACCCTCCTTTACTTAATTTTTTCAATTCCATGTGTCCTTGACATTTCTTTGCTATGTAAGTAGCACCATCTTAAACTTAAAGCCCTTCTGCTTCATTGTCCACACTGCATGTGCCATCAGATCTGGCCAATTTTTCTTTTCAAAATTTTTAGTAATGAAATTGGTCAGAGTTTTAAAGATAGCACAAAACATACATAGCCACTGAATGAAAACAAATGAAACACTAAGCGTGGTATCAGATGGATTGCCCAGAGAAGCTATAGGAAAACATTACAGTGGAGAAATCTGAAATGTTATAAAATCTATATGCAACTTTCATGGCAGTTATAACTTGCATCATTGAAATAAAATAGATATGAACATAAAATTAAGCATATGGTTGGATGTGTAACTCTGCAAACCAGTATTTTATGATAAAAGTGAGAACCTATTATAGTAAAACAAATGAATATGTCCATGACCAATTTTTATACATGATTTGGATAGTTAATAGCATCACTCTTTGGTGCTTTGTCAACATTCTTGTTGTTACTTTCTCCATTTCCCTCCTCATCTTGTTCTCCCCTCTGGCGCCCTTCCCCTCTTCCCATATCCCTTACCAGATCTGTTGAATTCTGATATCTCCTTTCACTGTCTTCACACCATCTTCTGCATTTACTTCCCTCCCCATCTCTATAGAAGCTTCTCCTCTTCCCATTCCTCCATCAGATACATTTAATCCTAAATTTAAATAAGTAAAATATGTATACTAAGAAATGAAGATGATTTAATGAGAAGAAATACACAAGAATCCTATTGTATTTTGTAAACAGTAGAAGTGTAAGCTACCACCATCGCAATTACTACCTCTTGTGCTACATAAACTGATATTTAGTTCTGGTGACTCATGTCTCTGAGTCACATTTCTCCTTTATGTACTCATCAATAATCTTTTCAACAATACAGTCAAATACACCTCCATGTTTCAGTGTGAAATGTTGATAAATCCTACTTATTTTTCTTGTAATTGGCATTTTTTAAATTATTTATTTTATTTACATTCCTAATGTCCTACCACAAGATCTCCACTCCCATAGTTCTTAAAACCATCCCCCATCCCCTTTGCCTCTGAGAGAGTACTCCCACACACATACACACTAACCAAACCCCTCCACACCCCACCATGGCATCCTCATTCCCTGGAGTATCAAGTCTCTACAGGATTAGGCACATCCTATCCCACTGAAGCCAGATGAGGCAGTCCTCTACTACATAAGTGCCTGGGGCCATGGACATATCCTTTTATGTCTTAGCCTCTAGGAGCTCTGAGGGTTCCAAGATAGTTTATACTGTTGTTCTTCCTGTGGGCCTGCTATTCCCTTCAGCTCTTTCAATCTTTCCCTTAACTCTTCAATAGGGGCCCCTAACCTCAGTCCAATAGATGGGGGCAAGTATCTGCAGATGGCTCAGTCAGCAGTTCCTAGGTCCTCTTAGAGGACAGCCATGCTAGGCTACTGTCTGCAAGCACAATACAGCTTAAGTAATATATTTAGGGTTTGGTGCCTGCCATGGAATGGATAGTAAGTTGGGCCAGTCACTGGATGACCATTCCGCCAATCTCTGCCTGATTTTTGTTGCTGCATTTCTTTTAGACAGGAACAATTCTGGGTAACAATTTTTGAAGGTTGGTTGGTGACTCTATCTGTCCAACTAAGGTCCTGACAACATACTAGAGGTACAATCTTCAGGTCCAGTCTCATCTTTGTTAAGCATTTTGGCTAAGGTCATTCTCACTGAGTACTGGGTGCCTCTCAAATCTCAGGTCTTGGGGACTTTCTAGAGATTCACCCCACCCCACCTCCACCTCCACCCTACAGATGCATATTTCCAATTTTTCTCCTGGCCCTTAGGGCTTCATTCCTTTCTCCATTCATACCTAATCTGGTCCCCCCTTTCCCCTCCCCCTCCCCTCTCCAAATCAGGTCCCTCTCTTGCTGTCTTCTGTGATTATTTCCTTGCTGCTACTAAGTTGGACTGCAGCATCTTCACTTTGGTCTTTCTCCTTAAACTTCTTACATGTTATGGGTTGTTTCACGGGCATTTTGTACTTTTTGACTAATACATCATTTATCAGTGAATAGATACCATGCATATCCTTTTGAATCTCAATTACCTCACTTATGATGATATATTGTATTTCCATCTATTTTGCCTGAAAAATACATGATATCCACATTGTTTTCTTTTTTTATTAGAGATTTTCTTTGTTTAAATTTCAAATGCTAACCCCTTTCCTCATTTCCCCTAAGATAATGCTCTATCTGATGCCCCTTCCCCTGCTCACTAACCCACCCACTCCTGCTTCCCTGACCTGGCATTCCCCTACACTGGGCAATGAGCCTTCATGGGTCCAAGGGCTTTTCCTCTCATTAATGTCTGATCAGGCCATCTTCTCCTACCCATGTGACTGGAGCCATGGGCCCCTCCGTGTGTACTCTTTGGTTGGTGGTTAAATCCCGGAGAACTATGGGGGTACTGTTCGGTTCATATTATTGTTCCTCCCATGGAGATGTAAACCTCTTCAGCTACTTGGGTCCTTTTTCTAGCTCTCCCATTGGGGACCCTGTGGACAGTTCAACAGTTGGCTGAGAGCATCTCCCTCTGTATTTGATACACTTGCAGGACCTCTCTGGATACAGCTACATCAGGCTCCTGTCAGCAAGCATTTGTTGGCATCCACAATAGTGTCTGGGTTTGGTAACTGAATATGGTACTGATCCCCAGATAGAGCAGTTTTTGAATGGTCTTTCCTTCAGCCTCTGCTCCACACTTTGTCTCCATGTTTCCTCCCATTGGTATTTGTACCCTATGTAATTAGGACCAAAGTATCCACAATTTGGTCTTCCTTCTTAAGGTCCATGTGGTTTGTGAATTATATCTTGGGTATTCCAAGCTTCTGGGCTAATATCCACTCAACAGTGTGTACATATCACATGTGTTCTTTTGTGATTGGGTTACCTCACTAAGGTTGCTATTTTCTAGTTCCATCCATTTGCCTAAGAATTTGATGAATTAATTGTTTTTAATAGCTGAGTAGTATTCCATTGTATAAATGTACCACATTTTCAGTATCAATTCCTCTGTTATGGGACATCTGAGTTCTTTTCAGCTTTTTGTTATTATAAATGAGGCTTCTATGAACATAGTGGAACATATATCCTCATTATATATTGGATCAATTTCTGTGTATATGCCCAGGAGCAATATAGCTGGGTCCTCCAGTAATATTATGTTCAGTTTTCTGATGTACTGCCAAACTGATTTCAAGAGTGTTTTTATCAACTTGCAATCCCACCAGCAATGGAAGAATGTTCCTCTTTCTCCACATTCTCTCCAGCATCAGTTGGCACCTGAGTTTTTGTTCTTGGCCATTCTAACTCGTGTAAGGTGGAATATCAAGGTTGTTTTGATTTGTATTTCCCTGATCACTAAGGGTGTTGAACATTTCTTTAGGTGCTGATTTCCTCATTTTAATAGCTAAATAGTATTCCATTGTGTAAATAAACCACATTCTCTGAACCATTCTTCCCTTGAGGAAGGGTTTTTTCTAGTTTCAGGTTATTATGAATAATATTGCCATGAACATAGTGGAGCATGTGTCATTGTGATATGGTGGGGCATCTTTTTGGTACATGCCCAAAAGTAGTATAGCTATGTCTTCAAGTAGAACTATTTACAACTTTCTGAGGAACCTCTAGATTCATTTCCAGGATGGATGTACAATAATGGAGAAGTGTTCTTTCTCTACATTTTTGCCAGCATATTTTTTATCTTAGCTCATCTGAGAATCCATCCATAAGGTGGATTCTCAGGTCATTTTAATTTGTATTTAATAGCATTTTAATGTTGAACATTTCTTTAAGTGCCATTTGAACTTCCTCTGCTGAAAATTCTCTGTTTAGCTCTTTACCCCATTTTGAATTTGGTTGTTTGGTTTTTGGTTTTTGGTTTTTGGTTTTTGGTTTTGAATTCTTTATATATTTCAGGTATTAATTCTTTATCAGATATAGCATTTGTGAAGATTATTTTTCCCAATCTGTAGGTTGATCTTTTATCCTATTGATGGTATCATTTTATTTACAGATGCTTTTTGCTTTCATGGGGTCCCATTTGTCAGTTCTTGATCTTAGAGCCTTAGCCATTGGAGGTCTGTTTGGGAAATTTCTCCCAAAGCCAATGAGTTCAAGGTTCCTTCCCAATTCTGTTCTATTAGTTTCAGTGTATCTGGTTTTACCTTGAGGTCCTTTATCCACTTGGTCTGTGCTTTGTGGATGGTAATAAATGTAGATCAATTTGCATTCTTCTACATGTAGATTGTCAGTTAGACCAGCATCATTTCTTGAATATGCTTTCTTTTTTCCACTCTGTCTTTTGCTTCAAAGGTCCAAGGTATGTGGGTTTATTCCTGGGTCTTCAATTTTATTCCATTGAACGACCTGTACATCTCAGTACCAATACCATGTGGTCATATTATTTGTGACTATTGTGACCAGTGTTCGTTCCCTAATTTCTTTCTCAGTCCATTTATCATTTGTATAAAAGAAAGCTACTGATGTGTTTGAGTTAATTGTATATCCAGCAACTTTGATGAAGTTATTTACCAGCTGTAGGAGTTCTCTGGTAGAATTTTGGGGGTCACTTATATATACTATCATATCATATGCAAATATTGATACCTTGACTTCTTCCTTTCCAAATTGATCTCCTTTTGTTGTCTAATTGTACTAGCTAGAAAATCAAGTACATTACTGAGTTGACAGGGAGTGAGCAGCCTTGTCTTATTCTAGGTTTTCAAGAGATTATTCAAGTTCTCTCCATTTAATTTGATGTTGGCTGTTAGTTTGCTGTATATTGATTTTGTTGTGTTTAGGTATATGCCATGAATTCCTCATCTCTCTAAGACTTTTAACATGAAGGGGTGTTAGATTTTTTCTAAGGCTTTTTCAGCAATTAATGAGCTGATCATGTGATTTTTTTTCTTTGAGTTTGTATATATAGTGAATTGTGTGGCTGTATTTTTATATATTAAACTATCCCTGAAATCCTGGGATGAAGCTTACTTGACCATAATGAATGGTGTTTTTGACATGTTTTGGATTCTGTTTGTGATACTTTTATTGAACATTTTCACATTGAAATTCTGAAGCAAAATTGGTCTAATGTTTTCTTGATTTGTTGCATCCTTGTGTGGTTTAGGTATCAGAGTAACTGTGGCTTCATAGAATGAATTACATAGTGTTCCTTCTGTTTCTTCCTTCCTTCCTTCCTTCCTTCCTTCCTTCCTTCCTTCCTTTATTTCTTTCTTTTTTATTTATTTATTTTTTTGTCGAATAGTTTGACCAGTGTTGGTAGTAGTTCTTCCTTGACACAAACAATCTGGACCTGGGATTTTTGTGATTGGGAGACTATTAATGACTGTTTCTATTTCCTTAAGTGTTATGGGATGATTTAGATGGTTCATCTAATCCTGATTTACCTTTGGTACCTGGTATCTGTCCAATGAATCATTCATTTAGTCTATATTTTTATGGAGCATAGTCATTTGTATTAGGATCTGAAGATTTTTTTAAAATCTTTTCAGTTTCTGTTGTTATGTCTCCCTTTCACTTCGATATTGTGAATTTGGATGCTGTCTCTGTCTCTATACCCTTTAGTTTGTTTGGCTAAGGGTGTATCTAGTTGGTTTTTCTCAAAGAACGAGTTGTTGGTTTTGTCACTTCTTTGTATTATTCTCTTTGTTTCTAAATGGTTGGTTTCAGCCCTGAATTTGGCTATTTCCTTTGCTCTACTCCTCTTCGGTAAGTTTGCTTCTTTTTGTTCTAGAGATTTCAGGTGTGATGTTAAATTGCTAGAATGGGATCTCTCCAATTTCTTTATAAAAGCACATAGTGCAATGACTTTTCATCTTAACTCTGCTTGCATTGTGTCCCATAAATTTGCATTCAATATATTTTCATTTTCATTGAATCCTATAATGTTTTTGATAACATTCTTTATTTTTTCCTCTGACTATGTTATCATTGTGTAAAGAGTCATTCAGTTACCCTGAGTATGTGGGCTTTCTGTTATTTTTGTTGTTTTTGAAGACTAGCCTGAATGCTTGTTGATCTGTTAGAATACGTGGGATTATTTCAATCTTCTTGTATCTATTGAGGCTTGTTTTGTGTCTGATTATATGATTGGTTTTGAAGAAGGTTCCATTAGGTGCTAAAAAGAAGGCATATTCTTGTTTTTTTAGGATGTGTTTTGTAGATATCTGTTAAATCCATTTAGTTTATAACTTCTGTTATTTTCACTGTGTCTCGTTTAGTTTGTGTTTCAATGACTGGTCCATTGATGAAAGTGCAGTGGTGAAATTTCCCAGTATTATTGTGTGAGGTTCAATGTGTATTTTGAGCTTTGGTAATATTTCTTTTATGAATGTGGGTGTCTTTGCATTTGGGGAATAGATGTTCAGAAATGAGATTTAATCTTGGTGGATTTTTCCTTTGATGCATATGAAGTGTCCTTCCCCATCTCTTTTGATTACTTTCCATTGAAAGTCTATTTCATCGGTATTAGAATGGCCACACTAGCTTGTTACTTGTATGGAGGGGCAGACTGGTAGGCAGGGATCACCAGAGTCGAGGATCTCTTGGGACACACCCTGCCAGGACTCTGCCTGCACCCAGGAGATTGGCAGCTCTACAGCGAGCCAGCTAGGCACCTACCCTGCCTAGGCTCTTCTTCCCTATGGGGAAGTGGGTAGAGGGACTCCTGTGCTTGGAGGTAAGGTGCCACCATCTGTGCTCCTGTGACAGTGCAGATGGGCAGACTGGTAGGCAGGGATCACCAGAGTAGAGGATCGCTTGAGACTTTCCTCACCTGGACTCTGCCTGCAGCCAGGAGACTACAATGTCACAGCAATCTGTGCCAGGGGAAAAGCAGGTCACCCAGGCATGCTGAGATAGGCCTGCAGGCTCACAGTAGGGGCAAGCACCATCCAGTCACAGCAGAACCAACTAACACCAGAAATAACCAGATGGCAAAAGGCAAACGTAGGAATGTTGCTAACAGAAATCAAGGCAATATTGCACTATCTGAACCCAATTCTCCTGCAACAGCAACTCCTGGATACCCCAACACACCAGAAAAGCAAGATTTGGATTTAATATCACAGGTTATGATGCTCATGGAGGGCTTCATGGAGGAATTCATGAAGGACATAAATAACTCCCTTAAAGAAATACAGAACACAAGTAAACAGAGAGAAGCCCTTAAAGAACTAAGGAAAAACACAGGTGAAGGGATTGAACAAAGCTACCTAGGTTCTAAAGATGGACTTAGAAACAGAAATCACTGTTTTTCCTTAATGACCATTTTATCTCTTATAGCTGTAAAAATAATTCTATGTGGTTGTCAACCATTCACCATGACCAGCTCACAAAGCCCCTGGACAGAGCAGTCTTCTGGATTGAGTTTGTCATGCGTCACAAAGGGGCCAAGCACCTGAGACCACTTGGACACAACCTCACCTGGTACCAGTACCACTCTCTGGATGTGATTGGATTCCTGCTCGCCTGTGGCAACCATTGTAGTCCTTATTGTAAAGTGCTTCTTGTTTGTTTACCGGTTTTTGATAAAGAAGGAAAAGAAAATAAAGAATGAGTAGTGCTCATTGATAATGCACTACATGAATGAGATTTCAGCATCATTCTATGCAATGAACCACCTTCTAAACACTCACTTATCACTTAACAGAGCACATCTTCTTTGTAACTTAGGACCATGTAAAAAGACATAATTCTGTGGCTACCGATAGGTTATCAATGAATCCTATGTTTTTATTTTAACTTTCAAATTATTTAAGGTAAAACAATTTTCCATATGTGTAGAAACATATGGAAAATAAAGATTTACTTGAGGGTATCTTAAAAATCAAAGTATTATCCTTCCAATATTTGAATATTTTCCATGTCTCTTTATCTTCAAGACCAATTATATATCTGCCATATATTTCCAAAATAAAGAGAACAAAACCCAGCTTACTCAGGCACTCTAAATATGTGCATGTGTGTGTGTGTGTGAGTGTGTGTGTGTGTGTGTGTTTCCTGAAGTCGTCTTAATTTTTTCAGTCTGAGGAAAAAAGTGATTTATTTCAGATATTAGTATTAAATAATATGGAGATGTAGATGCCACAGAAATTATCAGCAAAAATAAAGTTATCAAAGTTTCATTCTATAAAAAGTGCATTAAGTAATTCATGTACTTCAGGCACAAGCAATGAATATTCTGAATTAACACCTAAATAGTATGTTTTGACTAATGAAATATAAGCAGTTGTGACAAACAAAAGAAGGCTGTTACCTACATATGTTATAGAAAATGTTATTTAAAATATTCTTTCAAGAGTTAAATGTTAATAAAGAACAAGGTTCTGCTGTTGGATAAAGAAAAATTTTCAGGGAATTTATTCAACATTTTGCAATGTGGAAGTTTAAAGCTGATAAAATAAGTGAGAAACAGGGTTAGAATATGTATTATTTACTATATCGTTGCTGTAATAAAGTGCACTGACCAAAAACATCTCAAGGAAATTATTTTGAATTGAGGTTACAAATCCTTGGAATGCTGGGAAGGTAGAGCAGTAGATACCAAAAGGAGAAAGCTCACTCATCACATCTCAACCACATATTGAAAACAGAGAGAATGAACAGACAGTGGGGCTAAGCTGTGAACTTTCAAAGCTTGCTCCAATGATGTACTCCAGGAGCACTATGTAGCTCTCCACCCCAATAACTTGAATGGAGGCTCTCCCTAAAGCTGTAGCCCAAGTGTGTTACCCATTGCCAAGACAGGGTTGTCCTAAATCAATACAATTATTTTTTAATAATTTTAATTTATTTAGTTTAATAATTTTAAATAACCTTATTTTGATGGAAATTTTAAAACATAATAGAATTCACATTAAATATTGTATTTTATTAATTGGAAATAAGTTTTAAAGAAATACATGTACTTCTACATACATACAATCTACCAAAATTAAACCAAGATGAAAGAAAAATGTTAAACAAGTCTATATCAATCAATGAGATAGGACCACTAATAGAAAAATGTGCCATTGGTGCTGGAGACCCTTAAAATCATTGATCTCTGGCATGAATCCAGTTGAGGTTTTTTTGCTTCGTTTTGTTTTGTTTTTGCAATCATCACCATTTCCTGCAGAGTGTTTCCTTTGAGTGGTCATAAATGCAATTTTGCAAGATATTTCCAATTCATTCACATTGAGGCAGTGAGAGGCCAGTGATTGGAGGGGAGAGAGGAGGAGGAGGAGGTAAGAAAATTGTGAGGAAGAGAGAGAGGGAGGCTGGGGAACTCAGGAGTAGAGAGGAAGAGACCCAGATATCCAGATGTCTTCAGATATATTTATGGTGTTTTGGAGAGGTTAGAAGTATTGGGATGAGACTCTATCATTGTAAATTGGCATTATGTAATTAGTAGTTTTATATACATATAGATATATTTGGATAACTATTTAAGTTTTAGAGTCACGGTTTACAAGGTATTTGGGTGCAGTGCAGGAGCACAGGAGTCCCACATTTTACAGAGTCTATGGTGGGGTGGTACTCTTTCTTAATTTTAAGCCAATATACATGCTGGATTTATCTAATTGTAAAAAGACATATTTTGGAGTGTAGAAGAGAAGTATATGGGGCTGGAGAGATGTCTCGGCAGTTAAGAGCACCTACTGCTCTTCCAAAGGTCCTGAGTTCAAATACCAGCAACCACATGGTGGTTCACAACCATCTGTAACGAGATCTGACTTCCTCTTCTGGAGTGTGTGAAGACAGCTATGGTGTACTCACATATAATAAATAAATAAATCTTTTAGAAAAAGAAGAAGAGAATTATACTAGTGTAGGGTAGTGGCAATAATAGGTTCTTTTCTATGTTCCTGACCTCACCAGCCCCAGACTATGTTTCTAGTATCAATCATGTTTTCTACCCATCTAAGGAAGCCTTAAATGTAATTAGGCAGCTCGTGGTTACCACAAACTTCTGAGAGCCAGTTAGTACATCTTTATATAGATACCTTGACATGCTGGTTGTTGTTGTAGATCATAAGTGTTGCACCACAGCTCCTGCATCTATGGCCCAAGGAGCATTGTGGAGAAGACATGAAACGTTTGTTAAAAATAGAATACCAGCAAGTTTCTGTGATATTCTGATAGAAATGGCTACAAAAACAAGAGCAGAAGATCAGCACTCAATTTCTAGGGATCCACCTCTAGAGAAAAAATGAAGGAAATATAGTGTCCTGTAGTTTCATCATGATTACCTAACTGCATTCTAAACATTTATCTTTATATGCACCATGAAGTGTCAGGACCATAACTGTCTAAATATGAGTGGCTAAACACAATACATATACTAGCATGGATGGAAATTTTTACAATGTGATTTTAAACGTATCCAGTTTTGTCCATAATTTTTATGTTTTATTGTTAGGACAACTCTTACTTGTCATACAATAACCAAAACCTTATATTCCCATCAGTAGTTCCTCCTATTACCCACCTGAATATTTTTAATAGCGTTATCTTAAATGAGAATAGTGTGCAAATAAGAGCAGGGCACATTTAGGCAATTAAGAATGCCTGAACATATATGTACATTTAATCACTAAACATTTTCCTTTTGCAAACACCAAGCAAATATTTCCTCTACTTGGGTATTTATTTACACCTCTTCTGCTCATGTAATCTCTCCTACCTTGTGGTTTTACAAAACATGAGACTTTAAAAATATGGTTGTCATTTACCAAGAATCTGGACAAATTGCCAAAATGGACGTGACCTAAGGCACTACTCACTGCAAACATGAAAAGGTAGAAGAGCAAGAAAGTACAGAGATTCTAATCTCCACATCTACTCAATAATTGTAGTTCCCAATGACAAATGCATTCACATTAATATTTTAATCCTCACCAAAGTCTGAATAACATGAATTTCTCTTGTCTTTTTAAGACTAGGCATTTTGTCTTGATGATTGAATGTCCTCTCTTCCTACATTGATAAAATTTGCTTTCTTCTTTCTACCTGGAGTCTCTGTTTTTGTTCTGTTTGAAGTTTTTTCTTAAGGATTTGAAACTTGAGTTCCTGCACACACACACACACACACACACACACACACACACCAATTAATCTGATATTTGCTTGACAACATTATGTTAGCTGGATCAATTTCATTTCTTATAAAACTCTGTTGGGACTCTCTCAATAACTTGTAATTTTTTGCCCTTCAGGCATTATGGAGCTCCTATCAGTAGGTTATTCTGTAAGAGGTTGTCATACCCTGTCATTCTTCATTGGTCCTTCTTTCTTTAGGTTTGTCTTCCCAATAATAGAGTAAGCTCACTTGAGGGCAATCTGAATAAAATTTATTCTTATTGCTCTCAGAGTTTTTATCTTCCCCTAATCTAAGAGGAAGCCTGGCTTCTTATCCTTATCACATCTGTGATAGCATAGGTGATAATAATATTCATTTGGAATCCTATTTTATAATATATGATGTTCTATTTCATATATGCCATATGACATCCTAGGTCCTGACTATCATATGTCATATGAAATTCTGACTATTTTATGCCATATGAAGGCAAACACCTCAATAGCCCCCTTAGGATTCACAGGAAGTTTTCTTGAACTCTACTCATATCCCTTGTGTAGTCTTAGGCCTGTTCCCTCAGGGGAGACTAGTAGCACAAACTGTGCATCTCCACACACTTTGAGGTTTGTTTTTTTTTTACAGGTCTCAATCACAGTCACACAACCTTTGTGATGTCCAATCCATCAAATCAGTATTAAGACTTAAGTGTTTTCCATGTTCAATATAAAATTAAATCAGCATGGTTTTATAATCTCAGAGCTTCACTACATAATGCTGGGGAAGGTGTGCCACAGAAGAGTAGATCTGTTTATGATGGCCACGAGCAAAAATTTCTGCATTATCATCTTTTTTATTTATATTTACATTTCCAATCCAAAATATGATGGTCTCCAAATTCAGCTTTGAGTATACCCTTCCATCAGTTAGACCTCCCTTGAAGTATCTATGAGTATAATTTGCTGGTTTCTTGGGCATCTCTCAATCTGGTGAAATTAACAATCAAGAATAAATATTAAGCACTACAAGTGTATCTCTCATCAATTTAGCATTAAACACATCTTAAACTATAATGTCCTACCCCTAAGCATCGTGGAATGTCACTTTTATAATGGGAAATTAATCATGTTGTTCTCCAACCCCATCCATCCTTTCAACAGTTTCAGCAAATTTCAAAACATAAGTTCAAGTCTTTTCTGAGACTCAGGTAACAACTTTAGCTTTGAAGCTGTATAAAATAAAAGGATAAATCTTGTAATACCACCCACACATATTCTGTTTTTGCATGTCTCAGAAGTTAATATTTGGGGTCTGAGAGTTGCCAGACAGCATAAAGTAACAGACAACATAAACTTCCAAGATAAAAATGACAGGTTGCCTAAAAGTGAAGTTACTGATGGTTATGGGGTATCATGTGAATAGTGAGCTCTGGCCTTTAGTCTTCTAGAAGAATAGGCAGTGCTCATAGCAATAATAGCTCTAGCCCAATAATACTTGTTTGTTTTATGTGTATAGGAATTTTGTCTTCATGTCTGATATCTGGTACACATCCACCAATGAGATAGTGAGATAGAAGATAGTGAAGGTTACACTAGGACTGGAATTACAAATGGTTATGAGCCACTATGTTGGTTCTAGGAGGTAAAATTTAGGTCTTTCACAGAGAAAGGCAAGTAATGTTAACTTCTGAGACTTCTGTCCAATGTGATACTACATTTATTAAAACGGTATGTGTAGACAAGTACAATGTCAATTTAAACATTATGATAACAATGCAGGTAAGCATATAGAAAGACTAACTGATGGACTCTAGCTCTGTGTTTTGCTAGCAAAACTCCTAAAAACAATATGGCACACACCACAGATGCTTTCAGACACACTTTAGTTGATTTAGTGAATAAATATAATACAATCTGGAAAATATTATAAAACTCTCATTTGTATCATATAGTATATGCTTGATAAACAATTTGAACCATATTTGTATTGCTTATATATTGTAAAAGTTTTTCCATATGTTTTTTAACCAACTACTTGGAGGCAAAGGTGAGTGGGGTGCACCAGTTTTCAGTCCAAACAACTACCAAGCCAAATGTCTTTAGAGGCAGATAAAATCAGCATATTCAGAAAAAAGACACCATTTTTAACAAATGGTGCTGGATCAACTGGGGATCTGCATGCTGAAAAATGCAAATCAACCCATTCTTATCTCCTTGTACAAAGCTCAAGTCCAAGTAGATCAAGGATCTACACATAAAACCAGACATACTGAAACTTATAAAGGAGAAAGTGAGAACAAATCTTGAACAAATGGGCACAGGGGGGAAGTTCCTGAACAGAACACCAGTGGCTTATGCTCTAAGAACAAGAATGAGCAGTTTTATACTCACAAAACTACAAAGCTTCTATAAGGGAAAGGACACAGTTAATAGGACAAAACGGCAACCACCAAATGGGCGAAAAGATCTTTACCACCCCTACATCTGATAGAGGACTAATATCCAATATAAATAAAGAAATCAAGAAGTTATTCTTCAAAGAGTCAAATAATCCTATTTAAAAATGGGGTACTGGGAATTCTCAACTGAGGAAACTTGAATGACTCTAAAGCACCTAAAGAAATGCTCAGTATCCTTAGTTATCAGAGAAATGCAAATCAAAACAACCAGTGTGATTTCACCTCACACTGGTCAGAACGGCTAACATTAAAAACTCAGGGAACAGCAGAAGCTGGAGAGGATGTGGAGAAAGAAGAACACTTCTCCATTGTTGGTGTGATGGCAAGCTGGTAAATCCATTCTGGAAATCAGTTTGGCAATTCTTCAGAAAATTAGACATAGTACTACCAGAGGACCCAAATATACCACTCCTGAGCATATTCCCAGAAGATGCTCCTACATGTAATAAGGACACATGCTCCACTATGTTCATTGGTGCCTTATTTATAATAGCCAGAAGATGGAAAGAACCCAGATGTCCCTCAACAGAGGAATAGAAACAGAAACTATGGTATATATACACAATCAAGCACTATTCAGCCATTAAAAACAATGAATTCATAAAATTCTTAGGCAAATGGATGGAACTAGAAAGTGCCATCCTGAGTGAGGCAATCCAATCACAAAAGAACACACATGGCATGTACTTAACTAGTAAGCAGATGTTAGCCCAAAAGTTCAAAATAAACAAGTTACAATTCACCTGGTACAGGAAGCTCAAGAAGAAGTAGGACATAAGTGAGGGTGCTTCAGTTCCTCTAAGAAAGGGAACAAAATAGACATAGGAGCAATAAGGGAGACAATGTGTGGAACAAAGACTGAAGTGAAGGCCACCCAGAGACTGCCCTATCTGGGGAATCATCCTATAAACAGTCAACAAACCCTGACACTACTATGCACGATAAGAAATGTATACCAAAAGGAACACATCATGGTTGGCTCTGGAGGGGCCCTGCCAGAGCCTTACAAATACAGTGGCAGAAGCTAGCAACCAACTATTGGACTGGGAGTGAGGTGATGATCCAGAGGAGCTGGAGGAGTTTACAGCCTCAATGTGAAGAACAATGATTTTGGCCACCCAGATGCCCCAAGATTCCCAGGGACTAAACCATCAACCAAGTGGCACACATGTTTCCAGCCAAAAATGTGGCAGAGGAAGGCCTTGTTGGGCATCAGTGGGAGGAATGGTCCTTGGTCAAGTAAAGGCTCAACAGAGGCCCCAACAAAGGGAAACCAAGGGTAGGGAGGAGGGAGTGTATTGGGTGGAAAGGCATATACATGGAGGCAGGGGGAAGAAGGAGGAGGAGTAGTTTGGGGTCTTAGGGGAGGGGGATATTGGGAAAGGTTTTACCATTGGGAATGTAAATGAAAATGATATTCAATTAAAAAATTCAGCATAGCCAGGCGTGGTGGGGCATGCCTGTAATCCCAGCACTTGGGAGGCAGAGGCAGGCGGATTTCTAAGTTCGAGGCCAGCCTGGTCTACAGAGTGAGTTCCAGGACAGCCAGGACTACACAGAGAAACCCTGTCTCAAAAAACCAAAAAAAAAAAAAATTCAGCATAATCAGGGAATTATACCTATATTTTTGTCTGAATACAAATGATGTAAAAAAAAGCATCAAGTATGTTTTAGCAAAAAATCTAAGCATGCAATTATAAAATTTATGGCTACCAAAGTTCACATCACATTTTAGGATACTGTAAGATCATAAAGTCTCAATCTGTAGCAATTATAATAGTGTAAATATGTTATAAATGATAAAAGTGTTTTGATCTCATTTAATATTGGACAATGCATTTTAACATTGATTTGAATGTAAAATTTTTAATCTGGTGTGCCTAGATCTAACTGGAAAAGTTTGGTTGAGTTATTTTAATATCTACTAACCTTCAGATTACAGCCATAGTGATATGATAATGTTTAATAACATCATTGTAATTCTGTTTCATTATATTGTGTTTCTGAATAGACCCAGCAGTCTGGAAAATTGAGATGGTTTAATGCAGCAGCACAATTATGAAAATTTGGTCTTAGGATATATAAACACCATGGCTTCTGTTTTATGCTTGCATCTTATTGTATATGTTTCATCTAATCCCCACATATGAAGATGTCAATATAATTTTTCAATTATCTGAGATTTTGTGTACTAACATTTGTTTATAAAACTTCCTACCTTACTTAATCTAAGATTTTACATAGAGAAAACAATAAAATATTTCAAGATATGAAAAATCCATTGTTTTAGTCACAGTTTTATTTAAAATTTTCAGTTTATATGGTTGAAACATTATTATAAATCTGTTCAAGGGATAACACTATTAGATCGTTTATACATCATACCTAAAATCATTTAACAATGCAATAGAACATCTTCCTACTAAGGAAGAGGATGAAAGTGAATGCTATGTAACCATATGGATATTGGATTATGGTGTTAAATGATATTATAGAGATTATGCAAAATTTTCCCATATCCTTTAGCTAATACTTTGTGGCAGTTTATGTTTTCTACTAATGAAAAAAAATCTCATGGTAATGTCATGACCTATAAGAATTGTATGAATCTGTATGCCAACAGTGTGAGACTTAACCATACCTGTTATCCGCATTGGAACTATAGAGTTCCAATCTGTAGGTATAGCTCACCAGCTCAAATCCCAAGTAATGTGAATATGGTCATCAGATATGGAAGTCTATGAGAACTTCTAGATATTCAGATGCTATTTCCATTGGAGTCACTTCTCTTTTGGTCTTATATGAATACCTAAATTCTGGTTGGGCTAATATTATATAAAATACATAAAATAAAATGGTCTCAATGTCAACTATTTATGCTATACTTATCAAAATAACTAGATGCTAGACTGTAGACTCAAAATATTCTCCAACTGAAATATAGAACTAGACTAGGAATTTTACATCAAATTTTATTTTTTGCAAATAAAAACATGCATTAAGACATGTAGAGGGAATTCTTTATAAATAAAAAGGGGAAAGAGAACCTCTTTAAACATAAAATTATGTTTTATTTTAAAAATAAGTAAATGCTAGATTTAATATACAGGATTGTCTAAGAACTCAAAGGAGGAGAAAAACTTGATCATTTACATTATTATTAATAATAAGATGTACATGACCTAAGCTCACAGAAATCTCAAAACTTACCTATACATGTTTGTTTAAGAAAAGGAAACAAGTCCTGGTGCAAATCAAGAAGTCAGATTCCTAAAATGCCAGGGAAGTAAATGAGTGGATGCATTTTTTATACAGCATTGGAATACAGTTATCCCTTCCATGTAGCTAGCTTGAACTTAGCTCTTGGAGTAAAAATATTTTCAAGCTCTTATTAGTATCCCCCTCCTATTTATCATGGTTGTATTATTTTTTTGATGTATGCCCTTGTGAGGTGAGAAATCACTAAGTGTAGGAAGCATTTTCATGAGTGATGAATAGTCAATACTATACAAGTGAGCACCAAAAGGAAGGAACACCCGAGACCCTACTTTGTTAATCGTGGGTGTCTACAAGGAAGAAAGAAGAAAGAAAGAAAGAAAGAAAGAAAGAAAGAAAGAAAGAAAGAAAGAAAGAGAAAGAAAGAAGGAAGGAAGGAAGGAAGGAAGGAAGGAAGGAAGGAAGGAAGGAAAGAAAGAAAGAAAGAAAGAAAGAAAGAAAGAAAGAAAGAAAGGGAGAGAGAGAGGAAGGGAGGAAGGAAGGAAGGAAGAAAGAAAGAAAGAAAGAAAGAAAGAAAGAAAGAAAAAAGAAAGAAAGAAAGAAACAAAGAAACAAAGAAACAAAGAAAGAAACAAAGAAAGAAAGAAAGGGAGAGAGGAAGGAAGGCAGGAAGGAAGGAAGGAAGGAAGGAAGGAAGGAAGGAAGGAAGGAAGGAAGGAAGGAAGGGAAACAGAAACAAAGAGAAAGGAAGAGAGAGACAGAGAGACAGAGAAAAAGAGAGAAAGCAGGCAGGCCTGAAAGTAACTAATTTGTCAAATCTTCAGCTTAGTTGAGTTAATTACAGGACAGCATACCATATACACATATGCAATAAAATGCAAGCATAAGATGGAAGCAATGGTTTTAAAATGTCCTAATGCCACCATTTTTATAACTGTGTTTTCAAATATTAGGCCATCTCTTCTTCATGGACTGTTAGTTCTAGTCAGAAACACAATGTAATAAATTCTGGAGTTGCACTAATGGTATTATATCTTATCACATCACTAGAGCTATTATCTAAAGGTTAATCTAGTAACATGAATCAATATAAATTTGTCAATTATCTCTAGACACATGAGATCACTAAGAGTATGGTATGGCTCCAGTTCACTGCTTTAATTCAGATCTTCCTGGGATACAGCAGATAGTTATGAAAAATGTGAAGGTTGGCAAAGAAAGGGCATGAAATTATTTAAGTTGCCAGCAAGAAGGACACTAAAAAAAAAAAAACCCAGCTATATGTGTTGAAGGAGTTAGCACCATTAAAGAGGAAGCTTGTCCCTCATAGTAGTTCAACATGAAAGGACATAACTCATCCATCATAATCTCTATCTTAAGCAAATTTAAAACAATTAGAAAAGAAACTTCCTCAGTTAAAACTATTATGCAAGTATAATTTTAGAAACAAGAACCTAAGAATTAATTTAATCAGTGATAGCATATATCCAGATATACCAAGATGCTCTAAGATGGCTGTGATATATAATGGTCTTGATGAAGAATTTGACAACACCAACCACACAGAAGTAGTTCTGCAGACATCAAAGATGCAAAACTAAAATGACCATGAAGGCTCTCCTGAACTTACTGGTTACAGACAAGATATGATAATAAAGTATATGCCTATGCTAGAAGTCTCTAAAAGGCTATTACATGAAACCATTAAGTTTAAATTTCAGTTCCATTGGGAATTCCTGGATATGGGAGATGCCAGGACCATATGTCCAATTGTTTCCATATCATCTGCCTGGGACACAAATTTCATGTGCCAGTATTATCAGTATTAAAAAAGGAAAAATTTTGAGCAATTGCAAACCATTATATATATACTATTATTAAACACTTGATTTTAAACATCTTAAAAATAGTTGCTACAGCACCCAAGTCAATTATTTGTGCTGAAGCAGGGGGAAACTCAGAAGAATAAGCATGTGATCCAATTATATGAGCTTCACTCCCACAGTAAATGTATTCTCTATGGGTTGCATGTATAAATCTATAGAAATCTATAGAAAGGGGTCTTGTCCAGGCACCTTTTTAAAGATTAATTATATATAAGTATATTATAGCTGTCTTCAGACACACCAGAAGAGGGCATCAGATCTCATAACAGGTGGTTGTGTGCCACCATGCGATTGCTGGGAATGAACTCATATTTTATGATTGAGAGCCTAGCCGTTAGTGGCTGAGTCATCTCTCTGGTTCCTGGATCAGCTCTCAAGTATCCAGAGGACAGTAATTTAAAGAATATATCTTTTTTTTTAACTTGAATTATATTTGTATAAATAATTTAAAAATTATCAGTATTAAAAAAGGAAAAATTTTGAGCAATTGCAAACCATTATATATATACTATTATTAAACACTTGATTTTAAACATCTTAAAAATAGTTGCGACAGCACCCAAGTCAAGTTATCTGTGCTGAAGCAGGGAGAAATTCAAAAGAATAAGCATGTGATCCAATTATATGAGCTTCACTCCCACAGTAAATGTATTCTCTATGGGATGCATGTATAAATCTATAGAAATACATAAGCATGCATGGAAGCAAATTTTAACAACTTATCTGTTGGATAACAATTATTAATTTTGCCTAAAAGACTTGCCAAGTAATAGGTTAACTATCAATATTTTGTAATAACCAATTTGTTTGCTGTTTGAAATAAGGAACAAGAAATGGCAGTGAACATATCATAAACAGCTGATTACGGCAGACTTCTCTACTATCTGTAGTTATTTGTCCTTCACCAGTTATTTTGTGTCTACCTTGGAAACAGAGGTTTAGGTCCTCCTGTGGCAAGCTTAAGATGAGGTTAATATAAGATAAAGCCAATTAATATATCCTAACTTTAAAGTACCAATAAAGCAATTTCATTAAAAGGTTTATCCTCAAGAAATGGCTAATAGCCTTACCTTATGTAAGAAAAGATACACTATCTCTGCTTCAATACAAGAAACTAAAATTTTTAAATCTTTCAGTATAAGTTATTCATGTTGTTTTATTACAGGCCTTTGCTTAAAAATGGGTTTTAAAAATTTTTAAGTAGTGTTGTTAAAAAAAATTCAAAGGTAATGTATCAATTATATCCTAAAAAATTGATATTAAAAATTAAATAAAGATAATTTGCTTATTCTAAATGATTTTCAAAGGTTGTTAGGATATAAAATAAAATAAAATAAAATAAAATAAAATAAAATAAAATAAAATAAAATAAAATAAAATAAAAAATAAAAATAAAAAACCAACCATTTAAATCTATAATAGTTTTGTATGGAGAAGGCAGGCCAAGTCTTAATGTCTTCATAAGTTCTACATATTTTTATTAATCTTTCATAAATTTTAAATTTGAACTGTATTTTGAAACACACCTGGATTAATCTGTCAAGAATGTTCTTTTAGCCAGAAACCTCCTAGGTGGGGTCCTCAAGATAAAAGGAGTTCCTCATAAGCTTTCACTGAGGAAGTTCTGAGCTTTGCACTAACTCAAATGTAAATATCTTCTAATCTGAGCCTATTGTCTAAGACCAGACCCACACACACCCACCTGTCCTGCAAGGACCCTGTATGAGGGTCAAATAACAAAAGGAACCTGTAATTTCAAGGTTCTTGGAAAAGGTTTACTAGTTTTTTCTTAGTAGTCAAAGGAACATTTTTCAATCTTGGGGTGTTAAATTATGCTTCTATCACTGTATCCAATAAACGTGAAAAAATTGCAACCTGCACGTATTGGCCACAGCTGTTTTTAACCTTTATTACTCTTAAAGTTATCTTAATTATAAAATATGTTAAAAATCATGAGCCTTTAACCAGACTGCAATCTGTAGCCAATGGCACACTGACAATCCTTATTGTAGCTCTTAATTTTCTCTTGTAACACCAGAGCACAAACACAACTTTGGAAAGAAAACCCAATTGTAAGTGATCTATTTTCTTTAAAATCAATGGTAAGCACATTATTTTCACACCACAAGATTTGTCTGCCAGTCCTTACGTTCAAATGTATGACAGTATAACTTATTAAAGAGGCATTATTTTAAATCTTATTCCTTATAAGTCTAATTTCTAGGTTAATATTCACACAAAACACCATGCCAATTTAGAAGCATCTTAAAGGCCTGTATTGTATGAGTTGTAACATGCCACGTGTTCAAGATGGCTACAAACCTGAGCTACCAGCTCTAAACTTGCCTCTTATTGCCAACTTTACACCTTTTAAATCATGCACCATGACTTACATGTCAATACTCTATAGTCGAGACATGCAAAACATACTTATACTTTTAAGACCAATTATAAACAAGAACAAAGCATGAGATGTTTTAGGCCACGAGTTACTGGTTAAGATGGGTCCAACCCTGACTTACCAGTTTTAAACTAAGCGTTTATTACCAACATTATACCCTTTAAATCATAACCAATAACTATAACTCTATAGTCAAGGTATGTAAAACCTCATACTGTTAATACTAATTAGAAACAAGAATAAAGCAAGCACACGAATCTAATAAGTTAAAACAAAGGTTTCCCAGAACTTGAGGCTGCTGGCCCTTTAAGAAGCAGGTTTTTTTGTTTTTTGTTTTTTTACCTCTAGCCATTTTTTGACTCCCAGTTGAGTGTGGGGTGGCTTTAAATCAGCCCCTGCTGTACAAACTGTGGCCAGATCAAGAGATAGACCGCCAGCAGATGAAATCTTCACCAAATTTTCTTTTTAACATGAAATAAATAATCATTCAAAGACACGAATAGGACACAAATGTACACGTGCCCTATTTCTCTTGCCTGACACAGTTCTTAGACTAAATGCCTAATTGAATTTACTCCCTGTTCCATTTTGCTGTCACACCCTAGCTGATCTCAGTGTTGGGCCTACGCTGATGGAGTCTAGCCTGTATCTCTTTGTGCCCATGCAACACCAGTCTTTTAAAAAATGACATTGTTAGCGCTAAAATTAATACTCTGTTGCTTACCGTGCCAGATACATAACCTTTTCCTTTTTCTGTGGAGCTCCACCCAAGACAGCGTCCCTCATTCAGTCTCTTCATTTCCAGGTCCAATGTGTGGGGCGCCATTATGTAGCTGCCCACAGCTACAAGCTAATGACCTGGGTTCTCTGGAAGAAGAGAAGGGCATAGGAAGCAGGTGGCAAGAGAAAAAAACACATGGAGTCAAGGCGTCATTTCTTACTCAAGACTCAATCTTTAATCAATCTCTTCAAAGATAAATAAGCAGGCCAAGACCCTCCCCGAAGGTTGGAAACTGATTCTGCTTGTTCTGCAGGAGGCTGGAGGTCAGGTGTCTGGGCTGCTATTCTTTGAGAACAATGGACCAGATTCTGAAGGGCTGAGGGAGGTCACAATCAATATTTTGATTCCATCATTGATCTGTGCTAAAAATACATAGAGCCTTTGTTTTTTACTCAATTAATACCATTTGTAAAAGATGATTCTACTAATAAATAGTGCACTTAGGTTCTAAGTCGTGGTTGCCTTTTTGAAAAAACTTAAAAATTTTTTAAAAATCACTTTGAAAGTAAGAACTTAACATATTGTTGTTTAATTACCAAGTATCTTACACAATGATGATTCGCTTTCCAAATTTCTTCAGAGCAGACATTTCATTAAATAATTCTTCCTTTTCTTATCATTCTATTAATACCAAATATTATGCATGCATTTTATGCATAAAATAAAGACACTTTTTAGAAATACATTGGTAATAAATAAGCAATAGGCAAATTTTATTTTTTATTTTTATTGGATTTTTTTTATTACATTTCAAATGTTATGCCCTTTCCCGGTTCCCACCACCACCACCAAAACCTCCTATCCCATCCTCCCTCCCCTTGTTTCTATATGGATGTTCCTCCACCCACCCTACTCCTACCTCCCTGCCCTCCATTACACCTACCTCCACTGTGGTATCTATTAAACCTTCATAGGACCAAGGACCACTCCTCTCATTGATGTCTGACAAGGCAATCGTCTGCTCCTCATGCAGTTGGAGCCATGTGTCCTCCTTGGCAAGTTAACTCAATTTATGTATATTTTAATCATTCCAATATGCACTTTGTAAAATAAATTTTCTTGATACATTATTTGAATAATATTTTTTCTTTCTTTCTTGGTTATTTTATTTGTTTAGTTTTCAAATGTTGTCCCGCTTCCCGAGATTCCCCTCTGCAAGTTCCCTATCTCATCCCCCCTCTTTTCTTGATGGTCAAATATAAAATTTTTGAATAAATATATATAATATATTATGTGTCTATATTTCTAATATTTAATAAACATGATGGTGTCATTGGAAAATGGAGATTATATCTTAAATAGGCAATACATCTTGAAGGTTTATGACACATTGAATTAGTCTTTAGCAAACTGTACAACATCTTTGTCATAGGTCTCATCTGTACAACAACATATTACTACTACTGCATCTGTCTCAAAAAAACACTGACTTCCCTCTGGGTATTTTATGGCTGTCTTTCTAAACTACATTATAAATAACAAGAAGGGAAACTGCATCTATTACCACTGTTTTTGTGTTGTGATACAGTGCAATAAGCATTAAACTTGATGAGCAATGTATATAAATAAACAGCATTCCCATATCTACAGGTATGTTATCATATCACCACTATAATCAAATATTCCATCAATGTTTCAATGTTAAATATTAAGCATTCTCAGTATTAAAAATTATGACACAGAAAACATACAAACAAGCCAGTAATAGCAAGAATTTACTCTGATTCCACTTTACAGGAAGACTAACTCAAAGTATCCCAAGAACCAAAATACTTTTAATAATAAAGGAAAATGTAGTTTTATTACTTATACTGAACAACACATGAACAAGAGATATTTATTAAAGGAACAAGAAGTCAGCAAAGGAATAATCACTGCACATCTATAAGAACTGATATCTGATTGGTACAAATTTCTCATCAATTCCAACTCATCATCTTTGTCCAGATATGCACCACAGTGGAAATGGCATGGATTTGCCATACATTTCCAGATTATTCTATTGTTCTGAATTCTATACACCAGCTACACTAATAATTGCTTTCTGTGTGACTCATACTTCTAAACCTCAAAACTAGTTCATTATGATTTTATTTTGCTTTTGGGCTTAAACTGATTCTAATCTCTTATTTATTAAAATTTGTTTCTTTCTAGCATTTCTGTTTCTATACTTAATTCTCTTCATTGAAGAAGTTCTAGTTTATACATTATTTAATAAGATCTTAACTGTGATAAGTGACCACAATCATTTTCCTTATGCTTTCATGTAATCAACTTTATGAAACACATAACTAAATACACATATATTTTCATGTTCATTCTGTAAGGGAATTTCCACTGTATTTTCCTTTAGCTATAAAGAGAATGTATTGTGGTTTTCAACCATTCATCATGACCAGCATATGAAGACCCTGGACAGAACAGTCTTCTGGATTGAGTTTGTCATGCATCACAAAGCGGCCAAGTACCTGAGACCACTTGCCCGTAAACTTACCTACTACCAGTACCAGTATCAGGATGTGATTGGATTAACTTGCCTGTGTGGTGGCCATTGCTTTTCTTGATGTATAATGCTGTCTGGTCTGTTTGTTTACAGATTCTTTATAAAAATGGGAAAGAATAAAAGGGACTAGGGCTCTTTGGGAAGCAAGGGTCTGATCTAAGGTCATAATGAGGAAGACTACTCCATTCAATGTATCAGATCCTTCTTGTTTTAGAAGGAAATTGTCTACTTGATTTATTTATATATTTTACTCCATAATTAAAGAAATTATCATTTTAAATCTTTATCATCTTATAGAAGTTGTTTTTATGTGGATTCATCAATGAAATAATGCTGAAAATACTGATAATCTCTGAAACACCAACTTGTTTATGGGAAAATAGGAAGCCTAAAGTTTTTATTGTGATTTTTCATATATCATTTTAAAAATAAAATCGATTAAAATGGACTATCAGAGACTGTCAAACAGAAAAAAGAAAGAAAAAGAACATGATCCATCTCTAAAGAGATAAGGCAAATAGATAGATAGATAGATAGATAGATAGATAGATAGATAGATAGATTGACAGATTGATGGTGGTAGAGACAGAAATACAGATAGATTCCTTTAAAAATTACCAAAACGGGTTTCATTGAAACTACCACAGTAAAGGAAAGAGGGTTCATAACCCATACACAGCTACAAATCACCACCACCAACAAAACAACAACAATGAAATCAATGTAAAGTTTGAAGAACACTAAGACATAAGTAGAGGAAAATGAAATAAATGGAAATTTAAAGAAGTCTTGATTGCAACCAGGACACAGCTGGAAAGGTGCAGGTAGAGACTCCGTCTGGGGCTAGAGCAGGGAGAGCTGCTAAGCTCTCGCCCACAGGCGGGCCCAGGCGCCTAGGCTCTGCAGCACGTCCCTGCGAGCTTAGGCCGTGCACTGAGGCAGCCGGAACCACCCAGCTCCCCAGGACCCCGGACCAGCGATAGCGGCAGGCCTCCATATTGCAACCAGGACACAGCTGGAAAGGTGCAGGTAGAGACTCCGTCTGGGGCTAGAGCAGGGAGAGTTGCTAAGCTCTCGCCCACAGGCGGGCCCAGGCACCTAGGCTCTGCAGCACGTCCCTGCGAGCTTAGGCCGTGCACTGAGGCAGCCGGAACCACCCAGCTCCCCAGGAGCCCGGACCAGCGATAGTGGCAGGCCTCCATATTGCAACCAGAACACAGCTGGAAAGGCACAGGTAGACAGATTCCATCAGGGGCTACCACGTGGGGGGATCTGCTAGGCTCTCACTACTAGGCAGGCCCAGCAGCGCATGACGAGGCTCTGCTGCACTCCCCCACACTTCCCGGAGACCTCAGGCCATGCACAAAGTCAGCGGGTGGCAGCCAGCTCGTGATCCCGTTGAGCAGCAATCACGCATAACCACCAGTAGAGAAACAACAGGTAAGCCCAGCCTCACAGGAGATTCAAACACCAGCCAGTGACAACAAGGTCAACTAACACCAGAAATAACCAGATGGCAAAAGGCAAACGAAGGAATGTCACTAACAGAAATCAAGGCAACATGATAGCATCTGAACCCAGTTCGCCAACAACAGGAAGCCCTGGATATCCCAAAACACCAGAAAAACAAGACTTGGATATAAAATCACTGGTCAGGATGCTGGTAGCTGAACACATAGAAAAATGTCGTGAAGAAATAGAGGAGAAAATAGATCAAAAGTTAGAAGCCTTTACAAGGCAAATACAAAAATCACTTCAAGAAATGCAGGAGAAGATGGATCAAAAAGAAGAAGACAATAAGGAAGAAAGACAAAAATCACTTAAAGAAATACAGAAGAATGTGGGCCAACAAGTAGAAGCTATGAAAGAGGAAACACAAAAATCTATTAAAGAAATACATGAAAACACAATCAAGCAAGCGAAAGATCTGAGCACATCCATCCAGGTACTAAAAACAGAAGTAGAAACAACTAAGAAATCGCAGAGGGAGACAACGTTGGAGATAGAAAACCTTGGGAAGAAATCAGGGGCCATAGATGCAAATATCAACAATAGAATACAAGAGATAGAAGACAGAATATCAGAAGCCGAAGATACCATAGGAACCATTGATTCAACAGTCAAAGAAAATACTAAATGCAAAAAGGCTGTAACCCAAAACATCCAGGAAATCCAGGACACAATGAGAAGACCAAACCTAAGGATTATAGGTATAGACGAGAATGAAGATGTACAAGTTAAAGGGCCAGCAAATATCTTCTACAAAATTATGGAAGAAAACTTCCCCAACCTAAAGAGAGAGATGCCCATGAATATACAAGAAGCATACAGAACCCCAAACAGACAGGATCAGAACAGAAATACATCCCGTCACATAATAGTCAAAACTCCAAATGTACTAAACAAAGAAAGAATATTAAAGGCAGCAAGAGAAAAAGGCCAAGTAACTTATAAAGGAAGACCTATCAGAATAACACCAGACTTCTCACCTGAGACCATGAAAGCTAGAAGATCCTGGGCAGATATAATGCAAACTCTAAGAAAACACAAACTTCAGCCAAAACTACTTTACCCAGCAAAGCTCTCAATCGCCATAGATGGAGACATCAAGGTATTCCATGACAAAACCAAATTTGCACGATATCTTTCCACAAATCCAGCCCTACAAAGGATAATAGGGGGAAAACACCAAGACAAGGACAGAAACTACACCCGGGAAGAAGCAAGGTAGAAACCTCCTCTCATCAAACCCAAAAGAAGTTAACATCTCGAATATAAAAAAATAAATAAAATAAATAAATACAATTTCAAAAATGCCTGGAGGAAATAATTACTATTCCTTAATATCTCTTAACATCAATGGACTCAATTCTCTAATAAAAAGACATAGATTAACAGACTGGATACGGAAACAGGACCCTACATTTTGCTGCATACAGGAAACACATCTCAGTGTTAAAGACAAACACTGCCTTAGAGTAAAAGGCTGGAAGACAATTTTACAAGCAAATGGTCTCAGGAAACAAGCTGGAGTAGCCATTCTAATATCAGATAAAATTGACTTCCAACCTAAAATCATCAAAAGAGACTCAGAAGGTCACTTCTTGCTGGCCAAAGGAAAAATCCACCAAGAAGAGCTCTCAATACTGAACATCTATGCTCCAAATGCAAGGGCACCCTCATTCATAAAAGAAACCTTACTAAAGCTAAAAGCACACATTACACCCAACACAATAATTGTGGGTGACTTCAACACTCCACTCTCCTCAATGGACCGATCAAAAAAGCAGAAACTAAACAGGGACACAGTGAAACTAATTGAAACTCTGGACCAATTGGATTTAACAGATATATATAGAACATTTCATCCTAAAGCTAAAGAATATACCTTTTTCTCAGCTCCACATGGTACCTTCTCCAAAATAGACCATATAATTGGTCACAAGACAGATGTCAACAAATACAAGAAGATCGAGCTAATCCCATGCCTCCTATCAGATCACCATGGAGTAAGAGTGGTCTTCAATAACAACAAAAACAACAGAAAGCCCACATACACATGGAAACTGAACAATACTCTACTCAATGACACCTTGGTCAAGGAAGAAATAAAAAAAGAAATCAAAGACTTTTTAGAATTCAATGAAAATGAAGGTACAACCTACCCAAATCTATGGGACACAATGAAAGCAGTGCTAAGAGGAAAACTCATAGCTCTAAGTGCATCCAAAAAGAAACTGGAGAGAGCATACACTAGCAGCTTAATGGCACACCTTAAAGCCCTGGAAGAAAAACAAGTTAATTCACCCAGGAGGAGTAGAAGACAAGAAATCATCAAACTCAGGGCTGAAATCAATCAAATAGATACAAAGAGAACCATACAAAGAATCAACAAGACCAGGAGCTGGTTCTTTGAGAACAACAACAAGATAGATAAACCCTTAGCCAGACTAACCAAAGGACACAGAGACAGTATACAAATTAACAAAATTAGAAATGAAAAGGGAGACATAACAACAGAAACTGAGGAAATTCAAAAGATCATCAGATCCTACTACAAAGGTCTATACTCAAAACAACTGGAGAATCTGGAGGAAATGGACAATTTCCTAGACAGATATCAAATACCAAAATTAAATCAGCATCAAGTAGATCAGCTAAATAGTCCCATAACCCCTAAAGAAATAGAAGGGGATATAGAAAGCCTCCCAACCAAAAAAAGTACGGGACCAGATGGTTTTAGTGCAGAATTCTACCAGACCTTCAAAGAAGACTTAACACCAATACTTTTCAAACTATTCCACAAAATAGAGACAGAAGGGACACTGCCCAACTCATTCTTTGAAGCCACAATTACGCTAATACCTAAACCACAAAAAGATCCAACAAAGAAAGAGAACTACAGGCCAATTTCTCTTATGAATATCGATGCAAAAATACTAAATAAAATTCTTGCCAACCGAATCCAAGAGTACATCAAAATGATCATCCACCATGATCAAGTAGGCTTCATCCCAGGGATGCAAGGATGGTTCAATATACGGAAATCCATCAATGTAATCCACTACATAAACAAACTGAAAGAAAAAAACCACATGGTCATCTCATTAGATGCTGAAAAAGCATTCGACAAAATTTAGCATCCTTTCATGCTAAAAGTCATGGAAAGAGCAGGAATTCAAGGCCCATACCTAAACATAGTAAAAGCAATCTACAGCAAACCAGTAGACAACATCAAAATAAATGGAGAGAAACTTGAAGCATTCCCACTAAAATCAGGGACTAGACAAGGCTGCTCTCTCTCTCCATATCTTTTCAATATAGTACTTGAAGTTCTAGCAAGAGCAATTAGACAACATAAGGAAGTCAAAGGGATACAAATTGGAAAGGAAGAAGTCAAACTATCATTATTTGCAGACGATATGATAGTTTACCTAAGCGACCCAAAAAACTCCACCAGAGAACTTCTACAGCTGATAAACAACTTCAACAAAGTGGCAGGTTATAAAATTAACTCAAGCAAGTCAGTGGCCTTCTTGTACTCAAAGGACAAGCAGGCAGAGAAAGAAATTAGGGAAATAACACACTTCACAATAGCCACAAACAACATAAAGTATCTTGGCATAACTCTAACCAAACAAGCGAAAGATCTGTACAACAGGAACTTCAAGTCCTTGAAGAAAGAAATCGAAGAAGACCTCAGAAGATGGAAAAATATTTCTTGCTCCTGGATTGGCAGTATCAATATAGTAAAAATGGCCATCTTGCCAAAAGCAATATACAGATTCAATGCGATCCCCATCAAAATCCCAACTCAATTCTTCATAGATCTAGAAAGAGCAATTCTCAAATTCATCTGGAACAACAAAAAACCCAGGATAGCTAAAACTATTCTCAACAATAAAAGGACTTCTGTGGGAATGAATATCCCTGACCTCAGGCAGTACTACAGAGTAATTGTGTTAAAAACTGCATGGTATTGGTATAGCAACAGGCAAGCAGATCAATGGAACAGGATTGAAGACCCAGAAATTAACCCACAGACTTATGGTCACTTGATCTTTGATAAAGGAGCCACAACCATCCGGTGGAATAAAGATAGCCTTTTCAACAAATGGTGCTGGTTCAACTGGATGTCAACATGTAGAAGAATGCGAATTGACCCACTCTTATCTCTTTGCACTAAGATCAACTCCAAATGGATCAAGGACCTCCACATAAAACCAGACACATTGAAACTATTAGAAAAGAAACTTGGGAAGACCCTGGAGGACTTGGGCACAGGGTAAAAGTTCCTGAACATAACACCAATAGCTTATGCTCTAAGATCAAGAATCGACAAATGGGACCTCATAAAACTACAAAGTTTCTGCAAAGCAAAGGACACTGTCAGAAGGACAAAACAGCAACCAACAAAGTGGGAAAAGATCTTCACCAACTCCACATCCGACAGAGGGCTAATATCCAATATATACAAAGAACTCAAGAAGTTAGACCACAAAGAAACAAATAACCCTATCAAAAAATGGGGCACAGAGCTAAACAAAGAATTTTCACCAGAAGAAATTCGGATGGCCAAGAAACACCTTAAAAGATGTTCAACATCATTAGTCATCAGGGAAATGCAAATCAAAACAACCCTGAGATTCCACCTCACACCAGTCAGAATGGCTAAGATTAAAAACTCAAGAGACAACAAGTGCTGGCGAGGATGCGGAGAAAGAGGAACACTCCTCCATTGTTGGTGGGATTGCAAAATGGTAAAACCACTCTGGAAATCAGTTTGTAGGTTCCTCAGAAAATTGGGCATGTCACTCCCAGAGGACCCTGGCATACCACTCCTGGGCATATACCCAGAGGATTCCCCTGCATGCAATAAGGACACATGCTCCACTATGTTTATAGCAGCCTTGTTTATAATAGCCAGAAATTGGACGGAGCCCAAATATCCCTCAAAGGAGGAATGGATACAGAAAATGTGCTATATTTATACAATGGAATACTACTCAGCAATTAAAAATAATGAATTCATGCAATTTGTAGGTAAATGGTTAGACCTGGAAAATATCATCCTGAGTGAATTAACCCAATCACAAAAGAATGCACATGAAATGCAATCACTGATAAGTGGATATTAATGAGCCCAGAAGCCCTAAATACTCAAGACACAAATAGCAAGTCAAATGATTCCCAAGAAGAAGAAAGGAGAGGACCCTGAGCCTGTAAAGATTGCATCCAGTTTAGTAAAGAAACCGAGGGGGGGGGAATGATTGGGGAACAGTTGGGGGGGAGAGGAACTATGGGAACTATGGTGGGTGGGAACTGGGAAAGGGGAAAGCCTTTGGAATGTAAACATAGAATATAGAAAATAAAAAAAAGAAAAAAAAAGAAGTCTTGTAGTAAGTAGAGGAAAAATTGCTAAAATGTCCTAGCAATGGAACAATGTACAGTTCACAGTTTCTCAGAGGTACAGATACATGCACATCGACAAAAAAGTTAAATCCCCTTTAAAGACAGAATCCATGACAAAATAAAAGTAGAATCCTGAATTAATTGCTCTAGTCTAAGTGCAAGTCCTATCTGCTACATGAAGATAAAAATGCATATTTTTGGTTTCCTTTTTTATATATGTATTTCATATTATGAAGCTAATATCTGCTTTAAATCCTGGAAACAACATTCCAATAATACTCCACAGTGTTGTTTCTTCATTTGTCTGTTTGGTTGATTGTTATGTTCATGATTTGAGGTCAGTGGGAATCAGTAACAATTTCTGTGAAGTATCCCTCATTCATTTTTCCATGTAATGCTTTCTAAGGTGTTTAAAAGTTATGGAGCAAAAGCCCTTTTTTAGAGACACACAAAAATATTCACAAGTGCAGACACATGGACAAATTTACAAAAGAAAATTGAGGTAATCAAGGACAAGTTATTTCATCACATATGATAAAACAATTCTTTCTTTTAATATAATTTTTAAGTCTTGAACAAAAAGCAATATAGGAAAATCTGAGCACATGAGGAAAATTTACACACTGTAGAAATTTTAATTACATATTAAGTACTTCAAGTTTAAATATTACCCACAATTGCTTCAAAACTGATTTTAAAATATTCCAAGTGTTTCATCTATTACAAGTGGTTTAGTTTGAAGAACTGTGAATTTTCATGTTAGACCAAAAATGATATGACCATATTCATGTTTAAAAATTTTGGACAGCATTATATTTCTTTTAAATACAATGCTTATATTTAACATAAGCATTGCATTTAAAACAAATGCTTAAATTAAAAAGATGCATAAAGACAGGAATAATAATAGTAACTACAAGTTGAAAACTAAACAATATGCAATCATGTTTATTTTTGAAGATGGCTTATGAAGCTATCAACATGAGCGTCTACAATTATTAAGTGAATATTTCCTTCACTAGCTTAGAGAATTAATGCAAAATAATTTAAGAACAGATAATACAAATGTGCTAACTGGAAGACAGCTTCTTACTACTCTTTAATCGTAAAATCCAGCATTTAGTATAAACACAGAAACACATTTTTTTCAATAATTTATTTTTTATTCAGTTTACATATTCATCATAGCCCCTATCCCTATCTTTCAAATCCATTACATTATCCCCCCTTTTTCTGAGGTGAAGGGGAAGCACTCCTTGAATACCACTTTACCCTGGGACATCTAGTCCCAGCAGAAACATCCTCTCCTGCTGAGGCCCAAACAAGCACTCCAGGCTGGCAACAGAGTCAGAGACACCTCCCCTTCCAATTGTTATGGGATCCACATGAAGGCAAAGCTCTGCATCTGTGACAGATGTGTAGGGGTCTAGGTCTAGCCCCTGCATGGTCTTTGGTAGGTGGTTCAGTCTCTTAGAGACACCATGGGCCCAGGTTATTTCACTCTATGTCTTCTGTCTTGTTTACTTGACCTCTCAGATTCACCCAATTCTATCCTCTAATCTTCCACAAGGCTCTCCAAGATCTGCATGATGTTTGGTCCCTGCATCTGTATCCTCCAGTTGCTGGATGAAACCTCTCAGGAGACAGTTCTGCTAGGCTCCTGTCTACAAGCAGAGCAGAGTATCATTAATAGTGTCCAGTGTTCTTGCTCTAAGTGGGCTGGGTCTCAAGTTAGGGCAGTCTTTGTTTGGCTGTTCCTTCAGTCTCTGCCCCATCTATATCCCTGCATTTCTTGTAGGCAGGAAAAATTTTGTTGAAGGTTTTATGGGTGGTTTGAGGTACCATTCCTCCACTCGAAGTGTTTTCTGGCAAGAGGAGGTGACTACTGAGATTCTATCATATACCCAACAGAATGGCTACGACCAAAAACACAAGTGACAGCGCATGCTGAAGAGAATGTGGAGCAATTGTAGCACTCTTACTTTGATGGTAGGAGTTCAAACCTGTATGCCACTTAGAAAATGAATTTGGTGTTTTATTCAATAAATTGGGAATAGGACACAGCTATCCCTGTCCTGGGCATATACCCAAAGGATGTCCCACCATACCACAGCAACACTGACTTAACTTTATACATAGTAGCTTTATTTGTAATAGCCAGGAACTCAAAACCACCTAGATAAACTTCAACTGAAGAAAATGTAGTACATCTACACAATAGCATACTATTCTGCTATTAAAAACAAAGCCATCAAGCAAAGCAAATAGAGGGAACTTGGAAATATCATCCTGAGTGAGGTTACCCAGATTCAGAAAGACACATATGGCATATACTCATTTAAAGTAAAAAATAGCCATAAAGTGATGGATAACCATGATAAAATTCACAGACCCAAATAAACTAGGTAATAAGTAAATAAGGGGAAAATGTGTGAATCTTACTCAAAATGCAAAATAAAAGAGTCATAGGGGAGGAAGAAGAGGGGGAACTGAGTGGGAAGGGGGTGAAGAGGGGAATGGAAGTGGTGATCAGGTGTGAGAGGACAGAGTTGGGGGATGGGGAGAGTGCTAGGAGTAGGAATAGAAATCCATAAGGGACATGTCTGAACCTAGTCAGAAATCTGGGATGGAGAGGCTCCAGGAAGTCTATGGGGGTGAACTTAGCTCAAAAAATATATTCTTAAAACCAACAAGAACCAGAAACATTACTGAAGAGCAATGAAGACTGGTCATTAGAAGAAATGTGTCTTCCCCAGTGTCAATGAAATTCTTCTAATGATGGAACATTCAGCTGTCAGGAAAAAAATAAAATGTCTACCTTCCCTGTTCAGTTCAACAAAATACCTAGAGGATACAGACAATATTAATATTTTATCTGCTAGCACCCCAAGTATTGTCTCTTTGGGTAATTGGGAATGTACAGATAATCATAGTGGGAGTGTAGTGTTCTCAGAAGATGATGACATTTAATGAGAGATTAAATAGAGAATGTGGCAGAGGTAAGTTTAGTTAGTCACTGGTTCTCCATTTTGGTGGTAAACATTCACCTGATGCCCTAATATGCGAGCCATCTTAATGTTCCACAAAATATTTTGTGGGATTTGGCTCCTCAGTACCTCCATCCTGGTTATAAAGTACCAATATAGTTGGGCTTAATTGTATCTTTCATACACAGCAATTCTGTGTATACTCAAAAGCCAGCACTTTGGTGGCCAAGTATGAATTGCCTCAACTATGTTGTCCTAAATACAAGGATTGTGAAAATAAGAAATTTAAGTAGACAATTGCTACTTAGTGAGATGAATAATCATCTTCTTATGTTTATGATACTGAAAGGATGAGAATTACAGGCTAAAATTCCCCCGTGCCTAACTCTTACCCCAAAAAGCAGAAGTTTAGACCACTCTTTGTTATCCCAGGAGTGCACATGTCACTGTGCAGGCTGCAGGGGGGTCACCACGCGGGCTGCAGGACTCTCGCTTGGCAGGTGCTCAGGTCTCCAAGTGCCTACAACATAATCCTGGCCAAGTAACAGGAAATGTATAACAGGAAATGCATAACAGGAAATGCGTATGTAACCCTGTGTGTTACCCTGGCCCTGTAATAGGAAATGTGTGTGTGGCGGCCATGTAAGCGGAAATGAGCTCGCTAGTTTCTATCTGGCTTCTATAGGAAATTGATTTGTTCTCAAAGCATGGACTTAGATAATTTAAACTGATTGGCTTAGAAGCTATGGAGTGGTAAAAATCCATTGGCTTGCACTGCACAGGCTCTCGATGCTAAAGATTGATTGGTTTGTGTTAGGTGGGTTCTGTTGTAAGCCTATAAAACCTGTCGCGATTCTGCACTTGGTGTTCACAGTATTCTACCCTGCATGGTGTATGGCTGTGTTCCCCAGAGGCTCTGGAATAAAAATCCTCTTGTTGTTGCATCAAGAATGTTTCTTGGGAGTGATCTAGGGTGTCGCCTTCCGAGGCATGGGGCGCTGGGGGAATCCCAGTTTTTCTTTTGGGTCTTACAATACATTCACTTTGTTTACATCCTACACTCATGTCATGTGAGGATTTTCCTGTTGGGTCTGTTTGGTTATAAAGTAAGAATAACCTTGGTTTTGCTAAAGCTGCTGAGTCACAGTGACATTTCTCATAATCATTTTCTGAGAAAGGGGAGCAATTAAATTTTGATAAAATGGTAAAAATTAACCATGAATTCTATGTCAGGTAAGGTGAGACCTAGGAATAATTAATTAATAATAGCAAATACGTCCAGATTGCAAGGATTAAAGCAGTTTTTTTTTCCTTCATTGCCATTGGCTACAAGAAGCCAAAGTTCAACTGTGCTTAATTCTTTCTGGTTGCTGTTAAAAGCACAAAACCACTGTATTAGTGAGGGTTCTCTAGAGTCAAAGAACATAGTCTTTATATAGTTAGAATTTATAAATGATTTATAGCTTGTAGTCCAACTCCCCAACAATGGTTAGCAGCAGCTGTGGATGGAAGTCTAAGGATCTAGCAGTTGTTCAGTTCTAAGAGGCAAGCAGGCAAGGAAGTGAGTCAGTGAATCTCTTTCTTCCAGTGTCCTTATGTAGATCTCCAGCAGAGGGTGTGACCCAGATTAAAGGTGTATGCAAGATGACCTTGATGTGGAGTAGGCAAAAACTTCTCATTCTGCAGGCTGCTGCTTTGTCCAAGTGATGGTGTCCTCTGCCTTGAAGCATTTAAGTTTCATGGTGTCCCATTTATTTTTTGGTTTATTCTAGTTTTTTTTTTGTTGTTGTTGTTGTTGTTGTTGTTTTAATTCTAGGGATAGACTTTTCATCTGAAGAAATTCGGATGGCTGAGAAACACCTTAAAAAATGTTCAACATCATTAGTCATTAGAGAAATGCAAATCAAAACAACCCTGAGATTTCACCTCACACCAGTCAGAATGGCTAAGATTAAAAATTCAGAAGACATCAGGTGTTGGCGAGGATGTGGAGAAAGAGGAACACTCCTCCACTGCTGGTGGGACTGCAAGCTGGTACAACCACTCTGGAAATCAGTCTGTTGGTTCCTCAGAAAACTGGACATGATAATTCTGGAGGACCCAGCCCTACCACTCCTGGGAATATACCCAGAAGGTTCCCCAGCATGCAATAAGGATACATGCTCCACTATGTTCATAGTAGCCTTATATATATAATAGCCAGAAGTTGGAAAGAACCCAGATGTCCCTCAATGGAGGAATGGATATAAAAAATGTGGAATTGTAATATAATTACAACATTTCGTCCTTTCCTTTCCTCTTTCCAAACTCTTTCATGTAAATACCCACCACATTGTCCTTCTTCCCTGTCCCCCTCACAGAGTCCCTCCCCCTTCCCCCATCCCCTTCTCCTCTGAGAGAGTAGGGACCCCCCCCCCCCATACACCCCACCCTTTTACATAAAGGTAATCCTTGATCTTAGCACTTGCACTATTGCTGTTCTGTTCAGAACATTGTCTCCTGCACCAAAGAGTTTAAGGCTATTCTCTAATGTCTCTCCTGTCAGATTCAGGGTGTCCAGTTTTATGTTGAAGTCTCTGATCCACTTGGACTTGAGGTTTGTGCAGAGTGATAAACTTGTATCTATTTACATTTTTCTACATGCAGACATCCAGTTTGACTAGCCCTATTTGTTAAAGATACTGTCTTTTTTTTCCAGTGTATATTTCTGGTTTCATTATCAAAAATCAGGTGTCCATTTTCTGAGGACCTGAGAAGAGACTCTGATGAGAAGTCACTATAGGAGATCTGACAGATCTGGGGGTGAAACTGGGGGATTGGATCTAGAGACGCAGGACAGGTGTAGATATGCAGGTGCCTACCAGCTTCCTTGGCAGGAATGGCCCTGAGGTTAGCAGTGGGTGACTACTGGAGTTGGGGGGCAGGGCAAAGTAAGGGTAGGAAAGGAAATTAAGATCGAAAACTCTGTGGGATTCACAGGAATGTGGGGATATAGCTGTCTAGCAGCCATGGGCAAACTGGGTTTACCTAAAAGGAGGTTGGAATTAAGGTAAAGGAGCTAGAGAAGAAGGAAGACAAAAGTTCCTATCAAGGCTCAAAGTCTAGTTTTCAGTTCTGCTTTTATATAGATAAAGACTCATCCTTAGTTTTGGCTGAGTTCTGCTTTTTAAAAAAAAGCTCAGCAGGCAGTCTTGTTTTGGCAGGAATACTATGGATGTGGTAAAGAGGAAACTTCCACCTGGTTAGAAGACTTCACCCCAGATGGCCTAGGCAACAGTGATAAAACAAGGCCTGATTAGCCTGCTCAAGACTTGGGGAAGGGTACATGGGAAGAGCAGGGAAAGGAAGAGGAAGGCTACAGCAGGTGTTCTGTTACATAGTGAGAGATGAGACCGTGAGATTAGATTTAAGCTTGAAGAGGGAGCAGTGAAGATCTTCATTTGGCTTACGTGTTTTCCTAGCAGGTTCAGCTGTGTAACTGCCTACAATTACATAGAACACATTACCTGGAAGGGAAGCTGGGGATGGATGGGAAGACAAAGTAATGAGAAGAGAATGAGACCAGGACAACAGGTTACTGATTGAGGGCCAAATTTTAATGGGTGACTAAGAATTTAAGTTTGGGGGAGAGTCATTTTCCCTGCTCAGTAGGTTGCATGCTTAATTCAGGAAATTGTAGAGTTGGAAGGACAATGGACTTCATCTTGGTCCAAGTGTTCCACCCTAGGTGGGGGAGATTGTGGCTAGCTCTGAGGTCTGGAATTACCACTCAGAAGGCTGCACGGAGAGGGCACAATCCTCTCTTGATTTATTAAAAAATTGACTGGACTGGGGCAAGACTTACTTATGCTCCAAAGTCCTGTCTGGGAATTATGGTGGCTGGCAGCCCTGACTGTCTTAGGTCAGAATTCTAGACTTTTTTTTAACCTGTCTTTGGAAATGAACGTGCATCTTGTTTGTGTTTATTTGCACAAATAAGGCTTTTAGCATTGGCCAAATAAAGGTGGACAGTAGGCACAAGTTCCTGTCTTAGGTTGATGAAAGATCATAGAATTTCAGTTGCCCATCTCTGACTAAAGGCCTTCATAGCACACCTTCTTCCCACTACAGACCAAGCCACAAAAGGACCTACAAATATGTACTCAGTCTGTAAGACCCGGAAAAAAAAATAAAAGAGGGTGCCCCAGCACTCCAGGCCTCGGAAGGCGACACCCAGATCACATGTGAGAAATGGTCTTGATGCAGCAGCAAGAGGATTTTATCCCAGAGGCTCTGGGGTTCACAGTCATACACCACACAGGGATAGAGGACTGTGAACACTGAGTGCAGAATCGGGACAGCTTTTATGGGTTTACAAAAAAACCTGCGTAACGCAAGCCAATCATTCCTTAGCATCGAGAGCCCGTGCAATGCGAGCCAATTGATTTATACCACTCCATAGCTTCTAAGCCAGTTTAAATTATCCAAGCCTGTGCTCCAAGAACCAATCAGTTTCCTATAGAAGCCAGATAGCAACTAGTAAGTTCATTTCCTGTTATGCATTTCCTGTTACAGGGCCAGAGTCATGTACAGGGTCACATATGCATTTCCTGTTATGGGGCCAGGATTCAAGGCCCTCCAACAGTATTAGGCACTTGGGGACCTGAGCACCCGCCAGGCGTGAGCCTCACAGCCTGCCTGGTGACTCCACTGGCCCAGTCCCAATTGGCAATGCCCCAGATGCTCCTTGGAGGAGAGATAGGAAAGCCTGCCTGGTGACTCCACTGGCCCAGTCCCACTTGGCAGTGCCCCAACTGCTCAGGGGAGGAGAGATGGGAAAGGACACCTCGGACCTTCCCAGGCCTGTGGCTCACAGCTGGCAGGAGAAAGGTCAAGGAATGTGACCTTTCACCTCATTTCTAACAAAGAGCAGGCTAAACTTCTGACTTTTAGGGGTCATTTAAGAGTTAGGCACAGGTTTTTTAGGGTGCAATTCTCATCCTTTCAAGTCCATTTCTTTGTAGCAATGAAAAAATTGTCATGGTGAGCCACTGAGTCTTGCCTGGATGAAAACTCTCAGCCTGATTAAAACACAAAGTCAGAAATTAGGAGTAAAACACAATTAACTTGTCTCTGGAAGGCTGAAGATAAACAATTCAGTTGCAAATTAGCAGCTATCAGACACAAAGCCTGACCTCCCAGTGTGGGGGAAATGGCTTTGAGAATCACCAGTGAGACTCTCAGGTAAGAGCCAGATAAGATGGCTGATAAAGATTTTTAGCCATCTTTAGTGATTAGTCATACTTACTAGAAGATCCAGGATCTGGGTCTACTTGGCAAACCAATCTTTTCATCTGCCATTGGGCTCTATCTTTTGTGTGTGTGTGTGTGTGTGTGTGTGTGTGTGTGTGAGAGAGAGAGAGAATGCAAACAGAACCTCTTTCCCATATTAAAACAGGGTCTGGACCATTCCATGTATTAGTTAAAAGGTCCTGCCATTTAACCATGGCATATGTGCTGGAAGTGACTGGATGCAAGTGGGGATCTGCTGAAGGCTGACCTTTAGCATCAATTTGCAAAAAAAATTCAAAACAAATAAGACAAAAGCAAGATGTGCTTTTGGTGATCTTGGAGAGTATAAGTCTCCCCTATTTTATTTTTAAAAGCCAATTTTTCAGAGTGCAATGCACATGTTTACCAATTCCTTGGCCCATTGGGTTATAAGGAATTCCAGTTTTATGTTCAATACAGAATTCTTTACAAAATGATATAAAGTTGTTACTAGTATAAAATGGCCCAGTATCTGTCTTAATGATAGTAATCCAATAGTATTAAAGGCTTGCAAATAATGATCAATTACATTTCTAGAGGCTTTTCCTGTATGCAGAGAAGCAAAAAGGAATCCTGAAAAAGTATCAATACAAACATGTATATTTTAATTTTCCAAATATTGCATAGTGAGTTACAATCATTTGCCAATATGATTGGATGTAAGACCACATGGATTTACCCCCAAATGAGGAATGAGAGATAAGGTAAGGCAGTTAGAGCATTGCTTTACAATCATTCTTGCCTGCTCCTTAGTGATTTTATGTCAGAGCCTTAAAGTGTGGCTAGAAAGATGTAACTTATTATTACCACTTCTAGCCAATACAACAGGATCTGAAACTAAGGCCTCTCCTACTAGGGCTCTATTAATGTAACCATTGCCTGCAGCTCAAGGTCCAGGAAGACAGGAGTTAGTTCATATATGACCAATAAAAGGGATTTTCCTTGCAAGAATGATGTTTTACAATTGTGAAAACAAAGATACTGCTTTGTTTAATTCAAAATTAAAATTGAATGTACCACAAGTCTCCAATAAAGGAACAGATCCAGCCACATACAAACTATCAGTAAAGAGATTAAAATTATCATTTACAGACTGAAAAACATATAGTACTGCTGTCAGTTTTGCTAACTGAGCTGAGTGCCCAGGGGTCTCCATTACTATGTGTTGATTATTCACAAGATATCCAGCTCATCCTTTAGAGGAGCCATCCTTGAAAATCCAAAGAGCACTATGCATCACCTGTAAAGATGTCAAATTAGGAAATACAACCTTATGCACATTTAAAAAGTTTATCAACCTATCTTGAGGATAATGGTTATCTATAGTTCCTATATATCATATTTGAGCAAGCAACCAATCTGTACTATGCGGCTTCAGCCAAGTATCTTGATCTACGTTAAAAGGCTGAATAATAATATCTAGTTTGTTGCCAAAATAAGTCAGTGCTTGCTTCCTTCCAAGTATAATCACCTGGGCTACTACCTCATAATATGGCTGGGTATTATGTTTAGGAGACACTCTCAAATGAACCCATGTAAGAGGAGCCCTTTGCCACAATAATCCTGTAGGCATATGAGTCATATTAAAAATCAACAGATATAAAGACAAAGAATAATCTATATAGGTAACAATTTGTTTTTCAATAGCTCTTTCTATTTGCTGTAAGGCCAGAAGTCCTTCTTAAAATATAAACCTTAAGATATAAAATAAAGGTTGTAATTTTCCTATAGTAAGCTTTAAATAGGGGCGAAGCCATTTAATATCACCTAAAGATTTCTGAAAATCATTTAAAGTTTTTAAACTGTCCCTGTGAATCATTATCTTTTGGGGAAAAACAGCTTGATCTGTAAATCTAAAGCCCAAATAATTACAAGGGTCCTGAGTTTGCACCTTTTCTGGACCTACTGCAGTCCTTTATTACCTAAACCCTGTTGTATATCTCTATAGCATAAGAGCATGTCCTGAGGATCTTTTCCTATCAGGAAGTCATCTATGTAATGAATAAGGTATATCATTGGCCATTGCTATCTTACAGGCTAAATGGCCTGTGCCTCAAACTTTTGACATAATGTAAGACTGTTAGTCATGCCCTGAAGAAGAACTGTCCATTGGTATCTTTTCATAGTTTCCATGAAGTTAATGGAAGGAACACTGAAAGTGAATCTTTCTTAATCCTTAGGGTACAAAGGAATAGGAAAGAAACAATCTTTCAAATCTACTACTATTTTATAATATCTTCTAGGAATAGCCACTGGAGATGGAAGCCCAGGTTATAAAGCTCCCATAGACACCATGGTTTCACTAACCTTTCTTAGATCATGTAACAAACTCTATTTACTGGATTTTTTTCTTGATAACAAATATTGGAGTATTCCATGATGACTGAGATACTCTTAGATGTCCTGCCTCTAGTTGCTCCTGCACTAGCAAAGAGGTGGTTTCTATTTTTTCTTTAGATAAAGACCACAAATTAACCCACACTGGATTATCATTAAGCCATTGAATTTTATCAGCATAGGCTGCAGGCAAGATAGTGGCCATTACAGAAAATGCCCCAAACATCTAGGGTTAGAGTGAGGCTAGAGTGAGGACTTTCAAACTTTTGAATGCCTTGTCCTTCTTTTCCTAGCAAGATAGTGGCCATGACAGAAAATGCCTCAAACCTCTAGAGTGAGGCTTAGGACATTCAAATTTTTTAATGCCTCATCCTTCTTTTCCTAGCCACTGACCAGGCAAAAACCTTGTTATAGCATTTCTTAGCCTCTAACCTCACTAGGACTGCACATTATAAGACACATCTGTGACAAGAAATCTCTTCCCCAAAGTGTAATAGGCAAATTTGGCATAACATAAGGCTGAATTTGTCCTGAATTGCCCTCTTCATCTTTCCAGGTTAGAAGCTTAGCACTTTGCTTTGGGTTATTGAGAGTATCTGACAAGGGGCCAAGTTGAAGGCCAATCTTGTCCTCTAACAATTGTCACATCAGCTCTAGTATCTATTACTCCTTTACAGCTTTTCCCTCAATTGTTAATAAGGTTATGTCTCTTACTAGTAATAGATTAAACTAGTAACAAATTAAACCCAATACACATCAAAGGAACCAAAACCAATCTGTCCTCTCTCACTCTTAATGAATCTGGAAGGTAGAAGATGCAATGGAACTAAGATAAGTTGAGCAATTCTTTGGTTAGTAGATACAGTTATAATACCATGAGGGGAAGCAGCCATAATCTTCATTTTTCCCTCATAATGATTATCTATGACTTCTGGATAAATCTGCAGTCCTTTTACAACTGCTTCATCCTAGAAGCAATGCCCAAGTTTCTGCAGAGGTCCAAAAACTCCCGTAGGCAGGGTCTGAACTCCCATTTCTGGGGTTAATACAACATGGGAGATAGAACAGATATGCAGTCCTGTGCTTCCTGGTGTTGCACTGATAAGTTCAAAAATGGATTTCCCTAGCCTGGCAGCAGCTTTCTGGCCCCATAAACTGCCTGCTGTGGGCATCTGGGAGCCTGAGGTTGGCCCCTCTGCTCATTTCCTGAAACAGGATGGCCTTGAATATCTATCTTAGATTTTCATTCCCTGTCCCAGTGGTTACCCTCCCTGCATTGAGGATAAATTCCTGGGGCATAACCTGATTGCCCACTATGGAGCCTCTGTTCCTAGGACAATCACTTCTAAAATGACCCAAACCTCAACATTGAAAACATGTTTTATTCCCTTGTCTCTGTGAAAGTATCCCCTGCAAGGTGGTTTCTTGCAAAGCTGCAGCCATGGCTAGACCTTGATTGCAAGAAGGCCCAATCTCTGCACAAAGATGAATGTACCCAGTAAAGTGTGTCTGTTTTTGGTAAGGTCTAATACTGGTGCAACAGACTGCATTAGCATTCTCTTAAGCCAATTGTGTAACAAAAAGTTTTCCTGCTTGATAATCTCCAAAAATTCTATTAGCTGCTTTTAGTAGCCTATTTACAAAATCCTGAGAAATCTCATCAGGAGCCTGTCTAATTCCAGCTAAATTTCCACTGAGATTCCCTTTAGTCAGTAATTGATTCTATGAGTAGCAGGCAGCCATTGCAACCTGTGCATACATTCCAACATGAAACCAATCTGATTAGCATGGCCTGCATATGGACCTTCCCCTAAAAGCATATTAGCACCCCAATCTGGATTATCTGTCTGGATTACATTATTCTCTGCTTTTTGTTTTTTAATTTTTTGCTATGCCTTATGTTTCTTTGTAATGTAAACCAGGGTGGTCTTAATTGTGCAACTCTTCTGTTTCATCGTCCACACTGCTTGGTTAAGAGGGATATACCATTATATCTGATTAAATATTAATTTAAATTATTTTAGTAAAGTAACTTGCCAGAGTTTTAAGCATAATACACAATGTGTATATCCAATGAGTAAAAGGAAATTAAACATTGAGGGTCGATTTTGATATGTTGCACATAGGAGTGGAAGGAAAACATTACATGGGAGTGACTTGAATGTTATTACAGATATGTAACTTTTATGACAATTATAACATTCAGCATCAAAACAATTTATGTGAACATAAAAGTAAGTATATGATTGTTGTGTAACTATGCTATCCAATATTTTAGAGTAACCTATGAGAGTAAAGCAAATTAATATCTCAATCATCATCATTCTTTGATTTAAAGAAAAATTCCAATTTGGAACTTATATCATGGAAAGGACTGTTTTTCCTTCACTCCTGTAATAGTTTTCAGTATTGTTGGGGCCAGGGAGAGGTTTACCCCCTTCTATATTAACATGATTATTGGTATCAAACTTATTTAGATCTTGTTTTGGTACATAGAATTGTTACTTTATTATTGCTTGTTTGTTTGTTTATTACATTTCAAGTGCTGTCCCCTTCTGAGTCTCCCTATTGCAAAATCCCCATCCTATCACCCCCAGCTGCCTTTTACCTCTAAGAGTATGCTCCTCAACCTACCCGCTCACACCAGCTTCACTCTTCTAGAATCCCCCTTCACTGGGGCAACAAGAATCCACAGAATCAAGCACCTCCCCTACAATTAATGCCAGATAAGACAATCTTCTTACATATGGGAGCCATAAACCCACCCATGTATACTCTTTCATTGTTAGTTTAGTCCCTGGGAGCTCTGAGGGGTCCTGTTAGTTCAAACTGTTTTTTCTTCAGCTTCTTCAGTCCTTCCCCTAGCTCTTCCATTGGTGTCTCTATGCTCAGTCCAGTGGTTGACTGTATAGGCATCTGCCTTAGTTAGGTACTGGCAGAGCCTCTCAGAGAACAGCTGTAGTAGGCTTCTTGTCTGCAAGAACTCCTTGGAATCAGCAATAGTGTCAGGGTTTGGTGTCTGTGGATGGAATGAGTCCCAAGGTGGGGTAGTCTACAGATGGTCTTTCCATCTACTCCATTTTACTTCCCCTGTGTTTCATTTAGACAGGAACAATTCTGGGTTAAACAGTTTTGAGATAAGTGGATGGCCCCCACCCTCAAATGGAGGCCATGCCTATCTACCTGAGGTGGTCTTTTCAGGTTCTATCTTCCTTCTGTTGGCCTATCTCCATTGGGTTCTGGGAACCTCTTGCATTCCTCGTATCTGGGACTTTCTATTGGTTACACACTTTCCTTACCTCCCACTGCTACATATTTTTATACATTCTCCTGGCCTCTGCACATCTCTCCTGCTTCTTGTCATACCTGTTCCTGCCTCCTTCCCCCACCTCCTCTATCCTACCAAGTTCCTTATCTCCATCTACCTTCAGTGATTATTTCTTTCCCACTTCTAACTGAAATTGAACCACCCATACTTAGGTCTTCCCTTTTGTTAAGCTTCATATGATCTGTGAGTTATTTCATGGGTATTCTGAGCTTTTGGGCTAATACCCACTTTTCATTGAGTTCATACCATATATGTCCTTTTGGATCTGGCTTACTTCACGCAGAATATTTTCTGGTTCCATCCAATTGCCTGCAAAAATTGTGATGTCATCAATTTTAATAGCTGAGTAGTATTCAATTGTGTAACCACATTTTCTGTAGCCATTATTCCATCAAGGGACATCTGGGTTTTTTCTAGCTTTTGACTCTTATAAGGTTGTTATAAACATAATGGACCATGTATCCTTGCTATATGTTAGAGGATCTTTTGGATTATATGCCCAGCAGTGGTATAGCTGAATCTTCCAGTAGAACTATTTCCAGTTTGTTGAACAATTGCCAGATTGATTTCCAAAGTGGTTTTACCAACTCACAGTCCAACCAGAAATGAAGGAGTGTTCCTCTTTCTCCACATCCTTGCAAGCATTTGCGGCTATCTGTGTTTTTGATCTTAGACATTCTGGTTGGTGTGAAGGGGAATTTCAGTGTCATTTTGATTTGTATTTTGACTGATGACTAAGGACGTTGCCCATTTCTTTAAGTGCTTTTCAGCCATTCTAGATTCCTCAGTTGAGAATTATTTGTTTAGCTCTGTTCCCCATTTTTAATGGGGTTATTTGGTTCTCTGGATTCTAAGTTCTTGATTTCTTTGTATATTTTGAATGTTAGCCCTCTATCAGATGTAGGATTATGTTATTTTAGGTTTGTTGGAGTATCCAGGGCTTGCTGTGTTGGATGAACTGGGTTCTGATGTTGCCAAGTAGCATCATTTTGTTTGTTTGTTTGTTTTTTATGAAGTTGTGCCAGGTGTGTGTCACCACCTGGTTATCTCTGGTGTTAACGGGCTTGCTGTCTCTTATTGGACCCTGTCCTTACAGTCTTAAAGTGAGCCTGAATATGATAGAACTTCTTGCGTCAGGCTGTCTCTGGATGCGAGAGGAAGTCTGGATGATCTGATCTATGAGCCTGTTTGTGGTGAACCTCCAGGGAGCCAGGCTGTCTCTCGGTCTGAGAGTCCCTGAGTACTCAATATGCTCCTGGACACAGTTGCATACCGGAAGTTCCTGCATCCTCGGGGCACAGGGACAGGGGTTCCAGGAAACGTATTGGTGTGTATGTGTGTGTGGGGGTTCTTACCTATGGTCCTGGTTGTGACAGAACTCCTAGGAGTCAAGCTGTTTCTTCTTATCATGTTTTCTGTTCCCTACTTGTGCTCTTCCCCCAGCCTATTGAAAGATAAGCAATTGTGACATACGTAAACAAGGTTGTTTCCTCCCTATGGGTTTATAGAAAATATGTAGCATTTTAAAATGTAACCTCAATGTTGATAAAGAACAAAGTTCTGCAGTCAGGTTGAGAAAACATATTTCAGAAGCTTTACTCAACAGTTGGCAATGTGATAATTTAAAGCTGATAAAATACACACATAGTATATACTCATTGACAAGTGGATATTAGCCCAAAAGCTCAAAATACCCTTGACAGAACCCACAAACCATGTGGAGCTTAAGAAATGTTTCTTAATTCTCATGTCTTTCTTTTTTTATTTTCTATATTCTTTGTTTACATTCCATATGATTTTCCCTTTCCTGGTTCCCGCTCCCCATAAGTCCCATAAGCCCTCTTTCCTCTGCCCATTCCCCAATCAGCCCCCTCCCACTTCTCAGTCCTGGTAATCCCCTACAATGCTGCATCAAGATTTTCCAAGACCAAGGCCCTCTCCTTCCTTCTTCTTGGGAATGATTTGATATGTGAGTTTTGTCTTGGGTATTCAGAGTTCCTGGGCTAATATTCACTTATCAGTGACTGCATTCCATGTGTGTTCTTTTGTGAATGAGTTACCTCACTTAGGATGATATTTTCTAGTTCCAACCATATGCCTAAGAATTTCATGAATTCATTGTTTTTAATTGCTGAGTAGTATTCCATTGTGTAAATATACCACATTTTCTGTATCTATTCCTCCATTGAGGGACATCTGGGTTCTTTTCAGCTTCTGGCTACTATAAATAAGGCTGCTATGAACATAGTGGAGCAGGTGTCCTTATTGCATCCCGGGGAATCCTCTGGGTATATGCCCAGGAGTGGTATAGCAGGGTCCTCCAGAAGTGTCATGCCCAGTTTTTTGAGGAACAACCAGACTGATTTTCAGAGTGGTTGTACCAGCTTTCATTCCCACCATCAGTGGAGGAGTGTTCCTCCTTTCCCACATCCCCGCCAATGCCTGCTGTCTCCTGAGTTTTTAATCTTAGCTATACTGACTGGTATGAGGTGAAATCTCAGGGTTGTTTGGATTTGCATTTCCCTAATGACTAATGATGCTGAACATTTCTTAAGGTACTTCTCAGACACTCAAAGTTCTTCAAGTGAAAATTCTTTGTTTATCTCTGTACCCCATTTTTTAATATGGTTATTTGGTTCTCTGGAGTCTTTGTATATATTGGATATTAGCCCTCTGTCAGATGTAAGGTTGGTGAAGATCTTTAGCAACCCATAGGTTGTTAGCATTCTAATATTCTAAGTTCTACCACAGCATCCTAGAAAGCTTGTACTGTTTCAGTATAAGTTAACTGTGATCATGAGGCATGATGTGCATCTGAAGTGACGTCCAAAATAGAGGAACCTATAGAGTCCTGACCTAGGTAAAAGATTTAATACTGGCTATCAGCAACACTCATGTTTATTCAAATGATGTTCTGATATGCTTTGAGGGATGTTATACATGAGATATGTAACTACTAAGGCAGTTATAACTTTTAGCATGGAAATATTATGTGTAGTAACATAAAAAGTAAGTGTGTGGTTGGGTGTTTAAGTGTGTAAACTAAGATTTTAGAATAAATTCAAATAGTGGAGCAAATAAATATGTCCAGCATTGTTGTTCTTCAATTTTTAAAAATGTGTTTTGGAGATTCTTCCCTAGAAGAGACTATTTCTTTCCCACTCCCAGAATTCCTTAGGTACCTATAACAATTGTGGGTAGAGTTGGGGCCCGAGTGAGATTTCCCTCTGCCCATATTAGCATGAGTATTGGTGTCATCCTTATTGAGCTCTTGTTTAGGCACCCATGGTGAGACAACTTGACTATAACTTTCCTGATTTTTCATAATGCGACTTCACCGCAGATATCTTGGTCCTCTGACTCTTATAATCTTTCCATTATCTATTCTATGATTTTTTTGATATTTAGATCAATATTGGATACAGAAGTCAAGTATTTTAGGCCTATTAGTTCAATCAAACAGCTTTACTCTCTGTATATGTAAATCTACAAATAGTAAATTAAAAATAATTTACTCAGTTATGCTAGTCTACTGTCTGCAAGCATAACAGAGTATCATTAATAGTGCCAGGGATAGGTGCATCTCAAGTTTGATTAGATATTGGTTTTCCATTCCCTCAGTCACTGCCCCATTTTAGTCCCTGCGTGTCTTGACAGGAAAATTTGGGGTATCCATCATTTCTGGAGGCCCTGCCTGGCCACACTGTGTGGCGTCTTCAGGTTCCATGTTCCCACCACTAAGCATCTCAGATAAAGTCACCTGGGAGCCTCCACAATCCCAGGTCTCTGGCACTTACTAGAGATTCCAGTAAGACACCACAGAAGCAGCAGACTTCCTTTCATTCTCCTGACCATCTAGTCCTCTCTTCTGACTCTCCCCACAAATGATCCTGACACCTCATTCTTCTCCCCACTCCTCTTTCACATAGTTTCCGTTCTCCCTCTCCATTGTATGACTATTTTAGTCCCCATTCTAAGTGAGATTCAAGCCTTCCTTCTTCTTTAGCTTCTTTCAGCATGTAAAAATTATCATGTATATGCTGTACTTTATGGCTAATATCCACTTGTCAATGTGTATAGACCCTGCATGTCTTTGGCTCTGGATTACCTCACTCGGGATGATACTTTCTAGCTCCACCCATTTGCCTGCAAAATTCATGATGTCCTTGTTTCTAACAGCTAAATTTACATTGTGTAAATGAGCCACATTTTTGTATCCATTCTTCAGTTTAAAAACATCTGGGTTGTTTCCAGTTTCTGGCTATTACAAGTAAAGCTGCATTAAACATAGTGGAGCATCTGTCCTTGTGGTAGGGCATAGTATTTCTTAGGTATATGCTCAGGAGCTATATAGCTGGATCTTCAGGCAGAGCTATTTTCAATTGTATGAGAAAACACCAGATTAATTTCCAGAGTGTATTATAAGTTTGCAATTTCACCAGCAATGGAGGACCATTTCCTTTGCTCTTCATCATTACCAGCATGTGCTGTTGCTTAGTTTTTTATCTTAACCATTCCTATAGGTGTAAGATAGAATCTCAGTTTAATTTTTGATTTGCATTTCCCTGATGACTAAGGGCATTGAACATTTCCTTAAGTGTTTCTTTATTTAAGAATCCTCTGTTGAGAGTTCTCTTTTTAGCTCTGTAGCTCATTTTTAGTTAGGTTATTTGTTTTATTGGAGTCTAATTTCTTGAGTTCTTTATATATTTTGGATATGAAACCTCTGTTGGATGTAGGGCAACAAATTTTTTCCAGTCTGTAGGATGCTCATTTGTCCTATATATAATGTCCTTTGCTTTCCAGAAGCTTTTCAGGTTCATGAGGTCCCATTTATTAATTGCTGATCTTAAAACTATTGGTTCTAAATAAGACAACAAATAAGAATCTATTTGCATTATTCTACATGTAGACATCTAATAGATCAGCATCACTTGTAGAAGATGCTCTCTTTTTAAAACGTGTGGTTTTGGCTTCATTGTTAAAATTCAAATGTCCATTGGTATGAGAGCTTATTTCTGGGTCTTCAATTCAATTCCGTTGATCAATCTTTCTGTTTCTCCACCAATTCCATGCTGTTTTATTTTTATCACCATTGCTCTGTAATATAGTACACCTTAAGAACAGGGGTGATGATCCCTCCAGAAATTCTTTTATTTTTAGGATTGTTTTAAATATCCTGGATTTTTTCTATATGCAGTTGAGAATTGCTCTTTTAGTGTTTGTAAAAATTGGAATATTGATGGGAAATGCATTAAGTTTGTAGATTGCTTTTGGTAAGATGGCCATTTTTACTATGTTAACATGCCAATTCATAACAATGTAGGCTCTTTCCACCTTCTGATATCTACAATGTCCCTCTCCAGGCATTTGAAGTTCTTGCCAAACAGGTCTTTCTCTTCCTTGGTTAGAGTTAAACCAAAATACTTCATATTATTTATGGTTATTGTGAAAGGTATTATTTCCATAATTTATTTCTCAGCCTGGTTATCATTTTTATAGAGGAGGAATACTGATTTATTTATTTAATTTTTTTATCCAGACACTTTGTGGAAAGTGTTTATAGGCAGTAGGTGCTTTCTGGTAGAAATTTTGGAGCTACTTACGTATATGAATAAGTCATCCACAAATAGTGATACTTTTACTTCTTCCTTTACAAATTTCATCCCCTTGATCTTCCTTGGTTGTCTAATTGCTTTAGCTAGAACTTCAAGTTCTATACTGAATAGACAGGGAAAGAGTAAGCAGTGCTATCTTGTCCCTGGTTTTAGTGGGATTGCTTTAAGTTTCTCTTTATTTAATTTTATTTTAGTGATTGAATTGCTCCATGTTGCTTTTATTATGTTTGGATATTGACTTGGTATATTTTTACATGAAGAGATGTTGCATTTTGAACCAATTATGTGATTTTGTTCTTTTCACTTTTTTATATGGTGGATTATGTTGATAGATTTTCATATATTGAACCATCCATGCATCCATGGGATAAAGTCTATTTGATCATAGTAAATGATGTCTTGATGTATTCTTTTTTTTAAATTTATTTATTTATTTATTTTTTATTTTCTATATTCTATGTTTACATTCCAAAGGTTTTCCCCTTTCCCAATTACCCCCCACCATATGTCCCATAATTCCTCTCCCCCCCTACTATTCCCCACTCATTCCCCCCCACACACACACGATTTCTCTGATGTATTCTTAGATTCAGCTTGTGAGGATATAATAGAATATATCGACATTGATGTTTATAAGAGAAATTGTACTGAAATTCTCTTTCTTTGTAGAGTCTCTGTGTAGTTGAGTTATCAGGGTGACTGTGTCCTCATAGAATGAATTTTGCATTGTCTCTTCTGTTTCTGTTTTGTGGAATAGTTTGAGAAGTACTGGTATTAGCTCTTCTAATACTTATGAACAGAATTAGAATTTTGACCTAAAGTCATGCAGTTGTTCTCTTCACATGTGCAGGACGACCCCAGCATGCTGGATCAAATAAAAAATCCTCTTGCTTTGTGCATTGATTCCTGTCTTGATGTTTTTCGCTCAAGGGGTCTCTCTAGTAGGTTAAGCCTTCCAGAGCCTACATTTGGTGTGTGGGCAGGGAATCTGACCTCCTGTGGGGACACGCTGGAGTAAGTGAATCCGAGGTCTCAAGCAGGTAACACCACATTTTTTTTGTCTGTCTCGCTGTTTGTCAAAGTCTGAGTCTGTAAGTCTGTCTGAAATTTGTTTGCTTGCAAGCATCTGGGAAACTCAGAGAAGCTAGCTACACTGTCTGCTGCTGTCAAGTTTGACTGGCAAATGTGCCATAAGTTGAGACTGTGGGGGGACTTGAGGATGCTTCAGGACCCCGGGTGAGAACCAGGAAAGCTATTCTACTGGAAGCAACAAGACAGTAATGGTGGGAGCCAGGTCTTGCTATAATTTGTTTTTTTCTGGCTCCTGTCTTATGGTCAGGAGCACCTAGTTTGTTTCAGCACAGCTGTAAGTAGCTGACCAACTCTTTTATCTGGTTCCTGCCGAATAGGCAGGAGCACCTGGTGTATGTAACTGGGCCCATCAAGGGGTAAACTGTGTGTTGATTGTCTTTCTCTGTGTTCTCAAACCTGAATGCTGGCCTATGGCAGGGTCAGGCTGTCTGGGTGGTGATTGTTTTTCACTCTGTTTGTTAGTATCTTGTTCTGTGTTCTTAGACCTAAATGCCCACCTGTGGCATGGTGGAGCTGTCTGTGTGCTAATTGTTTTTCTGTGTTTGTTGGTTACTCATTCTGTGTACTTGGACTTAGACTGATGACACTGTCATTAGACCAACTGAAAAGCAAGTTACTTACTCTCTGCTTCTCCAAATGACCTACCTTTACGGACCTTTAATTGGTAGGTGATCAAAGAAATAGAAGAGAAAAATCTTCATAGTTACCTAGAAGAAACTAATGAAGGACCAACCTCCCCAATTCATAGATAAAAGCCTTTTTCCTGAGACCCATCTCACAGGTTCTGGCCTTCAGGAAGAAAGAACCAGAGTGGAGAGATCTGGACCTGAGAAGTCAATCCTCCAAGGCCCTTCAACAGCAAACCTGTTGCTCCAAGACCCACCCCATCTATATCTTCCTGTCCTTGCACCCACATCCCCTCCAGCACTGGTACTGGTTCCAGGATCCTTAGTACATAAAGGACCAGGGAAAAGTGGGAAGAGACCTGAGCACCACCTCCCCAATACCAAGGTGGCTATCTCACAAAGGGCATATTTTTTAAAGGGCCGATTAATTTCTCTGAGACTGTTTTATTTATAATGTAGATAGCCAGAAAGAATACCCCCTCAGACATGGGGGCACCATCAATTAACCAGCCTGTCTTGAACAGTGGGTTTTTCCTGACTAGACCTGATTGGGACTTTAATAAGGCAAAGGGTAAGGGGCACCTGAAGGCCCACCACCAGATTCCATTGGCAGGTCTCAAGGGGACTATATGGCCACCTACAAATTTGATTAATGTATGTGATATTAAACAGGGACTACATACAGCCTTTCTAGAGTGGATCATAGAGGCATTCTGCCAATATACTCCCTATGATCCCAGGAATATAAAACTACTTGTACAGTGGCTTTTATAGACCAGGCTAGTAGAGATTTCAGGGAAAAGCTTCAGAGGCTAGAATGAAAGAATAAGCCTTTGAGGGATTTCCTGCATGTTGCCATTACTGGGAGACAGAGGAGGAGAAGTAGCAGAGAAAAAGAAACAATAAGCCATTGAGAGATTTACTGCAGTTTGCTGAGACAGGAAGACAGGATGAGAGGGAACAGAGAAAAAGAAAGAAAAGTGACAGGGAAGTAAGCTACAAAGAGTCCTGGCTACAGTAGTTAGGGAAAGCAGAGAAGAGAGATAAAAAAGGACCAGTGAGCAACTGCAAGGAGAGAGGCCACTGGGCCTGAGAGTGCCCTAACAAATGGAAGCCAGGAGCAGGAATTCTCAGGCCTTGGGAAAAGTTCTCCCAAATGGCAAAGATGTTAGCCCTGGTTGAAGACAGTGACTAAGGGAGAAAGGGCTCTGACACCCTCCCCAAACCCAGGGGTAACTCTGAGAGTGGAGGAGAAACCCACTCAATTTTTGATGGACAAAGGGGCTTAACACAGTTCTCCAGACAATGGATGGCTCCATTTCCAAGAAAAGAACTAGGGTACAAGTAATTACTACCAACAAAATGTGGTCAGGGACTACCCAAAGAACAGTGGACCTAGGGAAGGGATGGGTAGCCCATTCATTTGGGGTCACCCCAGACCGTCCCTACCACCATTGGGCTGAGACATACTCTTCAAAATGGGGACCCATATACACTTACTGCCCAAAGGGCTGCAGCTTACAAGCCCAAAAGGAGAGATTTCTCCAACTGACCCCTGCCAAAAGCAGAGGTTACCTGGTATACAGATGGGAACAGTTTTCTCCATGAATGTCATAGACAAACACCAAGAGGAAGCTCCACTCCCAGGAGCTCTAACAGACACAGGATCATAGGATCAGAGGTGAAGAGGACCCAGCATCTGTCCCAACACCAGGAGGAACTGGGACCAGTGGGTCCCAGGAACACAGGAACCCTGCCAGACCAATGGCATGGGTTTCTTTGGGTTTGTATTGGCTGGGGCCCTGAGCAGTCCTTGGGCACAAACTCCACTGCCAGTGCCACAGCACTCAGAGGAAGGTACACTGCCGGGTGCTCTAACTTTCCCAAGATTACAGGATCACAGGATCAAAGGATCCTAGGAGCTTGGTCACACTGGGATCTCAGGGTCCCAGAGGCAGCTTGAATCCCAGGAGCTCAGCCACACCCAGGATATCAGGATCCCAGGATCCCAGGATCCCAGAATCAAAGGATCACAGTGATAGCTTATCTCTGAGGAGTTCTGACACAACTAGGATCACAGAAAGGACAGACTCCCATCAGATATAGTGAGTGAAGGTAGCACTAGAAATAACCAGATGTCCAGTTGAGCCAGCACCATTTGTTGAAAAGGCTATCTGTTTTCCACTGGATGTTTTCAGCTCCTTTGTCAAAGATCAATTGGCCATAGATGTGTGGGTTCAATTCTGGGTCTTCAATCCTATTCCATTGATCCACCTCCCTGTCACTGTACCAATACCATGCAGTTTTTAACACTACTGCTCTGTAGTATTGCTTGAGGTCTGGGATATTGATTCCCCCAGAAGTTCTTTTACTGTTGATGATAGTTTTAGCCATCCTGGTTTTTTTGTTATTCCAGATGAATTTGAGAATTGCTCTTTCTAACTCTATAAAGAACTGAGCTGGGATTTTGATGGGGATTGCGTTGAATCTGTATATTGCTTTTGGCAAGATTGCCATTTTAACTATATTAATCCTGCCAACCCACGAGCATGGAAGATTTTTTCTGATGTCTTCTTCATAGAATATATCCAATAAAAAAAAAGAAAAGTGAAAAAAATTAAAAATAAAAATAAAAAAATAAAAAAAGGAAATAACCAGATGGTGGGAGGCAACCATGAGAACATAAGCAACAGAAACCAAGGGTACTTGGCATCATCAGAACCCAATTCTTCCACCATAGCAAGTACTGAATACAGATCTTCAAAGAGATTGGACCAGAAAAAATTCCTCCTGTCACATAATGATCAAAACACTGAATGCAATAAACAAAGAAAATATCAAAAGCAGTAAGAGAAAAAGGGTCAAGTAACGTATAAAAGGCAGGCCTATCAGAACTACACCAGACTTCTCACCAGAAACTATGAAATCTAGAAGATTCTGGGCAGATGTCATACAAACCCTAAGAGAACACTATATTAATCCTGGTTTTTTAGTACCCTTCTTGCTGGCAAGTTAAATAAATTCATGCACCTTTCCTTGCCAACCTTCATTTTTTTCATAACTATCTGCTGTATCCCAGGCAGGTCTTAATTGAAGCAGTGAGCAGAAGCCATACCATACTCTGAGTGATCTCATGTGTCCAGAGCTAATTCCCAAAATTTTATTGATTCATATTAATAAATTAACTTTTAGAGTATAGCCCTAGTGATATGATAATACATAATACCATTACTGCAACTCCAGAATGTATTTATTACATTGTGTTTCTGATTAGAAGTAACAGTCCCTGAAGAGGAGATGGCTTAATGATTGGAAGTACAGTTATAAAATATTGGTCTTAGGATATGTTAAAACCATGGCTTCGATCTTATGCTTGCATTTAATTGCATGTGTAAATAGTACACTATCTTGTAATTAACCTAACCAAGCTGAAGATTTGACAAATTAGTTACTTACATGCCTGCTTTCTCTCTCTCTCTCTCTCTCTCTCTCTCTCTCTCTCTCTCTCTCTTTCTCTCTCTCTCTCTCTCTTGTAGACACCCATAATTAACAAAGTAGGGTCTCAGTGTGTACTTTCCTTTCAGTGCTTGCTTGTGTAGTATTGACTATTCAGTACTCATAATAAATGCTCCCTACACTTAGTGACTTCTGTCCTCTTAAGGGCATACTTCACAAAACTAACAGAACCATCATAAATAGGAGGGGAATACTAATAAGAGCTTGAAAATATTTATACTCCAAGAACTAAGTTCATGGCAGCTGCATGGATGGTATAATTGTATTCTGATTCTTAATTAAAATTACATCCAATCATTTACTTGTCTGACATTTTAGGAATCTGACTTCCAAACTTTCACCAGAACTTATTTCCTTTTCTTAGCAAAATATGTATAGGGAAATTTTGTGATTTCTGTGAGATTATATCAGGTATATCTTATTATTAATAATAATGTAAATCATCAAGTTTTTCCCCTCCTTCGAGTTCATAGACAATCCCGTATATTCCATGTAGTATTTATTTATTTTTTTAAAAAAACAAGTAATTTTATTTTTAAAGAGGTTATCTTTTTTCTTTTTTATTTATAAAGAATTGCCTCTACATATCTTAATGTATGTTTTCATTTGCAAAAAAATAAAATTTGACAAAAAAATTCCTAGTCTAGTCCTATACTTCAATTGGAGAATCTTTTGAGTCTAGAGTCTAACATCTAGTCAGTTTTGATAAGTGTACCATAAATATTGTTGGCCTTGGAGACCATTTTATTTTTTTGTATTTTATATAAAATTAGCCCAACCAAAATTTAGGTGCTCATATAAAACCAAAAGAGAAGTGACTCCAATGCAAATAGCATCTGAATATGTAGAAGTTCTAGTAGACTTCCATATCTGATGGCCATATTCACATTACATGGGATTTGAGCTGGTGAGCTATACCTACAGATTGGAACTCATGTGGATGACAGTTTACATCTCACACTATTGGCATATGGATTCACATTATGCTTATAGGTCATGTGATTTCCATGAGAGTTTTATTCATTAGCAGAAAACATAAGCTGCCAAAACACATTAACTAAAGCATATGGAAAATTTTTGCATTATCTTTTCCATATCACTTAGCACCTTAATCCATCTGGTTAGATAGCATTTATATTCATCTTCTTCCTTAATAGGAAGATGTGGTATTGCTTTGTTAAATAATTTTAGGTATGATGCACAAATCATCTAATGAGGATATTCCTGGTATATATTTATAATAATGTTTTGCTGGTATAAAAGGAAAAATTTAAAAAACCTATGAGAAATAACAAGTCAATTCTTCATATCGTGAAATATTTTATTGTTTTCTCTATGTAAAAACTTGGATTAAGTAAGGTATGAAGTTTTATAAACACATGTTAATACACACAAAACAGATTATTAAGAAGTGATAGTGACATCTTCATATGTGGGGAACAGATGACACATAAACAATAAGGAACTAGCATGAAATGGAAGCCATGGTGTTTACATTTCCTAAGTCTGACTTTTCTTAATTGTGCTGCTGCATTGAACCAACTCAATTTCCTAAACTGTTGGGTCTAATTAGCAGCACAATGTAATAAAATGGACTTATAATGATGGTATTAAACCATATCACATCACTAGGTCTGTAAACTAAAGGTTAGTAGCTATTATCATTAGTCAACAAAATTTTTCCAGTTAGCTCTAGACAAAGAAGATCAAAAGTTTTATGTTCAAATCTATGTTAAAATGTGATGTTCAATATTACACCAAATCAAATAAGTTTTATCATTTATAACATATTTATGCTATTATAATTGCTACAGATTGAGGCTTTATGGTACACTATTTGAAATATCCTAAAATATGATGTTCACATTGGTACTGCAATAAATTTTGGTACTTGCCTGCTTTTATTTTTACTAAAACTTACTGGAATTTTTTAATATTTTTTGTATTCAGATGAAAATATAGGTATAATTCCCCAAATACACTGATTTCATGTGACTCTAAAGACATTTCGCTTGGTAGATGTTTGGACTCAAAACTGGTACATCCCATCTACCTTTCCCTCTGAGTAGCTCTTTAAGAAACATATTGGAAACCTTTTACAATATATGAGCAATACAAACATGGTTCAGATTGTATCAAGCATATACTATATCAAAAGTTTTATAATATTTTCTAGAATGTATAATATTTATTCATTAAACCAACTTTAGTGTGTCTAACAGCATCTGTGGTGTGTGCCACTTTGATTTAGGAGTTTTGCTAGCAAACACAGAGCTAGAGGGTATCAGTCATTCTATATGCCTATCTGCAATGTTATCATAATATTTAAATTGACATTGTACTTTTCAACACATACCTCTTTAATAAATATAGTATCATATTGGGCAGAAGTCTCAGAAATTAGAGTTACTGGTCTTTCTCCTGGAAGTCCTAAATTACAACTCCTAGCACCCACATACTTACTGGCTCATAACCATCTGTAATTCCAATCCTAGGGTAACTGTTGCCATCTTCTGTCATTGGTGGGTGTGTACCAGATATCAGACATGCAGACAAAATTCCCATACACATAAAACAAATAAGTACTATTGGACTACAGCAATTAGTGCTATGAGTACAGCATATTCTTCTAGAGGACCAAAGGTCAAAGCCCCTACTCACATGACATCCTACAATTACTTTTAGGAAATCCTGCCATTGTATCTTGAAAGTTTGCTACTTTATGCTGTCTGGCAACTCTAAGACCACAATATTAACTTTTGAGATATGAAGAAACAGAATATGTGTGGGTGGTATTGCAAAATTTATCCTTTTATTTTATACAGTTTCAAAGCTAATATTGTTCCCTGAGACTCAAAAAAGAATTCGACTTATGTTTGAATATTGCTGAAACTGTTGAAACTATGGATGGTGTTGGAGAACAACTTGATTCATTTTCCATTATTAAAGTGACATTCTATAATGCTTAGGGGTAGCACATTATAGTTTAAGATGTGTTTAATGCTGAATTGATGAGAGATAAACTTGTAGTGCTTAATGTTTAATATTGATTGTTAATTTGATCAGATTGATAATTGCCCAAGAAACCAGCAAATTATACTCATAGATACTTCAAGAGAGGAATAACTAAAGGAAGGGTATACTCATATCTGAATTGCAGTCCACCATTTATTTGACTGTCAATATAAATGACATATAAGTAAAAAAGATGATAATGCAGGAATTCACTTCTTTGCTCGTGGCCATTATACCTTGAGCTTCTCTCCTCTGCCACACCTTCCTCAGCATAATATAGTGACACTCTCAGATTATAAAACCATGCTGATTCAATTTTATGTTGAAAATAGAAAACTTCTAAGTGTTATTACTGATTTTATGATTTGGACATCACAGAAGTTGTGTGACTCTAATTGACTTGTAATCAAACTTCAAGTGAGTGGAGATGCACAGTTTGTGCTTCCAGCCTCCCCTGAGGGCCAGGCCTAAGTCTACACAAGAGATTTGAGTACAGTGCAAGAAACCTTCCTGTGAATCCTAAGGGGGCTGTTGTGGAGCTTGCCTTCATATGGCATAATATAATCAGAACTTCATATGTCATACGATAGTCAGGACCTAGGATATCATATGGCATATATGAAATAGAACATCATATATTATAAAATAGGATTCCAGGTGGATTATTATCATCACAGGTTGCTATCACAGATGTGATAAGGATAAGAAGCCAGGCTTCCTCTTAGATTAGGGGAAGAATAAAACATCTGATAGCATTAAGAATACATTTTCTTCAGATTGCTCTCGAGTGAGCTCACTCTAGTATTAGAAATACATACCTAAAGAAAGAAGGACCAATACACGAGGTGGTATGACAACCTCTTACAGAATAACCTACTGATAAAAGCTCCATAATGCCTGAAGGGCAAAAATTACAAGTTATTGAGAGAGTCCCAACAGAGTTTTATAAGAAATGAAATGGAACCAGCTAACATTATGTTGACAAGCAAATATCAGATTAATTTGGGGGAGCATGTGCAGGAACTCAATTTTCAAATCCTTAAACAAAAACTTCAAACAGGACAAGAATGGAGACTCTAGGTAAAAAGAGCAAACGTTATCAATGTAGGAAGAGAGGACATTCAAGTATTCAAGACAAAATGCCTAGTTTTAAAAAGTCAAGAGAATTCATGTTCTTCAGATTTTGTGAGGACTAAAACATTAACATGAATACATTTGTCATTGGGAACAACAATTATTGAATAGATGGGGAGATTAGAGTCTGTACTTTCTTGGTTTTCTACCTTTTCATGTTTGCAGTGAGTATTGCCTTAGGTCCTCTCCATTTTATCAATGTGCCCAGATTCCTGCTAAATTACAACCACTTTTTAAAGAAAATCTCATGTTTTGTAAAACCTCAAGGTAGGAGAAGATACAGGAGCAGGAGAGGTGTAAATAAATACCCAAGCAGAGGAAATATTTGCTTGGTGTTTGCAAAAGGAAAATGTTTAGTGACTAAGTGCCCATACATCTTCAGACATTCTTAATTGCATAAAGGTGCCCTGCTATTTGAACACAATTCTCATTTAAGATAATGCTATTAAAAATATTCAGTTGGGTAACAGGAAGAACGACTGGTGGAAGTGTAAAATTTCAGTGATTGTATGACACATAAGAGTTGTCCTAACAATAAATCATAAAAATTATAGACAAACCTGGTTAAGTTTAAAAGCACATTGTAAAAATTTCCATCCATGTTAGTATATAGTGTTTAGCCACTCATATTTAGACAGTTGTGCTCCTGAGACTTCATGTTGCATATAAAGATAAATATTTAGAATGTAGTTAGGTATTCATGATGAAACTACAGGACACTATATTCCTGTCATTTTTTCTCTAGAGGTGGGTCCCTTGAAATTGAGTACTGATTGGCTCTTGTTTTTGTAGCCATTTCTATTAGAATATCACACAAACTTGCTGGTATTCTATCTTTAACAAACTTTTCATGACTTCTCCACAATGCTCCTTGGGCCGTAGATGCAGGAGATATGGTGCAACACTTACGATCTACAACAACAACCAGCATGTCAAGGTACCTATATAAAGGTATACTAACTGGCTTTCAGAAGTTCGTGGTAAACAAGAGCTGCCTAATTACATTTGAGGCTTCCTTAGAAGGGGAGAAATAATGGTTGATACTAGATACATAGCCTGGTGCTGGTGAGGTCAGGATTATATTATTGTCACTCTCCTACACCAGTACAACTCTCTTCTATGCACTAAAATATATCTCTTTCCAATTAGATAAATCCATCATCTGTATCGGGTTAAAATTAAGAAAAAGTACCACCCCACCATAGACTCTGTAAAAGGCAGGAGTTATGTGCTGTGGCACTGCACCCACATACCTGGTAAAGATGACTCTAAAACTTAAATAGTTAACCAAATATCTTTATGTATATAAAACTCCCAATTACATAATGCCAGTTTACTATGATAAAGTTTTATCCCAATATTTGTAACCTCTCCAAAACAGAAGAAATATGTCGGATGCCATCTGGATATCTGTGTCTCCTCCTCTCTACTAGTGAGTTTCCCCAGCCTCCCTCTCTCTTTCCCTCACTTCTCTTAGCTCCTCCTCCTCCTCCTCTCTCCCCTCCAATCACTGGCTTCTCACTGCCTCAATGTGAAATTTTAGGAAATATCTTGCAACATTGCATCTATTCCAGCTCAAAGGAAACACTCAACAGAAAATGGTGATGATCACAAAAACGAAACAAAACAAAGCAAAAAACTCAATTGGATTTGTGCCATAGATCAATGATTTTAAGGGTCTCCAGCACCAATGGCACATTTTCCTATTAGTGGTCCTTTTTCATTGATCAATATGGACCTTTTAAAGGTTCTTTTTCATCTTAGTTTAATTTTGGTAGATTGTATATACATACATGTATTACTTTAAGACTTATTTCCAATTTACTATAATACAAAATTTAATGTGAATGCTATTATTTTTTAAATTGCATGCAAAAATAATATTTTAAATTATTAAAATAAATAAATTATTAAAATTATTAAAAATAATTTTATTGATTTGGGACTTGAGAACTAGGCAACCCTGTCTCGGCAATGGGTACCACACTTGGGCTACAGCTTTAAGGAGAGCTTCCATTCCAGTTATTGGGGTGGGGAGCTACATAGAGCTCCTGGAGTACATCACTGGAGCAAGTTTTGAAAGTTCACAGCTTAGCCCCACTGTCTGCTCATTCTCTCTGCTTTCAATATGTGGTTGAGATGTGATGAGTGAGCTTTCTCCTCTTGGTATCTACTGCCCTGCCTTCCCACCATTCCAAGGATCTGTAACCTCAATTCAAAATAAACTCTTCTGCTTTTCCCTTGAGATGCTTTTGGTCAGTGTACTTTATTACAGCAACAATATAGAAAATAATACTTATTCTAACTCTGTTTCTCACTTATTCTATCAGCTTTAAATTTTCATCTTGCATACTGTTGAATAAATTCCCTGAAAAATTTTTTCTACCAAATAGCAGAAAGTTGTTCTTTATTAACATTTAACTCTTGAAAGTATATTTTAAATAACATTTTCTATAATATATGGAGGTTATAGCCTTGTTTTTGTTTGTCACAATTGCTTATCTTTTAATAGTCAAAACATATAGTGCAGGTATTAATTTAGAATACTCATTGCTTGTAACCGAAGTACATGAACTATTTAATGCACTTTTTAATGTTCCTATTTTTCTTATTCAATATACTCTTTATTCGTATTTCAGATGATTTACCCTTTCCTGGATTCCCCCTCCCTGAAAGTCCCATAAGCCCTCTTTCCTCCCCCTGTTCCCCAATCCACCCCTTCCTGCTTCCCTGTCCTGGTATTCCCCTACACTACTGCACTGAGCATTTCAGGACCAGGGGCCGCTCCTTCCTTCTTCCTGGGCTTCATTTGATATGTGAATTGTGCCTTGGGTTTTCCAAGCTTCTAGGCTAATATCCACTTAACAGTGAGTGCATACCATGAATGTACTTTTGTGATTGGGTTACCTCACTTAGGATGATATTCTGTAGTTCCATCCATTTGTCTAAGAATTTCATGAATTCTCTGTCTTTAATAGCTGAGTAGTACTCCATGGTGTAAATGTACAACAATTTCTGTATCCATTCTTTTGTTGAAGGACATTTGGGTTCTTTCCAGCTTCTGGCTATTATAAATAGGGCTGCTATGAACAGCCCTATTTATAGTGGAGTATGTATCCTTATGATAGGCTGGGGAATACTCTGGGTTTATGCCCAGGAGTGGTATAGCGTGGTCCTCCAGTAGTATCATATCCAGTTTTCTGAGGAACTGCCAGAGTGATTTCCAGAGTGGTTGTACCAGTTTGCAACCCCACTATCGGTGGAGGAGTGTTCTTCTTTCTCCACATCCTCACAAACACCTGCTGTCTCTTGTTTTTTCTTTTTGTTTTTTGGTTGTTTGTTTTTTGTTTTTTGTTTTTTTTGGATTTGATTTTTTCGAGACAGGGTTTCTCTGTATAGCCCTGGCTGTCCTGGAACTCACTCTGTAGACCAGGCTGACCTCGAACTCACAAATCCGCCTGCCTCTGCCTCCCAGAGTGCTGGGATTACAGGTGAGCACCACCACCGCCGGGCTGTCTCCTGAGTTTTTAATCTTAGCCATTCTGACTGGTGTGAGGTGACATCTCAGGGTTGTTTTGATTTGCATTTCCCTGATGACTTATGATGTTGAACATTTCTTTAGATGTTTCTCAGCCATTTGATATTCCTCAGGTGAAAATTCTCTGTTTACCTTTGTACCCCATTTTTAATAGGGTTATTTGGCTCTCTGGAGTCTACCTCCTTGAGTTCTTTGTATATCTTTTATAAGACCTCTGTTGGACATAGGGTTGGCACAGATCTTTTCCAAATTTGTTGGTTGCTATTTTGTTCTTTTGACAATGTCCTTTGCCTTACAGAAACTCAGTAATTTTATGAGGTCCCATTTGTCAATTCTTGATCTTAGAGCATAAGCTATTGGTGATTTCTTCAGAAAATTTTCCCTGTGTCCATTTTTCTCAAGGGTCTTCCCCAGTTTCTTTTCTATTAGTTTCAGTATGTCTGGTTTTATGCTGATATCCTTGATCCACTTGGACTTGAGGTTAGTAGAAGGAGATAAGAATGGATCAGTTTGCATTCTTCTGCATGTTGACCTCCAGTTGAACCAGCACCATTTGTTGAAAAGGCTATCTTTTTTCCACTGGATGGTTTTAGCTACTTTGTTTAGATCAAGTGGCCATAGGTGTGTGGGTTCATTTCTGGGTTTTCTATTCTATTCCATTGATCTACCTGCCTGTCACTGTACCAATACCATGCAGTTTTTAACACTATTGCTCTGTAGTACTGCTTGAGGTTTGGGAATAGTGATTCCCCCAGAAGTTCTTTTACTGTTGAGAATAGTTTTAGCTCTCCTGGGTTTTTTGTTATTCCAGATGAATTTGAGAATTGCTCTTTCTAACTCTATGAAGAATTGAGTTGAGATTTTGATGGGGATTACTTTGAATCTGTATATTGCCTTTGGCAAGATGGCTATTTTTACTATATTAATCCCATCAATCCTCGAGCGTGGAAGAGTTTTCCATCTTCTGAGGTCTTCGATTTCTTTCTTCAAAGACTTGAGTTTAATGCACTTTTTGGTGAATTAAACATTGATAACTTTGTTTTTTTGCTAATAATTTCTGTGAATTCTACATCTCCATATTATTTAATACTATTGTCTGGAAAAAAACACTCTTTTCCTCAGACTTAAAAATTAAGACTATTTCAGGAAAACCACACACACACACACACACACACACACACACACACACACACACGTGTTTAGAGTGTCTGAGTAAGCTAATTTTTGTCATCTTTATTTTGGAAATATATCACAGCTATAGAATTGGTCTTAAAGATAAAGAGAAATGGAAAATATTTAAATAGTGGAAGGATAATACTTTGGTTCTTAAGCCTATGTCAAGTAAATCTTTATTTTCCATGTTTCTACACATGAAAATTGTTTTACCTTAAATAATTTGAAGGTTAAAATAAAATAATAGGATCCATTGTTAACATATCAGTAACCACAGAATTATATGTCTTTTTACATGGTACTAATTTACAAAGCAGATGTGCTTCTGTAAAGTGATAAGTGAGTGTTTAGAAGGTGGTTCATTGCATAGAATGATGCTGAAATCTCATTCATGTAGTGCATTATCAATGAGCACTACTCATTCTTCCTTTTCTTTTCCTTCTTTACAAAAAATCGGTAAACAAACCAGAAGCACTTTATAATAAGGACTACAATGGTTGCCACACAGGCGAGCAGGAATCCAATCACATCCAGAGAGTGGTACTGGTACCAGGTGAGGTTGTGTCCAAGTGGTCTCAGGTGCTTGGCCCCTTTGTGGCGCATGACAAACTCAATCCAGAAGACTGCTCTGTCCAGGGGCTTCATAGGTTGGTCATGGTGAATGGCTGACAACAACATAGCATTCTTTTTATAGCTATAAGAGATTAAAAATGTTCAGTAAAAAGCATAATGAATAAAAAACAGTTATAGATTTTATATAGATAGTATTGTATTATATTCATGTCTAAAAAGATGTTAGTAAGAATGTCTAAACTTGAGTAAACCAGATGGAAGCACATAAAGAGAAAAGTTGACAAAGTTCATGTATTTTAAGTTAGAGTTTATAGACAGTTAAACCATAAATACAAAAAAAATCAAAATGAGATATTTTTATTTGAATATATGAAACTTTGATTATCTAGTATCAGAATATGGTCCAAGAATAGCATCTTGTGATGAGATTTCTAACCATTTGTGAGAAAACTCTATTTAAAACAAGAGTCTCATAACTTCAATTTCTTCAAAAACATAGATGTGTTCATGGATTTTGTTTTTGCACCCCTTCCAGTGTAGCCAACAGGCTTGAGTTTACTTCATGTTATTCATTACATCAGAGTATTTTTATTTTTTCATATGCCTCTATGAAAAATCATTTTTCACTGTGTATGGCTAACCTGCCATGTATAGCTTGCTCTTGTGATTGTTATGATCTTCGTTTTTGGTTAGCATTGTCATTTTAAAAGTAACAGTTCTTGTTGCCAACAAGTGCTTGCTGACAGGGGCCTGATAGAGCTGTCTCCTGAGTAGCTCTGTCAGTACCATACAAATACAGAGATGGGTACTCCTAGTCAACCTTTAGATTGAGCACAAAGTCCCCAATGGAGGAGCTAGAGTAAGGACCCAAGGATCTGAAGGAGCTATCAGTCCCATAGGAAGAACAACATTATGAATAATCCAGTACCCCCAGATCTCCCAGGGACTAAACCACCAACCAAAGAATACACATGGAGGGACCTATGGCTCCAGCTGCATATGGAGAAGAGGATGACCTTGTTGGACATCAAAGGGAAGAGAAGCCCTTGGCCCTGAGAAAGCTCTATTACCCAGCAGAGAGATAATGAAAGTAACAGAAGTTATAAACTAAATGGATTTAACAGATATCTACAAAACTCTCATCCTAAAACACAAGAATATGCCAAATAGAACATTCTTCAAAACTGATCATATAATCAGACACAAATAAGCCTCAATAGGCACAAGAAGAATGACATAATCCCATGCATTCTAACAGATCAACAAGGACTCAGGCTACTCTTCAAAAACAACAAAAACAACAGAAAGCCCATGGACTCATGGTAACTGAATAACTCTTTTCTCAGTGATAACATAGTCAGGGAAAAAATAAAGAAACATCAAAAACTTTATAGCATTCAATGAAAATGAATATATGTCAAACCCAAATTTATGGGACACAATGCAAGTATTGTTTAGATGAAAAGTCATTGCACTATGTGCTTTTATAAAGAAATTGGAGAGATCCCATTCTAACAATTTAACATCAAACCTAAAATTTCTAGAACAAAAAGAAGCAAACTTACCCAAGAAGAGTAGAGCAAAGCAAATAGCCAAATTCAGAGCTGAAATCAACCATTTAGAAACAAAAGAGAATAATACAGAAGAGCAACAAAACAAGAACAGGTTCTTTGAGAAAAACCAACAAGATAGATACACCCTTAGCTAAACAAACTAAAGGGCACAGAGACAGCATCCAAATTTAAAATACCAGAAGTGAAAATGCAAACATTACTGAAGATTTAAAAAAATCTTCAGATCCTAAAATAAAAGCCTATACTCCATAAAAATCTAGACTAAATGAATGATTCTTTAGACAGATACCTGGTACCAAAATTAAATCAAGATCAGATAAGCCATCTTTTTTTTTGCTCAAGTATTTTTTTTTAATTTTCTACATTCTTTGTTTACATTTCAAATAATTTCAACTTTCCCAGTTACCCCCTCCCCATAAGTCCCATAAAACCTCCCTCTCTACCAATTAACCAATCAACCCCCTTCCATTTCTCATTCCTGGTAATCCCCTACATTGCAGCATCAAGTCTTTCTAGAACCAGGGCCCTCTCCTTCCTTCTTCTTGGTAATCATTTGATATGTTAATTGGGTCTTGGGTATTCAGAATTTCTGGGCTAATATCCACTTATCAGTGACTGCATTCCATGTGTGTTCTTTTGAGATTGGGTTACATCACTAAGGATGATATTTTCCAGTTCCAACCATTTGCTTAAGAAATTCATGAATTCATTGTTTTTAATTGTGGAGTATTCCACTGTGTAAATATAACACATTTTCTGTATTCATTCCTCCATTGAGGAACATCTGGGTTCTTTCCAGCTTCTGGCTATTATAAATAAGGCTCCTATAAACATAGTGGAGCATGTGTCATTATTGCATGCTGGGGAATCCTCTGGGTATATGCCCAGCAGTGGTATAACAGGGGCCTCTGGAAGTGTCATGCCCAGGTTTCTGAGGAACCACCAGATTGATTTCCAGAGTGGTTGTACCAACTTCCAATTCCACCAGCAGTGGAAGAATGTTCCTCTTTCTCCACATCCTTGGTAACACCTGCTGTCTCCTGGGTTTTTAATCTTAGCCATTCTGACTGGTGTGAGGTGAAGTCTCAGGGTTGTTTTATTTGCATTTCTCTGATGACTAATGATGTTGAAAATTTTTAGGTGATTCTCAGCCATTTGAAATTCTTCAGGTGAAAGTTCTTTGTTTAGTTCTGTACCACATTTTTAATAGGGTTATTTGGCTCTCTGGAGTCTACCTTCTTGAGTTCTTTGTATATATTAGATATTAGCCCTCTGTCAGAAGTAAGGTTAGGGAAGATATTTTCCCAATTTGTTGGTTGTCATTTTATCCTATTGACAGTGTCCTTTGCCTTACAGAAAATTTGTAATTTATGAGTTTCCATTTGTCAATTCTTTATCTTAGAGCATAAGCTATTGGTATTCTGTTCAGGAAAATTTCCCCCGTGCCCATGTTCTCAAGGGTCTTCCCCAGTTTCTTTTCTGTTAGTTTCAGTGTGTCTAGTTTGAAGTGGAGGTCCTTGATCCACTTGGACTTGAGCTTAGTAGAAGGAGATAAAAATGGATCAACTTGCATTCTTCTGCATGCTGACCTCCAGTTGAACCAGCACCATTTGTTGAAAAGGCTATCTTTTCTCCACTGGTTGGTTTTAGCTCCTTTGTTTAAAATCAAGTGACCTTAGGTGTGTGGGTTCACTTCTGGGCCTTCAATTCAATTCCATTGACCAACCTGCCTGTCACTGTACCAATACCATGCAGTTTTTAACACTATTGCTCTGTAGTACTGCTTGAGGTCGGGAATAGTGATTCCCCCAGTTGTTCTTTTACTGTTGAGAATAGTTTTAGCTATCCTGGGTTTTTTGTTTTTCCAGATATTAGAGAATTGCTCTTTCTAATTTTCTAAAGAACTGAGTTGGGATTTTTATAGGGAATGCATTAAATCTGTATACTGCTTTTGGCAAGATGGCTATTTTTACTATATTAATCTTGCCAATCTATGAGCATGGAAGATTTTTCCATTTTTTGAGGTCTCCTTCAATTTCCTTCTTCAGACACCCATAGTTCTTGTCATACAGATCTTTCACTTGATTGGTTAGAGTCACTCCAAGATACTTTATATTGTTTGTAGCTATACTGAAGAGTGTCAAGTCCCCAATTTCTTTCTCAGCCTGCTTATCCTTCAAGTATAGGAAGGCTAATGATTTGCTTGAGATGATTTTATAACCAACACTTTGCTGAAGTTGTTTATCAGCTGTGGGAGTTCTCTGGTGGAGTTTTTTGGGACACTTAAATATACTATCATATCATCTACAAATAGTGAGAGTTTGACTTCTTTTCCAATTTGTATCCCTTTGACCTCCTTATGTTGTCTAATTTCTCTAGCTAGGACTTCCAATGCTATATTGAAATATGGAGAGAGGGGCAGCCTTGTCTAGTCCCTGATTTTAGTGGGATTGCTTCAAGTTTCTCTCCATTTAGTTTGATGTTGGCTATGGGTTTGCTGTATATTGCTTCTACTATATTTAGGTATGGGACTTGAATTCCTGTTCTTTCCAAGACTTTTAGCATGAAAGGATGCTGAATTTTCTCAAAAGCTTTTTCAGCATCTACTGAAATTACCATGTGTTTTTTTTACTGGGTTTGCTTATGTAGTGGATTACATTGATGGGTTTCCATATATTGAACCATCCCTGCATCCCTGAGATGAAGCCTACTTGATCATGGTGAATGATTGTTTTGATATGCTCTTGGATTGAGTTGGCAGTAACTTTATTGATTATTTTTGCATCGATATTCATTAGGGAAAGTGGTCTGAAGTTCTCTTTGTTGGATCTTATGTGGCTTTGGTATCAGCACCACTATGTGGCTTGGTAGAAAGAATTGGGTAGTGTTCCTTCTGTTTCTATTTGCTGGAATATTTTGAAAAGTAATGGTGTTAGGTCTTCTTTCAACATCTGATAGAAAACTGCACTAAAACCATCTGTTCCTCTGTTTTATTTAGTTGGAAGACTTTAAACAATCACTTCTATTTCTTTAAGGGTTTGGGGACTGTTTAGATGATCCTGATTTAAATTTGGTACTTGGTATCTGTCTAGGAAATTGTTCATTTCCTACAGATTTCCCAATTTCCTTGATTATAGGTTTTTGTAGTAAGATCTGCTGATTGTGTGAATTTCCTCAGATTCTGTTGTTATATCTCCCTCTTCATTTCTAATTTTGATAATTTGGATATTGTCTCTGTGCCCTCTGATTAGTTTGGCGAAGGGATTATCTATCTTGTTGACTTTCTCAAAGAACCAGCTCCTGGTTTGATAATTCTTTGTATGGTTCTCTTTGTTTCTACTTGATTGATTTCAGCTCTGAGTTTGATGATTACCTGTCTTCTACTTGTCTTGGGTGAATTAGCTTCTTTTTCTTTCAGGACTTTCAGGTGGGCTATTAAGCTTCTAGTGTATGCTCTCTCCAGTTTGTTTTTGGAGGCACTCATGACTATGAGTTTTCCTCTTAGCACTGCTCTCATTGTGTTCCATAAATTTGGGTATGTTGTGCCTTCATTTTCATTACATTCTAAAAAGTCTTTGATTTCTTTATTTATTTCTTCCTTGACAAAGGTATCATTGAGTAGAGTATTGTTCAGCTTCCATGTGTATGTGGACTTTCTGTTGTTTTTGTTGCTATTGACGACCACTCTTACTCCATAGTGATCTGATAGGAGGCATGGGATTAGTTTGATCTTCTTATACCTGTTGAGGTCTGTCTTGTGACCAATTATATGGTTGATTTTGGAGAAGGTATCATGATGTACTGAGAAGAAGGTGCATTCCTTTGCTTTAGGATGAAATTTTCTATATGTATCTGTTAAATCTAATTGGTCCAAAGCTACAATTAGTTTCATTGTGTCCCTGTTTAGTTTCCATTTTCCTCATCTGTCCATTGAGGAGAGTGGAGTGTTGAAGTCACCCACAATTATTGTGTTAGGTGCAATGTGTACTTTGAGCTTTAGTAAAGTTTCTTGTAGGAATGAGGGTGCCCTTGCATTTGGAGCATAGATGTTCACAACTGAGAGTTCTTCTTGGTGGGTTTTTGCTTTGACCAGTAAGAAGTCTCCTCCTGTCTCTCCTTTGATGGCTTTAGGTTGAAAGTCATTATCTGATATTAGAATGGCTACTCCGGCTTGTTTCCTGAGACCATTTGTTTGTAAAATTGTTTTCCAGCCTTTTACTCTGAGGTAGTGTTTGTTTGACACTGAGGTGTGTTTCCTGTATGCATCAAAATGTACAGTTTTGTTTAAGTATCCAGTTTGTTAGTCTATGTCTTCTTATTGGCGAATTGAGTCCATTGATGCTACGAGATATTAAAAATAGTGATTATTACTTCCTGTTATTATTGATGTTATTTTTATTTTGAGTGGTTATCTTGGGTTTGATGAAAGAAGGTTACTATCTTGCTTTTTCCAGGATGTAGTTTCCCTCCTTCTATTGGCATTTTCCACCTATTATCCTTTGTAGGGCTGGGTTTGTGGAAAGATATTTTGTAAATTTGGTTTTATCTTGGAATATCTTGATTTCTCCATCTGTGGTGATTGAGAGTTTTGTTGGGTTTAGTAGTCTTGGCTGGCATTTGTGTTCTATTTAGTTCATGAGATCTGCCCAGCATATTCTAACTTTCATGGTCTCTAGTGAGAAGTCTGGTGTAATTCTGATAGATCTTCCTTTATATGTTATATGGCCTTTTTCTCTTACTGCCTTTAATATTCTGTCTTTGTTTAGTACATTTGGGGTTTTAATTATTACGTGACAGGATGTGTTTCTGTTCTAGTCCAGTCTGTTTGGAGTTCTGTAGGCTTCTTGTATGTTCATGGGCATCTCTCTCTTTAGGCTAGGGAAGTTTTCTTCCATAATTTTGTTGAAGATAATTTTTTGGCCCTTTAAGTTGTAAATCTTCACTCTCATCTATACCTATAATACTTAGGTTTGGTCTTCTCATTGTGTTCTGGATTTCCTGGATATTTTGGGTTACAAGCTTTTTGCGTTTTGCATTTTCTTTGACTGTTGAGTTTATAGTTTCTATGGTATCTTCACCAACTGAGTTTTTTTCTCCTATCTGTTGTATTCTGTTGTTGATATTTGCATCTATGACTCCTGATTTCTTCCCAAGGTTTTCTATCTCCAAAGTTGTCTCCCTTTGTAATTTCTTAATTGTTTCTACTTCTGTTTTTAGATCCTGGATGGTTTTGCTCAGTTCCTTCACTTGTTTCTTTGTGTTTTCCTATGATTAATTTTTATGTTTCCTCTTTCATGGCTTCTGCCTGTTGACCCAATTTCTCCAGTATTTCTTTAAGCGATTTTTGCATTTCCTCTTTATTGGCTTCTATTTGCTTCTGTTGACCCATATTCTCCTGAATTTCTTAAAATGATTTTTATGTTTCCCTTGCAAGGGCTTCTACCTTTTGATTCATTTTGTCCTGTATTTCTTTAAGAGATTTAATTATGTCCTTCTTGTGTTCCTCTAACAGCATCATGACCAGTGATTATAAATCCAAAGCTTGTTTTTCTGGTGTGTTGGGGTATCCAGGACTTGCTGTTGTTGGAGAATTGGGTTCAAATCTGCCATATTGCCTTGATTTCTGTTAGTAACATTCCTACATTTGCCTTTTGCCATCTGGTTATCTCTGGCATTAGTTGGTCCTGTTGTCACCATCTGGTGCTTGAACCTCCTGTAAGCCTGTAAGGCTATTTATGCTCCTCTGAATGACTGGGTTTCCCCTGGTACAGATTGCTGATGAATTCATGAAATTGTTAGGCAAATGGATGGAACTAGAAAATTTCATCCTTATTGAGGTAACCCAATCACAAAATAACACACATGGTATGTACTTGCTGTTAAGTGGATATTATCCCAGAAGCTTGGAATACCCAAGATGTAATTCCCAAACCACATGGAGCTTAAGAAGGAAGACCATATTGTGGATACTTTAGTCGTTCTTATATATGGTACAAATACCCATGGGATGAAACACAGAGGCAAAGTGTGGACCAAAGGCTGAATAAACGACCATCCAGAAACTGCCCCTCTGGGGATCTGTTCCATATTCAGTTACCAAACCCAGACACTATTGTGGATGCCAACAAATGCTTGCCGACAGGAGCCTGATGTAGCTGTTTCCAGAGAGGCCCTACCAGTGTCTGACAAATACAGAGGGGGATGCTCTCAGCCAATCATTTACCTGAGCACATGGTCCACAATGGAGGACCTAGAAAAAGGACACAATGAGCTGAAGGGGTTTACATCCCCATGGGAGGAACAACAATATGAATAAACCAGTATGCACAAAGCTCCCAGGGATTTAACTATCAACCAAAGAGTACATGTGGAGGGACCCATGGCTCCAGCCACATGGGTAGCAGAAGATGGCCTGGTCAGATATCAAGAGGCCCTTGGACCAATGAAGTCTCATTGCCCCAGTGTAGGGGAGTGCCAGGTCAGGGAAGCAGGAGTGGGTGGGTTAGCAATCAGGGGCAGGGGGATCAGATAGGGCATTATTGGAGGGGAAACTAGAAAAGTGGGTAGCATTTGAAATTTAACCGAAAAAAAAATTCTAGTAAAAAAAGAAAAAAAAATGAGGACATCATGTATTTTTCAGGGAAATGTATGGAAGTAGAAAATACCATCATGAGTGAGGTACTTGAGATTCAAAAGGACATGCATGGTATCTATTCACTGAAAATGTATATTAGCCAAAAAAGTACAAAATGCCCATGATACAACCCATAAACTGTAAGAAGTTTAAGAAGAAGAAAGCTGCAATGAAGATGCTACAGTCCAATTTAGTAGCAGGAAGGAAATAATCACAGAAGGCAGAGGGAAGGAGGGACCTGGGTTGGAAGGGGAGGTGGGGAAAGGGGGGGACCAGATCAGGTATGAATGGAGAAAAGAAAGAAGCCCAAACGGCCAGGAGAATGGAAATATGTAGCTGTGGGGTGGGGTAAATCTCTAGAAAGTCCCCAAGACCTGAGATTTGAGAGGCACCCAGTACTCAGTGAGAATGACCTTAGCCAAAATGCTGAACAAAAATGATACTGGTCCTGAAGATTCCACCTCCAGTATGTATTCAGGACCCTCAATGGACAGGTGGAATAACCAACCTTCAAAAATTGTGACCCAGAACTGTTCCTGTCTAAAAGAAATGCAGGGACAAAAATCGTGCAGAGACGGAAGGAATGGTCATGCAGTGACTGGTCCAACTTGTTATCCATTTCATGCCAGGCACTAAATCTTAATTCTATTACCAATGCCATGTTGTGCTTGCAGACAGAAGCCTAGCATGGTTGTCCTCTGAGAGAATCTCCCAGTACCTTACTGAGACATTTGTAGATACTTGCATCCAAATATTGGTCTGAGGTCAGGGGCCCCTATGGAAGTTAGGGTAAGGATGGAAGGAGCTGATGAGAATAGCAAGCTCCTAGGAAAAACAACAGTATCAACTAACTTGGACCCCTCAGAGATCCTAGAGGCTAAGACACAAAAGGGTTGGTCCCCAGGTGTGATGGTTTGTATATGCTTTTCCAGGGAGTGGCACTATTAGGAGGTGTGGCCTTGTTGATGTAGGTGTGTCACTGTGGGTGTGGGGTTAAGACCTTCACCCTAGTTGCCTGGAAGTCAGTCTTCCACTAGCAGCCTTCAGATGAAGATGTAGAACTCTCAGCTCCTCCTGCACCATGCCTGCCTGGATGCTGCCATGTTTCTGCCTTGATGATAATGGACTGAACATCTGAGCCTGTAAGCCAACCTCAATTAAATGTTGTCTTTTATAAAACTTGTATTGGTCATGGTGTCTGTTCACAGCAGTGAATCCCTAACTAAGACAGAAGTTGGTACCAGGAACTGGGGTATTGCTGTGATAGGCCTGACCATGCTCTTGTTTGGAAGAATGTGGGTTTTGGGACTCTGGATTTGGAAAGCCATGGAATCCTTTAAGTGGGGCTTAATGTGCTAGGAATATGGAAGACAGTGGTGCTGAGGGTCATTTTAACTGTGTAGGCCTGACAGCCCAAGAGTTTTCAATGGAGAAGAACTTTAATATGTGGTTGAGAGACTGTTTTTGTGTTGTTTTGTTTACCAACATGGCTGCTTTTTGCCATTGTCTGAAGAGACTGCCTAGGGCTAAGGTAAAGAGATTTATATTAATTGCATCTTCAAAGGAAGTCTCAAAAAAGCCCAACAAAGACTTTGTTCTCTGGTTAAGTCTGATGAAGAGAATTTTGAACAAACATAGCAAGCTGAGAAAGGAAAAGTACAAAATATATAGTTTGAGTATTAAAGGGACTCCAGGAAGTGAAATGGAGCTGAATTCAAGGATATTAAATTGAATTAAAGGAGTGGTGAATTTGGGGGCAAGATTCACCCAGTTAACTTTAGGTCCAGGCATGGTCGTGCAAGCCTTTAATCCCAGGAGGCAAAGAAAAGCAGATCTCTGAGTTCAAGGCCAGCCTAGAACAGAGCAAATTCTAGGTGAAGAAAAGCTTTAATCCAGGCTTGGTGGACCACACCTTTAATCCCAGTGCTTCGGAGACAGGCATGCAGATCTCTGAGATCAAAGTCAGTCTATGGAGCAAGATTCAGGACAGCTAACTTAGGCAGTGAAGGAGCAGCGAAAAAAGGAAGCTAGTGATAATGTAATAGAACAAGGGGGCCAATGTTCCAGCTCCTGCAAGCAGCAGAACTCAGCAGCTTCAGCCATGTGTCTCTGGCTTTATATTCAAGAGGAGAGGGAGACTACTGGGCCAATTGATTCTGGTTAGCTGGAGCTAAGAAATTAGTGGTGATTAAGAAAAGACCAGCATCACTGAGGCAAAATATGGGAAGCATGTGAGAGCACAAAGAAGCTGTATTCCAGAGATAGCCAAGTGTTCCTCATGCTGCAGCTGTACTTGGTAACATGTAAGAATCATCCAGGTCGTACTGGTTTTGAAGGCATGAAGGCATCATGAAGAACAGCTGAGGCTTGGTACTGTGAGAGGCCATGAAAGGCCATTAGTGAAAATGTACCCTCAGTTGTAATTGACAGCCCAGGACTGAAGGGGTCATGCAAAGGAGTTGAGGCTTGGTACTATAAAGAGAGCCTATGAGAGGCTTTGGTGAAGTATAGTTGCAGTGGAAGACCCTAGCATATTGGAGATGCCAGTAACATGGGATGACCACCAAGAACAGCAGTGGCCATGGAGTGGATCAATCTGAACTTAGAGTGCTACAGAGGGCAGAGCTGGAGAAGTGACTCCAGCTCTTTGGAGATACACAGAAGATCATGTGTGGATCTCAGACATTGGAAAAAGAAACTGTGAATCTGAAATTGACTTGGGGTACCCAAGATGTTAAAGATGCCAGAGCCACAGGATGCCTGCTAAGAAAGCTGCTAACAGGGAGTGGAACAAGCCCAGGAGAAAGAACCTAGTTGCAGTCAACAAGGATGAAAAAGGAGTTGGATATCTGAAGACTGCTTTGCCATCAGACATGGAGATGCAGAGTTTGGACTTTGCCCAGCTGGTTTCTAGTCTTGCTTGGAGGATTACAGTTAAGTGGTTGAATGAATCTCAGAAGAGACCTTGAACTTTGATCTTTTAACACTATTGAGACTGCTATAGATTACAGGGACTTTTGAAGTTGGACTAAATGCATTTTGCATTATGCTATGTTTAAGTATGGCCCCCATAGACTCATGCTTGAACAAGCCTACGGGGGCCAGGGAGTGGAATGTGATGGTTTGTATATGCTTTTCCCAGGGAGTGGCACTATTAGGAGGTGTGGCCTTGTTGGAGCAGGTGTGTCACTGTGGGTGTGGGTTTAAGACCTTCACCCTAGTTGCCTGGAAGTCAGTCTTCCACTAGCAGCCTTCAGATGAAGATGTAAAACTCTCAGCTCCTCCTGTACCATGCCTGCCTGGATGCTGCCATGTTTCTGCCTTGATGATAATGGACTAAACCTCTGAGCCTGTAAGCCAACCCCAATTAAATGTTGTCTTTTATAAAACTTGCATTGGCCATGGTGTCTATTCACAGCAGTGAATCCCTAACTAAGACACCAGACACATATGTAGTAGAGGACTGCCTCATTTGGCTTCAGTGGGAGATGATGTGCTTAATCCTGTAGAGAATTGATATTCCGGGGAATGGGGATGCCATGTGGGGTGGGGTGTGGAGGGGGTGGGTTGGTGCGTGTGTATGGGTGCACTCTCTGAGGCAAAGGGGATGGAGGTGGGTTTAAGAACTAATATAGTGGGCATCATGTGGTGGGACAACATTTGGAATGTAAATAAAATAAATAATTAAAAAAATAAAATGCCAATTAAAATAAAAATAGGTAAGACTTAACATTTCACACTGGAGGTGTCTTTGACTGTATTGTTGAAAAGAGTATTGATGAGTACATAAAGGAGAAATGTGACTCAGAATCATTAGTCCTTAGCCCTAAATATCAGTTTGTGTAGCACAACAGGTAGTAATTGCAGTGGTGGTTGCTTACATGTCTACTGTTTACAAAGTACAAGAGGAAACTTGTGTATTTCCTCTCATTATATCATCTTCATTTCTCAGTATGCATATTTCAGTTATTTAAATTGAGGATTAAATGTATCTGATGGAGGAATGGGAAGAGGAGAGGCTTCTTTACAGATGGGGATGGAGGTAAATACTGAAGGTATGAAGACAGTGAAAGGAGATAGCAGAATTCAACAAATCTGGTAAGCGATATGGGAAGAGGGGAAGGGGGCCAGAGGGGGGAACAAGGTGAATAGGGAGATGGCAAAAATAACAAGATGAATGTTGACAAAGCCCAAAAGGGCGATGGTATTAATTATCCAAATCATGTACAAAAATGATCATAGACATGTTCATTTGCTTTACTCTAATAGGTTCTCACTTTTTTCCTAAAATACTGGGTTGCACAGTTATACATCCAACCATACGCTTAATTTTATGTTCATATCTATCATTTCAATGATGCAAGTTATAACTGCCATAAAAGTTGCATATCTATTTTATAACATTTCAGGTTTCTCCATTGTAATGTTTTCCTGTAGCTTCTCTGGGCAATCCATCTGATGCCATTCTTAGTGTTTGTTTCATTTGTTCTCATTCATTGGCTATGTACATTTTGTACTGTCTTTAAAACTCTGACCGATTTCTTTACTAAAAAAATTTGAAAAGAAAAATTGACCAGATTTGATGGCACATGACTCTTGGTCAAGCAGTGTGGACAATGAAGCAAAAGGGCTTTATGTTTAAGATGGTGCTACTTACATAGCAAATAAATGTAAAGGATACATGGAATTAAAAAAAATAAGTAAAGGAGTGTATAACATATACACAGAAACTTGTCCTAATTTCTCTCTGTTTCTACCATTATTTTTACATTCAGGATAATCCTCGTTTATTTGTCCTTCAGGAAAAAAGGGCAATGAAAGAATAGCTAACCAAATGAATGAATGAATGAATGAATGGATAAATAAATAAATAAATCACACTTCCAAAGTTTATACTCACAAAGGATTTTCTATGACGTCCTTCAGTGCATTGAGCAAATCTGATCTTGACATCGTTCTGATATTCAATGTAACAGCCACTCCTTTGGCCACCATGTGGGCAATGTTATCATGTTGCTCTCCAAACAAAGGAATGCCAATCATAGGGATTCCATGATGGATTGCCTCATAGAGTCCATTGGCTCCACCATGAGTTACAAAGGCTTTGGTTTTTGGATGACCTAGAAGATGAATTCAGATTAATATTAATGAGCAGTATTAGAAATGAAAAGAGACATGTATACTATGAGGAACTGAAAGGAGATTTTTTTTATGAAGATTGTTAAACTCTTAACCTCACTGAAATTCCTTTCTGCCTCAGAGCAAGAAGAACCTAAATTTACAGAGACCTATTTTTGCAAGTTTGCATGTGACTTGAGACTTTATGAAATATAGACTTCGAGTGGAACACAGGAACTTCATAGTAGATAAGATTAAAAAAATGAGTGTTTAAAACTTCAAAGTGCATTTCAGAACTTGTTTTCTTAACTAGATAATCAATTCACTAAGTATAATATGCAAGATTTTGAAATCAACAATGACAGGAAACAGAGAGAGTTAGTCATTAGTAAGCATTTGTTTTTCAGTCTTACCTAGAAGATCATTTTGGGGAAGCCACTTGTAGAGTCTGGTATTGGGTCCTAAGGTGGCTGGTTTTTTACCATCAAATCTCCAAAGAACCTGTTAAATGTTAGAAAAATCTGTGTTGATGGAGATAAATTTGACACTAGAAAGACTGAACAGGTTATATTTAGGAATGTATATGTATACGTATATGAATGTGTGTGTGTGTGTGTGTGTGTGTGTGTGTGTGTGTGTGTGTCTAACAACAATTAATGATAAGTGATGCCACGAGTTTGAAAGAGAGCAAGGGCATGGATATGAGAGTGTTTGGAGGGAGGAATTGAAACTGAGAAATTGTGTTATTAGAATTTCCAAAAGAGAAATATTTACAGATGTAGCTTTTTAAAGGGAAAACCTAGCTAAATACCTCCCATAGAATAGATGGGAGGTATTTAGCTCAGAAGAGGTGAGCAATGGGAATTCTTAAAAGAATGAGCAAGAGTGTGTTGTGGTAACTCTCCAACCCAAATATACCCCAGCAATGAAAGCACTATTCAATTTATATGAAGAAAAGCTGTTCACCAAGATTGGGAAGATTTACCACTACACTGCCATGTTTCCCATCTATTAGACTCTTTATAACTTGTAGTATCTCCAAACCATGTGCTTCTGCTTCTCTCTCCCTCTCCCAAAACCTTCAGCTCCATTTTCTCCTCTTCTCTCACCTTTCTCCCTCTCCCAAACCTTCTCTCCCATAATTTTCTCCTCCTCTCTTTCTCCTTCTTACCCAGAACATTCTTTTCTTCCTCCTCACCCTCTCGTTCTCTTCTTCTCATCCAAACACTTCTTTTCCTCCTCATCCTCTCTTTCTCTCCTCACTCAATACCTTCTTCATCATCCTTTCTCTCCTTCTCACCGAAAACCTTCTCCTCCTCATTCTCTCTTTCTCTCCTTCTCACCTAAAACCTTCTCCTCCTCATTCTCTCTTTCTCTCCTTCTCACCCAAAACCTTCTCCTCCTCTTCATCCTCATTTTCTCTTTTCACCCAAATCTTTTCCTCCTCCTCCTCCTCCTCCTCTTTCTCTTCTCACCCAAAACCTTCTCCTCTTTCTCTCTTTCTCACTCAAAACTTTCTTTTCCTTTTGCTCATCCTCTCTTTCTCTCATTCTCACCCCAAACCTTCTTCTCCTTCTGACCAATCACTGGCTCTAGCCTTTATTTATAAATTAAGGTGGAAAGGAGGTTTACAGGAAATCACCTGAATGCTGACTCATTCCTTGTTCAAAGCCTCTCACAGGAGAAGCGAATTAGCATCAAATACAATTAGTCCCAGGGCTATCTACAACAAGAGTGTGCCAAGAGTTTCTGTTTACTTTTATTCTCTTGTTCTATGTTATTTTTAATAAATTTCAATTATATTTATTATTTTATGACAAATGTTCTCCATTCACAATTCTCTGAGTGGAATTCTTAGAACAGATATCATTGTGTATGCCAATAGGAATATGGAATCTTCTGGCCCATTCCAGGAGTAATGGTGCCTAGTGTAGTGTTGGACCACTGTCTTGGAAAGAGTCATGTCAGTAGATTTCTGAAAACAGACTAAGTCTTCTGACCTCAGTTTATTCAAAGCACAAGGTTGTTCTTGGTACATGTATATGCCAACTTCCCAGGTGTAGCAGATAGGAGTGAGTCTATATAGTATTATACAGTGCTTGCTACTGTCATTCAGATAGTGTTTAAACTGTCCTTCATGTCCCTCTATGGAAAACATGTTTTTGTCATACATGTTCTGTCATTGTGATTGTATACAGCTTTAAATCATGTGATCTTTATTCAGATGACATTGGTGAATGCTTGGAGTATGCATTATTTGATTGTCTGAATAAAGTTGGTCATTTTATGAGATTTTATTCTGCTTCATTTATAATCTTAATTCTATCAGGTCTCACTGTCTCTGGAGCTGTGAAAGTGGTCCTGAAGGGGGACTTAAAGTTTTCTTCATGATAAAAGATTGAGGACCCTCACAGAAATGAGTGAATAAGAATAATGGGGCAGAAAACAGGGAAGGCATTGCCTTATATTGAGCTTGTGATTTATTTTTTTTTTAAAGAAACCATGAGCACATGTATCAAAGTCACAACTACTAGATTGATTTCAAATTGCTTCTGATTATAATCCCTAGTGTGCAGATGTCACTTTAGATGAAGATGTACTGGCTAGAGTCTGGATGAATATTTAAAAAAGATATAAACAAGAGGGAAAGGATCCTCTTTCAATTTTGGGTCACTTGGGCATTGCTTTAGACACTTTTCAAAATACTTAACAAAGAGAAGGAGGTTAATAATGATGAGGAAGATATGAGTGATTCCTTGCATGAATATAAACTGGATTATCCTATCTTAAAATAGTAAAAGAGCAGATGATCTCCTCAGTATAACCAAAATCAAAAGTAAAAACAGCACCATTAATAACTATGCAGGAGATGGATTCCTGGTTATCCTGAAATATGATTTTATCACCAATTTAACCTTGAATTTCTCTACTTTTTGATGAGGATCTAGGAGAGCCTATGAAAATGCTAACTTTAAGACCTAGGCAATCAAGAGTATGGCAGGGAAAACAAATTCATTTGTTAATTACTCCCTGGCCTCATGAGCTGTACTTGTGCTTCCCGTGAAATTTCAATATAATCAAAATGTTTATCAGGAATTAGACATGGATGTTATCAAATATGTTAAGAAGGCCTGTGCTTCCTGTGGATCTAAATTCCATATAGTTATGAATATCTTTTTGGTTGGACCAGTAATGTGCAATGTTTGCCATATGGTTTTCATGTCATTGTTAAAGTGGTGTTTAGTCCTTTCCAATTTCTACATTGGCAAATGTGGCTTATAGATAAAGCCCATGAAAAAGTTCGCCACCTTGAAACATCACAATGAAATACTGGCAGGGATTGGTATATGAGTATCAACAGGTATTATCAGATATATAATATGCCTTCTTCAGCCTCCTTACACATTAGGAATGTAGCTATGGCTGCCTCCAAGAAAACTGATAAGGAGTCTGTCTTCACATATAGTTATATACAAAATATACAAGCTCCCAAAGAGTCTTATAGGATTTCACAGGAAGACTCAAACATGCTACTGAACACAATTAAAGTGGGGATAAATTCAAGAGTTCTTATGAAAACAGTTACTCTTTATAATGACAATGAAGATCACCAAGAATTAATCAAGGCACAAAGAGAGATAGAAAGAAAGTGTTATGGACCTTCTGAAGTTACAATGTAAGGATTTAAATGTAAAACCAATAGCATTTATGTCAGCTTGAGGTTGTAACCAATCTATTCTTTATTACAAGCTACTCTAAGAAGGGTGGTTATTGATATTCCTTGTCCTATACTATTGCCATTTTCCCTTTTCCATGTCCTTTTAAGTGACACACAGGTTTTCCATGACATAATTTGCCCACAGCAGTTAGACAATCTGGGTCACAGTGTTTTATTCATGAAAGGAATCCTAGTTTATATAGGCATTGATGAAAATTATACAAGGGAAATAGTCATGATCTCAGTACCTACTAATTGGAAATTTAAAGACAAAGGAAAATTTACATGATAATTATTATTATTGTATATAAAATTTCTTCATGAAAAAAGACAGTGCTCTATGCAGGATGATTCAGTAGTACAAATAAAACTGTAGCTTTAAGTACTTTATTAAAGAAAAATGGCACACCATTATTGGGTTTAAAAAGAAAATAAAGAAGAAATTATAGAATTGATTGATTTTGGAACTGATTTTCTATTATTGCCACTGAAGAGTGGCCACCTGAATGGTACATTAGCCCAACTCTGATTTGGGAAGTATGAGCTTGAAAAAGATTAAATGAAATTACAGTGTATAAATGAGAAGGCATAATGCAAATCCCATAGCCTTCTCTTACTCATATTCTGCTTAATTTTTGTTATAGAGACTTCGTACAAAAATCTAATGAAGAGATCTATATTTCAACCTCTAATTCTACCTATTCTTCAAAATTGCAATTACTAATGAAAAGATTGTGAAATCAAAATAAAATGGACTAAGGGTCACAAAGGATTATGGAACCTATATTCTCACATAAACAATATCACAAGCATGGATTGGGTATTCCATTGTAACAAAAAATTACATAAAAATTTAGTTTGGTGGTTTCCATCTCCAAATCGGGAACATTCTCCACCACAGCGCACCATCTCCAAGCAGCTCAGGAAGACAGCTATACACCCAGCAACCAGTGAGGAGGAGGCAACTTGCAAAGGCGAGTCCAGCCCTGCAGATGGGAGGATCCAGTCCAGAGGCCACTGGCAAGAGACTTCCAGTTTCTGCCTCCAGATTTGGAACACCCTTGGCCACAGCATGCCATTCCCAAACAGAGCAAGAAGCCACCTATACACCGAGCAACCAGCAAGGAAGAGGTGGCCTTAACAGGTGAGACTGGCCCTGCAGTCTGGAGGCCTCTTGCAAGAGTCACAGTGAAACTAACAGAAGTTTTGGACCAAATGGATTTAATAGCTATCTATAGAACATTTCATCCTAAATCAAAAGAATATATCTTCTTCTCAGCACCTCATGGTACTTTCTCCAAAATTGACCATATAATTGGTCATTAAATGGATCTCAACAGATTTAAGATGATTGAAATAATTCCATGCCTCCTATCAGATCATTATGGAATAAGGGTAGTCTTCAATAGCAACAAAAAACAACAAAAAGCCCACATACACATGGAAGCTGGACAAGTCTTTACTCAATGATACCTTGGTCAAGGAAGAAAAAGATAAAGAGATCAAAGACTTTTTAGAATTTAATGAAAATGGATGCACAACATACCCAAATTTATGGGACACAATGAAAGCCATGCTAAGAGGAAAACTCATAGCTCTGAGTGCCTAAAAAAAGAACCAGCAGAGAGCATACACTAGCAGTTTAACAGAACACCTGAAAAGGAAGGTAATATACCCAAGAGGAGGAGAAGGCAAGAAATCATGAAACTCAGGGCTGAAATCAGCCACGTTGAAACAAAAAGAACTATACAAAGAATCAACAAAATCAGGGGCTGGTTCTTTGAGAAAATCAACAAGATAGATAAACCTTTAGCCAAACTAACCAGAGGGCACAGAGACAGTACCCCAATTAACAAAATCAGAAATGAAAAGGGTGAAATAATAGAAACTGAGGAAATCCAAAAAATTACATCCTAGTACAAAAACATATACTCAACACAACTGGAAAATCTGGATGAAATGGACAATTTCCTAGACAGATACCAACTAGCAAAATTTAATCAGGACCAGATAGACCATCTAAATGGTCCCATAACCCCTAAAGAAATAGAAGAGGTCATTGGTAGTCTCTCAATCAAAAATAACAGCACAGGGCCAGATGGCTTTAGTGCAGAATTCTATCAGACATTCAAAGGAGACCTAATGCCAATACTCTTCGAACTATTCCACAAAATAGAAGCAGAAGAAAAATTACCCAACTCATTCTATGAAGCCACAATTTTGCTGACACCCAAACCACACAAAAATCCAACAAAAAAAGAGAAACATAGACCAATTTCCCTTATGAATATCAATGCAAAAATACTCAATAAAATTTTTGCCAACCAAAGCAAAGAATACATCAAAACAACCATTCACCATGATCAAGTAGGCTTCATCCCAGGGATGCAGGGATGGTTCAATATATGGAAATCCACCAATGTAATCCACTACATAAACAAACTCAAAGAAAAAACACATGGTCATTTAATTAGAATCTAAAAACACATTTGATAAAACTCAGCATCCTTTCATGTTAAAGGTTTTGGAAAGAACAGGAATTCAAAGCCCATATCTAAACATAATAAAAGCAATATACAGCAAACCAGCAGCCAACATCAAACTAAATGGAGAGAAACTTGAAACAATTCCACTAAAATCAGGAACTAGACAAGGCTCCCCTCTCTCTCCATATTTATTCAATATAATACTTGAAGTTCTAGCCGGAGCAATTAGACAACAAAAGGAAGTCAAAGTGATACAAATTGGAAAGGAAGAAGTCAAACTATCACTATTTGCAGATGATATGATAATATACTTAAGCGACCCAAAAATTCCACGAGAAATCCTAGAGCTGATAAACAACTTCAGTAAAGTGGCTGGATATAAAATTAACTCAAGCAAATCAGGAGCCTTCCTATACTCAAAGGATAAACAGGCTGAGAAACAAATTAGGGAAATGGCACC